>CAWUFW010004817.1:542500-1142500 GCA_963921515.1 Calotriton arnoldi
GTTACATCGATGATCTGTTTTTCATTTGGAGAGGGTCGGAGTCAAGTGCAAAGGAATTTGTAGATCGTCTAAACAGCAATTGTCTTAACCTCCAATTTACATCCATTATTAATGCCGTATCTGTTTGCTTTTTGGATGTTGAAATATATGTGGATCATGAGCATTTGGCTACTAGATTGTTCAGAAAGCCAACTGCTGGCAATACGGTCTTGCATGCGACCAGTCATCATCCGCCCCACCTGATACGCAGCATCCCATATGGTGAGATGCTGCGTATCAGGCGGATTTGCAGTACAGATTTGGAATGCAGGGTTGCGCAGGAAGAATGTAAGCAGAGGTTTTTGGCGAGAGGGTACGCACTTAAGGTTTTGGATAGTGCCATTGACAAAGCCATGAGCCTGTCCAGAAAGGAGGCTTTAACCCCGAAAATCAAGCAGACAGCAGAGAACATGATGCCCGTGACCATTAATCCTAGGGTCATTTTGACGTACAACTGTCAACATCAGGAACTTAGGAAAATCTTTTACCGTATCTGGAATCTGGTACAGGGGGATCCAGTTATTGGTTTGTTAGTTCCAGTGAAGCCAGCGTTGACTTTTAGGAAAGCACCATCTATGAGCAGTACCCTGGTGAGCAGTAGCCCGGAGATGCAGATTCCGACTACTTGGATGGCGCAGTGTAAGGGGTTCAGGAAATGTTCCAGCTGTAAAGCTTGTAAATTTGGATGCAATAGAACTCAGTACAGTAGTCCTTTCAAGCCTGACCCCATCATGATAAACAAGAGGCTAACATGTAAGACTGAATTTGCGGTTTATGTGCTGGAGTGCCCTTGTGGGTTGAGGTATATTGGTAGCACCAAGTTACCGGCCCACAAGAGGATACTCCAGCACATAAGGGCGATCAGTGGTAAGGACCAGGCCTACCCAGTCGCAAGACATTTCGAGCAAAAACATGACAGTAACCCTGTATTTCTCCAGTATTTTGTAATAGATACGGTTCCAGCATTTAAACGAGGTGGAAACCGGGAGGCCAAATTGCGCCTCTTGGAAACAAGATATATACTGGAACTCGACACAAAATCTCCTTCAGGGTTAAATGCCAGTGTGGATTTCCATACCTGTCTCTGAGTGAGGGAAACATTGAATAATGACTTGTGAATTTTATATTTGTACTGTATGTTAGGATCAGCTGTAGTGTATATATTTTAGACATTTGGTAAAATTTTGCCTCTGAAATCTAAAAATTATGGTGAATTTTTGTATTTATTGTATATTTCTTTGTTATTTGTTATTTTTTTTAGTACACATTTTGACCAAGGATTTGCTATGTATGCAAGGTGCGGGAGATATAGGAAGGCCCACTGGGGCATTATTCTTTATTTTAGTTGGCAGCAGAATCATGGGCTGTGCTTTTAACATCAGCAAAATATGATTATTGACAAAGTTTGGTGCAAGTATATTATTGTGTATACTTATTTATTGCTTATTTTAGGCGCATCAAACTTTACAAATGATTTACATATATTTTTCCTATTGCACTATGCTGCTGCTAATAACTCTATAGTTTCTATGCATTTGCACTTTGACTGCATCTCGTCATTTCCTGGTACTTATCACTTTAAATGTCGTTTCTCTACAATGCAATGCGTCATGTGATCAAGACCCGAGTGGGGGTCGAAACGCGTAATGGCGGACTTGCTGGCATTTTAATAAACAGCACTGGATTTGCACCAAGAACCTGGGGTCTGCTGTCGTCTTTTCAGGTCCGGGTGAGGCTTCTCAGAAGGACGAATCGAATATATATATATATATATATATATATATATATATATATATATATACATCCAAAGATACTCGTCTGCTGCTCCTCCACGAAAGAAACGAGAGTGGACCCAATAGAGTGCAATGAAGTCTTTATTTAGTGCTTCCCCATACCGCCATGACGCGTTTCGGCCGTTACCAGCCTTGATCAAATGACATACATATATACATACATATATATATATATCAGAATTTCAGTTGTTTAATTGACAGGCTGCTCCGTGCCCGTTGTGCCCGAAGCCGCCCTTCAGGGTTGGAGGCTCCCCTTCTCGGAGGAGTTTTGTGGATTTAAAGGTGGGAGCATGACCCACTCGCCTCTGTGCCAGAAAGAGGATTTTCCCTGACACCCGAGTGGGAGGTGAGAAAGGGATACGAGAGGAAGGTAAATCCCTTTCCTCTTGACTTTTCTGGACACTTTACATGACAAGACATTTTTGGCAGCATCATTAAGGCAAGGCTTGGAAAATACTACGACTTGCTGTGCCAGACTGTTTTAAAAATGCACATGGTTCTTTCTATTTTAGATGCACTGAAAGGCATGATGTGAAAACAGACAGCTGCAATACTTGGTCACAATTATGTTTGATTTTAAAAAAATGTTGCAGTTGTAAAGGAACATTGCATATTAACAGTGCATCTTGGGACATGCATTCATTTGCATTATGAGAGTCACGTGACAGCCTGGCTACATACAAATCAGCACGTAGTCACCTTACAGGCAAGCAGCCTCACCTATGATCAAGGCTCATTTGGAGCTGAAACATGTAAGGCAAAAGACTCGAGGGCATGCTGCTTTTTGCACTTGTAATAAAGGCTCTGTGTTCCAGAACTGGGCTTCCGAATTTCTGTTATACATATATATACATATATGCATACATATATATATACATACATATATTACATACATTCATATATATACACATACATATACATATATATATACACATATATATACACACATACATATATACATGCATACACATACATATACATATATACATGTATATACATAATATACACACACATATATATATACACACACAGACACACATATATACACACACACACATATATACACACATATATATACACATATACATACATATATATACACACACATATTTATACATATATACATACATATACATATATACACACATACATATATATATAAACACATATATACATACATATATATATATACTTTCCTAGCCAATTAGCTGTCGTCATCCTCAGACTTCTGGGACTCGTAGTCCTCCTGCCACAATATGACCCATAGTGGGTTCTGCCTTCTGAAAAATAATGTCATGCCCTCAATAGGGCCTTCAGTTCAAAGACAGTTTGAAATGTATGCACAAAACTTGTCACCCTGCAATCCGGTTTCCATGATTTGCGAAACCTACAGTCCACAATAATCCACGTGGTGGTGCTCCTCCCCGACCTGGCTCAGCCGGTGAATATTTTGCTATATGCTGCCACAGTTGAAGGTGCACGCAGTAACAGGCGAACCCAGCCTTCAAGGTCAAGTCCTTTATTCGGCAAAACTGGCTGACGACAGCCAATTGGCTATGAAATTGGACGAACCGGGGACTCATCTTTCTGCGTCTGCACGCTGTATGCCGCCCCGTGAGCAAGGAGCAGAAGGAGCTCCGAAACGCGTTGGGGCTTGATGAAATATTCAGTGTTGTTGCCAGTTTTGCTGAATAAAGGACTTGACCTTGAAGGCTGGGTTCGCCTGTTACTGCGTGCACCTTCAACTGTGGCAGCATATAGGAAAACATATATATATATATATACACACATATATACATACATATACACATACATATATGTATACACACATACACATACATATATACATACATATATGTATACACACACACTTTTTTTTCTTTTTTCTCCATAGGCCCTTGCTTTCAGAAGGCACTCGACAGCTCCCCCATTCCTCGGCAGTACGATATCTGTTGGTCAGCCCTACGCGTTTCGAGGCCGTCCGCCTCTCTTCAGGGGCTTGCTTCACAGTTCTGGCGCTTGTGACGTCTCTGTAATGCATGCAATTTATTTAATTTGTGGCGTTAGTACGCTGTGAATTGCAGCTGCATGCTGGGACATGTGGTCCCTTAGAGATATAGTGTTACCCGTAGTGGGCTCCATGCGCCAAACATAGTTGAAGTCATTTTCTTCCTATGTAGGAAATCGTCTGCCGGGACACTTTCCTTTAGTAGTTGGGCTCACTGTGCTGTTCGGTCGGGCTTAGTTACCAGCCTGATACATATACATATATACATACTATATATACATACATTCATATACACATATGTACACATATTCACATATATACACATATATACACATACATATTTACCCACACACCATACATATACACATACATATGCATACATACATGTATATACATATATCTAGATACGTATGTATACATAATGTATATACACATATATATATATATATATATATACACATATAGATATATACACACACATATACACACACTTTACTTTAGAAACTTTATTTGATCTTTTTCAGTTAAGATCATAAAACTACATAAGAACAGAAAAATACAAAAACGGCACACACATATATACACACACACACACACATATATCCACACATACACATCTATACACACACACATCTATATACACACACACACATATACACACGCATATATACACACATATATACACACATATATATATATATATATATACACATATGTCCGAGTTTTGCACTTGTTTGGAATAATAAATATGCTACTGCGGCCGGCAGTATCAGCATAGAAGCAGTTGTCCGTCTCTCCTTTCGGTGCCGGAATGCACCTTTGAGTGGTAATTGGATATATATATATATATATATATATATATATATATATATATATATATATATTCATAGAAACAATCCCAGAACGTCATCACTTTCAATCCACACGAAGCAGGCACAGACTCCAAGATGTTTACGGTACAAAATTATTTATTCACTGATGTCCATGACTTGTTTCGGCCACTGCAAGTGGCCTTGATCACATGCGCACTGCAACATTTTTTCTACCTTTATATCCTTCCATTCACGTGATTGTCACAAAACAAAACTACAAAGATAACAGCAACTGGAAAAATACTACGTCTTTGACCAAATAGTGGTATATCTTCCAAATGAAACTTAAAATCAACGACTTTAAATCAACATTTACTGTATGCAATGTCACTTTTTAAATCACCTATATTGATTGAATATTCATACAGAATCATGAAGTACCACTAATTATTCAGTTCACATGTATAAAAGTGACATATGTCAGTGTCATTATTTACAGTCACATGTAAAACATTTACTGGAAGGGAAGATGGCGGATTGAGTCCGCTCGGGAGGATGCCTCTCGCCGACCTCACTGACACCGCGGTCCCGCTGGTGCTCCCCCTCTCCCCCACGGCTTGCCCTAGCACATGAAGAAATGCAGATTCATATTTTAATTTGAAAAACATTTAGCGGAACCGCTATACACGGCGGTGGCAGCCGGCGAATTAAAAAAAAAATGCTTTGATGTGGCGGCTCTGCTCGGCGGCCGATCGCAACTCGTTCCAGGTGAGCAGAGCGGCGCAGTGGTGTCACGCTGGGATGCTAGCCTGTTTTCTTTCTGCTTCTACTTTTCAATGAACAATTGGTGGCACTGGGCAAACGCGTGCTGAGTTTGCTTTTGGCAGTGTAATGGCCCCACAGAGTACCGCTGCTCCCAAAGGACGCGGGCGCACTGGTGATTCCACAGCGACAGCTAGAGTAGTGGGAACAGCCGGAACGGCAGGAGCCACAACAACAAGCACAGTCTTCGCAGAAGGGGGTCTTGGTGCTTGTAGCAGAACTGGGGATACTGGTGCAGCAGTACATACAGATACTTGTTCCCAGCTTGGAAGACCAATTCTGCGGTTATTGCGGTCAGACAGGGCTGGTGGGCTGCTCCGGTCCTGTGGCTCTGAAACATCCATTCCTGGGCTTGAGATGGCCGATGCGCTAATTAATGCAATACATGATGGTTGGGGTGAAAAGGGTGAACCCCCAGCTTTTCCTACTGCGAATACAGTACCTTTAGCAATTGAAGAAGTGTTTGCGGATGCTGGGAGAGAAGGCGAAAGAGAGAACAGCGGAGCACAAATGCAGTTGGAACCAGGTGACTGTGGTCCTTCAATATCGACTGCCATTCATCCTGCTGTCCCAACTCAAATACAGTCTCACCTACCACTCTCTGTTAAGAATCTAAACATCGCAAGCCCCAATGACATGGACCCTCACTCACAAACTGATACTACTACGGGCTTGGAATGTCAAATGCAAACGTCGTTGACCAGCAGCAAACCTGGGCTAGAGCTGTCTGCTGGTTCTGCGCACACTCACTCCACCAGTGCTCTCTTGGATACTCAAGGCCGTGCCTTGTTGGAGTCCGTGGTTCTGTCTGTGAATGCAACCGGTAAGGATGGTGAAACTGACGACGTCTTAGTATCAGACTCATCCAAAGTACGTTCCCCAGTGGGGGAGAAAGGTTCAAAGGCGAGAGGTTCCAAAGTACCAGAGGGGCTAAAGGTGGAAAAGGCTGCGGTGGCACTAAACTCCCACTTACCACCACAGTTGGGTGACTCAAGGATTCTGCCCCGAGCAGCACGAAAGCAGATTCTAGCTTTAGTCCTCTGCGCAAATGGGTGGCATCAAAGGGAGAGGTTAAAGCCATCATTTCACGACTCTCCAATTCTGGCAACGTGGAGGCTGTGGTACCTATGGTTCCTAAGGCATTGGCGGCAGTCAAGGGGGGAGACTTTTTAACATCTCCTTGTCCCTGTACGAGCTCAATGGCCTCATCAACAGTTCAGGTGGCCAGTTTCGAAGGGAGTCTGGGCAGAGACTTTGAGATACCTGCGTCTGTACCTGCCTCCACAGTATCAACAGCGTCTAGTAACTCGATGGTAGGGCCATCCGCTGGACTCTTGTATTCTTCAGAGGATGAGGTGCCTTCGCTGTCCATTATTCTGCAGGCACTATCCATTCAGAGAGCTGAGGCTCAAGAATTCTATCTCTAAGCTAAAGCTGATAGTCGGGAGATCAAACAAGCACTTCTGGACGTCACCATTAAGGTCGCCTCACTGTCCTCAGATGTCACGGACTTACAGGAACAGGTCGCAGCAGTCGAAGAAGTCAACACCTCTACTTCAAGAATGGCTAAAACCTGCGAGAATCAGATGGCATTTCTACATTCTAAAATTGAGGATCTCGAAAACCGCCAACGGCGGCATAATCTACGTGTTCTTGGCATACCGGAAGGCAGTGAAGGATCTGATCCACGGGCGTATATAGTCAATTTATTTCAGCAGGCGTTTCCAGATCTTGCGGACTGGGATATGAATTTGCAAGTTCAGCGGGCGCATTGACTACCTCTAACTACTACACAAGGGAATCTAGCCAAGTCATCTCATGCACGCCAAATTCTGGTATTCCTGGGCAACTTTCTGTTGTGTCAAGCAATTTACGTAAAAGCCCGCCCTTCTACTCCAGTCAAACTAGACTCGATTACTATGTTTGTGCGTTTGGACTTGTGCAAGTCTACTATGGACAAGCGATGGAAGCTCCGCCAGCTAATCGATCCTTTCAAGTCAGTTTGTTCACAAGTGTTTCTTCAGGAACCAGCGCGTCAGAAGATCATTAGAAATGGGCAATCGCACTTTTTCTACACTGAGCATGATGCTCGACAAGCACTCTCAGTATGGCAGACTGAATCCGCTGGTTAAAAACACAGCGAGGGACAGATATCGTACAATAAGTACGGTGTTGCCCTTTCTCTTTTTCTGCCCCTTTTTTTCTCAGATTTTGGTGAATCTGCATTTTTTTCTTTTTTCTTACATATTGGCAGGGGGTGTGGAGGGGGGACAGTGGGGGGTGGGTCAGGGGGAGGCTGTTCTCCGGTGACTGTCATTCAACGACAGTGGGATAAGGGATGATTCCTTTCTGTAGGAACTGGGGGGAGGGTGTAGTCGGGGCTGTGTTGGGGGTTGCTCTGTCTGATAGCGGCTTTCCACTATGCTATCTAAGGGTTGGGGAGGGAGAGGGTGAGGGGGGGAGGGGACTAAAGAGCCAAGTAATAGTTAGAGGTGTAGGTGCAGAACACAAGGCACTTGAAGAGGGAGCCAGGTTGGAAGCGGTAGAATTTAAATTATGTAATGTCTGACTTGAAATGTATGTGTTGGAACATCGCAGGGTTGAATCAAGCGAGAAAACAACGACTAATTGGAGAGGAGCTCCGTGCATTTAAGCCACATATACTTGGCCTAAACGAGACCCATCTTGCGTATAAGGACAGATCATTGCTGAGACAACTTGGGTACAACACATTAATATGCACTTCACAAGTTGTTTCCATCCGTGGGGTTGCTATATTGAAGGCTAGGAATCTTGCAGTTACGGTATTACGCACACTAGCTGACACTAAGGGTAGGTGGGCAATAGTTCAGCTGTTAATAGCAGGGCGCAATGCCACGATCTGTGTAGTATATGGTCCTAATTCGGACTGTCCAGATGTTTTTGATTATTTAAGTTCTGAACTATTGGGGTGGGCTGGGGATCTGATCATTATGGGCGACTTTAATTGCATTATGGACAGCAAAATAGATACTACCAATAGCAAAGTGCGGGCCAGAATGGTTGACTAGGGCAGCTCTGTTGGCATTATTGCATATACACCAGCTTGATGATGCCTGGAGGACACTTTACCCAATGCTCCCAGGATATACGTTCTAGTCTCACCCGCACAAACAGTATTCTCAGATCGACATGATCTTTATTAAGAGGTCATTGCTGGAACATGCTTGCATAGAAGTCTGTCCCAAAATCACATCCGACCATAATCCAGTAATGCTAACATTACAGAAACAACTTGGTGTTAGAAAGGATTCTCGTGGTTTTTCATTTCCCAGACATTTACTCTGTAATCCTGAATATATGGTTCACATTAGAGCGGCACTGAAAGAGTATCTAAATAATAATATGGGTACCGCTAATATTTCAATAGTTTGGGACTGTATGAAAGATTTTGTTAGGGGGCAACTCTTCAGTTCGTTTCAGCACAAAATAAGCGTGCAACTACAGTGGTAGAACAGGATCGTCTTGACTATTTAGACCTGGAATACCAACATGCTAGGGCGATCGGCATAAGGGACCCAATGGCGCAGCTGATAACCTTCAGCTTTTGAAAGTTCATTCCAAAATCAATAGAGGACTAATGGATAAAATTGCTATTAACTGTCATAAGCATAAAGCTTTACAGTATGAGTATGGAGAAAGGGTGGGGCGTGTCCTGGCAATTCAAATTGCAGATCAGAAGGCTTGGTCTAACATCAAATTGATTAAAGAGGATGGCGGTATGTCTTTCACTCAGTCACAGGATATAGCGGAGCAGTTTAGACTATTTTATGCTAACTTGTACTCAGAGTCTGCGCCATTTAATAACCACACTATTCTTGCGTATCTGCAGGAGAGTCCCTTGCCTAAACTCGACTCCTCTGACTCTACAGAATTACAAAAAGACATAGAACCAGTCGAGGTTGAGGATGCTATAAAATCTTTGCCCTCAGGCAAAGCGGTTGGCAACGATACCATCCCGCTTGAATTTTATAAAACTTTTAGGGATATACTTGTACCTGTCTTTACGCAGTTGAGTATGGATATCGTTAGTGGGGGCGATGCTCCTGCCTCATGGAGTACTACTAATATGGTGGTATTCCCTAAGAAGGGAAGCCAATTGACGATAGAGGTTCTTATCGTCCAATATCCCTAATCAATGCTGATGCCAAAATTTTCTCTAAGATTCTGGCTACACGTCTTGCTCCTGTTATTCACAAGTTAGTCTCGGAGCAGCAGAATGGCTTTGTCCCTGGCAGAGACACGATGGCTCACATTAACACGGCTGTATCGGCCTTTGATGTCTCCTGCAAACTTAATCAACGGATAGGGATGGTCATGCTGGACGCGGAAAAGGCGTTTGACAGAGTTGCTTGGGAAGCTCTCTTGCTGACCATGCTAACATTTGGTCTTGGCCCTCGATTTATTTCTGCTGTGCAGAAGCTTTATAAGAAGCCGGTAGCAGCAATCAAATTGAATGGGATGACATCTGCCCCTTTCACAGTTTAACAGGGGACACGGCAGGCCTGCCCATTGTCCCCTCTACTGTTTGCATTGTATATCGAGCCGTTTGTAAGGCATCTGCAACAGAATGGAGGGATACCCCTAGTGTGTCTCAACTGTGTGGAACTCAAGGTTACTGAATACGCAGATAACATTGCAGTCTTCTCTGTCAACCCTGGAGAAGCTATAGTTAGCATTACGAAAGAGGCTGAGCTATTTGGTTCCTTTTCCGGCTAGAAGTTGAACTTAGCCAAGACTCAGACAATTGTAAATTTTCAATCTGATAACTTACCTTTCGCACTATGGGTTACACAAACAGCTGCTTACCTCGGTGTTTGTTTTAGCAGTCAGGTTGATGACATTGTCTCTTTAAATTACGAACCCCTACTTAAAACAGTTTCGGCTAAACTGCGCAGTTGGCATCGGCTTCCTCTCAGTATTTATGGGAGGTGCAACATAATCAGAATGAATGTTTTGCCAACATTTCTATACTTCTACCGCTCGATACCTCTGCGGGTCCATTGGCCTTTTTTTAAGCGATTAGACAGTGCTATAGGCAGTTTTTTTTGGGGGTACAGACGCGCCAGGAGGGCTCTCCGGTCTATGAAATTACCCTATACACAAGGGGGTTTTAAGCTCCCAGACTTCAAGCTTTACTATTGGGCTGCTTGTCTTGGCCAGATTCGGGGCTTGCGTTGTGGGTCTGATGCTGGTCCGGTTTTGTTGTCCTATCAGTTAGCTTGCGGCCTGTCGGTTGGGTTCATGCTATACAAGACCTCCGACCCTAACTAATTCAAGCGAGTAAAGTTTAAGGTAGTTAGAGATATTACCATGGATTGGCAAGATATCTGTAAGCAATACTCTCTGCCCTGGCTTCATTATTATACGCTGCTATGGGGCAATCCTATGTTGCCCGATATATTTCAAGATACTATTGGAAAAAACTTGCAACGTAGCAGCATCAACCAGATCGGACAACTGTATGATGCATGCAGGTTTCATTCTTTCAGCTCATTAAAAGCCGAGTTCGGGTTATCACAGAATACTTTTTTAAAGTATTTACAAATCAGGGATTTCTGTGTAAGAGGTCAAAAGCTATTAGTCATGCCAAATCAGTCAGAAATTCTGAAGGGAATATATACGAGCTCCGGCCGAGGCGCAATCGGCGCTGCTTACCTGAAATTTCTTGCAGCAGCTGACAATCATGGGATACAGATAGCTACTAAACGTAGTCAGATTCTTAGGGTTGATATAGCCGCTGAGTAAATACACGATTCAATAGGTGTACTGGACAGGGTTGTAACTTCTGTCAATTTGAAATTACAGCAGCATCGGACAATCTATATGTTGTATTATACACCGGCTATTATCGCTAAGTGGGCTGTATCTCGACCCTCTACTAAGTCACTCTGTCCGAAATGTCAACTCTTTGCTGCAGACCTAAGGCACATGCTTATTGATTGTCCTGGGCTTAAAAGATTTTAGAGTGAGGTTTCCAATATTCTAATCTCACTTCTCGGCCAAAGCTTTCAGCTTACGTATACGGAAATATTCTTGGGGGATCAAATGTGATCTTACAAGGCATGCGAGGCTGTTAGCTACTATCATTATAGTATGTGCCCGACTATGTATAGCTAGAGTCTGGATGAATAATATCGGTCCAAATGTTAGCGAAGTTTGGGTTCGGCTCCGACAGGTGTACGAGATGGAATTTGCTTTGGCTAAGGCCAGAGGGCCACGTTCCTGGCTTAAATTTAATAGGATTTGGGCTAGCCTCCAATGGGATTAACGATGCACTGTCACTTTATATATGTTCTCTTCTTTACATTTCAATTCTTAATATCAATCCTAAAAAATGGGAAAATTGTCGTTATTTCTTGCACTATTATCTTTGATTTTCACTCTGATACCTGGTCTATTTTTATTTTTTATTTCTCTACCTATGACAGAGGCATTTAAGGATCGAAACTATGTGAAGTTTACATTTCCAATGTCAACGTATAATTTATGTGCATCTTATGTCTTACTTATTCTTTTCCGTTTCGGTCCTTGTTGATTGTAATGCACTGTGTTATATTTATGGCTCAATAAAATTTTTAAAAAAACAAAAACATGTAAAACATTTTACAATTAACATTATTACAGCATAGTGCTATGAGAACCAAAAATAAAAATAATAATAAATAGTGAGGATTTTCACCTCATCTTTGTATTGGTACCTCAAATATAATGAATCACTGAACCCCACATCACTATCATTCATGGTACTATTTTCTGCGGAGAATGAAGATGCATATTACTGTCGTATATAATACCTCAATCATGAGTTAATCTCTAGTGTTACCATTAATCTCAAGTACTCACTAAAGTGCTAGAAGTTGAAAGTGCTGGCTGAATAAAGTGCATTGTGGAAGAAGGTGCATGGTGCAACAAAGTGCCTCTAGAGGGAAGACCTAATGCAATTTAGTTGTTGTGCTCCAGTAAACAAATTCCAATAATCAATAATAAATAATTTGAACAAAAGTATATCATTTGAATACAAATATTCTCATTATAAAAAGTGAAAAAAGACATTAATTTGCTGGACAATGGATATTTCATAGGGACCATACTGTTTTCATAAATTATTTATAAGAAATTATCAATAAAAACAGCAGTAAGAAAAGATATAATAATTGGCATTGATTCCTTAATAGAACATTCATGAAACATTTATGAAAAGTATCTAAAAAATGTGTTAATAGAGAATTTATAAATTATTCATAACAAATTGTGCAACTCTTCACTGGTATTGAGCCCATTGGGTACTTTAGAATCTAACTCTAAAATAAACCGAGTCTCCAGTTGCCGTAACACCTTTTCTCGGTTGCCACCTCTCCTCACAGCTGGGACAGCGCCTATGACAAAATACTATAAGCAGTCTAAGTTGGTCTCATGAACTTGCATGAAATGGCGTGCCACCGGATATGTGGGGTCAGAGTTCACAATTGCCCTTAAATGTTGCAAAATTCTCACATGTACTTGCAACTTTGTACTGCCCACATAGTGAAGCCCGCAGGTGCATACTTGAACATATACCGCAAACTCCGTCCTACAATTGTAAAGACCTTTCAAATCAATCGGGTTAGAAGTGAATGCCGTGATGTAGCTCAAAGTATTTACCCAAAAGCGGCATGCCCTGCAGGAACTGCCTTTAAAAAAGGCTGTTTTGGAGGATAGCCAATTAGTTTTCTTGACTACTACTGGACTGCTTCTAACTAATGCTTTTTGCATAGATGGAGCTTGACGGAATGTTAAATTGGGTTTATTGGGCAGGGATTTACCCAGAGTGGAATCAGTGAGTAATATTGGCCACTGGCTATTGATAATCGACCTAATCGCTCCTTCTTGTCGACTGTATGTGGTAATCAGCCTAATGTTGATAGTCTCATCTTGATCAGTGAGGCAGGGAGTTGCTGTTGAGTCTAAAACATTGGGTGTAGGGAACAGAATAGAATGTCTCGATTTTTTATTAGCCTTTCTCATTGCTTGATTGATCACATTAGCTGAATAGCCTCTCGCAATGAAACGTTTTTTCGCTTCTTTATGGCATACCCTCAAATCCTCTTCTGAGCTGCAACTTTTTCGTAGTCTCAGCATTTCTCCGTATGGGATGCTATTAATTAGATGTTTCGGGTGAAAACTAGATGCATGTAAGGTGGAGTTTCCTGCTGTCTCTTTGCGATGTAATCTAGACTCTAGTTTTGAACCCTTAACATAAATTTGTACATCTAAAAAATCAATGGATCGCGACTCAATGTGTGAGGTAAATTCCAAATTCAATACATTGTTATTGATACGTTCCACAAAATCGCTTGCAGTCTCCTTACTCCCATTCCAGACTACAAACACATCATCAATAAATCGCATCCATGTTATCACATGTTCATACCAATCTCTATGGAAGACCTCCATGAGTACCCGCTCCTCCCACCAGCCCACATGTAAACACACGTAGGTGGGGGAGAAGCAGGCACCCATAGCAACTCCCCTAAGTTATTGAAACACCTCATTCCCAAATAGGAAGAAATTATTCTTTAAACACCAATCAATCATTTTTAAAAGCATTGAATTGTGGTTACAAAATTGAATAGGTCTTTTATTGAGATAATATTCAACTGCTCTTATACCATCCATATGCTCAATGCTGATGTAAAGGAAGGTTATGCCCATAGTCATTAAAACATAATCATCTGACCAGGATATATCATATAGTTTTTTTAAGAAATCACCCTTGTCCTTGATGTAAGATGGCAACTGGACCACAAATTCTCGGGGGAAATAGTCTACATATTGTGTCATCTTCTCAAATAGACCATTCCTCGCTGATATAATCAGGCGTTTGGGTACTGGGGATATGCGTTTGTGAATATTTGGCAGAAAATAGAGTACTGGCATTACTGGGAATTCATTGTTTAGAAATTGATGTTCCTCCTTAGAAAAATTCTCACGCTTCCACCTATTTAGATCCTCTTTTAATTCACCTTTAATTGTTTTCACATGTTGCATATTAGATTTTTTGTAACATATAGGATCATTGAGGTGTTTGTAAGCCTCCTGAAGGTATTCATTTCTTGGCCAGAGTACCACATTGCCTCCTTTATCGGATTTGTTGATTATTACTTCAGAGTCTTTTCGTAATTTACATATTAAATTATGGTATTGCCTCTCTTGATACTTATACTTTCTGAAAGTTTTCTTGTTCTTGCTATTGAGTACCTTCATTTCCTCCACCATTCGCTCACTAAAAATGTCCTTCGCATCTCTTGGCATCATCGGCATAAAGGTTGATGCAGGTTTAAATGGACTCTTAGATGGTTCTGAGGGATTGATTCCCTCATCACGTAAAGCACCATGAGTTGATCCTGTCATATCATTGTTCCTTTCTTCCTTTTGCAACTCTTGTAATGTTCGTAGTAACAGAATGTCGGATACTTGAAGGTTACGTGGGTCAGTACTTACAGACTTTGTTTCCTGCGTGTTATGATTAGAGGCTTGTTTGATTTTATAGTATTTGGAGGGATTTAATTTCCTAATGAATTTAAAGACGAGACCGGGTCATAATAGTTGTATTTCAGCCTCATTTAACTGAATGTCAGACAGGTTGATGACTGTGTTGTCGAACTCTTATTTCCATCTCCATTTGGTGCCCTGTTGCTTTTTGCTCTTTGTATTGGTTGCATTTCCTCCTTTCTTGTCGCCTTTGATTTCTTCTTTTCCCTGTGTATATTTTTGCGGTCAAAGTATTTGCTGGCGATCCTGCTGTAAAAAATCCAGCTCTTCGGCAAGTGTCAGGTTTCCCAAATCACCCGCTATTCTATTGGACGATACACTACCATCATCTGACTCGGTTTCCCTGACTGTTGAGCTAAGATCGGACGCCTAAGTAGCCACTGTTCCTTGATTATTGATGTTGTCATTTTGTCTCGTCATATTAGAGTTGGTCAAACGTTGCCTTTTGATAGAATCGTATTATCTTGAAAAAGTGAAATTTTGGCCTAATAGTCTGTTTTATCTCTTGCAAATTTAAATACTTTTCTTGCTTTAATCACTTCCTCGTTTTTTTTAGTCTCTCCATGATCTCACTCCGATTTTTAGAAATCAGCTCCTTTTGCTCAGACTTGTCTAAATCCGAGTTGATACGTTCAATTTTTTTGAGAATCGTTTCCCGATCTATTTTGGCATATTTAATCAGAATTTGAACCAACCTCATGGAAGCATCCAGGTTGCTCTCTGCCCATTCCTTAAGCATCAAAGGATTCGAATTTTCGGAGCTAACATAATCCGTAATCCACGTGGTACTCGAGCAGCGTCCCGGTACTGCTCAAGTGATTTCTTTTCCCACCATTTGGTTAATTTGTTTTTTAAATTTTTCTCTAATGTCCTCAGAAGCGATTTCACATCATTACTGGCCGTGTTGTTCGCAGTTCCAGTTTGTCGTCCATTGTCTGTAGCGTCAGGTAGATTTTCAAACAACGCATCGGCTGCTGCTTCCCTTTCCCGCAGCGCGTATTCAGACATGTTAGTGAAATATAGTCTTTAATTGAATGCCCAATGTGCAGGTCTCACTCTCTTCACGTTAGCATATATGCGCACCTCCCCACCTGTCTCCGTGCCACAACTCACCGCCGGCCTTGCTTTGCAGTACGGGTCCTCCGACTCGTGCTTCACCGCTGCCACTGCTTGAAGAGTATGTTCGGCCTTGACAGGGGGCAACCACAGCTTGTCAATATATATATATATATATATATATATATATATACATATACATATATATATATATATATATATATAGATATAGATATATACACACATATATATATTCCAATGAACCGCCTTCTCTCTCAGCAATCTACTTCGCCAAAGCAGTCGCGGACCACAAGATAAGTGCAAAGATTGTAGTTTATTGAGTGTCGGCCATAACGCGTTTCGGTCCAGCCGGACCTTGATCACATGACAACGCCTTTGGTTTTTACACCCTTTTTAAAGTGACTCGTGCTCATAACGGGCAATAGACATAAAAAACATACTGTCTCATCACATCTCAGTATAATACACTTCCATTTTTTCTGTTTTCATTAGTACTTTGCCCGTCTTTCTCAAAACTTTTTAAGACAGCATATAACAAGTGCAATACTTATTTTGTATCTGTAGGAATCCATATTAGATAAATTAATAGAAGCTAAAACCGTATCAAAAGTACAAAACTCAAATATATATATATAAATATATTCTTTGATCTCATATGTAAAGCTTCAATGCTTAGTCATTATATGATTAAATGGATAAATAAATAAATAAATGTTCATCATTAAATCTTTGCTTAAATGCATGATTTCATTTGTAACAAACTTTCTGATACCAATTATGCAAGTACAAACAATTCCTACCATGTATCCCCACAGATCACAACTGTTCTTAATCCAAGCTTTCGTGAACTGAAAAGTGCTAGTGCAGTCCTATTAGTGAAAATAACTCAATTTTCCCTTCTAACATCAAGGTATTGTGTCTATAATTTAAAAAGGTGCTTGATTAAAAAAACACTATTCTTGTGGTTGGGGTTGGTCAGGCGGCCTGCTTTCATTTACTTGAAGTGTTCTTACATTTTCTTTCATTTAGTGTAACTTTGACCCTCGAACCCCCTTTAACTTAATTTGGAAATATTCCCTTGTATATGGGATAGATTTAGTCTAAGGGGAGTCCGGATTTTGGTAAGGGTCAAATGCAGGGTTTGCTAATTCTTAATGGTCACTAAAGGCAGGTGTAAAGGTCCTCCGTCGTATTCAAACCTCCCGGGGTCTTGCTATCAAAGTTAAGAATGTATCTTGTTTCTAACTTTCTAAGTTGCCCCTCTCTGTCACCTCCCCTTCTGTTTAAGGGAATGGTGTCTATGAGGTAATACGACAGGTCCTTGAGATCGCTGCCATGTACCTCCCTGAAGTGTCTTGCTACTGGGTACTTTTGATCATAGTTGTTGATGGCTCTAATGTGTTGCAAAATTCTTTTGTGTGCGGGAAGCTATATATATATAGATATATATACATATAAACACACATATATACACACACACATATATTACACACACACACACACACACATATATATACACACACACACATATATATATATATATATATGAAAATACAAAGTCCTGAATTACCTCTTCTGGTAATACACAAACAGGTACGGACCACAGATGTGGAGATTTAAATAGCGTGCTTTATTGCAGTTTTCAGCATGACGCGTTTCGGCCGCGTTACCACAGCCTTGTTCACATAACGCACCGGAACCAAAAACTCTCATTTTATAGTGACACACATCCCATTCCGGTTACACCCCCCTGGGCTTTTAATAAAGCTAGTAAACATACTATAATGTCATAACCAACTCATAGGGCTCCCTCTATCATGATGAAATAGTGTAAAACTAACAGTATAAACACATCATTACTGTTGAATTGATCTGATAGATTAAAATATCATTAACATCATATAATTGCTGACGATAAAAACCAAGTGGTTACAAAAACCTATTGCATGACCTATCAACATGGGGACCAAAGCTGACAATAAAATTTTGCCCAAGTCAGGGTGTACACCGGAACAACCTAATAAAGTGCAAGTGCAAAAATCTGTAAACATAGTGTCATCTGATCTAATTTGATATTACCGTCATATCAATTACCAGATGAATAATAAAAACAGGGAAATGGGGCGGGAAGGAAAAACAACACAATTTTAGAGAAGGAAGGCAAATGGCTGTTACAATTCAATTCATCAATCATAAAGTGCAAGTGCAAGTTTACAAATTCAAATGAAGACCTCATAGCGGTCAACATAATTCAATAGATAGTAGATATATGGATAAATCCATCTAATAATGTTCTCGAAACAAATCAAATAACTAAATTCCTCGTTGTGACTCACCTAGTCATAAGTTGTTAAAATAATAATAGTAAGCTCACACAACGATATAGTACAAATCCAGAATCAAGTATTAAATGCAATGTTTAAAATGAATAAAGTCAATAAAAACGCAGCCCCAAAACCCGTCATAAAACCAGCAAAAGTACACGCCATCACCAAGACCAAACCAACGGTTAAAATCCAGGTAAAAACGCGACCCAAACTAGTCCTAAAAACAGGCCAAAAAGCCGCCCTTCTAAAAACCATACGCAGATAAAACATTGTAAGCAGAAATGAACCAATACAAAGGGTCATCAAACCAGTTCATAAAAAATTATGGAGATCTTCCCCTGTGTTGAGACACTTCGGGATCCTCGTGTCAAGTAAAACAATGTAATGAGATTCCAATTGTCTGAGTTTCCTCTCCCTATTACCACCTCTAGGATCTTTTGGCACTGAATCAATTACAAAGTAGTTCAATTTCATTCAAATTATTGTTATGCACTAGCTTAAAATGACGAGCTACTGGATAACTTTGATCACAGTTCACAATAGCACGCAAGTGTTGCAGTATACGATTGAATACCTGCAACTTGGTACTTCCAATATATTTTAAATTACAAGTACATTCTAGTACATACACTGCATAATCCGTGCGACATGAAAAACATCCTCTGATTTTAACTGGAGTTAAGTCAAAAGCACTCTGATATTCAGTTTTATTAATGCCAAATTTGCACGCCCGACAAGAACTGCACTTGTGGAACCCTGTTCTTTTAGAAAGCCAATTACTGGAGACCACTACCTCCGGACTAGATTTGACCAGGACATCCCTCATAGATGGAGCCCTTCTGAAAGTGATAAGAGGATGCTCAGGTAAACATTGAGATAATGTAATATCAGTCTTAAGTATAGGCCAATGTTTATTAATAATACCTCTGAATTTCTTCTCTTGGTGACTATACGTTGTTATTAGTCTTACTGGGTCATCAAAAGTAGAGGGATCACTACTAATGCTTATTGTCCCACTCTTTCTTTCCTTAATAGTGGTACCCAGACACTGCTCTCTGGTATTGTTGTTAGCTCTCAATTTGGCAAGTTCTAACTCTTTAGGATCATATCCTCGGGCCATGAATCTATTATGTGCTTGAGTCTGGCACTCATTAAGATCTTTCTCTGAACTGCAGATTCTCCTCATTCTTAAAAATTCCCCATACGGAATGCTTTTGATCAAATGGCTAGGGTGGGAGCTACTAGCATGCAATACCGCGTTGCCTGCTGTTGTCTTCCTGTGGAGCCTAGTCTGTAATATGTTATCTTCCACATATATCTCTACATCCTGGAATTGAACACATTGCTTACTAATATCAGCTGTGAAATGAAGATTTAGCTCATTATCATTGATTACTTTTACAAATTCCTTTGCTGAATCAATAGTCCCTTTCCACACCATACACACATCATCAATAAACCGCCAGAATTCCACCACATGGGCATTATACAGCTCTCCGTGGGTGCCTCTGAGGACATGCTTCTCCCACCACCCCACGTGCAAACACGCATAACTGGGGAAAAGCATGCCCCCATCGCCACACCACGAAGCTGCTGAAAGATCTCCCTGTTAAACATGAAATAATTATTCAGTAAACATAGTTCGATCATCTTTAAAATCATTTCATTATGCTGGCGATAATTCATACTCCGGTTATCCAAAAAGTGCTTAACTGCTTTTAGACCATCTACATGATGAATGCTAGTGTATAGGGTACAAATGTCCATTACAATCAAAACATAGTCATCTTCCCACTTGATAGTTAGTAATTTGGAAAGAAAGTGACCCGTGTCTTTGACATATGAAGGAAGATCTTCCACAAGTTCATGAAGAAAATAGTCCACATATTTAGATACAGGTTCCAAGAGACTACGCTGAGCAGAAATAATGGGTCGTCCTGGGATTGGGGTTACTTTTTTGTGTATCTTCGGGATGAAGTACAGAGTTGGTATAATGGGAAATTCATTCCTCAAAAAGTTATATTCGGGTTTACTCAATAATCCATCCTTTTTCCACTGACCCAATTCTTTCACCATTGTCTCTTTTATCTGTCTTATGTCATTAAAAGTTGCTTTTCTGTAGCAGGTATTATCACTCAGGTGCCGCTCTGCTTCCTCCATATATAAAATCCTGGGCCAAATCACAATATTTCCCCCCTTGTCTGCTTTGTTGATAATAACATTAGTGTTATTACTCAATTTACGCATAAGTTTAGAGTACTGTATTTCCATATACTTAAGTTGTTTGCGTTTGCGTAAAGTACTGCAGTTGAGGGTTTTCAGATCTTCAATCACACAATCACTAAATGTGTCGATTGCATCTTTCGGCATTAGGGGATAAATGTGGAGGGCGGCCGAAACGGACTGCTACATGGAAGATTAGTTCTAAAGCCCATTTCATCTAAGTCTTCTTGAGTAGATCCTATCACATCCGTATCCACCCTGCTTAATGCGTGCATAGTTCGTAAAATGCCAGTGTCAGAGACTTGAACATTACTTGTGGGTAGGTTAGTGGTTATAATGTTAGATGCCTGATCTTGGGATTTTATTCAATTTAAAGTGTTTTTTAAGTTTCAATTTTCGAATAAACTTGAACACATCAATGCGAGATTGAACATATTTGAAAGAGCTTTGCGGGCAGAAAGAGAGTCCCAAAGATAGTAGTTGAATTTCTGCCTTAGTTAAAGTCATGTCAGATAAATTAACCACGGTGTTGTCAGGAGTGGTTGAATGCATAGATGCTATTACCATTTCTTTCCTCTGCCCTTCTTGTTGTAACCTCTTGCGCCTACATTTCCTCCTTTGTTGCCTGCGCTTGTTGTTTCTTCTGCACCTTTCTTCGGTTGTGGTCGTGGCCGTAACGTTTGCCGGCGGTCTTCTATTAAAAAACCAAGTTCTTCTGAAGGTGTATACTTAGAGAGCATTTGATTCTGCAATACATTAGACTCATTATCCTCTGAGTCAAGGCTGCTTGCCTCTGAACTCAGATCAGTATCTGAAACCGCAAGATTGGAGGCAGTTGAAATAGTGATTTCAGGGATTTTTGACACTAGTGCTTGCCTTTTAACAGTATCATATTTGCGGGCAAACGTGAATACTCTTCCTGTTTCGTAGTCACGTTTGTCTCGTGCAAATTTAAATATTTTGCGGTTTTTTATTACTTCCTCATGTTTAATCAGGCGCACATCAATTTCTTCTCTGCTTTTCTTAATGAAATCCTGTTGCTCATGTTGTTCCATAGATGATTTAATCCTTCAATTTCTTTCAAGATTTCATTTCGGTCAATCTCCGCATATTTTATAAGAATGGAAACCATGTTCATAGACGCCTCTAAGTTATTAGTGGCCCATTCTTTAAGCATTAGGGGATTGGGGTTCTCAAATGATGGAGCTATGAGAACCCTCAATCCCCGCGGCACTCTACCCACTTCTCTATATTTCTCCAAGGACCTCTTTTCCCACCATTTGGTAATCTCCGTTCGGAGTAGTTTCTCTAGTTTCTTCATTGAGGATTTGATGTCATTCGTACTTGTAGTTTCTTTATTGTGTCCTTGCGGTACTTTATCAATATTAGGCAAATTTAAAAATAGAGCATCAGCCACCGCCTCCCGGTTCCGTAGCGTTTCTGCTGATGTAGTCATATTCAAACTGCAGCAAGGTGTATATGCACCACTGTGCTCACTGCTATCGCGTAGTGTGCTCAGCCTACTTCAGAAATCCACAATCCTTTCACCCGCCAAAGTCTCAAAGTTATAGAGTGCAACACAGCTTACCCACAGGTTCCTCGGTAATCCCGCTGGCGTCCTCCGACTCCGTTGAGTCACCAAAGTTACCCTGAGCAATGCCGCGTTGTCTCCTCATCGACTCTCGACTGCGGGGGCTGGCTCCAAAATACTCCTTCCGGGTTAGACTGGAATCGCGTCCGCGATGTCGGCCATACAGACAGCCAGCCGCAAGTTGTAAGGAGGGTCCGTAAAGGCGGAAACAGCCGTGCTCCGCCCGATCGTAATGAAAATACAAAGTCCTGAATTACCTCTTCTGGTAATACACAAACAGGTACGGACCACAGATGTGGAGATTTAAATAGCGTGCTTTATTGCAGTTTTCAGCATGACGCGTTTCGGCCTCGTTACCACAGCCTTGTTCACATAACGCACCGGAACCAAAAACTCTCATTTTATAGTGACACACATCCCATTCCGGTTACACCCCCCTGGGCTTTTAATAAAGCTAGTAAACATACTATAATGTCATAACCAACTCATAGGGCTCCCTCTATCATGATGAAATAGTGTAAAACTAACAGTATAAACACATCATTACTGTTGAATTGATCTGATAGATTAAAATATCATTAACATCATATAATTGCTGACGATAAAAACCAAGTGGTTACAAAAACCTATTGCATGACCTATCAACATGGGGACCAAAGCTGACAATAAAATTTTGCCCAAGTCAGGGTGTACACCGGAACAACCTAATATATATACACACACGCATATATATGTATACACACACATATATGTACAAACACACATATATGTGTTACCTACTGGCGATTGCCAGTAGGTAGTTATAGTTAGTACCAACTCTGTTATGTTATGTTAAGCTGATTTATAAAGCGCGCGGCTGCCCCAGCAAAGGGGCGTCCCAGCGCTGAAACCAGATTAGCGCAGCTGGTAACAACAGAACACCTGTAGCGAAGGGAATAGAAACGTTTTAATAGCTTTACGGAAGGGCAGATAAAGCTTTAGGCTGCGAATGGAAATAGGAAGGGAATTCCAGAGTCTAGAAGCTAGCACCCAGAAGGAGCGGCCACCAGCACGAGCCCTCCTCACCCCGGGGACAACCACAAAATTCTGTCCCATAGAGCGGAGTTGGCGGGAGGGGTGTAGAAAGAGTGCAGGTTTGACAGAATACTAGGCGATGAAGAGTTGAGGATTTTAAAGGTAATGCAGAGGGCCTTGAATTCCACACGCCTGGCAACAGGCAGCCAATGAAGGCGGCGTATTGCATTCGAGATAGAACACCGCCTTGGCAAGCCAAGCAGCGCTCGGGCCGCTGCGTTCTGGACCCTTTGTAGTCTGACAATCTCAGCCTGATTGGTCCCGATGTAAAGGGAGCTGGCATACTCCAGTCTGGACAGAATCAAGGCCTGGACGACAACCTGCCTGACTGAAGGGTTGAAGAAGCCCAGCAGGGGTTTAAGCCCCCGCAGTAGCCCGAAGCACGTCCCTGCCACCTTCTTAGTTTGAGTTCTGAAGTTAAGGGCAGTGTCAAGCCAGACCCCCAGGTTTTTTACCGCCTGTTTAGGAGCGGGTGCCGACCCCAGTGCGGCGGGCCACCAGTGCTCACACCACAACTCTGAGTCTCTCCCCACTAACAAAACCTCAGACTTACTAGCATTGAGCTGTAGATAGTTGGCATTCATCCACCCCGAGACAGCCTCGAGATCACTGCGAAACTTGCACGCGTCTCGGGTAGTGTCATCGGTGAGAGTGACTATCAACTGGGTATCGTCTGCATACGACACCACTGTGAGCCCTCTGTTTTTTGCCACCGTTGCCAGTGGTTGCACATACAGGTTGAACAGGGTGGGGCTCAAAGCCGAACCCTGAGGAACCCCCTGCTTGATGGCATAGACTCTGGACGAAAAAGGAGGGGCGGTCAACTGGAAGGTCCTCCTAGAAAGAAAGGAGGCAAACCAATCCAGGGCACCATCCGCTATGCCTACCTCCTCCAAGCGCCTGAGCAGAATCTGGTGGGAGACCGTGTCGAACGCAGCACTGAGATCAAGCAGAATCAGTGCCGACGTACGACCGCCGTCTATGGCATCCACGCAGATTCCAGAACTTTCCACCACAGAAATGTGAGGAAAATGTGGTTTTTTGACAATTCTTTAGGTTTGCAAGGGATTCTGGGTAACAGAACCTGGTGAGAGCCAGCCAAGTCACCCCATCCTGGATTCCCCTGGGTGTCTAGTTTTCAAAAATGTATAGGTTTGCTAGGTTTCCCTAGGTGCCGGCAGAGCTAGGGTTCAAAATCTACAGCTAGGCACTTTGCAAAAAAAGGGTCTGTTTTCACTGTGAAAACGTGGTGTGTCCACGTTGCGTTTTGGGCCGTTTCCTGTCGCAGGCACTAGGCCTACCCACACAAGTGAGGTACCATTTTTCTCGTAAGACTTTGGGGAACGCGGGGTGCGTGGAATTTTGTGGATCCACGCAGATTCCAGAACTTTCCACCACAGAAATGTGAGGAAAATGTGTTTTTTTTGACAATTTTTTAGGTTTGCAAGGGATTCTGGGTAACAGAACCTGGTGAGAGCCAGCCAAGTCACCCCATCCTGGATTCCCCTGGGTGTCTAGTTTTTAAAAATGTATAGGTTTGATAGGTTTCCCTAGGTGCCGGCAGAGCAAGGGTTCAAAATCTACAGCTAGGCACTTTGCAAAAAAAGGGTCCGTTTTCACTGTGAAAATGTGGTGTGTCCACGTTGCGTTTTGGGCCGTTTCCTGTCGCGGGTACTTGGGCCTCCCACACAAGTGAGTTACCATTTTTCTCAGAAGACTTTGGGGAACGCGGGGTGGGCGGAATTTTGTGGATCCATGCAGATTCCAGAACTTTCCACCACAGAAATGTGAGGAAAATGTGCTTTTTTTGACAATTTTTTAGGTTTGCAAGGGATTCTGGGTAACAGAACCTGGTGAGAACCAGCCAAGTCACCCCATCCTGGATTCCCCTGGGTGTATAGTTTTCAAAAATGTATAGGTTTGATAGGTTTCCCTAGGTGCCGGCAGAGCTAGGGTTCAAAATCTACAGCTAGGTGCGTTACAAAAAAAGGGTCAGTTTTCACTGTAAAAATAAAGTGTGTCCACGTTGCGTTTTGAGTCGTTTCCTGTCGTGGGCACTAGGCCTACCCACACAAGTGAGGTACCATTTTTATCGGGAGACTTAGGGTAACACAGAATTGTAGAGCAACTGTTATTACCTATTGACTTTCGATGCATTTCTGCCTTCCAAATGAAAGACAATGTATAAAAAGAAGTCATTTTGAAAAATGACCTATAATTCTCATGCTAGTATGGGTACTCACAATTTCGGAAATGTGCAAATATCTACTGTTTCTAAACTCTATATTTTGTTCCAATTTCAGAAATACATAGGTGTCTTTCATACTGATTTTTCCATGTATATATTTACCCAAATTAATTGCTATATACCCGGTACATAATAAAAAACCATTGCAAGACACTGCTCAGTTATTGGCTCTGGGTTCGTCGGGTTCTTGGTGAACCTACAAGTCCTATATATCCCCACAACCAGAAAGGTCCAGCGGATGTAACGGTATATTGCTTCCAAACAGCTGTCATAATTAGAAGAAGTTACAGGTGAAAACGTTGACACAAATGTCTGTTTTTTTCAACTAATTTTCCATTTTTCCTATATTCAACGGTTAGTTTCTTTAAAGAAACCTTGAAGGATCTACACAAATGACCCCCTGATGAATTCAGATTTTTGTCTACTTTTCTAAAATGTATAGCTTTCCAGGATCCATTATTGCTTTCATACCCATTTCTACCATTAACTGGAAAGAGTTTGAAAGCACAAAAAATAGCAAAAATAGGCTATGTCCCAGAAAAATGCCAAAACTGTGTAAAAAATGTTGGTTTTTTGACAAAAGTCTGCTTGTCCCTGAAAGCTGGGAATATGTTGATTTCAGCACCACAACCCCTTTTTTGATACCATTTGCAGGGAAAAAACCAGACGCTTTCATCTGTAGCCCTTTTTTCACATTTTTCCAAAACAAACAAAATTTACCTGTATTTTGGCTAATTTCTGGGTCCCCTCCAGGGGAATCCACCAACCCTGGGTACCTTTAGAATTCCCATGATGTTGGAAGAAAAGGACGCAAATTTGGCGTGGATACCTTATGTGGTGAAAAAGTTACAGAGGCCTAATCGCGAACTACCCCAAATAGCCAAAAAAGGGCTCAGCACTGGGGGGGAAAAGGCCTAGCAGTTAAGGGGTTAAAGAAAAAGGGTATGCTAGCAAGACATTAAGAGAAGCAGTTAGCAAGGTAAAGAGGAGAGTGAGACAAGAATTACTCATTCCTAAACAGAAGCAAAGAGGGTAAGTAGAGGTTGTAAGATTGATAATGATTTTTTGTTAGAATCAAATCAGATCAAGAGGTTAATTGAAAAACATTGGAATGTTCTGCAGTCAGATATGATTTTGGAACCAGTGTTGCCGGATAAACCCAACATTACACATATAAAATGCATGTCCCTCAAAGATCTTTTAGTACATAGTAATTTCATTGACCGACCACAGAAACGGCCGGAAGTCACTGGCTTTTACCCCTGCACAAGGTGCAAGGCGTACAGAAAAAGTCTTAAAGTAAAGAACTATGAGATACCAGGGGAAAGAAGGCCAAAATTGATTACGAAACTTCTGAATTGCAACTCAAGTTTTGTAGTATATTGCCTACAATTCCCATGTGGGAACAATATATCTGCAGTAAAGTTCATCCTGCCAAAAAACAAGTTTTAGAGCATTGCCGGGCAAAAAGTAATCAGAATGTGACATATCCGGTAGCTCGACATTTTGAAGAGGCACATCAGAGCAGAAGCGATATGCTGAGTTACTTCTGCATTGATCAAGTGCCACATGAAGAGAGAGGGGGGACAGAGTCAGATGGTTAAGACGCTTGGAATCTAAGTACATTATAGAATTGAGGACCCAAGCACCTTGGGGTCTTAACAGTAAAGAGGAACTGTGGACACACTTAGGGGATTGAAGGAAAGAAGGAGATCCATACCAATAGAATTTCCCCTTTCTCGCCAAGGCTTCCAAACACCTAATAATGGGCTAGGATAGGATAGTGGCCAGTTAACAATAAGAAACAAATGTCCAAGGAAATCTAGCCAGGGAATAAGAGGTAGAGGTTCAAAGATTGAAAGGATACCCAAATGAACACAGCCCATTCAGGGCGTAATCGTGTACTCATTAATGATTTATTGTAGTAAATGAATTTCAGGTAAATTTTTTCTTGTATGTTAATAACAAAATAAAGAAATGCGGGAAAAATAATATTTGATCTTTTGAACTGAAATGAATGAATTGAGGACCCTGTGCAAAAAAAGTATATGTACTATATTTTATACAGGATAATATGAATTGGACAGTTTAAGATGGCCAAAGAAAATACAATGAATTTGAAACTGATTAATTGTCGAAAGTCCGTTTTCGATTACTCATGTGCATGAGCTGCCCAATCGGATTGGATTATGTTATAAGGTGGATTGGTAACCTTGAACACTGACATTGACAAAGCCCAGGGGGGCGAAATGCGTTTGTCAGCATTTTTCTTTGTTGGTGTCTAATGGAATAAAATCTAAATCAAGGAAACCTGAGAGTGCACGGCGTACCTTTGTGGAGTGTTTGAATAAATATGCAAGTTCACCCGCTCTGTCGAGAGTGGCGGCCTGGACGGAAAAACAGGAATCGGATATATGTGTGTGTGTTTCACTTACCTTATGGATTAGCCAGGAAAGTTCTCCAGGAAAAAAGAGTGTTTTCTTAATTGGGGAATTAAAAATGAATATACCCCAACCAGCACTTTACCCAGCTCCGCTTGTGCCTCAGGAAGAGCCCTCCCCTCTACAAAGCATAAATGAAAAAAAGTAAGTAATACTTAAAAATCTGATAGACAAAACGGCACCCTTATCCCATGTAGCACATTCTCAGTTAGGAACATACAGTGAAATACAATTTAATCTAGGCTGGCTAACAGCAGCTTTACATGGGGGCGGACGCGCCTGACAATCTCATATACAGCCTTTACAATCAACTGCTTCCAATCCTCTAAAGGATAATTGGAAATTGTGCTCATGGAACATAAATGGTGTGCACACCAAAAGTTGCAATAACTATTTGGAAACCCTCACTAAGAACTTCAATATCGTTTGTTTTTTTACAGGAAACATGGGCAACACAGCCAATTGCATTGGATGGATTTTTGGGATACTTCAGTCTAGCTGTTAAAATTAAGAACTATGGGCCCGATTCACAGAACTAACTACGTCAAAAACGTAAAGTTAGTACCTTTTAGTATTCACAGAATACACTTACTCATTTGGTATTCACAGAATACACTTACTCATTTGGTATTCACAGAATACACTTACTCATACTAACTTTATGTCCGCACTCGGGCCGGAGATTCCGGCCGTTTGTGGAGATTCCGGCCCGGAGGTGGAGATTCCGGCCGTTTGTGGAGATTCCGGCCGTTTGTGGAGATTCCGCCACCGGCCGGAATCTCCACAACCGGCCGGAATCTCCACAAATGGCCGGAATCTCCACAAACGGCCGGAATCTCCGGCCGGAATCTCCACAAACGGCCGGAATCTCCACCTCCGGGCCGGAATCTCCACAAACGGCCGGAATCTCCACCACCGGGCCGGAATCTCCGGCCCGAGTGCGGACATAAAGTTAGTATGAGTAAGTGTATTCTGTGAATACCAAAATGAGTAAGTGTATTCTGTGAATACCAAAATGAGTAAGTGTATTCTGTGAATACCAAAAGGTACTAACTTTACGTTTTTGACGTAAGTTAGTTCTGTGAATCAGGCCCTATGGGCGCCCATGCGAGGGCTTGGCAACTTTCATACCTGCAGGTCTAAAAATGGAAAGTGAGAGGGTGGCCTTAGAAGATAACAATAATATTCTAGCTGTAAAACTGAGGAATTGGCACAAGAGCACCTTCAGTTCTCTTCTGATAATAAATATCTACATCCATCCAGATTTAGGAGCAGGAAAATCAATGTCCACCACTGACAAATATGCTGCTAGAGATATCACAGGACACACTGCACGTGGATATTATAGTATCTGGTGATTTTAATGTGAATTTGCTCTAACCATTCCCAAGAGAGGAAAACCTACTACAACAGGGTCGCCTATGGGTAATTCCTAACTAGCACAATGGCCCTAACAGTAATGGCCCAAAAGATGTAAGGGCAATGACGTTAGTAAAGGACTTAAAAACTGAGGGGTCCAAGAGTTGTCAACGGTAGGCATCAACAAGACTCTCCTCCAGCGTGGACATATCCAGCAGCTGGCTCACACTCAAGAATAGATTTTACAGTAGTAAGTCTACCTATATTTTGTCAACTCTCATCATTTAAGATCAAAAGAACAAACAAAAGTGACCACCGGCAACAAATTCTGGAGATTAACGCCAAATGTGACCTTCGTCAAAAGGTGAACTCCTTTCCTGGGGAGTTAGTGACAACAAACTTCAGAAAGTTGCGCGGGACTGAAATTACAATCGATTCCATTGTGACCACTGCTGCTAGCCTTGTAAAAGATTGCTTCTCAATTGGCTCTCACAACCCAACAGCGCAGTGGACCATTTTCACAGAAAAAGTACTGACCACTAGCCCACTGGAAGCTAACACCAAGAAGCGTCAATCACAATTCCAGTTACAAGGTCTAAACAAGATTAAAATGTCTGCATCATGTCGCATCCTAAAGAGGAACCGGAATAGAATCCTGAGACCAGCTCGGAGGCAACCAGGAAACCCCGAGCTTCAAGCCAAATTGAAATCTATCAATAAAACCTTCAGGATACTGGTCTGGGAAGAGAGAACAATAACAAACCAACATTTCTCAGTAAACAGAAAAACTCAAGACATTTTTGGAGAATGGATAATAACCTGAACAGGGACCCAACAGAGATCATGACCTCAACTTTAACAGAAACGTGCTGGGCTGCTTATTTATCAAAACATTTCAACCAACCCCGGGTAGCCATACCAACTACTGAGCACAAAAGGGGTAGTAAATCTCTAATTGAGCAGACAAACCTTGATGATCAAGAGCTTACCTTTTCTGCGGAGCAAATTTGTAAATCTATTAATTTAAGCAGAAAAGAGGGTGCACCAGGACCAAATAGAATTCTGCAAACCTTGTATAAGTTAAACCTGGCTTTTTGGGCAGAATACTGATCCGTAGTATTTTTTTTGTTTGTTTAAAGAGCTTTATTGAAACAAATAAAGAGCAAGGTACAGAATTATGATAAAAATGATAAAAGAAATACAAAGATTAACAAGAAATATGTATGAAAAAACAACGGGTGAAAAAACATCGTAATTTATACATTATCCAGAACTAAAACCGATGTTAAGAGCGGAGTTAAACAAATGTGACCCATATTGAATTAGCACTTTTTAAATTTTATAAAGGGGTAAAAGAAAAAGGAAAGAAGAAGAAAGAAAAAGAGAGAAAGAAAGAGAAAGAAAGAAAGAAAGAAAGAAAGAAGAAAAATAAGGAGAAACAGCAACTTTATCAAATAATCTAATAAGACTATCCATTAGTAACCAGAACAAAACAGTCATAGAACAATATACCAGCAATAAAAGACAACATAAACAATATACGAACAATTAAACTCAATATTTATGGCGGCTGAAATATAAAGTTACTGTCTTTGGAACGTAATGCAGAGGATGATAGGTAATTAGTAAGTGGAGCCGAAAAGGCTTCCTTCCGAAGTAGTTGCTGAGAGGTATTTACAGAAGCTCTATCTAACCTATGATGGTAGCATAGAAGATTCCACCAGGCAGAGAAGGAAACCTTGGAGGCGTCTTTCCAGTTGGATGTAATTACTTGAAGAGCAATGGCGAATTACAAATCAACAAATAACCCAATTTACGAGCACCCAGCCAATGTATGGAATTACTACCTAAAAATATAGAATAAATATCAAAAGAGAAGCTTGTGGAACATATAGTGGATATTAATTTACATACTTTAGTCCAAAAAGTGGAAATATTAGGGCAAAGGAGTATTTTTGCTGGTCCAACAATTAGGAGATAGGCCGGGACTAAATTTGGAAACAGCTAATGGGGTTAGAAATAATCTCTGGTAAAAGTAATATAAAGTTTGAGTAATGCTAGCATTGCAAGAAGTGTGATGCAATCGAGCCCAAATGGAGTCCCATGTGTGTGTAGAGAGAGTGTGTTGTAAATCTGTTTCCCAGAAAAGTTCAGTTTTGGTTTTGTGGCGGGTGGGAAGAGAAAAATGAAGATATTTATATATCTGGGAGGCCCGGACATAAAGAGAAGTAGGTAGTGGTGTAAACGGAGGATCAGATATAGAAGATGGAGTTTCAGAAATAAGAGAAAACTGTTGAGTTAAAATCAGTCTTAGAGAATCAAATTTAGGGAGGGAAGTAAGAGGTAAACCGAACTTAGATTGGAATTCTTGAAAAGAAAGAAATTGCATATTCTGCATTAGGTGTTTAACCTGTATAATCCCTTTGACAACCCAATCTTTCCAGAAGATGGTACGGTTGGAAATCTTAATGGACTTATTATGCCATATAGAGGAGTCCAGGAATATCTGTAGAGGTGAAAGAGATTTTGTAAGAACCGGATAAAAGGTCGATATAAGTTGAGAGATAGTGGGAGATTTAAACGAGCGAGGGGAGTGAGAGAAATTAACTAATGAAGAAAAAGGAAGTGGATGAATAACGGATTCCTCCAATTTATACCATACGATACAGGAAGATCATCCGAGGAAGATAAATAGGGAAGAACCTGACGAATTAAAAAAGAACAGTGATATTGGCGAAAGTTAGGAAAATTAACCCCTCCCTTATCTTTAGGAGCAGACAAAGCAGATAAAGATATACGGGCTTTCCGGTTATTCCAAAGAAATTTACTCAAAATGCCATTAAGAGTTTTAAAGAATTTTAAAGGAGGTCACACTGGTAACATGGACAAATAAAAATTAATAACTGGAAGCATCATCATTTTGGAGGTGTCCAGCCTGCACCACCAAGACAAGAATAAAGGAGACCACTTCTCTGCCATGCCAGATACCTTTAATAGGACATCGTCCAAATTAAGCTGAATCGTTCTAGCGAGTGAGGAGGAATATTTTATTCCCAGACATGAAATAAAGTTAGTGTTCCATTTAAAATCTGTCCCCTCAAACATACTCCTTAAACAGTACTTATTTAGTGGAAGGACTTCGGATTTAGAAAAATGTAATTTATAACCGGACAGTGTAGCATATGAGGATAAGAGATCAGTGAAGGCAGGTAAAGAAGTAGAGGGATCAGAGATATACAACAAAATGTCATCTGCATATGCAGTGAACTTAATTTCAATCGATTTATGTGTAAAGCCCCGAAAAGCAGAAGAGTGTCTAAGGGAATGGAGAAAAGGTTTGAGGGATAGAATGAAAAGCAAAGGTGAAAGAGGACATCCTTGGCGAGTAACTAGCTGAAGAGTAAAATTAGGAGTTTGAAATCCATTAACAAAAACTGAAGTAGTAGGGGAAGAATATAACAAATTGATAAGGGATAAAATACCAGGACCGAAGCCATGCCACTTGAGTGCGCGCATCATAAAAAGCCAGTGAATGCGATGAAAAGCTTTCTACGCATCCAAGGTGATAGCAGCAACAGGGGAGGAACATTTAGAAGCAAGATGTATAATATTTAAAAAAGTCCTAGAGTTATCTGCGAGCATTCTACCTTTGACAAACCCTGTCTGCTCATAACCAATCATGTCAGGAATGACTTTGTTGATACGAAGAGCAAGAAGCTTAGCAAAAATCTTACAGTCTAAATTAATTGAAGAAATAGGGCGATAATTAGCACAAGAAGAAGGATCTTTATCCTTTTTCGGAATTAAGCAAATCATGGCTTCAAGAAAGGAGCCACGGGCCTCCTTATGAGAAATAAAGTATTGGAATAAAGATAAGAGGTGAGGGAGGAGAATCTGAGAAAAACAAGAATAAAACTCAGCCGTAAAACCGTCCGGGCCGGGGGATTTCTCCTTAGGTAATTGAGCCAGGGCTGACTTAATTTCAGGGAGGGATAGGTCTTTTTCTAATACAGAGCAATCAGGAGAAGGGGAAGAACGAGGAGGTAGCGCATCAAAAAAAGATTCCAGGGCCGTGTCAGAAGGAGAAGATTCAGGAGTGTATAACGTCTTATAAAAGTCTGTGAAACAGTTTAATATTTCCTCATCCTTAAAATGGTTAACACCATCATCATCTATAATGTTAGTTATTTTAGACCTTTGGGATTTTACCTTCAGGTAATTCGTAAGCAGTTTGCCAGCTTTGTTGCAGCCACCATAAAATTTAGAATTAACTTTAAGTAGGACTCCAGAAGCATCTTCCGTCGATTTTCTATTAAAACACAATTTAGCTTGGACTAGTTTCTTGAGTGTATCCTCAGCGTTAGAAGAGAAATAGGCATGCTCCAGTTGCTTAATGGAAGCTAACAAGGAAGCTGAGTCTCTGATGCATGTTTTCTTTTTAACTGCAACGTAATCAATAATGAAAACTCTGGCTGTAGCCTTAAAGGAATCCCAGATGGTGTGGATAGGGATATCAGGAGTAACATTCCTGAGGAAGAAATCCGACAAAAACTCTTTGAAACGTTCCAAAAAAGTGAGATCCTTAAGTAGATAATTGTTGAAACGCCATTTACGAGGCTTAGAGTGCTCGGAAGGAAGATCTAAGTTAATCAAATCAGGGGCATGATCGGAAATAAGAATAGAGCCAATTTCAGCATTAATTAGATTGTGGAGGAGAGGAGGACTTAGGAAAATATAATCTATTCTAGATGAGAAATTATGTGTAGGGGAGAAAAAAGTGAATTCGAAGGTGTCCGGGTGAAATATCCTCCAGGCATCCACCAAACCCCTCGAGCTCATATTCATAAAGGTTTTTTGCATTTTGTCGGGGGTATATCTAGCAGTAGATTTTCTATCCGTGTAGGGGTTCATAACCTGATTGCAATCTCCACCCACCAATAGGTTAGCGTCAGGACATGAATGGAGAGTGTGAGACATGGACTGCCAGAATTGTGAGTCAACACCAGTGGGGCCATATATGTTGAGAAGAGAGATTTGGGAACCATTTATAGTGAGATGCAGAAGAAGCCATCTACCCTCAACATCCCTCTCCTCTTTTTCTAGCACAAGAGAAAGGGACTTATGAAATAAGGTCACCACTCCATTTTTCCTATCCTTGGCCGGGGAACAATAAACACGGCCTACCCATTGCTTTTTGAGAGAGTTGATATCATTTTCATTAAGGTGAGTCTCTTGGAGCATCGCAATTTTACAATTCAACCTAGATAAGTGAGTAATTACCCTCTGCTTCTTAACAGGGTTACGCAAGCCCTTCACATTCCAGGAAACTATACGAACATTATCAGTCATATTAACAAGGAGAGAACATTAAGTACAACAATTGCATTTTAAAACTAGTAAAAACTGGCATTTATTTTTTATTTTTATTTTTATGGATTTATATAGCGCTTGAATCACCCCCGAAGGGGTATCTCAGCGCTCACGGACCCACAATAACAAAAGCTATCACAAGGAACAAGAGCTAGAACAGAACAGTTTTCAAAGCCTTTCTGAACTGCAGAAGATCAGGGCACTGCCTCACTGAAATGGGGAGCTGATTCCAATAGAGAGGTGCCAAATATGAAAAAGCTTTTCCCCCTGTCCTTAACTTCTTAACTTTAGGTATCTTGAGTAAGCCTGGGCGTAGTTCGCGAAGTAGCGCTACGCGAAGCTACGCAAAGTGCAGTTCGCACTACGCGAGCTACGCGTAGCACTACGCGAACTGCGTAGTGCACTGTTCGCAATGATTGCACAGTGCCGGATGCTTGTCCGCACTGTGCAATCATTGGAAACGGCATCTTGCACAGTGCGAGCTGTCTTTTACTGCCGCTCGAGTAGATTTTTACTCGAGCGGCCGCTTTCTCAACATGGACTGGTAGTTTCTCATCGCGAGCGGTCGCGAGCATACGCGACCACTCGCAATGAGAAACCTGACCTCCCGCGTTGAGAATCTCGCCGGGAGGTTTATTTTCCACGCTTGCGATCGGCAACTTGATGTTGCTGATCGCGAACGAGGAAAAAGTCTCGCCGGGATGTCATTTTGCTTGCTCGCGGTCGCCAACTTGACGTTGAGGACCGCGAGCAAGCAAAAAATGACCGCTGCACTACGCTACGCGTGTTTGCACTGTGCTACGTGCAATTTGCGTTGTGCGAAGTAGCGCAAACTTCGCAAACTACGCGAGCGTAGCGTAGTGCTTTGCCCAGGGTTAATCTTGAGGAGAGATTTTGAGCCAGAGCGTAGATCTCTACAGGGAATTTAGCGGTTAAGTTTCTCCGCCAGGTAAATAGGTTCTTTGCCCCACACTGCTTTGTGTGCCATGCAGCAAACTTTTAATTTTATTCATTTGCGTACAGGCAGCCAATGGAGCTGCTGGAGAAGGGGGAGTGAGGCAGTTCTGTAAGGGGCATAAGTAAGATAAGAACATTCGAAAACTTGTGAATCAATAAATAAAACGGTATACAGGAAAATGAATAGTATAAACAAATAAGAAGAAAGAATTGTAAAGTAGTAATGAGCCAAGGAGAAAAGAAAGGTGAAAATAATAGGAGACAAAATGCTGAAGAAAATAAAGTGATGTAGAGAGAAATAGAAAGGAGAAAAGAAAGGAGGAAAAGAGAAGGAAATATACCAAAAGGAATAAATGATAGAAGAAGAGGGGTGCACCAGAAACCGAGAAAAAGAAGGAAAGGGCACTGAGATCAAAGAGGAAGAAACAGAAAGAAGAAAAAACCCAAGAAAAAGAAAAGGAAGGAAGAGAAGGGAGAGAGAGTAAATAATAGACAAAGAGAGGTTGACATGAGGTCGAAAGACATCAGTCAAGAATGACGGAATACATATCCAGAAGAAAAAGAGTATCATGTGGAGGCGGGGAGCCGCAAAGGAAGGACAGACGGCAGAGTCCGAGAAGACATCCGGGAGCGAACGGAACCCATATATATAAGAGACGATGGAGAGCGGGGAGCTATGTAGCTATGTAGGAGATAGCACAGGGGAGGGACTGACGTAAAGTGATGCAAGGAAAACAGTCCAACAACTGAACAAGGGCATATGGTGGAGAGGCTGACACTTACCAAACATCGGGATTAACTGTAAACAGGAGGAACAGGATGGGAAGGTAGGAGGTAAGAAAACATCAGGAAAATGATTTCATATGGGGAGGGAGACATCTGTGGAGAAAAACATAAGAAATGGTAAGAAATAATCTCCAAAAAAGTGGACAAAATCCAGTAACTTACAAGAAAAACAGCAGAACTATACTAACGACAAAGAAAGGAGGACAAATGACTTCAGAACAGAAGACTGTAAGAAGGATAACACAGAAAATTAAAGAAACATTCTTCAGGAGCCTCCAAAGTCCATTTCATCGCCTTTATGACGAGAGATAAATTGACACAGATCATCAGGACGATCAAAGGAGTAGGAGCGTTCTTTATATGTAACCTTAAAGAAGCAGGGATGCACCAGGCTGTAGTTAACAAAAAGTGGGTGAAAACAGAGCCCTCAGGCGCTCATACAAATTTACAAAACAGTATAAAACACAATGCCAATATCCCGCTGTGCATTCAAGAAAGGAGAATAATCACCCAAATCCTCCCAATATTTCAATCCAAGATTGAGTAAACAGTTAACGGTTTCTGAAGCACACGCAATTGATATAAATTTGATAATACAATAATATAAAAGAACAAAAGATTCTCGTGTTCTTGGGCTTGTCCAGTCCTTTTATTTTGCAAATTCTTCCACTCCCTTACACCAACGCGTTTCGTCGCATACGGGTTGTAAACCCTACGACTTCCTCAGGGCTGGAAGTAATATAAATAATCATATTGTAATATGCAAAAGAAAATTGCTCATTCAGTTTTACACCTTATAAGCCCAAACATCCCCTTAGTGCAATAAGGGACTATTCAAAAAACCAAAATATTGTGCAATTATCACATACTGACAGCAAGTTCCATCAAGAAACAAAATGCCTTATAAACATCATTACGCTAATGGAGGGTGATTCTGTGAAATGTCAATGAGATGGCCAAAGTGCAGTTTACAGGTTAATTAACCCCCAGTGAAATACGTGTTCCAATCACACAACAATATGTCAGAGAATGAAAGGACGGTACCTTAAAAGTGATTTTCAAACGTTTCTCTGTAGAATTTGAAAACAAAGACATGGAAGGGGGAAAAAAGAATCCCCTTTAGCTTGAGATGACAAGGGCATGAGACAACAGCTATTCATCACGTCCCATTTAAATCACCTATTGCCCAATTTTTCAACCCAAATCTTACCACAAAAATGTCATCAGTATTCAAGATAAAAACTCCTTACAGAAACTAATTACAAGTCGTAAATTATAGATCCAACACGCGACCCTATAAGGCAAAATAACAACACTCTCACTAACAATTCATATATACTTTCACAAAATTAAATATTATCCTCACTAATGCTTACCCGAAGGTCCCGCACACTTCCCCACAAATAATTCTAGTCAGGGTATTTATAAATCCCCAAACGCCGAATCGGAACTAATCCTTCCGATTATTTCAACAGGTCCCTGCAGTACGGGGCAACCTGTGTTGATACAGAGAAAAATAGCCGAAGTTAAGTATCGGCTAAAAACATAACTCCATTAGTTACCGGTCTATCTAAATCATGATGGTGCATGTACCTGTGTGTGTTGCATCCTCGCATCACACCGGATATGGTGGAAACCTATTCCTGTTCCCAAACGGGATTACATAGTAATTCGCAAAAAGCGAAGAGGTGACTATACTCTCCACAATAAAATAGCGCCATCTTTGAATGGCCAATTTGAAATAATAGTTTCACACTACACTCACATAGCAATATATTCAGTGATAAATTCATCTAGGGTCCTACCGTGTAAATACATAACTCGTAGTAAAATAAAAACGCACATATCAATCGCTCATGCCTTGTCATATAAGTCCTTAGTTACAAAATCACACTTACTAATTCACCCTTACAGTGGTGATATACAGTATAAAGTATATATATATGCCATAAAAAGCTACAGCCTTCAATCACCAAGGAAGTATTGTAATTCCTGATCATAATTAATCCCCTCCTCCACCGCTCGTAAACGCATGATCCACCGTGCCTCATGCCTCCGTAGTCTCAGCTCCCTATTACCACCGCGTGGATCTTGCCCAATGTGTTCTATACCATAAAACTTGAAGGTTTTAACGGGGCCTTGTGCAATACAATTTTGTACATGTTCTGCAATTGGATATCTGCAATCATTATATTTTATTGCTCGCATATGTTCTCCAACCCGTTCTTTAAGTGCCCTTATAGTACTTCCAACATACATTTTTTGCGCACTTACACACAATAATATAAATGACATATTTCGTGCCACAATTGATATTAGACATAATAGTGTACATTCTACCAATATTGTCTTTAAATTGCTTGATCTTATGTTCCGCAAACCTATACATCCCGCAATGACCACATTTAAAGAAACCTTTAGACGCTTGTGTTAACCATGATTCAGATTCCATTACAGTAGGATAACTGGGGCTTAGTAAAGTACCCAATGTCCTCCCCTCCTAAATGTAATCTGGGGTTTATCCATTAGAAACTCTTGCAAAGTTTTGTCTGCCTGCAAGATATGCCAGTGTTTATTAAGGCTTTTACTTAGGGTAGTATTGATATAAGTATAATCTGTAATCAGTCTGATCTGCGCTGTAGATTGTTGATCAGTGTGTCTAGGTCTCAAAGTGGTAGTTCTTTTAGTCTTAATGACCCTTTCCTTTGCTTTCAAAACATCACGATGCGGGTAGCCTCTCTGGATAAAACGCCTTTCCATGTCCTTTATACAAGTAATAAAATGTGTATCATCACTATAATTTCGTCTAGCTCTCAACATCTCCCCAAATGGGATTGCCTTAATCTGATGCCGGGGATGTGCGCTTTTCGCATGTAATAATGAATTACAGGCAGTAGGTTTTCGATACATCTTACTCTGAATAAGTCCATCCTTGATATACAGTTCCACATCTAGAAATACCACATTGTTAGTACTCAAATGGGTAGTGAACCTGATGTTCATGTCATTGCCATTTAAATACTCAATAAATTCCTTCAATAGTTGCTCTGTACCTATCCATATCATAAGGCAGTCATCTATGAACCGCCCCCAATAAAGAATGTGTTCATTCCAATGACTACCAGAGGTACCCCAAATCATAACCTCCTCTAACCAGCCCATAAAGATATTCGCATAGGCTGGCGAAAATTTAGAACCCATAGCGACACCTTGGGTTTGCCTAAACCATTGACTTTAAAAAGAAAAAAGTTTTTGGTGAGTATTAATTCTGTCATAGCCAGAATCATTTGTGTATGTTCCCAATGGCAAGCCGGTTTCTTGGATAAAAAGTGATATAATGCCTTAAGTCCCAATTCATTGCGAATACTGGTGTACAGGCTGTATCTAGCATTCATTGATCGAAGAGCCGGGCGAAGGGATAGGAAATCTTTGCGACGAGCTGCAGTTGCACGGGCCACATCCTGAGAAAAGAAAACTTTTTGACCAGACCACAACATCTGCTTCCTGAGTTTGGCCGCCGAGAGGACCATTAACAACTCAGTATATTCCAAGAATAAAACAATTATCCCTCTAGGACAGGCAACCGTTGAAGTGGAAGAAGGACCTCTGGAGCTGGGGCCGATGCGGTGTGCACGTTGCAAATTGAGAGTAGTGCCGTCCTTGAGACCAACAATTTTAGGAATGTGCGTTTTCAGGATGACGATCATATCAGAACCCTCCTCTCCCTCAGGAATACCATAAATTCTAAGGTTGTTTCTCCTGTTGCGATTTTCTAAGTCCTCCGTCTGCATTTTGAGAAGAGCAATTTCTTTAGACATAGCTGCAACTTGAGGAATTACATCCTGAGTATCACTAAGTCTCTGCTCCACCTCAGAAACCCTAGACTCAAGATTGGACCACTTCTCTTCTAGCCTTTAAATGGTAGCATTAGTGTCAATCACGAAAGGCTTAATAAGCTTGAGCTCTTCCATAAGGTCCTCCATGGTGATGGGTAGAGGGGATTTGGTAGGAGAATTGGGTTCCTTCTTCTGACGCTTGGAAGAAGCAACAGTGTTTGAGTCCTTACGAAGAGAAGACATATTCGTTGAGGTACTCTTCTGGCCAAGAGATGAAGAGGACTCCATATGAAGGAGAAGATAGGTACTGCCCAGAAGATACCCAGGGTAGCTAAGTAACACCAAGGAGGCAAAATACCTCTAATAATAAACACCACCAGTTAGTAAAAAAGAGTAACTTCTTCAGCAAAAAAGAAAGTCAGAGGAGCGTTGAATGTGTGATGCCCAATCTCAGATACAGGTATTTCATAAGTTAAGGCCAACCAAGCCAGTGTAAAAGACCTCAGATACAAAAGTGTCCACTTGGTGAGGTAAAAAACTGGCGTCACAAAAGTCGTAGTAACATGCAGAGCAAAAGAATCTCCTCAAAATTGTACATGTGACAAATGCCTCACAACCCGTTGATGACAGAAAGCCAACTTTAACAGCATATAGATGAGGAAAGCATTTGAATCGCAACAAGCAGACCTGTTCACAGCTGACCCCCATGAGGAGAAATCAGATGAATGCACAATACCTCATACAAAGTGCATTGGCCCAGGGAAATAAAAGCTGGTCTCACAGAAGCCTTAGTTATAATTGCTGTAAAAATTCCCAGTGATGTAAAATGTCCATAGTAAAAAAGCCTCCTCACAGATAAACTTGTATAAGAAATTATTCAACAGGGAGAGGCTCTTACAAAAAGCAGAATCTCCATTGTGCCTAGAATTCCTCCACCAGCACCAAAGGAAAAAGAGTTGCTGCACACCTCCCGCGCCGCACCTCATGCGACGCGGGGGAATTAAAAAAATTAAGCAGCAGCCCGCCGCGAACAAAATGGCGGGCGTTGTCGGCAATCCTGAAAGGAGCGTGGCGCGGAAGAGACAGGGCGATAGGTAGCACTGAAAGAAAAAAGAAAAACAGCTACCTGTGCCTCCGCGCCCGCTCCTCTAAAGCAGCCAGTCCATTGTCGTGGAGGGTCCGCGAGTCAGCTCCGGTGAACGCAGAAGTTCTGCTCGCAACACGGAGCCTCAGTCGGACGCGACCATCTTGTGGCAGCTCAAGCCATGCCCCCCTGATCCGTAGTATTGAACAGCGCACTCCAACTACAAGCCATTCCAGTGTCATGGAAGGGTTCCACAATAACACTTATTTTTAAAAGAGGAGATTGCCATTGACCAGAAAACTACTGCCTAGCTATGTTACAAGACACTGAGGCAAAACTCTTTGCAGGTCTTCTCCTAGGGGAACTGTCAGGTTGGGCGGAAAAAAAACACATTATCCCCCACACCAAACCGGATTCATCCAAGGACCTGGGACGGCATCAAACATACTGGCGTTCTCTGTACTTATTGATAAATACAAATTAAACAAACAACCAGTTTACCTGTGATTTGTGGACTTTAAGTCGGCGTTCCACTGCGTACAACACCATATACTGTGACAAAAATTGGCATGCCTGGGTTTCCCCCATTCCCCCCCTTTTAAAAGATACTTAAGTAAGGGTGAAAATAAGGGATGGCTCTTTCCTTTCCAGAAAAATTGAATCCTCACAGTGTTTGAAACAAGGATGCGTCCTAGCACCATATTTGTTTAACCTATTTCTTCTGGCTGATCTGACGCAGCACTGGACGAATTAAATGCGCATCCCCCTAAGCTGGGTGATAAGCATATATCGAGCCTTCTTTATGCAGATGATGTGATTCTTATAAGTCAAACTAAAATTGGATTACAACACCTTATAGATGGAAGTGAGCAACAGATTAGCACAAATGGTACCTACAAGGCTAACAATTGGAACAGATCAAAACATACAGATAGCTGGGAGCACTATTTGATGAAAGGGGCTCCTTTCAGCAGTATAAAAATGACCTGCAGAGGAAGGGAAACACACTACTCCTCGCATTTCATACATTACAGAGGCCATTAGATGGACCAAGTTACTTACCAATGCTAAAAGTGATATCTGCAAAGCTGTTACCAAGTATCACCTATGGAAACGAGGCGCTGTGTGGCAGGGATGCTGCTAGTTTAAACACAATTCTTTCCAAGACATTCAGATTGCTCTTTCTTCTCCCCCGCAATGTCTTCTGCAGCCCAGATAAGGCTAGAGTTCAGCCTGGTAAATCAAGCTACTGTGAGAGAAAGAGGAATATATTAAAGTATGGAAAAGAATAAAGTCATACGGATCAAATCAATTATGTCAAGCTCTCTGGCAAGATTTACAAATAAACGCAAACGCCCCATCACGGCAGTACTTAGAAGCGGCGATTGACGGTCTGGTGGTTCATCCATTCTGGTAAATGTCCTTGTCTCGAACAAAGCAAACACAAAGAGATGATGGACGGAGTGCTGAAACTTTTCAAACACTCATCCCCAGTCACAGATCTGGGTTGAATCCATCATCATTCTTTAGCTCACCTTGCCACCCCAGTTCAGACACAGCTATATGCAAATCAGTCTTGACCCTGTGCCTCATGGGAACAGTCCAGCCCGAACTGCCAAGCCATGTCTTCTCTGGACCGGAAACAAGCATCCTGGGACCGGTTTCGGGCTAACATCCCTCATCAGCCAGGCTAGCTTGAATCCAGTGGCAAAGTGAGCAAGGGACCCACATCTGGGCATACCCTGCCAACTTAGGACGAACAAAGCAAACACAAAGAGATGATGGACGGAGTGCTGAAACTTTTCAAACACTCACCCCCAGTCACAGATCTGGGTTGAATCCATCATCATTCTTTAGCTCACCTTGCCACCCCAGTTCAGACACAGCTATATGCAAATCAGTCTTGACCCTGTGCCTCATGGGAACAGTCCAGCCCGAACTGCCAAGCCATGTCTTCTCTGGACCGGAAACAAGCATCCTGGGACCGGTTTCGGGCTAACAGCCCTCATCAGCCAGGCTAGCTTGAATCCAGTGGCAAAGTGAGCAAGGGACCCACATCTGGGCATACCCTGCCAACTTAGGGCGAACAAAGCAAACACAAAGAGATGATGGACGGAGTGCTGAAACTTTTCAAACACTCATCCCCAGTCACAGATCTGGGTTGAATCTATCATCATTCTTTAGCTCACCTTACCACCCCAGTTCAGACACAGCTATATGCAAATCAGTCTTGACCCTGTGCCTCATGGGAACAGTCCAGCCCGAACTGCCAAGCCATGTCTTCTCTGGACCGGAAACAAGCATCCTGGGACCGGTTTCGGGCTAACAGCCCTCATCAGCCAGGTTAGCTTGAATCCAGTGGCAAAGTGAGCAAGGGACCCACATCTGGGCATACCCTGCCAACTTAGGGCGAACAAAGCAAACACAAAGAGATGATGGACGGAGTGCTGAAACTTTTCAAACACTCACAGATCTGGGTTGAATCCATCATCATTCTTTAGCTCACCTTGCCACCCCAGTTCAGACACAGCTATATGCAAATCAGTCTTGACCCTGTGCCTCATGGGAACAGTCCAGCCCGAACTGCAAGCCATGTTTTCTCTGGACCGGAAACAAGCATCCTGGGACCGGTTTCGGGCTAACAGCCCTCATCAGCCAGGCTAGCTTGACTCCAGTGGCAAAGTGAGTAAGACCCCCACATCTGGGCATACCCTGCCAACTTAGGGCGAACAAAGCAAACACAGAGATGATGGACGGAGTGCTGAAACTTTTCAAACACTCACCCCCAGTCACAGATCTGGGTTGAATCCATCATCATTCTTTAGCTCACCTTGCCACCCCAGTTCAGACACAGCTATATGCAAATCAGTCTTGACCCTGTGCCTCATGGGAACAGTCCAGCCCGAACTGCCAAGCCATGTCTTCTCTGGACCGGAAACAAGCATCCTGGGACCGGTTTCGGGCTAACAGCCCTCATCAGCCAGGCTAGCTCGAATCCAGTGGCAAAGTGAGCAAGGGCTCCACATCTGGGCATACCCTGCCAACTTAGGGCGAACAAAGCAAACACAAAGAGATGATGGACGGAGTGCTGAAACTTTTCAAACACTCACCCCCAGTCACTTGTCCTTGTCTCTCCAGTCTTTTAAAAAAAAGCTATCAACAGTTGGGCAAAATAAATCTCACTGCTAAAAGATAAAGAGATGCTTGCATGCAGATCTCCTGCTTGGGCGATACTAAATGCATACAAAATTCTGAAACCGCTGCGCTATTTAGAGACAGGGTGGGCCAGACATCTAAAAAAAAAATGAGTTCATCAGGTTGCGGTTTGGGTTCCTTCCTGGTCTCTCCCACGCACTGCCTTGGATCTAGGACATACAAGGTACTTGCTGTAGATTGTGTAAAATGGGGAAAGAAAACATTATTCATCTAACTTTACTAGTGAAAGAAAGGCAGAGGCTGTTAAAAACACTCTTTAACCAGCGTTGAGTACATATGTGCCAGCAAGCAGGATTTGCAAGCCTTAAGTCCTGGATACCCCTTTGAACTGCAGCTATACAAAGGGGCTTATTTACAAGCCCCTTGCGCCGCTGGTGCCTCACTTTGAATATGGGAAAAAGTGACATACTGCGGCGCAAGGGGCTTGTAAGGCAAAAAAAAAACGGAACTGCATGAGAGTATCTCAACTTAAATCCGCCGCTAGGAACTAAGGGGCTTATTTACAAGCCCCTTGTGCCACCCGTACGTCACTTTTCCCATGTTAAAAATGACACAAAAGTGGCGCAAGGGGCTTGTAAATAAGCCCCTAACTCTGTAGTCAAAAACGGTCCCATTCAATAATAAGGACACTATTACTGTGAAGGATTCTGAGGGGCAGATTTACAAGCCCCTTCCGCCACTTTTGCGTCACTTTTAACATGGGAAAAGTGACGCAAAAGTGGCGCAAGGGGCTTGTAAATCTGCTCCTGAATGTTTATACGGTGTTTTAGAATTATGTATTGCTGCTTTTGCTTTTCCAGTATTATTTGCTGCTTTTAATCATAGACAATGCACTTTATAGAAAAGTATGAATGGAAATTTTAATGGTGATTTTATATCCAGCGGTTTTTAACTAATTTTATGTATCTGACTTTACTGTTAAAAATTTGGCAGGATATTGTAATATTTTAATTAATATAACAATAAAAATGTGCATTTACTTTTGTCACTTACACTTACCTTATCATATATTTACCTTGCATTGGAAAGGCATGAGAGGGTAAGGCATGCGTTGCATTGTCAAACAACCCCACAACACGTATGCTGTCGTTACACATGGGTGTACTTTGCTCATCTGTGTGTGTACAGTGTAGGAAGTTAAGGTAAGGGATTTGGACATTGCAAGGATGTCAGGTTGCCCCCCTATATGATCTGAGGTCCCGTTTTATACCGATACAGTCCTGCGTTTATAATATAATATCAAACTACAAGTACCAGGCTGAAAAAGGGCACAAACCAGGGCTGGGTGAGTTCAGCTCAGCCCTGGCACAGCTACAGATCCGTGATGGCGACATCATATGTCCCTTGTGAAATGCCCTGGCACCGGCGACGGCCAAACACTCGGGCTTTCCTCCTTCGGGTGCACACCTGAGGGCCCGGGCACAGAGCACCTCGCTGACACACCCCGAGTGCGTTCCCTCTTCCTTTCAAACAAAGTCCAAACCCAAGGGGCAGTGCCAGCCTCCGCCGCTCCGGGTTAGCTATTTACATTTATTTCCTTACGTTGGCAGGTTTTCCCCCTGTTAAGCTCTTCAGAGAGGCTTAATCAGCGACACAAAGTTGTGCAACCACGAATCGAAGGGAAATCTCCCGTAATGCGTTTCACATGAAGTTACTGATTGGATGTGGGAATCTGAGAGGGGTAGCACTAGCCACTCGCTCGCCACCGCCAGAAAGAGGTCCCTGCAGCAGGAGGCAGGCAGAAGACGGCAGTGCCGGTCACCGAGCGAAGACGCTGTTACCCCCTTTGAGGCGGCCCCACCTCAGCCACCTGCCACTCTGCCATGAGGGGCACAGAGGAGGGCATACCCCTGCCAAGCAAGGACCACAGCTGCAACGGGCTGGACAATCCCACGTTTACGGTGAGTGGTCTGTTGGCATCTGCCTTGAGGCGAGGGCTTCAGGGAGCCGCACAAAGAGAAGGGGGTAGGGGGGCAACTTCCATGTTCCAAAGTAATCAATTGATCAGGTGACATCATTTCATAGCATTTTAATCTGGCTCTGTCATTTGTTAGCCAACAGCACGTTGCATATCAGCCAACTGTCCCAGACCCATGCTGTGAGTGGATTGACCATTCATTCCCTGTGTTTTCTTAGAATCCTGGGACTTGTAGCTCTGGTTATATACTGGGTTAAATAAGACTTTGCATACTACGACTGATGCTTCCAAAAGTCCTGCACTGAATAAAAGTGCGGACCCACGTTTTTAAATTCTTATTACATAATTTTTTGGCGTTGAAAAGATAAGGGGATTACCAATTACATTTACCAGAATGCTTTGGAAATGAGTTGAAATGCAAGGATTATAATATAACTGTAAAAGGTGGATGGCATAATGTTAGGGAAACTTCCAGAATGCAAGTAGAGCCCGCATGTTGACTAATGTCGGCTGTGAGATGTTCTCCCTCATCAAAGAGGCTCCCTAACATGTCACATACGACACTGTGAGCCAGTCCTGGGTTTTCAGCCAACAGCGCATTGCATGCTAGGACTTGTAGTTTCAATTCTAACTGCAAACAAGGACTCAAAAATCCAAGCATTTCAAGTGCTGTTGGCTGTAAAGCTATAAAGGCAGGACTGGCTGAAAGGATCACACATCTGTCCCCTCAGCTTTGGCTCTTTATCACTTGTCACTTTACAAATACTCACATGCCAGATCTCTTGAGGTTCCATATTTCATGTATGAGCAGCTCGCCAGGCAGGTTTTTTTTCCCTTTGCATTTTGGTATTTTTAGTCCAGTTTACCCATAATAAGTTCAGGACCATAACTGTAGAATGCTAAGAAAAACCTGGACCGGATAACCTACCCGGCCATTGAAGCATTAAACTCGAGAGCTCAGGTAGTTAGTTGGGCTTTTATAATGGTAAAATAAACTACAAGTACCAGAATGCAAAGTGGTTCGATCTCCAGAGACTTAGCACAACCGGTTATTCATAGGATCGTTCCTAATATTGACCCTCGTGCCATGGGGCCATTAGGTGGGCAGAAGTGCACCCGTCACCAGACACTTTGAGATTTCGGGAGAAAAGGGTATAAGTAGCTAATTAACTCTAGATAATTGGAGTCAACATAAACCCACCCTTGCGCCGAGTTAACAGGTTTACGAATAAATCAAAAGATTGGAATGAGCTGACAATGAACAGGGGACAAAGTTTGTTTGAGGAAACCACGGCCTGGCTGTTGAGCAAGAGTCCGTCAGACGTCAGACTGGAAGAGCCAACATCTCCAGCCACCTGCAGCGGTGACGTAGTGTAAGAAGCCGGGTTCAGGGGAGAAGTGGGAGATAGGAAAAGGGGGGGGAGGTGCAAAGTTTTTGTACCTAATATTGACTCTCGTAACATGGGGCCATTAAATGGGCAGAAGAGCAGCTGTCACCAGACACCTCGAGATTTCGGGAGAAACGGATCTAAGTAGTTAATTAACTCTAGATACCTTGAGTCAACATAAATCCACTGTGTAATGAAAGACGCCGGATGGGTTGGGGGGGAGGTGGGGGGCGAGGGGCAGCTAGGAAAAGGGTGTGCGCAAAGTTTTCGTAGCTAATTAACTCTAGATAATTTGAGTCAACATAAACACACAAAAGGGGTTGTGCAAAGTTTTCGTAGCTAATTAACTCTAGATAATTTGAGTCAACATAAACCCACAAAAGGGGTTGTGCAAAGTTTTTACTAGTGCGCACAAACTGTCAGGGCCTTATTTATGAGGCCCTTACGCCTCTGTTGTGTCACGTTTTGGCAGCGTAAAAAATGTGCCACGCTGCACCATACTTACTAAGTGACGCATCTAGTCAGATGCGTCACTTTGTAAACCCCTGCACTACATTATACCGGTGACAGGTATAATGTATGCAGGGTGGGCGTTCCGACGCAACAAAGCCACGTAGAAGTGACGCAGTGAAATCTATGAGATTTCTCTGTGACACTTCTACAGCGTCAGTGCGTCAAATCCTTATGCCTGCTTAAAGCAGGCGTAAGAGGTGAAGCAGTGCCTTTCACATGGGGGTTGCCATACCAAAGGGTGTAATGAAACATTGCTGGAGTTGCGTCTGTTTTCAGACACACTCCAGCAATGCGCAATTTTTGCACCTACAGATACGTCAGGATTACTGACGTATCTGTAAATCCTAGCGACATGGAGCGCTGTACAGTAAATACGGAGCATTCATGGTGTTGCAAGGATAATGTTATGAAAAGTGTTGCATTGCTCTTTTCCCGCAGCGATGCAACACTTTTCATTAATGAGGCCCTCAATGTTTACTCGGGAGTGTTTTAAGTAGCACTGAAAATTGATGTGCGCTTTTCTCGCAAATTTACTTTAAAATACTCTTCCACAAGACTTCAAAACAAAACTGATGTTGCAGAATGCAGCACACATAGAAAAAGGAAAAACGAGGAGAAATAAAGATATTTCTCCTCGTTGTGCCTCCCTTACGCCTTCACTGGGGAGGCGTAAGTTTTTGGTGCTGCCTCAGAGTTACGATTTCTCGTAAATCTGGGGCAGTGTCAAAAAGCCATGGATGTTCCTGGGAACACCCATTGCACTCCCATTTAACGCAGAAAACGGCATTAAAGGGAACGATATTTACAAGGCAGCATTAAGCTGAAAAAAGTGGCTTAGTGTTGCCTGGTAAATATGGAGCAGGCTCCTGCGCCACCGGAGCATCACAAAAAGTGAGGCACCGGCGGCACAATGGGCTTATAAATAAGCCCCTATGGGTGGTAGTTGTTGCTTTTTCTAAAGCTAAGTACAGCTCCTGAAAGAAAAACTTTTCAATTCCACACATTTCCGTAAATAGGATTTTGGCCTATACTCGGAGCCACTGGAAATATGCAGCAGAGGAAGACCAAATTATGTGGCAGGGTTGACTAAATTATGCGGCAAGAAAAAACAAATTATATGGCATAATGTGGCATATTTTGTGATAGTATTACTGAATTATTTTGTCATTTTACACCTGGCAACACTATCGAGGAAAAGAGTTCACCGTTGTAGTACCTATTTCATACGCAATTACACCAATAAGCAACTGAAAGAGGAAAAATCAACCTTTGTGAAGGGCCTTCAGATGCGCAGGAACATGAGTCGCCATGTTTTTAGTAAATTCTGATCCATTAGAGCTAACAATAATTACTTTTTTGGGGTTAAAATCTGCAGGTTATGCAGAATATGATAGATTATGTAGCAAATACGAGACACCCATGAATATGCGAAACACATTGCAGCCGGAGAATCATATAATTCCAGTAGCCCTGCCCTTACTGTGGCTTTCAGACACAGCAGTTGACGGTGGCCACAACGTTTCCTTTCCTGGTAGTTGTGTTGCTTATTTAGCTAAGTTGTTCTGTTAGACACATCGTACTTATTACCTAGCACAAAGTGGTCTAAGGTGGAATGCTGTGCTTCCAAGAACAGCTGTTGATGGCAGGGGCAGCTTGTACATTGAGTTCCTTTATGGCATACTGTGCCAGGGCATTTTAGCAATAAATATCTTCAAAACCAAAGGGTCTGGATAAGGCTTTACAATGACCTTTAATTACTGACTGTAAGAAATAGGGATATTAGTTGATATAACAAACAGAATCCTTGTTAGGGTAAACCACAGCAGCCACTAAATTAACCTGTGCTTAGATCACAGACAGCTTGGCACAAAAGCAGTCTGACTTAAATTGGAGGTAATGTGTAAAGTATGTATGCAGCACTCAAACAGTAACAAAGTGAAAACACAACACAAGAAAAATCCTAAACCAATTTAGAAAAATAGAGTAAATTGTAATAAATACATTTACAGCTAAACAACAAAAATCCATTCAGTTGAAAAATGGGGTGAAAATAGCTAACCCTGGGCGAAGTACTACGCTACGCTCGTGTAGTTTGCGAAGTTTGCGCTACTTCGCACTACGCAAATTGCACGTAGCACAGTGCAAACACGCGTAGCGTAGCGGTCATTTTTTGCTTGCTCGCGTCCTCAAAGTCAAGTTGGCGACCGCGAGCAAGCAAAATGACATCCCGGCGAGACTTTTTCCTCGTTCGCGATCAGCAACATCAAGTTGCCGATCGGGAGCATGGAAAATAAACCTCCCGGCGAGATTCTCAACTCGGGGAGGTCAGGTTTCTCATTGCGAGTGGTCGCGTATGCTCGCGACCGCTCGCGATGAGAAACTACCAGTCCGCGTTGAGAAAGCTGCCGCTCGAGTAGAAATCTACTCAAGCGGCAGAAAACGACTGCTTGCACTGTGCAAGATGCGGTTTGCACTGATTGCACAGTGCGGACAAGCATCCGGCACTGTGCAATCAGTGCGAACAGCATTTTGCACAGTGCACTACGCAGTTCGCGTAGCTACGCGTAGCTCGCGTAGTGCGAAGTGCACTTCGCGTAGCTACGCGTAGCGCTACTACACGAACTACGCCCAGGGTTAAAAATAGCACCAAGAAGCACAAAAAGCCAACTGCGGTTATCTGGTCATGCTGACCCGGGGAATGTCACAAGTTCACGCCGACCACAATAGAGCTCAGGTTAGATACAGGGACCAGGTTAGTACCAATGAAGAGACACCTTCTTAAATCTGCATGAAGAGTGCTGTTTGCGTTTGTGGAGGCTGTGAGCAGGAAGAGGCTGTTGGTGCAAGGAGCAGGTCTAGTGTCAGACAGTGGTTACTGCAATGCGAAGAGCCAGTAGTCGCTGGAGCTTCGCGTTTGTTGATCATGGATGGGCAGTCGCTGTCAGCACAAAGACCAGTCACGCTGGAAATTTGAGTTGGCAGTCGTCACTGGCAGTCGATTCTCAGCATGATGAGGTCACTTCACGGTTTCAAGGAACTCAAATCTTCTGTAACTTTATCCTTTCTTCAGGAGGAGTTCACACTGCATGCCAGTAAAGGGTCCAGGACCTCTTGTACTCTTGGGGAACAGAATTCACTCCAGCAGAGGACAGCAGCAGAAGTGAGGCAGGGCCAGGCAGGTTCAGTTGGTGGTGGGCAGTTGTAAGGAAACCTCTGAAAACCTGTTGTGTCCTTGTAGCTCACACAGGAGGTCGGTCAACCCACTGACCCTTAGAGTCACTCTGAGTAGCCTGGGTACAGGCAAGCAGGTCCGCTCTTCTTCCTCCAGTCTTCAATCAGCGGGACGGTCCCTCTTCCTCAAACAGCAGGGCAGTCCTTCTTCTGAATCTTCCTCAGGTCCAGGAGCATTCTGATGAGAGATTCTGAATGTCCTACGTTTATACCTTGCGCCAGCCTTTGTGTGAGGGTATTCCCTGACCTACCCATCAAAACTGGTTCTGGCCAGTTCTTCAACTTCCTCTAGTCTTTGCTCCAAACTGGCTTGGGTGACAAAGGCCTGGTGTCAGGTGCTGTGGTTACGGCCCTTTGAAGTGTTACCAGAGCAGGTCACAACTCCTCCCCAGCCATCCTTTCAGGATGACCCTCTCCCCTCACACCTAGGCCTCTTTTGTCTCACTGTATGGAAGCAAAACACAACCCACAACAGCAGAGCCAATCACAGTCATGTGACCCAAATGGCAAAAAGGCACAGTTGGTTTAGGATAAAAAATGCCAACTTTCTAAAAGTGGCTTTTTTCAAATTGTAACATACAATCTGACTTTACCTTTAAAGAGGATTTTAAATTACAATCCATTTGAGTGTAAACATAATTTCTCTATCTGTTCCCAATCTGGAAATAGCACTTAAGTGTAATAAGGTAACCACGTTTTAGTCAATGGGAGAGATAGGCCTTGCAACAGTGAAAAACTACTTTAGGAGTATGTTACTGTTAGGGCATTTAAAACTTAAATTCTCATGTCCTACTCTTTAAATACCTTGCACCCTTCCCTAAGAGCTTTTAGGGCCTACCTTAGGGCTGATTTATAAGTATTAAAAGGAAGGTTTAGACCTAGCAAAGGTTTACTTCACCAGGTGGAAATGGCAGTTTATACCTGCACTACAGGCTGCAGTGGCAGGCCTGGGACATGTTTTACAGTGCTACTTTAGAGGGTGACACAATGAGTGCTGCTGCCAACTAGTAGCCAGGGCCGTACTGGCTACCGGGCGTTTTTTGATGGGGTGACAGGGTGGGGTCCAGGTTCACTGCGGAGGGGCTCCTTTTGTTGCTGGGGAGCTGCAGGCGCTTCTAAATAAACAATGCAAAACAAATAGCTTTAAAGCGTACTTTTAAAAACATTTGTTTTGCATTGTTTATTAAGGAAAGCCCGGTAGCCAGTCCGGCCCTGCTAGTAGCATTTAATTTACAGAACCTGGGTACAGGCAGTACCATTTACAAGAGACGTACAACTATATTAAATGTGCCAGTTAGGCATAGCCCAATTTTACCATGTTTACACACTGATTAGCAGGGAAAAAGTGCACAGAGCCCTGTAAGCTAACAAAAACGGATTTGGCAAAGGAAGACAAAAATCTACTGCGACCCTGCAGAATGTGCCAGATCCAACACTGACCTAAAGCTTAATGGGACTTGTAGTCTTGCTTTGCTTCAATGTGACTGGCAAAATAGATTATAATGTGTTGTAAAAGGAAAGCCCAGATCGGAAGCTCTGTGCACCAAATGACTTGGAGGCGTCTCGTACCCCAATTTCCGATAACGTGCCTGCTGCAAATAGGTAATTGCACACAATGGCTGCAACTTCTCTGCCTACCTTTGTCTGCTTGGGGAGCTACTCACTCACATGTAAGTTTATATCAGGAGAAGAAGGGGAGTTGGAATACTAAATGAATGGCACCAGGCTCAGTCCACTCATTTAGTATCCATATCTCATAAAACCTCTGCTTTTCCATCTTCAACAGGGATACCAAACCGTAGGAGCCAACAGTAAAGTCCAGTGCAGTGGCTGGTAGTCCAATGTGCCCTTGAGATGGAACCCACATAGAAATGTGTAGTTACTCGAGTAACCAAGTTCTCCAGATATGCTCATACAGAAGAATTTGTATGAACTACATATGTATTCTCAAAGTTGTAGTGCAGTAGGAGAAAATTATGCATTTCAACTTTATAAAGAAAACAAATAAATGTGTACTTTTATATGAATTAACATAATAGAGAAAATAAAGATTTATGATGATGAAGAACAGTAAGGGTTTACCACTATTATGGATACACATAGCACCTGTCCTTCCTATGTACACCATATATTTCCTTACTTATGCTTCCACCAAATGGGCACTTAGTGAAGTAGCCTTCTATGGGTATAGCACAGATCTAACTCTTGTTTTAAGGCAAGTTAAGATATGTACCTGTGACTCTGCTTAGGAGTCACAGAAGGTAAGCTATAGCTCACAGGTCTGATTGTGCTCACAAACAAAGTAAAATAAAATGGGGGACACTTAGTAACCACATGTGGTATGCAGGCTTGTGCTGCTAACTCTTGGGACACCTAGCAATAGCCTGTGGTACCGCAGGCTTCTGCTATTAACTCTTGGGACTCCTAGTAACAGCCTGTGGTACTGCAGGCTTGAGCTGCACTCTGGGGATTCCTAGTAACAGCCTGTGGTACTGCAGGCTTGTGCTGCTAACTCTTGGGACACCTAGCAATTTCCTGTGGCACTGCAGGCTTCTGCCGTTAACTCTTGGAACTCCTAGTAACAGCCTGTGGTACTGCAGGCTTGTGCTGCACTCTGGGGACTCCTAGTAACAGCCCGTGGGACTGCAAGCTTGTGCTGCACTCTGGGGACTCCTAGTAACAGCCTGTGGTACTGCAGGCTTGTGCTGCACCCTGGGGGCTCCTAGTAACATCCTGTGGTACTGCAGGCTTGTGCTGCACCCTGGGGGCTCCTAGTAACATCCTGTGGTACTGCAGGCTTGTGCTGGACTATAGCGACTCCTAGTAACAGCCTGTAGAACTGCAGGCTTGTGCTGGACTCTAGGGACTTCCAGAAACAGCCTGTGGAACTGCAGGCTTGGGCTACCTATTAGGGACTCCTAGTAACAGCCTGTGGTCCTGCAGGCATAAGTAGCTCACTGTTGGGACACCTCGAATCAGCCAACGTAACTGCAGCCTTGCACTGCTAATTCTCAAGGCACGATTAGGGTTGTATCTGTATGCATAGTGCTAGTTTACACTGTACAGTTAACTGGTGTTTGGACCCATTGCTTCAGAAGTTTCCCATAAAAAGATCACTTGCAAAGTACTTTATACATCCTGCATTATTCATGCATCCATTATCCCTAGTCAAGTAGAGAATAAGTGACTCCCTTTTATGTCAGATTGCAGACAGTGTTTGCTTTAGCATGTCACCAAAGAACACACCACAGACTCTTAAGCCAGTCATGAACCTTGAATCTACAAACAGATTCAATTCTAAGACACAGGCCAGTACCCAAGTGCATTCCTTGCACCCTGGTGCACATCCCTGCACCATGGTACAGACCTCCTCATCCACGCACAAATCTCAGACCCACCAATAGACTCTGCATGCAGGCATTGACCTCAGAGTAAGACACAGGCTTCACTCCTAGACACACACCTCTCCGCTGTGTCACACGACCTTGAATTCAGCAACAGATCTGAAACCAAGACACAGATACACTACCCAGGCATCCAAGCACATACCTTACACCCTGACACACATTCCTGCATGTTGGCATAGGCCCCTATGCACAGACACAAATCCGGTACCTAGAAACATATCTCAGACACATGTTCAAATTCTGCACTCAGGTACAGATTGTCACAACCAAATTCTAACTATACGCTGCACCCCCGCTGTGCACTGATTATAACTTCACATATTACATCACTCAGGGAGAGGTTTGGCGCAGCAGCCAGGGCAGCTGACTCCGGAGCACGCGGCTCAGGGTTCGATTCCTGGCACCGGCGGCAGCTCAGCCCAGCACCCTGTGACTCTGGGCAATAGCTCGCTTAATCTCCCTGACGGCCCCCAGCGCCTTGAGACCCTTAGGGGTGATTAGTTCACGCTTTACAAATAACGGATTATTATTATTATTACTCATGACATGTTCTATGACAATTTATGACATAATTTAGGCAATGTGGCAAAACCCCCCAGCAGGCAGTCAACCCCATGCAGCACACAGCCTTTGCCGTGTGCAGCATAAGTTTGGCATTCGGGTCTTTGGGCCCCGGGAGCCCATCCAGGGCCAAATATAAGAAAAATGGGGAGGGGGGACGAGCAGCTCCCCTTAGCCCCAGGAATCCTGGGGCCATACAAGTGAAAAAGGGGAGAGGGGCATGTGCCCCCCCATCCCGAGCCTCATTAGGCCTTGAGCACCTCATCCCCATGGCCATATTTTTTTAAAAGGGTTGGGGGGCACTAGCCTTACTAGGCCATGTGAACACCATCCTCCAGGGCTGTTTATTGTTTAAGAGGGGAGGGGGGCAGCCCTCCCCCAGAGTCTTATCAGGCCCCGGGAACCCCATCCCCCCGGGGCCAAAATCTAAGGGGAGGAAGGCATGCAGCCTTGTTAGGCCCCAGGGACCCCATTGTTACGATCCCTCAGGGGTCCTGCGGGATCTCAGCTAAAATTGCTGATTTTATTTCTATTTTGATCCCAGAGGGGGATCCCTCTGTTCCCCCTCCCTCATGTGTTTTAGGGGGTCAGGGTATCCCTATCCTGCCCCTTTACCTTTTTTTCATACTTCAGGACTTTCAAAACCCTGAGTCCTATAATGGTTGCCAACAACATTTTTCTGATATTGCTGGCAGCCATTCCGAGCGCTCGGTCCCGCAGGAGTCTGACTCCCATGGAAGCGAATTGGCCCAAGGGAAATATGGGCCAATCAGGATGCTCTATTTTTGAATTGGCGCTCCTGTGAGAGTCTTTTGAGCCTCTCTAGGACCCAACCATCCAGATATACAAATAGTTTTGACCCTTAATTTCTAACAAAACTATTGAACGGATTTACACCAAATCACAATAAGCACAATCTGCATACCAATATCTAGCTTCCTGTCAAATTAGGGGTAATTCTGTTCAGCAGTTTTTGCTGTAGCCCTGGCTAAAGTCTTTGGAAAATGCATGGGGATTTTGCATTTTGGGACCCCCTTTTTTCTCAGCCCCCACTTGATGGATCACCCCTAAATTTTCAATGCACAAAGTAGTCAAAAAAGAGCACTTTTTTGGAAAGTTTTGTGGAGATTTGTTAAACGGTGCTATATATATATATATATATATATATATATATATATGTATGTGTGTATATATATATGTATATATATATATATATATTCAAGCTCCAAGATTGCCCAACAGACAAGAACGCACTCGACCACCACCAACAACCTGCAAGCCTTTAATAGGTATGAACGAAAGCCGGCATGCCGATTCCATATACAGCTTTCCTGTCTTTAATGCCTGACGCGTTTCAAAGTTCATTTCTCCTTCCTCAGAGGCTTCGACAGTCCAGAATGTGCACGTCCTGACACACCCCTCATTTAAATAACTGATTGCACGTCCTTGAATGGGCTGCTCCAATGAGTACTGCGCATGGAATTCTGGGCTTTGTAGTGTCAGGAAAAAACAACTTACTCCCCAAATGGGTGCACAAATTTATACTGTTGCCAATGTTTCAAGCCCTCAGATGGGCCTCAGCATGCGAGTCCGTTCTAAATCCTTTGTTGATGCCCCACATACGTGGCTTGGTGTAATACCAAACCCCGTGGCCCCCAGGAATAACAGGGTGGTGCGTCCTTCGCGGCAGGGCTGCCGCGTATAAATTCAAGCTCCAAGATTGCCCAACAGACAAGAACGCACTCGGTATATATATATATATCTTTATATATATATATATATATATATATATATATATATATATATATATAAATTTTACCTACTGGCGGTAGCCAGTAGGTAGTTATAGTTAGGACCTAGTTTCCATAGGAAAATCGTTTTTTGATTTGCCAATATCTTTGGCGCCGTTTGACGAATCTTCGCGAAATTTTCAAAACTAATGGGGCGCTCAGGTCAGCTCCTGTCTTAAAATTTTCGGGGTGATTAGTCAAGCGGGAGCCGAGAAAAAAGAGGGGTCCCAAAACGCGTTTTCTCCATGTTAATTTCCATAGGAAACTTTAGATAAGGCTACAGCCCAAACTGCTGAACGGAATGACACCAAATTTGGCAAAAAGGTAGCTCTTGGTTCAGAAAGCGACCTTTTTTTTTTTAAATGGTGTAAATCCATTCAGTAGTTCCTGAGAAATTCACATATTTAGAAATATTAGTATCTGGTGACCTTGGTGGATCCGCAAACCCTCCTGATCACGAGCTTGACTCTAATTGGCTGCCAACACTTCAAACCAGAAAGTGTTGGCAGCCACCTTGTGACTCGTTGAACCGAGTCACAAGAAAAAAAAGTTTAAAAAGTATTAAAATCAAGAAAAGGGGGCAGGGTAGAAACACCCTGACCCCTTAGGCCTTCTCAGGGGGTCCCACAGGGAATCCGAGGGCCAAAAAAAGCATATTTTTTATATTTTTGGCGGGATTTGCATAGGGTCCGCGAATCCCGCCAATTTCTTTTTTTTTTAAACGAAGTGATGTCTCCCGCACTTTGTTTAATTAAGCCCCTGGGTGGGCCAGGTCCCGGTGGCAATGTCAAAATATGGTGCGGGGGCCCCGCAGCCCCGGGGACCACCACTTCCCTGGGGCTTTGTTTATAATATGTGGGGGGCACGCGGCGTGGCTGCAGCCCCGGGGACTGCCACCTCCCTGGGGCTTTCTTTTAAATAAAATGCGTGGGGGGGCTCCTGCCTCCCATGCTGCCCCGGGGACCACCACCTCCCCGGGGCTTTAATATTTAAATGCGGGGGGCCTCGCACCCCCCGCAGCCCCAGGGACCGCGACCTCCCCGGAGCTTTTTTTAATTAGTAAGGTGTGGGGGGGCTCCTGCCCCCCACACTGCCCCTGGGACCTCCACCTCCCCGGGCCATATATTATGTAAATGTGGGTGTCAGTTGTGGCTCCCTTGGCCCCAGGGACCACCTCCTCCCCGGGACGTCATGTCAGCAGCTCCCTTTTCCCAAAAGGAATACCGGCTCCCGCAGGAGGCGCGAAGCCGGCAGGGACCGCGGGGGCATTGGGGCTCCCCCGCGGTCCCCAACACAGAGACCATGCCCCGGGGGATGGTGTCCCAGGAACCGAAAATGGCCCGGGAGGGGGGCCACTCGGCCCCCTCCCCTTTTTAATTTAAAAAAAATAAAAAATAAGGCCGGGCCCTGGTGGATGGGATCCTCGGGGCCAAAATAGGCTTCAAGAGTGGGGCCACGCGGCCCCTCTCCAAAATGTAAAAAAATAAGGCTGGGCAGGCCCTGAAGGGTGGGGTCTCCGGGGCCAAAAGTGGCCAAGGGAAGGGGAGCCACGCAGCCCCCCTTCAATAAAAAAACTTTTTGATGGGTTTCGGGGGATGGGGTCCCCGGGGCCGAACTCAGCCTGGGGAGGGGGCCGCACGGCCACCCTCCACTTTATAAAAATAAAGAAAGGCCTAGCCAAGGGGGATTGGGTCCCCGGGCCGTAATCGGCCTCGGGAGGGGGGCCTCGCGCCCCCTCCCTTTTCAATTAAAAAAGAAAAATGGCCCTGGCCCCGGGGGCTGGGGTCCCCGGGGCCCAAAAGGGTCAAGGGAAGGGGGGCCACACAGCCCCCCTTCCTAAAAGAAAATGTAAAGAAAAGAAACCGGCAATTCGCTGGAGGCCCTGCCCCCTCCCTGCACCACTCTGCAAATGCGCCTCTTGGCGCGCTGTGGGTTGGGGGATGAAGTCCCCATAGCTACTGAGGGTCCCTGGGGGCAAACTAGCCCACCAGGTACCTCCAGTAAGCCCCACACAGTGGGATTGCTGAGAGGTGGTCCGAGGCCATGCCCCTTTTTACAACACTCTGCAAACGCGCCTCTTGGCGCACTGCTGGTGGGGCAATGAGGTCCGTTTTGTGTCCTGAGGACCTCAGGACTGTAGTGGACCTCAGCCCCCAAGCAGCAGTGCGCAAGGAGGCGTGTTTGCAGAGTGGTGTAAAAAGGGGGTGTGGCCTCTGACCACTCTCAGCAATCCAGCTGTGTGGGGGCTTACTAGAGGTAACAGGAGGACTAGTTGGCCCCCAGGGACCCTCAGGAGGCAAGGGGACTTCATCCCCCAACCAAGAGTGCACCAGGAAGCGCATTTGCAGAGTGGTGGAGAAAGGGGGTGTGGCCTGTGTCCCCCTCTCCTCCCAAGAGCTCTCAGCAATCCCACTGTGTGGGGGTTACTGGAGGTAACAAGTAGGCTAGTTGGCCCCTAAGGACCCCCAGCACCAAAGGGGCCTTCAATCTCCATCCAAGAGCATGCAAGGGAGCGTGTTTGCAGAGTGGTGGGCAAAGGGGGCGTGGCCTGCTATGAGAACTTAGCAATCCTGCTGTGTGGGACTTACTGGAGGTAAGAGGAGGGGTAGTTGGCCCCCAAGGAAGTCCTTGGGGTCAACTACCCCTCCTCTTACCTCCAGTAAGTCCCACACAGTGGGATTGCTAAAAAGTCTTTGGAGGCCACGCCCCCCCTTTCTCCACCACTCTGCAAACGCGCCTCCTGCACACTACTGGTTGGGGGATGAAGCCCACTTTACTCCTGAGGGACGTTGGGGGCCAAGAAGCCCTCCTGGTACCTCCTGTAAGTCCTTCGCAGCGGAATTCCTGAGCGCTGGTCGGAGGCCCAGCCCCCTTTCTCCACCACTCTGCAAACGTGACTACTAGTTAAACAAGCATTTGCAATGCAATAGGTCTCGCAATTGCGAGATTTTGAGCGATTGGCATTGTAAATGACAATGCTTTTTATTTATGTGTTTAAAAAACCTGGAATAATAAAAGGCATTGTCATTTACAATACCAATATGTCAAAGTTTGGAAAATGCGAGACCTATTGCACTCCAGAGAGCTCGGTGTCCCTGAAGTGGTGGCCGCGCTCCGCATTAAAGTTTAAAGAAAAAAAAAAAAAGCTGAAACAGAGCACGGTGTACTTGAAGTGGGCGCCGCGATCAAAATTAAAGTTTTTTTTTTTTAAAAGCTGAAGCAGAGCGCTGTGACCCTGAAGTAATTTCCACATGCGTAATCCCCATCACTTGCAACATCACATCTTCTCTCAGTTTTCACCCATTCTCTGATAATGTCCTGCTTTTCACTGGATGGTTTATGCCTTTGATATTTAGAGAGAAGATATTAAGTCTACCCATCATGCAAACATAAAATAATACTGCCACTTGCACTTGACCCACTATACAATGCAGCATCGACTTCCTTAAACTATTGACCACAAAAGGCTGTTAAGATAAATAACACTCATCACCCTCTACCCCGCCACTGAGTACCACCTAGCCTCACAGACTTGAACATTGAAGTAATAAAAGAAAAACAATAGAAAAGGGAGAAATGAAAGAGCAGGTGCACAGCAGAAAGTTTCTGTAAATCGCCATACATGGAAAGAATCACAAACACCACCCTCCCAGATTCCTCGGACTCTCCACCAACCATTTACATGGCATTACAGAACAAAACTGTAGCTTCCCAAAGAGCCTTACCCTTTGGGATGACTAACAGTGAAAACACTGTTCATCAGCGGTCTTCTACAGACTAGAACGCGTCTTTGTATCGATTTGAAAATGGGGAGAATAGCTTTAGGGACAACCTATTTATCGTCCAAATCCATTGGTCTTAGGAGGGCTACCAGTAGACTGCTTTATAGTCAAAACTGGAATAAGGAAAGCCAGAAAAGCCCTCCTACAAAGCCTGTAAACCGCTGCATACCAGTGTGTAAAATACATATCTATGTATGTAAATATCTATATATCCAAAGGAACAGATAGGAATGACCCCGTTGGTAGTGTAAGGTGTTCTGGAGTTAAGACACTCTATTTAGGAGTTAGAGTGGGAGGCGCAAACCCGAAATTCATTTGCCTCCGTTACTGCTCACGGGCGGGCCTGGTAAATTCGCTTTCGCCACTGACGACATGAAGCACTCCCTGAATATTCACCACAAACAGTGGTGTTTTTCTTTGTGTGGTTGCACCGAAGGAAGATGGCTGCTGTACACTTTGGGGCAGATCTACAAGAAAGTGCCGCAGCGCGGCACCGCAAGCCCTTTGGCTGCGCCACGCTGCGGCACTTTCAGAGCACAGGAATGCGACATATTTACAATGATATGTCGCATTCCTGTGCTCTCCCCTGCGCTGGCGCACAAACAGCTGCCATGCGCCGGCGCAGGCACCCTTGCACCATGGTGCAAGGAGGCCTGCGCCATGGGGAGATTGTTTTTGTGCAGGAAGGGGCACCTTCCTGCACAAAAACAATCACTACAGGCATTTTCCTCTTTCAATGCGTGCTGTAAAATGCAGCACACGTTGAAAGAGGAAAAAAACGAGGAGAAATGTTTTCATTTTGAAAGAGGAAAAAAACGAGGAGAAATGTTTTCATTTCTCCTCGTTTTTTTCCTCTTTCAATGCGTTGCTGCCTCGCTACGCCACCCCTAGGGTGGCGTAGCATACTGACGCATTTCCAGGTTTATGAATCCTCGTAAATCTGGAAATGTGTCTCATTCCATGGGTGTTGCGTGGGAACACCCACAGCAACACCCATGGAACGCCCCTTTCACGCAAAATGCTGCGGGTAAAGGAGCCATATTTACAAGGACAGGAAAAGCCACGCAGGGTGGCTTTTCCTGTCCTTGTAAATATGGGGCAAGGAAATGCGCTGCCAGTGCGTCACAAAAAGTGACATACTGGCAGCGCAAGTGGCTTGTAAATCTGCCCCATTGTGAGCAAGGGGGTATCCAAGATGCTCATAGGTAAGAGTATTTGCTAACCCTACGGCAATTTTAATACGGCCCTCAAGAGATGACTGTTAGAACTGGGGGTCTCTAGTTGGCAATGGTATGCACCTTTGTCCAAATAGGGACCCTTGCTTCTAGTCAGGGTAAGGGGGCTACACTCCTAAAATAACACCTGCTCACCCCCTTGGTAGCTTGGCACGAGCAGGCAGGCTTATCTCAGAGGCAGTGTGTAAAGCATTTGTGAACACATACAGTAATACAGTGAAAACACTACAGATGGACACCACACAGGTTTTTATAAAAATAAGTATTCTTTATATAGACTTAACACAAGACCAAAACGGCAAAAATCCACAATACTGAAATCAAAAAATTGACTTAAAGATGGTAGAAATAGCTTAGTTCAAGTTGATGGTAAATGCGACACATTTCTCACAAAAGTACCTTAAATGCGTAACGCAAAACAAACAAAAGGTTTGCAGGGAGGGTGATGCGTCGGTTCCTTGCTTCGGGCGAGGCGATGCGTCTGTTCCTCAGTGCTTGCGCAAAGTAGGCGATGCGTCTGTTCCTTACCGGAGGGGAGGTGATGCGTCGATCTCTTACTGCGTTCCGGTTACGATGCGACAAGATGGCTCCTCGATGCGTTGCGACGATCCGGTGCGATGCGATAAGATGGCGCCCTTGATGCGATGCGACGACGTGAAGGCGATGCGTGCACGCCCAACGGCCGTGCGGCGAACTCTGTAACTTCTGAGCCGTGACAGGCCCCGCGACACGCTTCTCCGGTGATGCGACGACGACCCTTGCGGTGGGGACACGCTTCTCCGGTGATGCGACGACCAACAGCTGCGACGGAGACACACTTCTCCCGTGATGCGGCGGCGACCTCTGCGGCGGCGACACGCTTCTCCGATGATGCGACGGCAACAGCTGCGACGGCGTCATGCTTCTTCTCGTTGAGTCGCACTTCCAGCTCCCAACAATACGCAGGCTTCTGCAGACAGAATTCCCAGCAAGGAAATTCAGGGGGGAGCTGGTGGTGAAGTCTTGTATCCCTGAGACTTCAGCAGGAGGCAAGCACACTTCAAGCCCTTGGAAATTTTCTGCAAGATGATGAAAGTTCAATAAAAGTTCCTTGTCCTTTTCTTGGCAATCAGGTAATCACTGCAGGCCAACCCCAGAAGATAGCACAATGGCACAGGGGCAGTCAAATCCCTCAGCTTCCTTGGTTCCTCATCTCGGCAAAGGTTCGTCTTGATTCCCAGAAGTGATCTAAAGTCTTGGGGTCTGGGCCCCAATATTTATACTAGTAAATCCTTTGTCCTCTGAAGGCAGAGGGTGCCTGTACCTAGCCAAAACCAGTTCTGTGCAGCTTCCTGGCAGGAGGTGGAGACAGCATTGTTGAAAGCAGACCTGGCCCAGGTAGCTGAAAGGAAATCTCCTCCCCCTACTCTCTATTCTATGAGGGCTCAGGGGAGTGAAAGGAAATCTCCGCCCCCCACTCTCTATTCAGCCAAGGTCATATTCAGCCCAGCCCTGACTCATCAGACTGCTGGAGCCCCAGCCCTCCTGTCACTCACAAACCAGACATGCAATACACAACCTAGCAGAGGCAGGCTGGATGGTTAGGCAAGAAAATACCCACTTTCTAAAAGTGGTATTTTCAAATACAGAATGTTAAAACCAACTTCACTAAAAGATGTATTTTTTCATTCTGAGTTCAGGCATACTAAATTCGTTTTTCTACCATGTTCCCTGGGTCAGTTAGGATTATAAGATGTTATAATCAAACTGCCCATTCTGGCCTATGGGGACAGGTAGCCTTGCAATAGTGAAAAACGAAATTGGCTGTAGTTCACTATCAGGACATGCCACACACATCAGGGCATGTCCTACCTTTTACATACAATGCACCCTGCCCTTGGGCCTACCTTAGGGGTGTTTGATATGTAGAAAAGGGAAGGTTTAGGGACTGGTAAGTGGGTGCACTTACCAAGTCAACATGGCAGATCTAGACTGCAAACAGGCTCTGCAATGGCAGACCTGAGACCCACTTTACAAGCTGCTTCTGTGGGTGGCACAACCAGTGCTGCAAGCCCACCAGCAGCATTTGATTTACAGGCCCTGGGCACACATGGTGCACTATACTAGGGTCTGACAAGTAAATCAAACAAGCCAATCATGGAGTCACTAATTCATACAATACTTTACAATAGGGAGCACTTGCACTGTGGCACTGAATAGCAGTGGCACAGTGCCCAAAGCATCTAAACCAGCAAACATATCAAAAACAGAGGAGACCGCAGCGAAAAAATGGAAGGGAGACCCACGCCAATGATGCCAGGTCTAACACGTGTCCCCTCCAGCTGAAATGTGGGGAGTACTACCCTACCTCTTGGGGGTTCTCATCACTAAGGCGGAAAAATCTGGACAGACCATCAGCATTGGCGTGTTCTGTACCAGGGCGGTGTTCCACCGTGAAGTCCATCCCCTGTAGGGAAATGGACCACCTCAACAGCTTTTGGTTCTCACCCCTCATCTGCATCAACCATCTGAGGGGCCTGTGGTCTGTCTGAACCCGGAAGTGAGTCCCAAACAGATATGGGCTCAACTTCTTCAGTGCCCAGACCACAGCAAATGCTTGACGCTCAATTGCACTCCACCTCTGTTCCCGTGGAAGTAACCTCCTACTGATGAAGGCTACAGGTTGGTCTAGGCCCGCTTCATTGATCTGTGACAGAACAGCCCCCACACCATGCTCTGAAGCGTCTGTTTGGACAACAAATTCCTTTGAGAAGTTGGGTGCCAGGAGCACGGGCGCCGTGCACATGGCAGTCTTCAGGGCATCAAAAGCTTTCTGACAGGTGTCAGTCCAGTTCACTTTCTTGGGCTGCTTCCTGGAAGTCAGCTCTGTCAAGGGTGCAACAATGTTGCCATACCCCTTGACAAACCTCCTGTAGTACCCCGTGAGTCCTAAAAAGGCTCTCACCTGTGTCTGGGTTTTGGGGGGTTCCCATGCCAGGATGGTCTCAATCTTGGGTTGTAGGGGCGCCACCTGGCCGCTTCCTACCTGGTGACCCAAGCACACCACAGAACCCTGCCCGATCTGGCACTTACTCGCCTTGATCGTGAGGCCTGCTCTTCGCAGTGCCATCAACACTTCCCAGAGGTGGTGCAGATGTTCTTCCCAACTGGCGCTGAACACTGCAATGTCATCCAGGTAGGCGGCACTGAAATCCTCCAGTCCAGCCAACATCTGGTTGACCAACCTCTGAAAGGTGGCAGGGGCATTCTTCATCCCAAAGGCCATAACCCGGAATTGGTAGTGCCCATCTGGTGTGGAGAATGCTGACCTCTCTTTGGCCCCATCGGTTAAGGCGATCTGCCAGTACCCAGACGTTAAATCAAACGTACTGAGGTACCGGGCAGCCCCTAGCCGATCAATGAGCTCATCAGCTCTGGGGATGGGGTGCGTGTCAGTCTTGGTGACTGAATTGAGTCCTTGATAGTCCACACAGAACCGGAGTTCTGGCGTGGCACCCGGTGCGGCAGCCTTTGGGACCAAGACCACTGGGCTGGCCCAAGGGCTGTGAGAGGACTCAACCACCCCTAAGGCAAACATCTTGGAGACCTCCTCCTTGATGTAAGCTCTGACCCTGTCAGTCACTCTGTAAGCCTTGTGCTTAACAGGAGGACTGTCCCCAGTGTCTACATCATGGATGCACCACTCAGTGACACCAGGAACCAGGGAGAACAAATCAGAGAATTGTCCCAACAGTTGGCGACAATCATTCTGCTGTTCAGGGGTCAGTGTGGCAGAGAGGTTTACACCATCCACTGACCGATCTTGCTCTGTTGCAGACAGGAGGTCAGGAAGAGGCTCTGTCTCCTCCTCCATTCCAGCATCTGTCGCTAGGAGCATGCCCACTTCGGACCTCTCTAAGTGGGGCTTCAGGCGGTTAACATGCAGGACCCGCAAAGGGTTCCTGGGAGACCGCAAGTCCACCAAGTAGGTGACATCACTCTTGCGCTCCACCACCTCAAATGGTCCGGTCCACTTATCCTGGAGCGCACAGGGCTCCACTGGGACCATGACCCAAACTTTCTGTCCAGGCTGAAACTCGATCAGAGTGGCATTCTGATCATACCACCATTTCATCTCTTCCTGGCTGGCTTCCAGATTCGCCTGAGCGAGTTGTCTGAATCGCCTAGTGTGGTTCCTGAAGGCCAGCAGGTAGCTATATATATCCTGGGGAGGTTTCCTGGGAGCTTTCTCCCAGGCTTCCTTCACCAGACTCAGAGGTCCTCTTACCGGGTGACCATACAGCAGTTCAAAGGGGCTGAACTCTAAGGACTTCTGTGGCACCTCACGGTAAGCAAACAGAAGGCATGGCAAGAGGACGTCCCACTTATGCCTCATAGGTTCCTCAAGACCCATGATCATGCCTTTGAGGGTCCGGTTGAATCTCTCAACCAGCCCATTACCTTGGGGGTGGTAAGGAGTGGTGAACTTGTACGTTACACCACACTCCTGCCACAGGGACTTCATATACTTGGATATGAAGTTAGTACCACGGTCTGACACCACCTCTCTGGGGAACCCCACACGGGAGAAAATCCCCATCAGTGCACATCCCACCATGGGGGCCGTCACTGTCCTGAGCGGGGTGGCTTCCGGGTACCGGGTAGCATGGTCCACCAAGACCAGGATAAACCTGTTGCCCATGGCTGTCTTGGGGTCCAGAGGCCCCACAATGTCAATGCCCACCCGGTCAAAGGGGGCACTGACCACAGGGAAAGGTTGGAGAGGAGCCTTGTGCTTCCTTCCACTTTTACCACTTGCCTGGCAAGTCTGGCAGGTCCTGCAATGAGTATCTGAACTCTTGTGCATTTGAGGCCAATGAAAGTGGGTAACAAGCCTTTCAAAGGTCTTGTTCTGCCCCAAATGCCCTGCCAAAGGCACATCATGAGCCAAACCCAGTAGGAAGGCTCTGAAGCGCTGGGGTACCACCAGCACACTGGCTGACCCAGGCTCAGCAACCTTAGGCTCGCTATACAAGAGACCATTCTCCCAGTAGATCCAATGTGATCCAGACAGATCACCTGCTGCCTGGTTTGTGGCCTGTTGCTGCAAACCCTCAAGAGAAGGGCACTTCTTCTGCTCTTCACAGAATTCCTTCCTGGAGGGTCCTCCTTCTTGCTGCCAATGGGTCAGCTCAGGCAGGTCCCCCAGTTCAGCCACTTGCTCCCCTGTAGGTTCCAGGGCATCCCCCTCAAGGTCTGCCTCCTCCTGGACCGTGGGAACTATGGGGGCCGGTTTCCCGCCCCCCTACCTCTTCTCTTTAAGGCAGGTGCCTGGGCCATATTTTCAGGCTCCAGGTCCTCTTGAACACCCTTACTGGCTGCCATAGACCGAGTGGTCACACACGCCCACTCAGGCAGACCCAACATTTCCAAATGAGACCTTCTCTCCACCTTAGCCCAAGGGGAGTTCTCTAAATCATTGCCCAACAGACAATCAACAGGCATGGCTGGCCTCACAGCTACTTGAAGGGTACCTGAGAGCCCCCCCCCACTCAAAGAGAACCTGAGCCACTTCACACTGGCTCTCTGAGTTGTCCGCGGCAACTACAGGGAAGAATGCATAGGGGACCACCTGATCTTTAGACACCAGCCGACAACTGACAGCTGTCACACTGGCCCCGGTGTCTCTCAGAGCCTCCACCCTATGGCCATTGATGGTCACCCACTGCCTGTATTTCTTAGTGTTATCAGGCAGCTGGGTCCTAGGGACCATCTCACAATCTCCTAAAGAGACAAGGGACATTTCTGCGGGACCCCACCCACCTTGGGCACCCATCTCCTCCCCCCCCAGGGCTACACTCACCATCTGACGCGGTGGTGCACGAGGTGGTGCATTGGGATCCCTCTGGGTACACTGGGGATCATACCAGCGATGGCCCATTTGACCACACTTAAAACATATAGGGGGGCCCCTGTGAACAGGTTTACCTGTCGGGCCTCTGGATTCTTCTCAGGGGGAGGCTGGGAACCCTTCCCTTGATTCCCTTGGGAATTACTTTGGAGCCCTTTCTGGAACTCCCTCTGTTTACCCTTGTCCCCCCCACTCTTCTGCTGGGGACCCTGCCCACCTTTGGCGAAGTCTCCCACATGACCCTTGTGGACCCGGATACTGACCCAGCGGTCCGCCTCCTCAGCAAGCTACCTAGGGTTAGTTAGCTTGCTATCAATAAGGTGCTGGCGTAGCTCTGGAAAACAATTACCAGACAAGTGCTCCCATGCAAACAAATCAAAGAGCTCCTCAAAAGTACTCACTTTGCTACCTTTCACCCAACCATCTATAGCTCTGCAAAAGAAAGATACATACTCCACCCAGGTGGTTGCCTCCAGCTTCTTACAATTCCTGAACCTCTGTCTATAGAGTTCTGGGGTCAACCCATACCTTGTCATCAGGGCTTCCTTCATGTGGGCATAAGACATCCTATTCTCACTGGGCAGGTCTAACAAAGTATCCCTCCCATCACTAACAAAGCGGCCCCACAAACCCGCGCCCCAATCTTTCTCAGGGACCCGGTGGGCCAACATTGCCATCTCATAGGCTGCAAACCACTGCCCAATATCTTCATGCTTATGGAAATCCTTAATGACATCCTTGGGGAAATATACCCTGCCTTCTGCAGGCACAGATGGTGCGCTGCCACCAGAGGGATTAATTTCTAAGCTTTTAGCTTTGATCTCTAACTCCCTCAACATTCTCTCATGCACTAATTTCATTCTCTCTCTTTCCAATGCTAACTTGTTATTTTCAAACTCCAGCTTCTTATTCTCTAGGTCCTTTTGACCCTCCATCTTGAGCTTGGCCAGCTCCATTTTATGCCTTCTATTTCTCTCCCTATCCTCCAGCTCTCCTGGGGACAGGTCTTTGGAAGAAACACTGCTGCCTGGCGGGGAAGGTGCTTTCTCCCTTCCTGTACCCAATGGCCCATCCAGCTGCCCCTCTGTATCCTCAGGCTCACCCACAGGTACATCCACATCCTCAGAGGAATTTCTAGCTTCCAACCATTCCCTCAGCGCCTTTTGGAACTCATCCTTCTTGGTGAGGCCTGTAGTAGCAACTTTAAAACTCCTACAGAAGTACTTCAGCTGTTTCACAGTGTAGGTATCTACACTTTCTTCCTCAAAATCTAGATCCATGGATGCTTTGGATGCTGGCTTGCTCATGGCAATAAGAATTGGTAGTCTTTAGCAAAAAATAACAGTTCCAAGGAAAAAAAAAAATTCTACCAAAAATGTATGTGGTTGCGTTTGGTCTGCACTCACTAGTAGTGTACACCAATTACTGTATATGAGTCACAAATGCAAGTCCAGAATCCCACTGCTGCCACCAATGTTAGAAATGGGGGTCTCTACTTGGCAATGGTATGCACCTTTGTCCAAATAGGGACCCTTGCTTCTAGTCAGGGTAAGGGGGCTACACTCCTAAAATAACCCCTGCTCACCCCCTTGGTAGCTTGGCACGAGCAGGCAGGCTTATCTCACAGGCAGTGTGTAAAGCATTTGTGAACACATACAGAAATACAGTGAAAACACTACAGATGGACACACACAGGTTTTATAAAAATAAGTATTCTTTATATAGACTTAACACAAGACCAAAACGACAAAAATCCACAATACTGTAATCAAAACATAGACTTAAAGATGGTAGAAATAGCTTAGTTCAAGTTGATGGTAAATGCGACACGTTTCTCACAAAAGTACCTTAAATGCATAACGCAAAACAAACAAAAGGTTCGCAGGGAGGGTGATGCGTCGGTTCCTTGCTTCGGGGGAGGCGATGCGATTGTTCCTCAGTGCTTGCGCAAAGTAGGCGATGCGTCTGTTCCTTACCGGAGGGGAGGTGATGCGTCGATCTCTTACTGCGTTCTGGTTACAATGCGACAAGATGGCGCCTCGATGCGTTGCGACGATCCGGTGCGATGCGATAAGATGGCGCCCTTGATGCGATGCGACGACGTGAAGGCGATGCGTGCACGCCAGACGGCCGTGCGGCGAACTCTGTAACTTCTGAGCATGCGGCAGGCCCTGCGACACGCTTCTCCGGTGATGAGACGACGACCCTTGCGGTGGCGGCACGCTTCTCCGGTGATGCGACGACCAACAGCTGCGACGGAGACACGCTTCTCTGGTGATGCGGCGGCGACCTCTGCGGCGGCGACACGCTTCTCTGATGATGCGACGGCAACAGCTGCGATGGCGTCACGCTTCTTCTCGTTGAGTCGAGCATCCAGCTCCCAACAATACGAAGGCTTCTGCAGACAGATTTCCCAGCAAGGAAATTCAGGGGGGATCTGGTGGTGAAGTCTTGTATCCCTGAGACTTCAGCAGGAGGCAAGCACACTTCAAGCCCTTGGAGATTTTCTGCAAGATGATGAAAGTTCAATAAAAGTTCCTTCTCCTTTCCTTGGCAATCAGGTAACCACTGCAGGCCAACCCAAGAAGATAGCACAATGGCACAGGGGCAGTAAAATCCTTCAGCTTCCTTGGTTCCTCTCCTTGGCAAAGGTTCGTCTTGATTCCCAGAAGTGATCTAAAGTCTTGGGGTCTGGGCCCCAATATTTATACTAGTAAATCCTTTGTCGTCTGAAGGCAGAGGGTGCCTGTACCTAGCCAAAACCAGTTCTATGCAGCTTCCTGGCAGGAGGTGGAGACAGCATTGTTGAAAGCAGACCTGGCCCAGGTAGCTGAAAGGAAATCTCCTCCCCCTACTCTCTATTCTATGAGGGCTCAGGGGAGTGAAAGGAAATCTCCGCCCCCACTCTCTATTCAGCCAAGGTCCTATTCAGCCCAGCCCTGACTCATCAGACTGCTGGAGCCCCAGCCCTCCTGTCACTCACAAACCAGACATGCAATACACAACCTAGCAGAGGCAGGCTTGATGGTTAGGCAAGAAAATACCCACTTTCTAAAAGTGGTATTTTCAAACACAGAATGTTAAAACCAACTTCACTAAAAGATGTATTTTTTCATTCTGAGTTCAGGCATACTAAATTCGTTTTTCTACCATGTTCCCTGGGTCAGTTAGGATTATAAGATGTTATAATCAAACTGCCCATTCTGGCCTATGGTGACAGGTAGCCTTGCAATAGTGAAAAACGAAATTGGCTGTAGTTCACTATCAGGACATGCCACACACATCAGGGCATGTCCTACCTTTTACATACAATGCACCCTGCCCTTGGGCCTACCTTAGGGGTGTCTGATATGTAGAAAAGGGAAGGTTTAGGGACTGGTAAGTGGGTGCACTTACCAAGTCAACATGGCAGATCTAGACTGCACACAGGCTCTGCAATGGCAGGCCTGAGACCCACTTTACAAGCTGCTTCTGTGGGTGGCACAACCAGTGCTGCAAGCCCACCAGCAGCATTTGATTTATAGGCCCTGGGCACACATGGTGCACTATACTAAGGTCTGACAAGTAAATCAAACAAGCCAATCATGGAGTCACTAATTCATACAATACTTTACAATAGGGAGCACTTGCACTGTGGCACTGAATAGCAGTGGCACAGTGCCCAAAGCATCTAAACCAGCAAACATATAAAAAACAGAAGAGACAGCAGCGAAAAAATGGAAGGGAGACCCACGCCAATGATGCCAGGTCTAACAATGACGATTTTTTGTTGTTCGCCCTGTGGGTTAGATTTTTTGAACCGGAACCGGAAATTATGTTTGTCCTTTTTAAATTACTCTGGCTGCTCCTAGAAAAGACCTCCTTTTTTTCTCCCCATTTTGTTTTAAATCGGTTACTTATTTGCAGTTTATAATTGGTGTCAGCTTGTGGTGCAGCAGCTCACAAGTGACAGTAGAACGGAGTTATGTGGGATGTCTGCTGTTGCATCGCTTGTGTCACTCCCGAGTTGTGAAAGAAACCACACAGCTAGTTGTAATAATGTGTTTTCTTATTTGACTGAGAAGTGCAGATACGAAAGTGAGCATCGGGCCGGAAAGATACACAATAATGGATAGAACATGAGGCTCTCAAACGAAAATACAATTCCAGAGGTTTGCATTCATGTGTGTACTGTTTAAGTGTTTATGCCATATCACTGGGAGTAATGTACGCTTCGTCGACAGCTCTCGCAACAAGCCACATCCCGCCAAAGGTGCAAGGAAAGCGGCGCCGTTGCAGGAAAGCATGTCGTGCCTGCAGAAGGAGAAACTCATTGAAGAAAATAGTGCTCATAGACTAAAAAAGACATACCGTGTAACAACCTAAGTAAAAGGTCCAGTCGTTATGGGAGGTAACAAATGCAAAGAAAACACAAGGAGATGATGGACGGAGCGCTGAAACTTTTCAGACTCTCACCCCCAGTCACAGATCTGGGTTGAATCCATCATCATTCTTTAGCTCACTTCGCCACCTCAGTTCAGACCCAGCTATACGCAAATCAGTCTTGACCCTGTGCCTCATGGGAACAGTCCAGCCCGAATTGCCAAGCCAGGTCTTCCCTGAACCGGTAACAAGCATCCTGGGACCGGTTTCGGGCTAACAGCCCTCATCAGCCAGGCTAGCTTGAATCCAGTGGCAAAGGGAGCAAGGGACCCACGTCTGGGCATACCCTGCCAACTTAGGGCGAACAAAGAAAACACAAGGAGATGATGGACGGAGCGCTGAAACGTTTCAGACACTCACCCCCAGTCACAGATCTGGGTTGAATCCATCATCATTCTTTAGCGCACTTCGCCACCTCAGTTCAGACCCAGCTATACGCAAATCAGTCTTGACCCTGTGCCTCATGGGAACAGTCCAGCCCGAATTGCCAAGCCAGGTCTTCCCTGAACCGGTAACAAGCATCCTGGGACCGGTTTCGGGCTAACAGCCCTCATCAGCCAGGCTAGCTTGAATCCAGTGGCAAAGGGAGCAAGGGACCCACGTCTGGGCATACCCTGCCAACTTAGGGCGAACAAAGAAAACAGAAGGAGATGATGGACGGAGCGCTGAAACTTTTCAGACACTCACCCCCAGTCACAGATCTGGGTTGAATCCATCATCATTCATTAGCTCACTTCGCCACCTCAGTTCAGACCCAGCTATATGCAAATCAGTCTTGACCCTGTGCCTCATGGGAACAGTCCAGCCCGAACTGCCAAGCCAGGTCTTCCCTGAACCGGAAACAAGCATCCTGGGACCGGTTTCGGGCTAACAGCCCTCATCAGCCAGGCTAGCTTGAATCCAGTGGCAAAGGGAGCAAGGGACCCACGTCTGGACATACCCTGCCAACTTAGGGCGAACAAAGAAAACACAAGGAGATGATGGACGGAGCGCTAAAACTTTTCAGACACTCACCCCCAGTCACAGATCTGGGTTGAATCCATCATCATTCTTTAGCTCACTTCGCCACCTCAGTTCAGACCCAGCTATATGCAAATCAGTCTTGACCCTGTGCCTCATGGGAACAGTCCAGCCCGAACTGCCAAGCCAGGTCTTCCCTGAACCGGAAACAAGCATCCTGGGACCGGTTTCGGGCTAACAGCCCTCATCAGCCAGGCTAGCTTGAATCCAGTGGCAAAGAGAGCAAGGGACCCACGTCTGGGCATACCCTGCCAACTTAGGGCGAACAAAGAAAACACAAGGAGATGATGGACGGAGCGCTGAAACAAATGCAGACAAGGCGGTACCAAGGAGGGACTAACAAGCCTAATAACGACTCGGAAGCCAGCGTTTACGAAGGACAATGACAAGCCAATTAAAAATATGGGCAGAGAGTAGGCGGGGCTTCAAAGCCATGCTCCAATACTGCATGCCTCGCAGCAGCGCATGCGCTGCCCAGGCTCGACCTAAAAAGGACTAGTTCGCTCCTACTGATCACTACACAGTACACTGCCACCACTGCACTCGTGCTGCTTAACTCCTGGGGAGGGCAGTGTCCTTCCACCACTATGAGGGCAGCATTTTGGGCACGCCTCCCAGTCCAACAAGACCGCAATGTGAGAGACAGGCCTATGTCATGGCACACAAGCATGATCAGTGTTTTCCTATGACAACAAAGATCAGCATTAGGGATTCAGACATCGGTACAGTTGAATGAATGAATGAAGTAGTACTTATAAAGCGCATGGCTACCCGAAGGCATCCCAGCACTAAGCAGGCAGATGAAGTCCCTACAAGGTTATTTGGGGAAGAGCCAGGTTTTCAAAGCCTTACGAAAGGCGAGGTGGTTAGATTCTTTACGTAACTGAAGAGGGAGAGAATTCCAGAGCCTAGAGGCATTGTGAGAAAACAGCCGCCCCCCACTTCTAGCCCTCTTGATTCTAGGAACCACGGCCAGATGAAGCTCATCTGAACGCAGACGCCTGTTAGCTCGATAGGGCTGAACCAGGGGGGCTATAATGGCTGGTCCTTTTCCTCTAATCAGCTTATGGACTATGCACAAGGCCTTGAAAGAAACTCTCTCCCGAACAGGAAGCCAATGGAGCGACTTCAGAGCTGGTTTAGCCGAATTATGTCGCGGGACTCACAGGAGAATCCTTGCCGCACAGTTCTGCACGGTCTGGAGTTTAGCCAGGACTGAGCATGGGGCGCCCAAATAGAGGGCGTTTCCGTAGTCCAGGCGTGATAGAATTAGCTAATCACAACTGGGAGCCAAGGGGGAGAGAAACAGAACAGGTCGCCCCCCACTCATAGACTTTCATACAATCAAGGACCTGCTCTGCTGGTAATCTGGACTCCTGAAAGGACGTCCACATATATTTTCTCAGGCACAAAATCTTGTGTGCCGCAACAGTGGATCAGTGTCTCCCATCTGCCATCTAGTGTCTAAAATCACTATTTTTGAACCACATGTGCTGTATGTATCAATTGTGCCCCCCTCACGAATCACTCTCAGTCAGTCTGTGTGGGAGAAAAGATAAGGTGTATCAAGTATAATCCCGGGTTCTTTAGACCCCATGTTAAGCTCAAATGGCACTAGAGAAATGAACGTTGCCTCTATAGACTGACTGAGAGCAGTGACAGAGCCGGATGATGTGTCTGTGGACTAGTACACACACACAGGGTTAGAAGCATTTTTAAGAGGTTGCAGGTATGCTGAAGATTGGCAACCTCATGGTAAATATATCAGATGTGGTGTCGACATTCCCCCACTAGTAGCACCAAAACTAATCGTCTCGGTTTTTGGTGTGCTACATATATTACAGGAGTTTTTCTCTTGTTTTCAGTTTGATGCCTGTGCTGAGATATGTGTTGTTTTGAAATGTGTTGTATGTTCTCTGTTGTTTGTAGGTTTGACAAACAGAGGAAAGTGGTGCAGTGAGGACGCTGACCCTACCCTGATGAAGTTGCCGCAAAAATCTCTTACGGGCAATGAAACATGTTGGTTTTAATGGAGTAGACACACAGCTAAGAAATAAAGTAGTTCAGCTAGTGGTTGTCTAGCTCGGTTTTAGATTCTAGGTATACCGGCTGTTCTATTGGTAGACCCCGGTTTCCTATATAGGGTTCACGCATTGTGCACGAACATACACAGTCTTTGCACTTTGTCTTCTTTTTTCCTCACTCTTTATGTTGTTGTAAAAGTTGGCAGTTGCTAATGATGAGAACCTGAGGATACAGGCGAGTATCAGTCTGTAAACTCCCATGGTGTTACTCCCGTGAGGCACTGTCTTCTTTGTTTCCCACTTTTTACTTCCCCTGTTTCACTCCCTTCCGTGGTGATTCGTGAGGGGGCACAATTGATACATACAGCACATGTGGTTCAAAAATAGTGATTTTAGACACTAGATGGCAGATGGGAGACACTGATCCACTGTTGCGGCACACAAGATTTTGTGCCTGAGAAAATATATGTGGACGTCCTTTCAGGAGTCCAGATTACCAGCAGAGCAGGTCCTTGATTGTATGAAAGTGATAGAATTAGCGCCTGGACCATAATTTTTCTGGATTACAATGGTAGTAACGGAAGCACTTTACGAAGAGTTCTTAGCATACCAAAGCAGGAAGCCACCACCTTTCTGGCTTGGGTTTTAAAACTGAGGTCTGAGTCCAGCCAGACACCTAAGCTCTTTATCTCTGGCTTAGGGAGTGGTGGCGGTCCCATACATACTGGCCACATGGTGTCTGCTTTGAAAAGGGAGGGGTTGCCAAGAAGCATTATTTCAGTCTTTTCCCCATTCAGTTTGAGGTGAGAATGTTTCATCCATTTTATTACCTCTTCAAGGCAGGGGCAGAGACGAGTAGAAGCCCTATCAGCATGGTTCAATGCAACCACCAATTGAGTATCGTCTGCATATGTGATAATATGGACCCCGAAGGGAGAGACGATGTTAGCAAGAGGGGCCATATAAGCATTAAACAAAGTGGGGCTCAAAGATGACCCCTGAGGAACCCCACAGTGTAAAGGCCAAGGGTCTGAACTGGCTCCCCCTCGAAGACTTGAAAAGTTCTGTCCTCCAGGAACGACTGTAGCCAGGTCAGAGCAATTCCTGACACACCCAGGCTACTGAGTCGTTCAACCAGAATACGGTGACTAACCGTATCAAAGGCTGCGCTTAGGTCCAAAAGGACCACAGCCAAGGAGCCTCCTGCATCGAGAATTTTCCTAGATTCCTCGATGACTGCTAGTAGGGCTGTTTCGGTTCCTTGGCCTGGGCGGAAGCCTGTTTGCGAGGGATGTAAAAGATTTGAAACCTCCAGGTGTCTGGATAGTACTGAGTTGACATGCTTCTCAGCAATTTTACTGACCCCTGGAAGCAGGGAAATAGGCCGGTAATTGGCCAGGCAATCAGGGTCGAGGCTAGGTTTTTTCAATAAAGATTTCACCATAGCTTTTTTCCATGGTAGTGGGACCAGACCGGCAGCAAGTGAAGAGTTAATCAGGTCTAAGATAGGAAGGCCCACAGATTTAGCCACTAATTTCAAAATTTTAAGTGGAGCGGGGTCACTGGGTGACCCGCTTTTCACGAGTGCTGAGGTTATCTGGAAAGTCTCCTCATTCATTAGGGGAAAGGCTTCCAGTAATGGTTCCAGGCTCTGAGAGCTAACAACTTTAGATTGGGGGCTCGTGTGGTGGTCCATTGGGGTAAAAACACAACATATTGATTGGATCTTGTTGTGAAAGTACTCAGCAAGCTCGTTGCAACGCTGATCTGTTGCTTCGAAGGTATCAGGAGGGGACGGGACTTTCAAGAGTTTCTTCGCAATACGAAATGTTTCACGAGGGGAGTTTGCTGCAAGTGAAATTTTCTCCTCGAAGTAACAGGTCTGGGCCTTTTTAATTTCCATCTTATAGGCTTTGATAGCCTCCCTGTAGTCCCTTTTCCTACTAGGGGAGAATTCCTTCCTCCAGGTCCTCTCACATTTTTTGCATATCTGCTTGAGTTCTCGCAGTTTGGGAGTATACCAGGGCATTCTATTAGATCCGATATGCATCTGGGTAGTCTTCTTGGGGAGGACCTGGTCTAGCGTCCCCTCAATCCACTTATTGAATAGGTCGTTGGCTAATGTGGGATCGGGGTGAGGGGGTGGCTTAGACTTTTCTAACACAGAGGTCCATGTTTCTATAGAAAGTTTCGGCCAACTACGTGCCGTTATTAGAGTTTGCCGAGAAGGTGATATAACTTGAGAGGGGGACCAGAAAAAGGGAATCAAAAAGTGATCTGACCAAGGAATGGGGATAGGTTCCTGGCAGAGTAACTCCTCTAGGTTGGAAAATATGGGGTCAAGAAGGTGTCCTTTCGTGTGTGTAGCCTGAGACACCTTCTGAAATTGGCACTCAGAGCAGGGGTGCATCTCCATTACGCAGAGGACATTTCCGACCCAACACTGGCTCTCTTGGTTCTCCTGGTCCTAGTATTTCTGCCCCCTGCGCCCTGGTGGGTATAGTCCTGTTGGTGATCCTTGTCCTCCTGCTAGTGATCCTCCTCAATCTCCACGAGTCCTTCACCCCCAGGTCACACAGAAACCGCCTCCAAGCGGATTTTTAAGCTGGGACTGGAAAGCCATGACGGATAGAAAGAGAGCCCAGTAGGGACTTCTCTCAGCACCTCTTTTATTACGGTGTGGGTTCTGGCAGCTCACCTATCAAAACAGACTAACTGCCAACAATATACACAGAGTGGGCTTAAGATTTGCCCCTTTCTACCATTGGCTTTCATCAACCAGCCTCTTTCAGACACTGGCTTCAGAGCTTATCAATGTCTTGGCCAAGCCCAGTGAAGTATTCGTTTCTCACCTCATACTACTGGCTGCTTGGGTGTATCCTTTCACTTCCACTTGAGTGCTTGCATTGAGCTGGGTGAGGGACTGCTTTCCTACTATATCCTTTTCTATCTGTTCCTGCTGATTCCCGGCCTTGTGTATCTCTCTAAAGTTTTAACGCTGCATGTTTTAGAACTTTAAACCCAAATCTGTTGTCATTGCCAATGTGGTCTTTCCTTTACGAGTGCTGAAGACTGGCAACACCTGTCCACAGAAAACACTGGGGTTAAGGCACCTGCTGCAGAGATCTATGTTTATATAGCAAGTTTCAAGGTGTATAATGGCAAGTTAACTCTGGCAGTTAATGCACTTGCAGGAGAGGAGCACCCATTATTCGGTCACAGGTTTGAAATATGATTTAGCACAGATACTTAATGTGCTTGTTTCTGTACAAAAAGTATTGATAACAGATTTGTACTTTATGAAGTATAGCTCAGTGGGTTCATGCTTTTGTTAAAAAGGTTTGCGTGTTCCCTGTGGTTCATGAGGTACAATCCCGGTATTTTCCTTCAGTGAACTATGCACCCACATCAACGAGCTGCATATTACCTGCAAAACTTAAGTTTAGAAACTTGCAGATTTTTTCTTCAATCTGTTTTTTTCCAATGGTGTTAAATTTATTTCATTTGAGTGGGTATAGACATTCCTAGGAGCAAAATTAATGGTTATTAGCATGATCACACCGGCAGACGCACTACACATTCTTACATGGCACGAAAGACCTACTTTTCCTACACACAGAGCTCGACAGTCACAAACACACTTATCCAAATCTTAGTTTGCCTCTTAGCTACGAAGTGACAGTATGCGCTTCTTTTTTTCCATCACGGTGTTATGTTCTAGCTGTTAAACTTGAGATACAACAGTGCCCAGCCTCGTCAGATAATGAGAGCGGAGGAGTGCCCTTACCGGGCCCACAAGTAAAGGAAAGCTGGCCCTGCAGGCACAGTCAAGTGTCCTTGTGTTCGCCCACTGCACAAGGAAACAACATTTCCTGTAATGTTTGAAATACCATACCAAGGTCTGGGTGGAGGTGGTATCCTCTGTAGTCATACATTTCTCAAGAGGTATACTGGCTTGACAACCTACCTGTCCTCAGTGCACCAGCCGTGTCTGATTTCTGACCCTTACTTTTATCTCTTGTCAAGGTAGGAATGACGACCTTTATGGCAAATGTGCACTTGGTCTCTTATGCAATTTTTACTCTGATGAATGCCCCGGATCGGTATCAACACAGTACATCAGGTACAGTGGCACTGGGGCCCACGGGCGTGAGAGGCCCAATCACTCCGATTATAGCAGTGTTTTTATATCCAAATGAGCGCAAGGGGCCTATTTCCTTTGCTTGCATTAGTGCCCCTGACACCTTGCTGGGCAATAGTCATGCTAATCCGCCCGCAGCAAGGCTTTTACATTGTCTACGTTACTTACCTCTGGCTCCTCTCCCACTATATCTGTTTGCCATGAAAAACCTGTGACCAATAAAATAAATTGATATAACTCAGACTCCTCTGCCCCCTACAGCCATTGAGGTCATGTTATTTAGTTATTAACCGTCACAGTCCAGGAATAGCAGCTTCTGTGGGTCCGGAACGAGGTGCACTGACTAAGGTGTTTGCATGCCCTGTTCACTGGCATAACGAAATTTCCCCCCCCCTCCCCAGCAAGGTACGTTGAGGGGCCCCTCCAGACTAAATCGGGAGTTCTCCGGCCACAGTACTGTGCTGAGGGGTCCCCCTGGAGGTCGCCCCCCGCACCGTGGGGGCTGCGGGGCTCTGTGTTACGCCACTGGCCCCATTACTGCAATATCCTGAGTCGGCAGGTCAGGACTGAGGGGCATTGGAGGGCTGTATGCGAGTCTCAGTACTGCAACGGTACAGGTGATGTATCAATGTGAGAACTGAGGTACCTCTGCAGAGCTGTGTATTCTGGCCCAATACAGGTCAGAGCATATCCTCGTGGGTCAGGGACGTAAGCGGCCCATCGTGGAGTGATCGTGGAATGCATTTAGCTAAAGGCCAGTCTCCCCCCCTTCTTGCATGCTTCTTACAATGACCCTCTTGGCAGTTTACCCCCCACCCCCGAGGATTTATCTGGAGCACCGGTGAAGAGTGAGAAAAGGGAGGGGCACCCAGGCACCAACAATGGAAGGAGAGGATAACACCTCCGTACTCCGTACTTCAGTCTCTGCATGAACTTCCTCCTCTCAAAACTGCCGCACCCCTATTCCCTGCATGTGAACCCCACCAACATCCGGGGCAAACACCTTCCCGCACTCTAACGCTTTACCCCTAGCACGAGGGTTGAAAGGGTTGGGAGGAGGAAAACGAAGACTTTCGGCAGCTTGTTTCACAGGAGAATGAACACAAAAATGAAAGGGAGAGACCTAGCTTTGCACTCTCAGAGCACTGCTCCCCCGCCCTCGCTGCTCCCGGGCTCCGAGCCCCCGCCGCGCCTGGCCACTTCTCAGACCAACAACAGGCGAGGGCGGGGATGCACATCCCGGCCAGACGTGGGAAACCACTGGACACACCGCTCTTGGGAAGATATCCAGTCCCAGGGTTGGAGGGGGGGACCGACCGAGAACAAAAATATTTGCAATGCTATAGGTCTCGTATTTAAATGCGAGACCTATGGTATTGCAAACAAGCAGCGGCCATTGTCCCTGCTTCAAAAGTGAAAGCGTGTATGGCGCGCGTCGTGCTCGTGCCTAACGTAGGAGAAAGTCAATCAAGAAAAAAAACACTTAGGGTGTAACAACCAAGTAAAGGGGCTAGTAGCCATGGGAGGGTACAGATGACGACATGCCTGTACTAAGGAGGGACTAACAAGCCTCATCATCAATCAGAAGACAGCATTTAGAAGGACAACACACAATCCAATGAAAAATATAGGCGGGGGAGTGGGCGGGGCTTCTTTCCTGTACTGAACTACCCCAGATCAACCCCAGAGCAGCGCTTCCGCGCTGGCTCAGGGTTCGACCTAAAAAGCATTTGCAATACCATAGGTCTCGCATTTGCGAGAGTTAGAGCTATTGGCGTTGTAAATGTAAAAGTTTTTTACTAATGTTTTTTGGAGTGGATGTACGTTGTGTGTAGTGAAATTATGTGGTATGTTGTGCAGTGGAGAGGTGTGGTGCAGCGGCCAGGGCAGCTGACTTCGGAGCACAGGGTTCACGGTTCGATCCCCGGCTCCGGAGGCAGCTCAGCTCAGCACCATGTGACTCTGGGCAATAGCTCACTTAATTTCCACTACGGCTCCCAGCGCCTTGAGACCCGTAAGGGTGAGTAGCTGCGCTATATAAAAACGGACTTACATTTTTTTTTTTTTTTTTTGCAGTGAAATTATGTGGATAGAAAGTATGTGGTATTTAGTGTATAGGAATTATGTAGAGTGGGATTATGTGTTATGGAGAGTAATTATGTGGCATGGTAGTCAGTGTTGTGGAGTGGTAACCTCAGGTTTAGTCTTCCTCGTTTTCATAGAAGCTCAATGAGACAAAAAAAAGAAGGAACCACTGAGGAGCACTTCTGGACCTAGTCAGAGGTATGAGCAGGGCTACTGGAATTATGCGACTGTTTGGCTGCACCGACTTTCGCACAATTTTACATTTTCCGCATTTGCCACATGATCCATAATCTGCAGATTTTAACCAAAAAAACCTTCTTTCTAGCTCAAACGTGACCAAAATGCAGCGACAAGTGTTACAGCGTGGTGGAAGGCCCTTTGCAAACATAGAATGGCCACCTGTTACTTATTGCTAAATGTGGGTGTTAAATTGGTACTAATGGTGTGCAAACCACTCTTCCTTCTTTCTGCGCCTCTCTTGCCTCTTTCTGCATTTCTCTTGCTTCTTTCTGCACCTTTCTTCCTTTTTCTGCACTTCTCTTGCCTCTTTCTGCACCTCTCTTCTGCTTTCTGCACCTCTCTTCCGCTTTCTGCACCTCCCTTCTTTCTGCACCTCTCTTGCTTCTTTCTGCACCTCTCTTGCTTCTTTCTGCACCTCTCTTGCTTCTTTCTGCACCCCTCTTCCCTCTTTCTGCACCTTTCTTGCCTCTTTCTGCACCTCTGTTGCTTCCTTCTTCACTTCTCTTGCTTCTTTCTGCACCTCTCTTGCTTCTTTCCGCAACCCTGTTGCCTGTTTCTGCACTCATCTTCTCTCTTTCTGTAATTCTCTTGCCTCTTTCTACACCCCTCTTGCTTCTTTCTGCACCTCTCTTGTCTTTCTGTACTCGTCTTCCCTCTTTCTCCACCTCTCGTCTCTTTGTGCACCTATCTTGCCTCTTTCTGCACTTCTCTTGCCTCTTTCTGCATCTGTTGCCTCTTTCTGCACCCCTCTTGCCTCTTTCTGCACTTCTCTTGCCTCTTTCTGCACCTCACTTGCTTCTTTCTGCACTTCTCTTGTTTCTTTCTGCACCTCTCTTGCTTCTTTCTGCACCCCTCTTCCATCTTTCTGCACCCCTCTTCCCTCTTCCCTCTTTCTGCACCTCTGTTCCCTGTTTCTGCACCTCTCTTGCCTGTTTCTGCACTTCTCTTGCCTCTTTCTGCACTTCTCTTGCCTCTTTCTGCATTTCTGTTTCTTCTTTCTGCACCCCTCTTGCCTGTTTATGCACCTCATGTGCCTCTTTCTGCACCTCTCTTGCTTCTTTCTGCACCTCTCTTGCCTCTTTCTGCACCTCACTTGCTTCTTTCTGCACCCTTCTTGCCTCTTTCTGCATTCTTCTTCCCTATTTCTGCACTGCTCTTGCCTCTTTCTGCACCTCTCTTGCCTCTTTCTGCATTTCTCTTGCTTCTTTCTGAACCTTTCTTCCTTTTTCTGCACTTCTCTTGCCTCTTTATGTACCTTTCTTCCTCTTTGTGCACCTCCTTTGCCTCTTTCTGCACCTCTCTTGCTTCGTTCTGCACCTCTCTTGCTTCTTTCTGAACTTCTCTTGCCTCTTTCTTCACCGTCTTCCCTCTTTATGCACCTCTCTTGCCTCTTTCTGCACTTCTCTTGCCTCTTTCTGCACCTCGCTTGCTTCTTTCTGCACTTCTCTTGTTTCTTTCTGCACCTCTCTTGCTTCTTTCTGCACCCCTCTTCCCTTTTTCTGCACCCCTCTTCCCTCTTTCTGCAGCTCTGTTCCCTCTTTCTGCACTTCTCTTGCCTCTTTCTGCACTTGTCTTGCCTCTTTCTGCACTTCTCTTGCCTCTTTCTGCATTTCTGTTTCTTCTTTCTGCACCCCTCTTGCCTGTTTCTGCACCTCACGTGCCTCTTTCTGCACCTCTCTTGCCTCTTTCTGCACCTCTCTTGCCTCTTTCTGCATTTCTCTTGCTTCTTTCTGCACCTTTCTTCCTTTTTCTGCACTTCTCTTGCCTCTTTCTGCACCTCTCTTCTGCTTTCTGCACCTCTCTTCCGCTTTCTGCACCTCCCTTCTTTGTGCACCTCTCTTGCTTCTTTCTGCACCTCTCTTGCTTCTTTCTGCACCTCTCTTGCTTCTTTTTCCTCACCTCTGTTGGTTCTTTCTGCACTGCACTTGCTTCTTTCTGCACCCCTCTTGCCTCTTTCTGCACCCCTCTTCCCTCTTTCTGCACCTCTCTTGCCTCTTTCTGCACCTCTCTTGCCTCTTTCTGCACCTCTGTTGCTTCCTTCTTCACTTCTCTTGCTTCTTTCTGCACCTCTCTTGCTTTTTCTGTACCCCTGTTGCCTGTTTCTGCACTCATCTTCTCTCTTTCCGCAATTCACTTGCCTCTTTCTACACCCCTCTTGCTTCTTTCTGTACTCGTCTTCCCTCTTTCTCCACCTCTCATCTCTTTGTGCACCTCTCTTGCCTCTTTCTGCACTTCTCTTGCCTCTTTCTGCATCTGTTGCCTCTTTCTGCACCCCTCTTGCCTCTTTCTGCACTTCTCTTGCCTCTTTCTGCACCTCGCTTGCTTCTTTCTGCACTTCTCTTGTTTCTTTCTGCACCTCTCTTGCTTCTTTCTGCACCCCTCTTCCATCTTTCTGCACCCCTCTTCCCTCTTTCTGCACCTCTGTTCCCAGTTTCTGCACCTCTCTTGCCTCTTTCTGCACTTCTCTTGCCTCTTTCTGCACTTCTCTTGCCTCTTTCTGCATTTCTGTTTCTTCTTTCTGCACCCCTCTTGCCTGTTTCTGCACCTCACGTGCCTCTTTCTGCACCTCTCTGGCCTCTTTCTGCACCTCTCTGGCCTCTTTCTGCACCTCTCTTGCCTCTTTCTGCACCTCACTTGCTTCTTTCTGCACCCCTCTTGCCTCTTTCTGCATTCTTCTTCCCTATTTCTGCACTTCTCTTGCCTCTTTCTGCACCTCTCTTGCCTCTTTCTGCATTTCTCTTGTTTCTTTCTGAACCTTTCTTCCTTTTTCTGCACTTCTCTTGCCTCTTTCTGCACCTCTCTTCCGCTTTCTGCACCTCCCTTCTTTCTGCACCTCTCTTGCTTCTTTCTGCACCTCTCTTGCTTCTTTCTGAACTTCTCTTGCTTCTTTCTTCACCGTCTTCCCTCTTTCTGCTCCTCTCTTGCCTCTTTCTGCACTTCTCTTGCCTCTTTCTGCACCTCGCTTGCTTCTTTCTGCACTTCTCTTGTTTCTTTCTGCACCTCTCTTGCTTCTTTCTGCACCCCTCTTCCCTTTTTCTGCACCCCTCTTCCCTCTTTCTGCAGCTCTGTTCCCTGTTTCTGCACCTCTCTTGCCTGTTTCTGCACTTCTCTTGCCTCTTTCTGCACTTCTCTTGCCTCTTTCTGCACTTGTCTTGCCTCTTTCTGCACTTCTCTTGCCTCTTTCTGCATTTCTGTTTCTTCTTTCTGCACCCCTCTTGCTTGTTTCTGCACCTCACATGCCTCTTTCTGCACCTCTCTTGCCTCTTTCTGCACCTCTCTTGCCTCTTTCTGCATTTCTCTTGCTTCTTTCTGCACCTTTCTTCCTTTTTCTGCACTTCTCTTGCCTCTTTCTGCACCTCTCTTCTGCTTTCTGCACCTCTCTTCCGCTTTCTGCACCTCCCTTCTTTCTGCACCTCTCTTGCTTCTTTCTGCACCTCTCTTGCTTCTTTCTGCACCTCTGTTGGTTCTTTCTGCACTGCACTTGCTTCTTTCTGCACCCCTCTTGCCTCTTTCTGCACCCCTCTTCCTGCACCTCTCTTGCCTCTTTCTGCACTCTCTTGCCTCTTTCTGCACCTCTGTTGCTTCCTTCTTCACTTCTCTTGCTTCTTTCTGCACCACTCTTGCTTCTTTATGCACCCCTGTTGCCTGTTTCTGCACTCATCTTCTCTCTTTCCGCAATTCACTTGCCTCTTTCTACACCCCTCTTGCTTCTTTCTGTACTCGTCTTCCCTCTTTCTCCACCTCTCGTCTCTTTGTGCACCTCTCTTGCCTCTTTCTGCACTTCTCTTGCCTCTTTCTGCATCTGTTGCCTCTTTCTGCACCCCTCTTGCCTCTTTCTGCACTTCTCTTGTCTCTTTCTGCACATCGCTTGCTTCTTTCTGCACTTCTCTTGTTTCTTTCTGCACCTCTCTTGCTTCTTTCTGCACCCCTCTTCCATCTTTCTGCACCCCTCTTCCCTCTTTCTGCACCTCTGTTCCCTGTTTCTGCACTTCTCTTGCCTGTTTCTGCACTTCTCTTGCCTCTTTCTGCACTTCTCTTGCCTCTTTCTGCGTTTCTGTTTCTTCTTTCTGCACCCCTCTTGCCTGTTTCTGCACCTCACGTGCCTCTTTCTGCACCTCTCTTGCCTCTTTCTGCACCTCTCTTGCCTCTTTCTGCACCTCACTTGCTTCTTTCTGCACCCCTCTTGCCTCTTTCTGCATTCTTCTTCCCTATTTCTGCACTTCTCTTGCCTCTTTCTGCACCTCTATTGCCTCTTTCTGCATTTCTCTTGCTTCTTTCTGAACCTTTCTTCCTTTTTCTGCGCTTCTCTTGCCTCTTTCTGCACCTCTCTTCCGCTTTTCTGCACCTCCCTTCTTTCTGCACCTCTCTTGCTTCTTTCTGAACTTCTCTTGCCTCTTTCTTCACCGTCTTCCCTCTTTATGCACCTCTCTTGCCTCTTTCTGCACTTCTCTTGCCTCTTTCTGCACCTCGCTTGCTTCTTTCTGCACTTCTCTTGTTTCTTTCTGCACCTCTCTTGCTTCTTTCTGCACCCCTCTTCCCTTTTTCTGCACCCCTCTTCCCTCTTTCTGCAGCTCTGTTCCCTGTTTCTGCACCTCTCTTGCCTCTTTCTGCATTTCTGTTTCTTCTTTCTGCACTCCTCTTGCCTGTTTCTGCACCTCACGTGCCTCTTTCTGCACCTCTCTTGCCTCTTTCTGCACCTCTCTTGCCTCTTTCTGTACCTCACTTGCTTCTTTCTGCACCCCTCTTGCCTCTTTCTGCATTCTTCTTCCCTATTTCTGCACCTCTCTTGCCTCTTTATGCACTTCTCTTGCCTCTTTCTGCACCTCGCTTGCTTCTTTCTGCACCTTGCTTGCTTCTTTCTGCACTTCTCTTACTTCTTTCTGCACCTCTCTTGGTTCTATATGCACCCTGCTTGCATTTTTCTGCACCCCTCTTCCCTATTTCTGCATCTCTGTTGCCTGTTTCTGCACTTCTGTTGCCTGTTTCTGCACCTCTTTTGCCTGTTTCTGTACCTCTCTTGCCTCTTTCTGCACCTCTCTTGCCTCTTTCTGCACCTCTCTTGCCTCTTTCTGCACTTTTCTTGCCTTTCTGCATTTCTGTTCCATTTTTCTGCACCCCTCTTGCCTGTTTTTGCACCTCACTTGCCAGTTTCTGCACCTCTCTTGCCTCTTTCTGCACCTCACTTGCCTCTTTCTGCACCTCACTTGCCTCTTTCTGCACCTCACTTGCCTCTTTCTGCACTTCTCCTGCTTTTTCTGCACCTCTCTTGTTTCTTTCTGCAACTCTCTTGTCTCTTTCTGCACTTCTATTGCCTCTTTCTGCACTTCTCTTGCCTGTTTCTGCACCTCTCTTGCCTGCCTGTTTCTGTACCTCTGTTGCTTCTTTCTGCACTTCTCTTGCTTCTTTCTGCACCTCTCTTGCTTCTTTCTGCACCTCTCTTGCCTCTTTCTGCACCCCTCTGCACTTCTCTTGCTTCTTTCTGCACCTCTCTTGCTTCTTTCTGCACCTCTCTTGCCTCTTTCTGCACCCCTCTTGCCTCTTTCTGCACCCCTCTTGCCTCTTTTGGAACCTCTTTTGCTTTTTTCTGCACCTCTTTTGCTTCTTTCTGCACCCCTCTTGCCTCTTTCTGCACCTCTGTTGGTTCTTTCTGCACTGCACTTGCTTCTTTCTGCACCCCTCTTGCCTCTTTCTGCACCCCTCTTCCCTCTTTCTGCACCCCTCTTGCCTCTTTCTGTACCTCTGTTGCTTCCTTCTTCACTTCTCTTGCTTCTTTCTGCACCTCTCTTGCTTCTTTCTGCACTTCTGTTGCCTCTTTCTGCACCTCTGTTGCTTCTTTCTGCACCTCTCTTGCTTCTTTCTGCACTTCTCTTGCCTCTCTCTGCATTTCTGTTGCTTCTTTCTGCACTTCTCTTGCCTCTTCCTGTATTTCTGTTCCTTCTTTCTGCACTTCTCTTGCCTCTTTCGACTCCTCTGTTGCTTCCTTCAGCACTTCTCTTGCCTCTTTCTGCACCCCTCTTGCCTCTTTCTGAACCTCTGTTACTTCTTTCTGCATCCCTCTTGCCTCTTTCCGCACCTCTGTTGCTTCTTTCTGCACCCCTCTTGCCTCTTTCTGCACCCCTCTTGCCTCTTTCTGCACCCCTCTTGCTTCTTTCTGCACCTCTCTTGCCTCTTTCTGCACCCCTGTTCTCCTTTTCTGCACCCCTCTTTCCTATTTCTGCAATTCTCTTGCCTCTTTCTGCAGTTCTCTTGCCTCCTTCTGCACCTCTGTTGCTTCTTTCTGCACTTTTCTTGCCTCTTTCTGCATCCCTCTTGTCTGTTTCTGCACCTCACCTGCGTCTCTTTGCACCTCTCTTGCCTTTTTCTGCACCTCACTTGCCTCTTTCTGCACTTATCTTGCTTTTTTCTGCACCTCTCTTGTTTCTTTCTCCAACTTTCTTGTGTTTTTCATCACTTCTCTTGCTTCTTTCTGCACCTTTGTTGCTTCTTTCAGCACTTCTCTTGCCTCTTTCTATACTTCTCGTGCCTGTTTCTGCATCTCTCTTGCCTCTTTCTGTACCTCTGTTGCTTCTTTCTGCACCCCTCTTGCCTCTTTCTGCATCCCTCTCTCCTCTTTCTGCACCTCTCTTGCCTCTTTCTGCACCTCTGTTCCCTCTTTCTGCACCTCTCTTGCCTGCTTCTACACCTCTTTCCCCTCTTTCTGCAACTCTCTTGCCAATTTCTGCAGTTCTCTTGCCTCCTTCTGCACCTCTGTTGCTACTTTCCACACTTCTCTTGCCTCTTTCTGCACCCGTCTTGCCTCTTTCAGCACCTCTGTTGGTTTTTCCTGCACTGCTCTTGCTACTTTCTGTACCTCTCTTGCAAATTTCTGCACCCCTCTTGCCTCTTTCTGTACCCCTCTTTCCTATCTCTACACCTCTCTTGCCTCTGTCTGTACCCCTGTTCCCTCTTTCTGCACCTCCTTTGCGTGTTTCTGCAACTCTCTTGCCTCTTTCTGCACCTCTGTAGCTTCATTTGCGACTTCTCTTGCTTCTTTCTGGACCTCACTTGCCTCTGTCTGCACCTCAGTTGCTTCTTTATGCACTTCTCTTGCTTCTTTCTGCCCCTCTCAGGCTTCTTTCTGTATCTCTCTTGCAAATTTCTGCACCCCTCTTGCCTCTGTCTGCACCCCTCTTTCTGCACCTCTCTTGCCTCTTTCTGCACCTCTCTTGCCTCTTTCTGCACCTCTCTGGCCTCTTTCTGCTCTTCTCTGGCCTCTTTCTGCTCTTCTCTTGCTTCTTTCTGCCCCTCTCAGGCTTCTTTCTGTATCTCTCTTGCAAATTTCTGCACCCCTCTTGCCTCTGTCTGCACCCCTCTTTCTGCACCTCTCTTGCTTCTTTCTGCACCTCCCTTGCTTCTTTCTGCACCCCTCTTGCCTCTTTCTGCATCCCTCTTCCCTCTTTCTGCACCCAACTTGCATCTCTTATTCACCTCATTAGCCTCTTTCTGCACTTCTCTTGCTTTTATGCACCTCTCTTGTTTCTTTCTCCAACTGTCTTGTGTCTTTCATCACCTCTCTTGCTTCTTTCTGCACCTTTGGTGCTTATTTCAGCACTTCTCTTGCTCTCTTTCTGTACTTCTCGTGCCTCTTTCAGCATCTCTTTTGGTTCTTCCTGCACTGCTCTTGCTTCTTTCTGTACCTCTCTTGCAAATTTCTGCACCCCTCTTGCCTCTTTCTGTACCCCTCTTGCCTCTCTCTGCACCTATTTTGCCTCTGTCTGCACCCCTGTTCCATCTTTCTGCACCTCCTTTGCCTGTTTCTGCAACTCTCTTGCCTCTTTCTGCACTTCTCTTGCCTCTTTCTGCACCTCTGTTGTTTCATTCTGCACTGCTCTTGCCTCTTACTGCACCCCTCTTGCCTCTTTCTGCATCCCTCTTCCCTCTTTCTGCACCCAACTTGCATCTCTTATTCACCTCATTAGCCTCTTTCTGCACTTCTCTTGCTTTTATGCACCTCTCTTGTTTCTTTCTCCAACTGTCTTGTGTCTTTCATCACCTCTCTTGCTTCTTTCTGCACCTTTGGTGCTTATTTCAGCACTTCTCTTGCTCTCTTTCTGTACTTCTCGTGCCTCTTTCAGCATCTCTTTTGGTTCTTCCTGCACTACTCTTGCTTCTTTCTGTACCTCTCTTGCAAATTTCTGCACCCCTCTTGCCTCTTTCTGTACCCCTCTTGCCTCTCTCTGCACCTATTTTGCCTCTGTCTGCACCCCTGTTCCATCTTTCTGCACCTCCTTTGCCTGTTTCTGCAACTCTCTTGCCTCTTTCTGCACTTCTCTTGCCTCTATCTGGACCTCTGTTGCTTCTTTCTGCACTTCTCTTGCTTCCTTCTGCACCTCTGTTGCCTGCCTCTTTCTGCACCTCTGTTGCTTCTTTCTGCACCTCTGTTGCTTCTTTCTGTACTTCTCTTATTCTTTCTGCACCTCTCTTGCTTCTTTCTGTACCTCTCTTGCCTTTTTGTGCACCTCTTCTACCTTTTTCTGTACCGCTCTTGCTTCTTTTTGCACCTCTGTTGGTTCTTTCTGCACTACTCTTGCTTCTTTCTGCACCTCACTTGCCTCTTTCTGCACTTCTCTTGCTTTTTTCTACACCTCTGTTGCTTCTTTCAGCAATTCTTTTGCCTTTTTCTGCACTTCTCTTCTTTCTTTCTGCTTTCCTCCTGCCTCTTTATGTACCTCTCTTGCCTCTTTGTGCACCTCTCCTACCTCTTTCTGCACTCCTCTTGCCTCTTTTTGCACCTCTGTTTGTTCATTCTGCACTGCTCTTGCTTCTTTCTGCACCCCTTTTGCCTCTGTCTGCACTCCTCTTTCTGCACCTCTCTTGCCTCTTTCTTCACCCATGTTCCTTCTTTCTGCACCTTTCCTGCCTGTTTCTGCACCTCTCTTGCCTCTTTCTGTACCTCTGTTGCTTTTTTCTGCACTTCTCTTGCTCTTTCTGCACCCTTTGCACCTCTTTCAGCACCTCTCTTGCTTCTTTCTGCACTTCTCTTCCTTCTTTCTGCACCCCTCCTGCCTCTTTCTGTACCTGTCTTGCCTCTTTGTGCACCTCTCCTACCTTTTTCTGCATCCCTCTTGCCTCTTTTTGTACCTCTGTTGGTTCTTTCTGCACTGCTCTTGCTTCTTTCTGCACCTCACTTGCCTCTTTCTGTATTTCTATTGCTTCTTTGTACACCTCTGTTGCTTCTTTCAGCAATTCTCTTGCCTCTTTCTGCACTTCTCTTCCTTCTTTCTGTACCCCTCCTGCATCTTTCTGTACCTCTCTTGCCTCTTTGTGCACCTCTCCCACCTCTTTCTGCACCTCTCTTGCCTCTTTTTGCACCTCTGTTGGTTCTTTCTGCACAGCTCTTGCTTCTTTCTGCACCTCACTTGCCTCTTTCTGCACTTCTCTTGCTTCTTTCTACACCTCTGTTGCTTCTTTCAGCAATTCTCTTACCTCTTTCTGCACTTCTCTTGCATGTTTCTGCACCTCTCTTGCATCTTTCTGTACCTCTGTTGCCTCTTTCTGCTCTTCACTTGCTTCTTTTTGCACCCCTCCTGCCTCTATCTGTACTTCTCTTGCTTCTTTCTACACCTCTCTTGCCTCATTCTGCTCCTCTTGCCTCTTTGTGCATTTCTCTTGCCTGTTTCTGCACTTCCCTTGCCTGTTTCTGTACCTCTCTTGCCTCTTTCTGCACCTCTCTTGCCTCTTTCTGCACTTCTCTTGCTTCTTTCTGCAGCTCTCTTGCTTCTTTCTGCACCCTTCTTCCTTTTTTTGCATTCCTCTTGCCACTTTCTGCTGTTCTCTTGCCATTTTCTGCTCCTCTCTTTCCTCTTTCTGCACCTCACTTACCTCTTTCTGCACTTCTCTTGCTTCTTTCCACACCTCTGTTGCTTCTTTCAGCAATTGTCTTGCCTCTTTCTGCACTTCTTTTGCTTGTTTCTGCACCTCTCTTGCGTCTTTATGCACCTCTGTTGCCTCTTTCTATACCTCACTTGCTTCTTTCTGCACCTCTCTTGCTTCTTTCTGCACCCTTCTTCCTTTTTTTGCATTCCTCTTGCCTCTTTCTGCTGTTCTCTTGCCATTTTCTGCACCTCTCTTTCCTCTTTCTGCACCTCACTTACCTCTTTCTGCACTTCTCTTGCTTCTTTCAACACCTCTGTTGCTTCTTTCAGCAATTGTCTTGCCTCTTTCTGCACTTCTTTTGCTTGATTCTGCACCTCTCTTGCGTCTTTATGCACCTCTGTTGCCTCTTTCTATACCTCACTTGCTTCTTTCCGCACCCCTCTTGCCTCTTTCTGCACCCCTCTTTTCTCTTTCTGCACCTCTCTTTCCTCTTTCTGCACCCCTGTTCCCTCTTTCTGCACCTTTCCTGCCTGTTTCTGCACCTCTCTTGTCTCTTTCTATACCTCTGTTGGTTCTTTCTGCACTTCTCTTGCTCTTTCTGCACCCTTCACGCCTCTTTCAGCACCTCTGTTGCTTCTTTCTGCACTTCTCTTCCTTCTTTCTGCACCCCTCCTGCCTCTTTCTGTACCTCTCTTGCCTCTTTGTGCACCTCTTCTAACTTTTTCTGTACCGCTCTTGCTTCTTTTTGCACCCGTGTTGGTTCTTTCTGCACTTCTCTTGCTTCTTTCTACACCTCTGTTGCTTCTTTAAGCAATTCTTTTGCCTCTTTCTGCACTTCTCTTCCTTCTTTCTGCACCCCTCCTGCCTCTTTCTGTACCTCTCTTGCCTCTTTGTGCACCTCTCCTACCTCTTGCTGCATTCCTCTTGCCTCTTTCAGTGCCTCTGTTACTTTTTACTGCACTTCTCTTCCTTCTTTCTGCACCCCTCCTGCCTCTTTCCGTACCTCTCTTGCCTTTTTGTGCACCTCTTCTACCTTTTTCTGTACCACTCTTGCTTCTTTTTGTACCTCTGTTGGTTCTTTCTGCACTACTCTTGCTTCTTTCTGCACCTCACTTGCCTCTTTCTGCACTTCTCTTGCTCTTTCTGCACCCTTCACGCCTCTTTCAGCACCTCTGTTGCTTCTTTCTGCACTTCTCTTCCTTCTTTCTGCACCCCTCCTGCCTCTTTCTGTACCTCTCTTGCCTCTTTGTGCACCTCTTCTAACTTTTTCTGTACCGCTCTTGCTTCTTTTTGCACCCGTGTTGGTTCTTTCTGCACTTCTCTTGCTTCTTTCTACACCTCTGTTGCTTCTTTAAGCAATTCTTTTGCCTCTTTCTGCACTTCTCTTCCTTCTTTCTGCACCCCTCCTGCCTCTTTCTGTACCTCTATTGCCTCTTTGTGCACCTCTCCTACCTCTTTGTGCACTCCTCTTGCCTATTTTTACACCTCTGTTGGTTCATTCTGCACTGCTCTTGCTTCTTTCTGCACCCCTTTTGCCTCTTTCTGCACTCCTCTTTTCTCTTTCTGTACCTCTCTTGCCTCTTTCTGCACCCCTGATCCCTCTTTCTGCACCTTTCCTGCCAGTTTATGCACCTCTCTTGCCTCTTTCTGCACTTCTGTTGCCTCTTTCTGCACCTCTGTTGCTTCTTTCTGCACTTCTCTTGCCTCTCTCTGCATTTCTGTTGCTTCTTTCTGCACTTCTCCTGCCTCTTCCTGCATTTCTGTTCCTTCTTTCTGCACTTCTCTTGCCTCTTTCGACTCCTCTGTTGCTTCCTTCAGCACTTCTCTTGCCTCTTCCTGCATTTCTGTTCCTTCTTTCTGCACCCCTCTTGCCTCTTTCTGCACCCCTGTTCTCCTTTTCTACACCCCTCTTTCCTATTTCTGCAATTCTCTTGCCTCTTTCTGCAGTTCTCTTGCCTCCTTCTGCACCTCTGTTGCTTCTTTCTGCACTTTTCTTGCCTCTTTCTGCATCCCTCTTGTCTGTTTCTGCACCTCACCTGCGTCTCTTTGCACCTCTCTTGCCTTTTTCTGCACCTCACTTGCCTCTTTCTGCACTTATCTTGCTTTTTTCTGCACCTTTGTTGCTTCTTTCAGCACTTCTCTTGCCTCTTTCTATACTTCTCGTGCCTGTTTCTGCATCTCTCTTGCCTCTTTCTGTACCTCTGTTGCTTCTTTCTGCACCCCTCTTGCCTCTTTCTGCATCCCTCTCTCCTCTTTCTGCACCTCTCTTGCCTCTTTCTGCACCTCTGTTCCCTCTTTCTGCACCTCTCTTGCCTGCTTCTACACCTCTTTCCCCCCTTTCTGCAACTCTCTTGGCTATTTCTGCAGTTCTCTTGCCTCCTTCTGCACCTCTGTTGCTACTTTCCGCACTTCTCTTGCCTCTTTCTGCACCCCTCTTGCCTCTTTCAGCACCTCTGTTGGTTTTTCCTGCACTGCTCTTGCTACTTTCTGTACCTCTCTTGCAAATTTCTGCACCCCTCTTGCCTCTTTCTGTACCCCTCTTTCCTATCTCTACACCTCTCTTGCCTCTGTCTGTACCCCTGTTCCCTCTTTCTGCACCTCCTTTGCGTGTTTCTGCAACTCTCTTGCCTCTTTCTGCACTTCTCTTGCCTTTTTCTGCACCTCTGTAGCTTCATTCTCGACTTCTCTTGCTTCTTTCTGGACCTCACTTGCCTCTGTCTGCACCTCTGTTGCTCCTTTATACACTTCTCTTGCTTCTTTCTGCCCCTCTCAGGCTTCTTTCTGTATCTCTCTTGCAAATTTCTGCACCCCTCTTGCCTCTGTCTGCACCCCTCTTTCTGCACCTCTCTTGCCTCTTTCTGCACCTCTCTTGCCTCTTTCTGCACCTCTCTGGCCTCTTTCTGCTCTTCTCTGGCCTCTTTCTGCTCTTCTCTTGCTTCTCTCTGCCCCTCTCAGGCTTCTTTCTGTATCTCTCTTGCAAATTTCTGCACCCCTCTTGCCTCTGTCTGCACCCCTCTTTCTGCACCTCCCTTGCTTCTTTCTGCACCCCTCTTGCCTCTTTCTGCATCCCTCTTCCCTCTTTCTGCACCCAACTTGCATCTCTTATGCACCTCATTAGCCTCTTTCTGCACTTGTCTTGCTTTTATGCACCTCTCTTGTTTCTTTCTCCAACTGTCTTGTGTCTTTCATCACCTCTCTTGCTTCTTTCTGCACCTTTGGTGCTTCTTTCAGCACTTCTCTTGCCTCTTTCTGTACTTCTCGTGCCTCTTTCAGCGTCTCTTTTGGTTCTTCCTGCACTGCTCTTGCTTCTTTCTGTACCTCTCTTGCAAATTTCTGCACCCCTCTTGCCTCTTTCTGTATCCCTCTTGCCTCTCTCTGCACCTCTTTTGCCTCTGTCTGCACCCCTGTTCCATCTTTCTGCACCTCCTTTGCCTGTTTCTGCAACTCTCTTGCCTCTTTCTGCACTTCTCTTGCCTCTTTCTGCACCTCTGTTGCTTCATTCTGCACTGCTCTTGCCTCTTTCTGCACCCCTCTTGCCTCTATCTGGACCTCTGTTGCTTCTTTCAGCACCTCTCTTGCTTCTTTCCGTACCTCTCTTGCCTTTTTGTGCACCTCTTCTACCTTTTTCTGTACCGCTCTTGCTTCTTTTTGCACCTCTGTTGGTTCTTTCTGCACTACTCTTGCTTCTTTCTGCACCTCACTTGCCTCTTTCTGCACTTCTCTTGCTTTTTTCTACACCTCTGTTGCTTCTTTCAGCAATTCTTTTGCCTTTTTCTGCACTTCTCTTCTTTCTTTCTGCTCCCCTCCTGCCTCTTTATGTACCTCTCTTGCCTCTTTGTGCACCTCTCCTACCTCTTTCTGCACTCCTCTTGCCTCTTTTTGCACCTGTTTGTTCATTCTGCACTGCTCTTGCTTCTTTCTGCACCCCTTTTGCCTCTGTCTGCACTCCTCTTTCTGCACCTCTCTTGCCTCTTTCTTCACCCATGTTACCTCTTTCTGCACCTTTCCTGCCTGTTTCTGCACCTCTCTTGCCTCTTTCTGTACCTCTGTTGCTTTTTTCTGCACTTCTCTTGCTCTTTCTGCACCCTTTGCACCTCTTTCAGCACCTCTCTTGCTTCTTTCTGCACTTCTCTTCCTTCTTTCTGCACCCCTCCTGCCTCTTTCTGTACCTGTCTTGCCTCTTTGTGCACCTCTCCTACCTTTTTCTGCACCCTCTTGCCTCTTTTTGCACCTCTGTTGGTTCTTTCTGCACTGCTCTTGCTTCTTTCTGCACCTCACTTGCCTCTTTCTGTATTTCTATTGCTTCTTTGTACACCTCTGTTGCTTCTTTCAGCAATTCTCTTGCCTCTTTCTGCACTTCTCTTCCTTCTTTCTGTACCCCTCCTGCATCTTTCTGTACCTCTCTTGCCTCTTTGTGCACCTCTCCCACCTCTTTCTGCACCTCTCTTGCCTCTTTTTGCACCTCTGTTGGTTCTTTCTGCACAGCTCTTGCTTCTTTCTGCACCTCACTTGCTCTTTCTGCACTTCTCTTGCTTCTTTCTACACCTCTGTTGCTTCTTTCAGCAATTCTCTTACTTCTTTCTGCACTTCTCTTGCATGTTTCTGCACCTCTGTTGCCTCTTTCTGCACTTCCCTTGCTTCTTTCTGCACCCCTCCTGCCTCTATCTGTACTTCTCTTGCTTCTTTCTACACCTCTCTTGCCTCATTCTGCTCCTCTTGCCTCTTTGTGCATTTCTCTTGCTTGTTTCTGCACTTCCCTTGCCTGTTTCTGTACCTCTCTTGCCTCTTTCTGCACCTCTCTTGCCTCTTTCTGCACTTCTCTTGCTTCTTTCTGCACCTCTCTTGCTTCTTTCTGCACCCTTCTTCCTTTTTTTGCATCCCTCTTGCCTCTTTCTGCTGTTCTCTTGCCATTTTCTGCACCTCTCTTTCCTCTTTCTGCACCTCTCTTTCCTCTTTCTGCACCTCACTTACCTCTTTCTGCACTTATCTTGCTTCTTTCCACACCTCTGTTGCTTCTTTCAGCAATTGTCTTGCCTCTTTCTGCACTTCTTTTGCTTGTTTCTGCACCTCTCTTGCGTCTTTATGCACCTCTGTTGCCTCTTTCTATACCTCACTTGCTTCTTTCCGCACCCATCTTGCCTCTTTCTGCACCCCTCTTTTCTCTTTCTGCACCTCTCTTCCCTCTTTCTGCCCCCCTGTTCCCTCTTTCTGCACCTTTCCTGCCTGTTTCTGCACCTCTCTTGTCTCTTTCTATACCTCTGTTGGTTCTTTCTGCACTTCTCTTGCTCTTTCTGCACCCTTCACGCCTCTTTCAGCACCTCTATTGCTTCTTTCTGCACTTCTCTTCCTTCTTTCTGCACCCCTCCTGCCTCTTTCTGTACCTCTCTTGCCTCTTTGTGCACCTCTTCTAACTTTTTCTGTACCGCTCTTGCTTCTTTTTGCACCCGTGGTGGTTCTTTCTGCACTTCTCTTGCTTCTTTCTACACCTCTGTTGCTTCTTTCAGCAATTCTTTTGCCTCTTTCTGCACTTCTCTTCCTTCTTTCTGCACCCCTCCTGCCTCTTTCCGTACCTCTCTTGCCTTTTTGTGCACCTCTTCTACCCTTTTTCTGTACCACTCTTGCTTCTTTTTGCACCTCTGTTGGTTCTTTCTGCACTACTCTTGCTTCTTTCTGCACCTCACTTGCCTCTTTCTGCACTTCTCTTGCTTCTTTCTACACCTCTGTTGCTTCTTTCAGCAATTCTTTTGCCTCTTTCTGCACTTCTCTTGCTTCTTTCTACACCTCTCTTGCCTCATTCTGCTCCTCTTGCCTCTTTGTGCATTTCTCTTGCCTGTTTCTGCACTTCCCTTGCCTGTTTCTGTACCTCTCTTGCCTCTTTCTGCACTTCTCTTGCTTCTTTCTGCACCTCTCTTGCTTCTTTCTGCACCCTTCTTCCTTTTTTTGCATCCCTCTTGACTCTTTCTGCTGTTCTCTTGCCATTTTCTGCACCTCTCTTTCCTCTTTCTGCACCTCTCTTTCCTCTTTCTGCACCTCTCTTTCTGCACCTCACTTACCTCTTTCTGCACTTCTCTTGCTTCTTTCCACACCTCTGTTGCTTCTTTCAGCAATTGTCTTGCCTCTTTCTGCACTTCTTTTGCTTGTTTCTGCACCTCTCTTGCGTCTTTATGCACCTCTGTTGCCTCTTTCTATACCTCACTTGCTTCTTTCCGCACCCCTCTTGCCTCTTTCTGCACCCCTCTTTTCTCTTTCTGCACCTCTCTTCCCTCTTTCTGCACCCCTGTTCCCTCTTTCTGCACCTTTCCTGCCTGTTTCTGCACCTCTCTTGTCTCTTTCTATACCTCTGTTGGTTCTTTCTGCACTTCTTTTGCTCTTTCTGCACCCTTCACGCCTCTTTCAGCACCTCTGTTGCTTCTTTCTGCACTTCTCTTCCTTCTTTCTGCACCCCTCCTGCCTCTTTCTGTACCTCTCTTGCCTCTTTGTGCACCTCTTCTAACTTTTTCTGTACCGCTCTTGCTTCTTTTTGCACCCATGTTGGTTCTTTCTGTACTGCTCTTGCTTCTTTCTCTACCTCACTTGCCTCTTTCTGCACTTCTCTTGCTTCTTTCTACACCTCTGTTGCTTCTTTCAGCAATTCTTTTGCCTCTTTCTGCACTTCTCTTCCTTCTTTCTGCACCCCTCCTGCCTCTTTCTGTACCTCTCTTGCCTCTTTGTGCACCTCTCCTACCTCTTGCTGCATTCCTCTTGCCTCTTTCAGTGCCTCTGTTACTTTTTTCTGCACTTCTCTTCCTTCTTTCTGCACCCCTCCTGCCTCTTTCCGTACCTCTCTTGCCTTTTTGTGCACCTCTTCTACCTTTTTCTGTACCACTCTTGCTTCTTTTTGCACCTCTGTTGGTTCTTTCTGCACTACTCTTGCTTCTTTCTGCACCTCACTTGCCTCTTTCTGCACTTCTCTTGCTTCTTTCTACACCTCTGTTGCTTCTTTCAGCAATTCTTTTGCCTCTTTCTGCACTTCTCTTGCTTCTTTCTGCACCCCTCCTGCTTCTTTCTGCACTCCTCTTTTCTCTTTCTGCACCTCTCTTGCCTCTTTGTGCACTCCTCTTGCCTCTTTTTACACCTCTGTTGGTTCATTCTGCACTGCTCTTGCTTGTTTCTGCACCCCTTTTGCCTCTTTCTGCACTCTTCTTTTCTCTTTCTGCACCTCTCTTGCCTCTTTCTGCACCCCTGTTCCCTCTTTCTGCACCTTTCCTGCCAGTTTCTGCACCTCTCTTGCCTCTTTCTGTACCTCTGTTGGTTCTTTCTGCACTTCTCTTGCTCTTTCTGCACCCTTCATGCCTCTTTCGGTACCTCTGTTGCTTCTTTCTGCACTTCTCTTCCTTCTTTCTGCACCCCTCCTGCCTCTTTCTGTACCTCTCTTGCCTCCTTGTGCACCTCTCCTACCTTTTTCTGCACCCCTCTTGCCTCTTTTTGCACCTCTGTTGGTTCTTTCTGCACTGCTCTTCTTTCTGCACCTCACTTGCCTCTTTCTGCACTTCTCTTGCTTCTTTCTCCACCTCTGTTGCTTCTTTCAGCAATTCTCTTGCCTCTTTCTGCACTTCTCTTGCTTGTTTCTGCACCTCTCTTGCGTCTTTATGCACCTCTGTTGCCTCTTTCTACACCTCACTTGCTTCTTTCCGCACCCCTCTTGCCTCTTTCTGCACCCCTCTTTTCTCTTTCTGCACCTCTCTTCCCTCTTTCTGCACCCCTGTTCCCTCTTTCTGCACCTTTCCTGCCTGTTTCTGCACCTCTCTTGTCTCTTTCTATACCTCTGTTTGTTCTTTCTGCACTTCTCTTGCTCTTTCTGCACCCTTCACACCTCTTTCAGCACCTCTGCTGCTTCTTTCTGCACTTCTCTTCCTTCTTTATGCACCCCTCCTGCCTCTTTCTGTACCTCTCTTGCATCTTTGTGCACCTCTCCTATCTCTTGCTGCATTCCTCTTGCCTCTTTCAGTGCCTCTGTTACTTTTTTCTGCACTTCTCTTCCTTCTTTCTGCACCCCTCCTGCCTCTTTCCGTACCTCTCTTGCCTTTTTGTGCACCTCTTCTACCTTTTTCTGTACCACTCTTGCTTCTTTTTGCACCTCTGTTGGTTCTTTCTGCACTACTCTTGCTTCTTTCTGCACCTCACTTGCCTCTTTCTGCACTTCTCTTGCTTCTTTCTACACCTCTGTTGCTTCTTTCAGCAATTCTTTTGCCTCTTTCTGCACTTCTCTTGCTTCTTTCTGCACCCCTCCTGCCTCTTTCTGTACCTCTCTTGCCTCTTTGTGCACCTCTCCTACCTCTTTGTGCACTCCTCTTGCCTCTTTTTACACCTCTGTTGGTTCATTCTGCACTGCTCTTGCTTCTTTCTGCACCCCTTTTGCCTCTTTCTGCACTCCTCTTTTCTCTTTCTGCACCTCTCTTGCCTCTTTCTGCACCCCTGTTCCCTCTTTCTGCACCTTTCCTGCCAGTTTCTGCACCTCTCTTGCCTCTTTCTGTACCTCTGTTGGTTCTTTCTGCACTTCTCTTGCTCTTTCTGCACCCTTCATGCCTCTTTCGGTACCTCTGTTGCTTCTTTCTGCACTTCTCTTCCTTCTTTCTGCACCCCTCCTGCCTCTTTCTGTACCTCTCTTGCCTCCTTGTGCACCTCTCCTACCTTTTTCTGCACCCCTCTTGCCTCTTTTTGCACCTCTGTTGGTTCTTTCTGCACTGCTCTTCTTTCTGCACCTCACTTGCCTCTTTCTGCACTTCTCTTGCTTCTTTCTCCACCTCTGTTGCTTCTTTCAGCAATTCTCTTGCCTCTTTCTGCACTTCTCTTGCTTGTTTCTGCACCTCTCTTGCGTCTTTATGCACCTCTGTTGCCTCTTTCTACACCTCACTTGCTTCTTTCCGCACCCCTCTTGCCTCTTTCTGCACCCCTCTTTTCTCTTTCTGCACCTCTCTTCCCTCTTTCTGCACCCCTGTTCCCTCTTTCTGCACCTTTCCTGCCTGTTTCTGCACCTCTCTTGTCTCTTTCTATACCTCTGTTTGTTCTTTCTGCACTTCTCTTGCTCTTTCTGCACCCTTCACACCTCTTTCAGCACTTCTGCTGCTTCTTTCTGCACTTCTCTTCCTTCTTTATGCACCCCTCCTGCCTCTTTCTGTACCTCTCTTGCCTCTTTGTGCACCTCTTCTAACTTTTTCTGTACCGCTCTTGCTTCTTTTTGCACCCGTGTTGGTTCTTTCTGCACTGCTCTTGCTTCTTTCTCTACCTCACTTGCCTCTTTCTGCACTTCTCTTCCTTCTTTCTGCACCCCTCCTGCCTCTTTCTGTACCTCTCTTGCCTCTTTGTGCACCTCTCCTACCTCTTGCTGCACTCCTCTTGCCTCTTTCAGTGCCTCTGTTGGTTCTTTCTGCACAGCTCTTGCTTCTTTCTGCACCTCACTTGCCTCTTTCTGTATTTCTATTGCTTCTTTGTACACCTCTGTTGCTTCTTTCAGCAATTCTCTTGCCTCTTTCTGCACTTCTCTTCCTTCTTTCTGTACCCCTCCTGCATCTTTCTGTACCTCTCTTGCCTCTTTGTGCACCTCTCCCACCTCTTTCTGCACCTCTCTTGCCGCTTTTTGCACCTCTGTTGGTTCTTTCTGCACAGCTCTTGCTTCTTTCTGCACCTCACTTGCCTCTTTCTGCACTTCTCTTGCTTCTTTCTACACCTCTGTTGCTTCTTTCAGCAATTCTCTTACCTCTTTCTGCACTTCTCTTGCATGTTTCTGCACCTCTCTTGCATCTTTCTGCACCTCTGATGGCTCTTTCTGCACTTCCCTTGCTTCTTTCTGCACCCCTCCTGCCTCTATCTGTACTTCTCTTGCTTCTTTCTACACCTCTCTTGCCTCATTCTCCTCCTCTTGCCTCTTTGTGCTTTTCTCTTGCCTGTTTCTGCACTTCCCTTGCCTGTTTCTGTACCTCTCTTGCCTCTTTCTGTACCTCTCTTCCCTCTTTCTGCACTTCTCTTGCTTCTTTCTGCTCCTCTCTTGCCTCTTTGTGCACCCTTCTTCCTTTTTTTGCATCCCTCTTGCCTCTTTCTGCTGTTCTCTTGCCATTTTCTGCACCTCTCTTTCCTCTTTCTGCACCTCACTTACCTCTTTCTGCACTTCTCTTGCTTCTTTCCACACCTCTGTTGCTTCTTTCAGCAATTGTCTTGCCTCTTTCTGCACTTCTTTTGCTTGTTTCTGCACCTCTCTTGCGTCTTTATGCACCTCTGTTGCCTCTTTCTATACCTCACTTGCTTCTTTCCGCACCCCTCTTGCCTCTTTCTGCACCCCTCTTTTCTCTTTCTGCACCTCTCCTCTTTCTGCACCCCTGTTCCCTCTTTCTGCACCTTTCCTGCCTGTTTCTGCACCTCTCTTGTCTCTTTCTATACCTCTGTTGGTTCTTTCTGCACTTCTCTTGCTCTTTCTGCACCCTTCACGCCTCTTTCAGCACCTCTGTTGCTTCTTTCTGCACTTCTCTTCCTTCTTTCTGCACCCCTCCTGCCTCTTTCTGTACCTCTCTTGCCTCTTTGTGCACCTCTTCTAACTTTTTCTGTACCGCTCTTGCTTCTTTTTGCACCCGTGTTGGTTCTTTCTGTACTGCTCTTGCTTCTTTCTCTACCTCACTTGCCTCTTTCTGCACTTCTCTTGCTTCTTTCTACACCTCTGTTGCTTCTTTAAGCAATTCTTTTGCCTCTTTCTGCACTTCTCTTCCTTCTTTCTTCACCCCTCCTGCCTCTTTCTGTACCTCTCTTGCCTCTTTGTGCACCTCTCCTACCTCTTGCTGCATTCCTCCTGCCTCTTTCAGTGCCTCTGTTACTTTTTTCTGCACTTCTCTTCCTTCTTTCTGCACCCCTCCTCCCTCTTTCCGTACCTCTCTTGCCTTTTTGTGCACCTCTTCTACCTTTTTCTGTACCACTCTTGCTTCTTTTTGTACCTCTCTTGGTTCTTTCTGCACTACTCTTGCTTCTTTCTGCACCTCACTTGCCTCTTTCTGCACTTCTCTTGCTTCTTTCTACACCTCTGTTGCTTCTTTCAGCAATTCTTTTGCCTCTTTCTGCACTTCTCTTGCTTCTTTCTGCACCCCTCCTGCCTCTTTCTGTACCTCTCTTGCCTCTTTGTGCACCTCTCCTACCTCTTTGTGCACTCCTTTTGCCTCTTTTTACACCTCTGTTGGTTCATTCTGCACTGCTCTTGCTTCTTTCTGCACCCCTTTTGCCTCTTTCTGCACTCCTCTTTTCTCTTTCTGCACCTCTCTTTCCTCTTTCTGCACCCCTGTTCCCTCTTTCTGCACCTTTCCTGCCTGTTTCTGCACCTCTCTTGTCTCTTTCTATACCTCTGTTGGTTCTTTCTGCACTTCTCTTGCTCTTTCTGCACCCTTCACGCCTCTTTCAGCACCTCTGTTGCTTCTTTCTGCACTTCTCTTCCTTCTTTCTGCACCCCTCCTGCCTCTTTCTGTACCTCTCTTGCCTCTTTGTGCACCTCTTCTAACTTTTTCTGTACCGCTCTTGCTTCTTTTTGCACCCGTGTTGGTTCTTTCTGAACTGCTCTTGCTTCTTTCTCTACCTCACTTGCCTCTTTCTGAACTTCTCTTGCTTCTTTCTACACCTCTGTTGCTTCTTTAAGCAATTCTTTTGCCTCTTTCTGCACTTCTCTTCCTTCTTTCTGCACCCCTCCTGCCTCTTTCTGTACCTCTCTTGCCTCTTTGTGCACCTCTCCTACCTCTTGCTGCATTCCTCTTGCCTCTTTCAGTGCCTCTGTTATTTTTTTCTGCACTTCTCTTCCTTCTTTCTGCACCCCTCCTGCCTCTTTCAGTACCTCTCTTGCCTTTTTGTGCACCTCTTCTACCTTTTTCTGTACCACTCTTGCTTCTTTTTGTACCTCTGTTGGTTCTTTCTGCACTACTCTTGCTTCTTTCTGCACCTCACTTGCCTCTTTCTGCACTTCTCTTGCTTCTTTCTACACCTCTGTTGCTTCTTTCAGCAATTCTTTTGCCTCTTTCTGCACTTCTCTTGCTTCTTTCTGCACCCCTCCTGCCTCTTTCTGTACCTCTCTTGCCTCTTTGTGCACCTCTCCTACCTCTTTGTGCACTCCTCATGCCTCTTTTTACACCTCTGTTGGTTCATTCTGCACTGCTCTTGCTTCTTTCTGCACCCCTTTTGCCTCTTTCTGCACTCCTCTTTTCTCTTTCTGCACCTCTCTTGCCTCTTTCTGCACCTTTCCTGCCAGTTTCTACACCTCTCTTGCCTCTTTCTGTACCTCTGTTGGTTCTTTCTGCACTTCTCTTGCTCTTTCTGCACCCTTCATGCCTCTTTCGGCACCTCTGTTGCTTCTTTCTGCACCCCTCCTGCCTCTTTCTGTACCTCTCTTGCCTCTTTGTGCACCTCTCCTACCTTTTTCTGCACCCCTCTTGCCTCTTTTTGCACCTCTGTTGGTTCTTTCTGCACTGCTCTTCTTTCTGCACCTCACTTGCCTCTTTCTGCACTTCTCTTGCTTCTTTCTCCACCTCTGTTGCTTCTTTCAGCAATTCTCTTGCCTCTTTCTGCACTTCTCTTGCTTGTTTCTGCACCTCTCTTGCTTCTTTCTACACCACTTTTGCCTCTTTCTGCTCCTCTCTTGCCTCTTTGTGCATTTCTCTTGCCTGTTTCTGCACTTTCCTTGCCTCTTTCTGTACCTCTCTTGCCTCTTTCTGCACCTCTTGCCTCTTTCTGCACTTCTCTTGCTTCTTTCTGCACCTCTCTTGCTTCTCTCTGCACCCTTCTTCCCTTTTTTGCATCCCTCTTGCCTCTTTCTGCTGTTCTCTTGCCATTTTCTGCACCTCTCTTGCCTCTTTCTGCACCTCACTTGCCTCTTTCTGCACTTCTCTTGCTTCTTTCCACACCTCTGTTGCTTCTTTCAGCAATTCTCTTGCCTCTTTCTGCACTTCTCTTGCTTCTTTCTATACCTCTGTTGCTTCTTTCAGCAATTCTCTTGGCTCTTTCCGCACTTCTTTTGCTTCTTTCTGTACCCCTCCTGCCTCTTTCTGTACCTTTCTTGCCTCTTTGTGCACCTCTCCTACCTCTTTCTGCACCCCTCTTGCCTCTTTTTGCACCTCTGTTGGTTCTTTCTGCACTGCTCTTGCTTCATTCAGCACCTCACTTGCCTCTTTCTGCACTTCTCTTGCTTCTTTCTACACCTCTGTTGCTTCTTTCAGCAATTCTCTTGTTTCTTTCTGCACTTCTCTTGCTTGTTTCTGCACCCCTGTTCCCTCTTTCTGCACCTTCCCTGCCTGTTTCTGCACCTCTCTTGCCTCTTTCTGTACCTCTGTTGGTTCTTTCTGCACTTCTCTTGGTCTTTCTGCACCCTTCGCACCTCTTTCAGCACCTCTGTTGCTTCTTTCTGCACTTCTCTTCCTTCTTTCTGCACCCCTCCTGCCTCTTTCTGTACCTCTCTTGCCTCTTTGTGCACCTCTCCTACATTTTTCTGCACCCCTCTTGCCTCTTTTTTCACATTTGTTGGTTCTTTCTGCACTGCTTTTGCTTCTTTCTGCACCTCACTTGCCTCTTTCTGCACTTCTCTTGCTTCTTTTTACACCTCTGTTGCTTCTTTCAGCAATTCTCTTGCCTCTTTCTGTACTTTTCTTCCTTCTTTCTGCACCTCTGTTGCCTCTTTGTGCACCTCTCTTGCCTCTTTCTGCACTTCACTTGCTTCTTTCTGCGCCTCTCTTGCCTGTTTCGGCACCTCGTTTGCTTCTTTCTGCACTTCTCTTGGCTCTTTCTGCACCTCTGACTTAGAGGTAGTTTTAATCCTCCTGCCCTATTATGTACTAGGGCCTTAGAGGGGAGGTCATGCCAATCACAGGGGTACCCCAACCCATAGTGTACCCTAGTGTATGTAGGTGTTTTCACTGTATTCTAAGTGTCTTTCAGCATAGCACTGGCTCCGGGCCTGGTTAGTCAGAGTCAGTTACCACCAGTACCAGTCAACAAATGTTGGGGACACAGGATAGCTTTGCAACAAGGCTTCTTTCTGCACCTCTTTTGGTTCTTTCTGCATATCTCTTGCTACTTTCTGCACCTTTCTCCGCCTTTCTGTACTTCTGTTGCCTCTTTCAGCATTTCTCTTGCTTCTTTCTGCACTTTTCTTCCTCTTTCTGCACATGTCCTACCTCTGTAAGCATTGTTAGAAATTAGCATTTAAAACACCTTTGAAATTCACTGAAAAAACCATAGGTTTCAGGGACGTTATAGTTAGAAATTAGCATTTAAAAACCTTAGAAATTCACTGAAAAAACCACAGGTTTCAGGGACATTATAGTTAGTTGGACATTTCACTCGTACAAAACCAGAGAAATCCGGCCGTTATAGTTAGTTGAGCTAACTATAACTCGCGCCCCCGCAATGCACTGCTGATGACGTCAGTATTTACATCATTAATGACATGGTCACTGACATCACTGATGACATCACTGATGACTTGCAACCTGCATCGCTTGAATAAACAGCTGCGATGGGAATTTGTGCTGTGTCGGTTCTGTTTCCTTGGGAGGGGCAGATTTGGAATATATATATAAAGATCAAGACTGTGTAGTAACGGTCGAAACGCGTCCTGTTGGGCACTGGCCAAGGACTGACTGGTTGCTTTGTATATTTTTAATGAGAAATAAAGCACTGCATTATTCATCATTTCCATTGAGTGGTCCGTACCTGTTTGCGCCTTCGGAAGGTGGTGGTGAGTCAGGATTGCTATATATATACCTCTTCCTCTTTATCCTTTATATAAATGATTTGGGTCGGGCACTGGCGGACGAGTGCCAGGACTTACCGATAATCGATAAACGACCCATACCGGCCCTCTTGTACGCGGATGACGCGGTCCTTATGGCCCGCACTCCTCTAGGTCTCCAAAGGGTAGTGTCAAGCTTTTCTTCGTTTATGTCCAATTTGGGCCTCACTGTTAATTCCTCAAAAACATTCACTATGAAAGTTGGAGCAGGTAGTAATAAGAGCAGAGATATATATATTGATTATATAAGGATTGAATGCTCTAAAACTTTCTCTTATTTAGGGATTCTGTTTGACCGATTAGGGACTTGGGCCCACGCTGTCAGAGCCAGGAGACTGTTGTTCATGAAGGCAACGGCAGCCTTATCCAATTTTAGTAGAAAATTGGGTAGACGTCGACCGGTAGAATTGCTGCAAATTTACAAAGCAAAATGTCTGTCAATCGCCATGTATGGCGCTGGCATCTGGGGCTATGTCGACATTAACTGTCTACAGATTGTAGAGAATACCTTTTTTAGATTTCTGCTGACAGTCCCAGACAACACTTCTTCCCATATTTGCCATGCAGAATTAGGCATGCCATATATAGCGGATATCATAAAAATTCAGCCAGTCCTATTGTGGCATAGGACTTGGACGACAGAGGAAACATTACTTAACCGCCACATTCTGAACGATAGCTGCAGATTACAGGGGACCGCGAATATTAGGTGGCTAAATTACATAAAGAATTTTACAACTAATCTTGGTCACCCTGAATACTACAGTAATCCTAACACCTTAAGTGCAGTAGCCAGGAAAGATCTTAAAAGTAGGTGCTTGTCCTTATTGGAAACTCATAGAATTGCTGGCGAAATGGCAAAATCTACCGTTCAAGCACACCAACTCATGCTGACCACATTCAGTATTCAGCCATACTTAAGGAACATCGAAGCTGGCTATGACAGATTCCTGTTAATTAGTTTCAGATTAGGTATGATCTGATCTGAACGACTGGTCAAGACCGATGTGTAAATGTCCATGTGATGACCTATCCCAACAGTCGACATTGCATGTACTTTTTTTCTGTAAATTTTATTCTGTGCAGAGGAGGCGGTGGATCCTCCCGATTTTAGGAACACTTGGTCTTAGACAATGTCGCCCTGCATTATTGGTTTTACAACTTTTAGATAATGAACTTTTTATTACCCCCATAATTGTGTTTAAAAAAAAAAAATTAAATGTAGGAAAACTATTTTGATGTGAGTCTGCTAAGCGCACGACAAGGCGTATGGACTGCTGATTATGCAAATACTTGATCTCTGTAATTTGTAAACCTTGTCATTTTAAAAACATGTGGGCTTGATAATCATGTTGTATGCTGTTTTCTATTTTGCTTTTATGATTTCCTAATTCAAGAAATGGAATAAAGCTTTGCTGAATGAATGAATATATATATATCAATCCCGATTCTCCACAACCTTGCGCAGGCAAAAAACAGGTACGGACCACAAAAATGGAATTCTTCAGTGATGCAGTGCTTTATTTCTCGTATCAATTCATATAGCAACCAGTCAGTCCTTGGCCAGTGCCCAGCATGCATACATACATACATACAAAGCCCGGGCGGCGTACTCCGCTCTGCCAGCGGAGTTTTACCAGCTCCGCTGGGACCGCGAGGTTGAGGCAAAACTCTGACTCTGTGGCGGAGCGGAGTATGCCCCTTAGCCCCTGTGCCACGTCCCAAAAAAAGGGTAAAAAAAAACACTTACCTGCTCTCTAGCGTCTGCGGACCGCCCTCCTCCTCGCCGTGGTGTATCTCCTCCTCGCTGCCGTCCTCGCTGCAAACCCCTAAATTTTACGTCTTGTGTGGACTGCACATGTGCAGTCCACGCAAGACGTAAAACGTAGGGGGTTGCGACCGGCAACGAGGAGGAGGACGGCGGCAAGGAGGAGACACTACGGCGAGGTGGAACTTCGCGGAGTGCCACTCTGCATACTCCGCCCAGGGTTAATATATACACGCATCAAAAAGTCATGGCTAATGCCAGATCAAACAAGCATTGGTAAATGCAATAGGTTTAGCCTATATGATTAATAGTAAGCTGTTTCTTTTTTGTAGCTTGGTGAGCAGTAGTGCAATATAAGTAGAGCTCCCGGTTTCATGGTATTTATTTTTTTAACATTTCCGTCTGTATTTATCCATAATTATTTTTTGGCCATCTTATTGGTATTTATCCATATTTATTTTGTGTTTTGAGAATAAATGGAGCCATAAAATGGTATATTTCCACATTTAACTGTTGAACGTACACTCTTACATGGACGCTTGTCATGATTTAGCAAATTAAGCAGCCATGTATAACAAAACACTACACTCACCGGTACACATTAGTAAGCCTGGGCGTAGCAGGCGGAGTTGCTCTACGCGGAGCACCACGGAGTTGGCCAAAAACTCTGTGTAGCTCCGCTCTGCGCCTCCCACCCCCCGCAATAAATATTTTCTAAATGCAATCTACAATTAATGTAAAATAAAACCGCACTTACCTGCCCTCCTCCTCGCCGTAATCCATGGTAGGACTGCGCATGCGCGCGCATGCGCAGTCCTACCATGACGTATGTCTAACGTAGGAGAGAACGGCGAGGAGGAGGAGGGCAGCCGGGATGCCGTGATAAGGTAAGTGCGGTTTTATTTTACATTAATTGTAGATTGCATTTAGAAAATATTTATTGCGGGGGGGGTGGGAGGCGGGAGGGTTTGGGGTTGAACTCCGCTCCGCTGTGGAGTCGGATGTTTTGCAGGATCTGCAGGTTCTCAGCGGAACGCGAAGTATGCAAAATTCCGCAAACTCCGCCAGCGGAGCAGAGTTCAGTGCCCAGGGTTACACATTTGCGATTTGCTACAAATATATGTTAACATATGCATGTATTTAAGGAAATCTCAACCTGTTTTCTAACTCTCCAAGCTGTCTATCTGCTAAGCTGTTGCCTGGAATTCATGACAGCATGGAGAGTCTCTCGCAAAAGCACCATTTTCAGTATTTTTCCGCTTTTAAAAATAAATACAGAGAGGAAACACATTGTTTTCTGTCTGTATTTATCTGTAAAAATCAGTAAAAACGGAAAACCGGAAGCCTTAAACATAAGTTACTGAAGCCCCTTTCGAGCTTTATAGTAAATGCAATAGATTTCACAAGCACAGCACAAGCGCTATGCAGGCGAAACCTAAACAAGCATTGGCATAGCCAATAGGTCTCGCTTTGGGACCTTATAAGTATTTAGTTATGCAGCACAATATCCTTGGTGCAGCAACATCAACTGTTGCATGGCTAAACACTTATAAGGTCCTTAAGGCAAGACCTATTGGCTATGCCAATGCTTGTTATTGTTTGTTGGAAGCATCCATCTAACAATGAATGTGTGACAATAGATAGGTATAAAAAACTTTGATAAATAGATTATTGATTTGAGCAAAAAAAAAAAAACTAAGTTATATGTTAGAACTACACATCACTGTAATAAGACCGCTGGAGATGCTCCTTGTCTGCTGTGTAGATGTTTACAACCTGCAGGCCAAAGATGAGGGAAGTGGAGGAGCAAAAAAGAGAGAGAAAGAATGCAAGAAGGAATGGCAGATGGAGCTCAAGTGGGAGAGTGAGTGAAAGAGAAGAGAGAGCAAAAGGAGAGAGATTAAAGGGGAGAGAGAGATAGAAAGAAGGGTAGAGAAAGTGAATAAAGGGGAGAGAAAGAGAGAGAGAGAAAGGGGGAGAGAGAATGAAGGTGGGAGAGAGAGAGAGAGGAGAGAGAATGAAGGAGAGAGAGAATTAGATAGGGGGAGAGAGAGAAGAGAGAGCGAGAGGAGAGAGATTAAAGGGGAGAGAGAGATAGAAAGAAGGGGAGAGAGAGTGAATGAAGGGGATAGAAATAGAAAGAGAGAAAGGGGGAAGAGAGAGAGAGAATGAAGGGGGAAAAATAGAGAGAGAGGAGAGAGAATGAAGGAGAGAGAGAATTATAGACGTGAGAGAGAGACAAAGAGAGAGAAAAAGAGAGTGGGGGGAAGAGAGGGAAGAAGTGTTGTGAAAAAAGTAACAGCCAATGTTGCCTTGTTCTGCGGGTGATTAAAGAAAATACAAAAACTGCAAGAAACAGAGCACGAGCAAAATAGAGTTAATAATACGGCGAATAAAAATACATGCCAAATATCGAGAAAAGCTAAAAGCAAACCACAGAGGGAATTAATTTTTAAAAGAAAAGCAAGAGAGAGCACGAGGTAAAAAGTCCTGTGAAAACATTCACAGTAAAAGCAAAACACAAATTAAATGATAGCCGTGCACAATTGATGAACTAATGCTTCCTAAAAGAATGCTTTGTTTATTAATTGCTATTTTTTTTGGGTGTTTTTTTGTAAACGCCTTTACCCATACTCTGGATACAATTAAGCCCCTTTTACAACACAGTGGTAAAAATCTGCCAGTAGAAAGGACAGGCTTATGGGGGATGGAAGTGTTAGGAAGTAATCGTAAACAAAGTCTCCGCTGAGGGGAAACAGGAATAAAGGAGGATGGCTCTGTCTGGCTTGTGCCACAGTGGCGCCTCTGGTCTGTTTCCTGCTGACACTTCTTAATTTAGCATTCTAATGTAAGTGCAAAGAAGCCGCGCCGTCTGCATGTTTGAACAACAAACACTAAATAATAGTTATGCGACCTTGCTGCTGGAACACCGGGAGTGTCTTTAAAAGCACCCATGTAACAAATAATGTGTGACAATAGATAGGTATGGAAAACCTTGATAAATAATCTTGTGATTTGAGCCAAAGACACAAATTTTGAGTTAAATGTTAGGACTACACTGCACTGTAATTAGACCGCTCGAAAGCCTCCTTGTCTGCTGTGTAGATTTGTACAACCCGCAGGCCAAAGAGGAGCAAAGTGGAGGAGCAAATACAAAAGACAAAGAATGCAAGAAGGGATGGCAGATGAAGCTCAAGTGGGAGAATGAGTGAGAGAAAAGAGAGAGCAAGAGGAGAAAGAATAAAGGGGAGAGAGAGTCAATGAAGGGGAGTGAAAGAGAGAGAGAGAAATAAGGTGAGAGAGAGTAAATGAAGGGGAGAGAAAGAAAGAGAGAAAGGGGAGAGAGAGAGAGAGAATGAAGGGGGAGAGAGAGAGGAGACAGAATTAAGGAGAGAGAGAATTAGAGAGAGGGGGAGAGAGAGAGAGAGAAAGAGAGTGGGGGAAGAGAGAGAGGGAAGAAGTGATGCGAAAAAAGTAACAGCCAATGTTGCTTTGTCCTGTGTGTGAATAATAAATAAAAAATAACATAAAAGAAATTGCGAGCAAAATAGAGTGAATAAGGAGGGAATAAACACATTTTTATAAAAACCCAGAGAAAGTGAAAGCTCAAAAGGTAACAGCTAATGTTGCCTTGCCCTGTTGGTGAATAAAAAAAAAACATATATATTCACAGAGTGCGCAAACTACAGAGTGAATGACTAATAAAAAAAAATCAAGACAGAGCCGTGCACGAGTGAATAATTAATGCAGATATTTTCAAGCACACGCCACACGCGTGCTTGTCACAGTAAAAGAAAAGCCGTGCACGAGTGAATAACTAATGCTTAAATTTCGAAGCACACAGCTAATGTTACCTTGCCCTGTGGGAGAATACAAACAAAAAAAATTGACAGAGTGCGCGAACCACAGAGTGAATGGCTAATAAAAATTTTTTAAAAAGAGAGCCGTGCACGAGTGAATAACTAAGGCTGATATTTGAAAGCAATGCGAATATTTTAAAGCACATTCACTAATGCTGATATTTTAAAGCAATGCGGATATAAGGCTGATATTTGAAAGCAATGCGGATATTTTAAAGCACATTCACTAATGCTGATATTTTAAAGCAATGCGGAAATGTTAAAGCACATTCACTAATGCTGATATTTCTTGCCCGGGAGTGGTGCGTGCGTGAATGGCTAATAAACAAAAGAGAGCCGTGCACGAGTGAATAATTAATGCAGATATTTTCAAGCACACGCCACACGCGTGCTTGTCACAGTAAAAGAAAAGCCGTGCACGAGTGAATAACTAATGCTTAAATTTCGAAGCACACAGCTAATGTTACCTTGCCCTGTGGGAGAATACAAACAAAAAAAATTGACAGAGTGCGCAAACCACAGAGTAAATGGCTAATACATTTTTTTTTTAAAAAGAGAGCCGTGCACGAGTGAATAACTAAGGCTGATATTTGAAAGCAATGCGAATATTTTAAAGCACATACACTAATGCTGATATTTTAAAGCAATGCGGATATAAGGCTGATATTTGAAAGCAATGCGGAAATGTTAAAGCACATTCACTAATGCTGATATTTCTTGCCCGGGAGTGGTGCGTGCGTGTATGCGTGCGCGCGCAGTCTGCTCTTTTTCAAAGCACATACTCGTGCTTGTGGCACGCCGCTGCGCACTCCCGCAAGGTGTATGCCGCCACAAGCACGAGTATGTGCTTCGAAAAAGAGCTGAACGACGGCTAAAGGTCCTCCTATGCAGCGCATGCGCGCTGCGTAGGCGAGACCTAAAAAGGAAAAACACAGACCAAGCATTTCACTGTTGGGAATTTGCAAAAGCAGATACCGTGCTGTGGGGCATTTAGTGTCAGCGAGAACTATGCCCAGCCTCTTATATTTACTTAAAGTACAGTCAACACATCGTGAAAGTGAGGCTGTGGGAGTCCCTAAAAAAAACATTCAAAGGTATTAATCCTATACATTGTTTAAAAACTAGAACACCATTTTCAACAAAAAGATGCTTTGCATTAGAAATCACTAATTTGAGGATGCCTTTGAAACCTTTAATGTTCCTCAAAAATAAGGAGCCTTTTATTATAGTTATATTTGATTAAGCATCCCACGTGGGCTGAGTAGGAAAGTGTAAGATCACAAGAACACATGAAGAGCAACAGGAAATGCGGCGCCCACTGACCATCCTTGTGGGCCTGGGAAAAGCTTATCTTTTACTGCCTCAGTTAAACTAATTGTAATTGGTAAACGCTCTGCACCTCTACCATAGATTTAATTGATTACTGTAGGCTGCTCTAGGAATTTGCGGATTTCTACTCTTCATTTGTGGTTCTTTTGAATTTTATGGGTAAACTGTACGGCCAATTAAAATGTCTGCCCTAAATTATGCATGCACTTTTGTAAACGCGAAGCAATAAATACAAATCATGAGTTCTTATGTTTAAACATTTGAGAGCAGCATGTGTATAATTTGTGCTTGACATTTTTACATTATTTCGTATTCTTTCATGATTTTAACATAACTTTATCTCAACTCCTCTACGTATATATTTAGTGATGTTTAATGTCATCTTCTATAGCTGTCGTATGAGATGTATTCTCACCACGCAGTGTGCTAATATCACAAGCATCGTGATTTTAGGGGCGGAATGCATCTAATTTGCGCTTAGCGATCGGTTTGTGGTTGGGTTGTTTACAGAGTATTTATGTGGGCGCTTTAGTTTTGTTGTGTTCTTTCAGTTCTTCGCAGCTTTAGTGACAGTATACGAGCGAAAATGATTAATCGCTCGCCCCTGACCAATAAGGTCTTTTGAAAGCCAAGCTTTTGAATTTTGGTAAACCAAATCCAGCCTTGCATTCTCCCGAAATAGTTAATTTTAGAACCCTAAATTTGTTAATAATAGCATAATTTATTTGAAGCGCTTAGAAACGGCCTTAGAGTGTTGTGAAGCGCTATATAAAACAGGCTATTATGACTGGTGTGATAAGGCTTTTCAGTAGGGTCCCGATGCCCTTGGCCAGGAGAGGTGGCTGAATTCTCAGTAGGTTGGAAGCAGAGGCAGACCTCTTCTCTCTGAAGTGGAGGGGAACTGCCTGTTGGGCAGAGGCCTGACAATGAGAACAATTAATCAGAGAGGAAATGTCTGGGTCCTTTTCACCTTGGCTTTGTGGCATCAAGGGAGGGCTGGCCCCATGCCCTGTCCTCTGGGCTAAAAGGCACGTCTGACCCGTGCGGCTCAGATCCTTGGTCCTGTCACGCTGCAGCCTTGTCTGTGGAGCTTTTCTAATCTTTCAAGTGAAAAGTTGTCAAGACACTCAAGGAGTTTTCTTAGATCACTGCTTTATCAAAGAGCCAGTACAGCGACGCCAGCTCTGCATGCGCAAGGATTGTTCTCGATGCGAAATGTAATGCTTGCATAGGAAGGCATATCTATAAAGTTATTGAAACCGATATATGTAAAAGATTTTTTAGGAGACGGGGGCTCCGATAGGGATCACGCTACTACACAAATAACATTACCTGTGCGGAGACAATAAGAATCTGTGGGAGGAGCGACATGGGAGGTCAAGCTGCTGTACCTAAGGAAGAGGTTGGGGGAGGAGGGTTCAAGCAGGCCAGGGCCGGACTGGCTGTAGTGGGCACCGGGCTTTTCCCCGGTGGGCCTCCAGGGTGGGGGCCAGTTTTGGGCCCCAAAGGGGCCGTTTTTGTTACTGGGGGCTGCAATATCGCCCCCTGTAACAAAATCGGCCGAAACCAACCCTGGCAAACAGCTCGGACGCCCCCCACCCAGCAGGCCGAGCAGTTTGCCAGGGCCAGTTTTGACTCCTAGTCCGGCCCTGGGGACAAGCAGGGGTACTGACACCCTTGCTCAGGTTCAATGCAGATGAAAAGGAGTACTTGGGCCGTGCAATACTGATAAGAAGAACACATGAAGAACAACAGGAAATGGCATGCTACAACCAATAGAAACAAAGGGAAAGTAAGTGGCAAGCACACCAACCCATCTAAAGCAACGGTGGGATGTAACCCCTTTTAAGATACATTAAATACAATAGATTTCACAAGCACAGCACAAGCGTTGTTCAGGCGAAACCTAAAAAGGCAAAACATGATCAACAATATCTTTTATCTATAGGCTTGTAGTCTACTTCATCTCTCAAATAATAAAAACATTTACAAACTTCAGCGGTCCCCTTAAAGGAGTGTTTTTCATCATTGAAACTCACTTTAAACAAAGCAGAGCAAAGCAAGTAGGTTTGGGTTATAACTGAAAATGCATATCAGACCTTTAGACTTTGCCAATGCTTGATTTTTCTCTTTTCTTTACATTAACCCCTTCGATGATCATGACGGAATGGTTCCGTCATGAGCTTCGGTGCTCCTGTGCTCATGACGGAACCATTCCGTCATGAGGACAGGGGCATGAAATCCCTCTGCTGTAAACAGCAGAGGGATTTCCATTTTTTTTTTTTGTGCCTCGGGAGGTGGGGAAGAGCTTCCCCAACCTCCCGAGGCCCATCAGCTGTTTTCACTCTAATGACAATCGCGCGCATGGCGCGCTGTCGTCTTTAGACTGAAAACAAAACTGAAACTTAGTTTCAGTTTCAGTGCTCGTGGGGCTATCTTAGCCCCCCGAGCACTGAAACACTTGGGAGAGGTATCGTTGGAAAGGGGAGGATCTCCCCTTTCCAATGGTACCCTTCCCTAGTGGATCCCTGCTTGGGGATTGCCCCTGGAGGGCGATCCCCAAGCAGGGATCCACCCACTAGCCACCATGGAGGGGGGAGCAGCCCCTTGGGCAAGGGCCTTTGCTCCCCCCATTTCTTTGGGCATATTTTCAGTCTTTCTGCCCCCCCCGGGGGGGGCAGAAAGCCCACTAGAACCAGGGAATTTTTTTTATTATGTAAATTAGGGGTGGGGGCTGCCCAATATGGGCACGCCAATGCCCCCACCCCCCTGCACAATTAGAGTCTTTCTGCCCCCCTAGTAGCTCCCAATCTGCCCCCCCCGGGGGGGCAGAAAGCCCACTAGACACCAGGGTTTGTTTTTTTTACATTTAATTTAGGGGTGGGGGCTGCCCAAGATGGGCATGCCAATGCCCCCACCCCTCCCCCCACAAAATTCCAGTCTTTCTGCCCCCAGGGGGGGCAGAAAGCCCACTAGAAACCAGGGATTAATTTTTTTATGTAAATTAGGGGTGGGGGCTGCCCAATATGGGCCCGCCAAAGCCCCCAATCCCCCCTGCACAATAACAGTCTTTCTGCCCCCCCGGGGGGGCAGAAAGCCCACAAGACCGCAGTTTTTTTTTTAATGATTAATTTAGGGGTGTGGGCTGCCAAAGATGGGCATGCCAATGCCCCCACCCCTCCCCCCCACAAAATTCCAGTCTTTCTGCCCCCCCGGGGGGGCAGAAAGCACTCTAGACGCCAGGGATTTTTTTTATGCGCCAGGTAAGAATAAGACTTTGTGCCCCCCCAGGAGGCAGCTGGGGGCAATATCCCCTGATCTGCCCCCGGGGGGGCAGAAAGCCCACTAGGCCCCAGGGATTTTTTTTTTATATATACGTAGGGGTGGGGGCTGCCCAGAATGGGCATGCAAATACCCCCACCCAAAATAAAAAAAAATCTACAGCCTTTCTGCCCCCCCGGGGGGGCAGATGAGGACAGTAGCTCCCAATCTGCCCCCTAGACGTCAGGGATTTTTTTATGCGCCAGGGGTGGGGGCTGCCCAGAATGGGCATGCCAAAGCCCCCACCCTACCCCCCAAAGTAAGAATAGGACTTTCTGCCCTCCCCAGGAGGCAGATGGGGGCAATAGCCCTGATCTGCCCCCCGGGGGGAGGGCAGAAATCCCACTAGGCCCCGGGGATTTTTTTTTTATATATACGTAGGGGTGGGGGCTGCCCAGAATGGGCATTCAAATACCCCCACCCAAAAGAAAAAATGCTACAGTCTTTCTGCCCCTCCTGGAAGGCAGATGGGGCAATAGCCCCTTATCTGCCCCCCCCGGGGGGGGCAGAAAGCCCAACAGGCACCAGGGATTTTTATTTTTCCAAAGTTTGGGGCGGGGCTGCCCAGAATGGGCATGCCAATGCCCCGACCCCCACAAAATGCCACAATCTTTCTGCCCCCTCAGGAGGCAGATAGGGGCAGTAGCCTCTGATCTGCCCCCAGGGGGCAGAGAGCCCACGAGGCAGCAGCGATTATGCTGGCTTTTTTTTATATGTAGGGGTGGGGGCTGCCCAGCATGGGCATCCCAATGTTTCCACCCACCCAAACAAAATAGCCAGTCTTTCTGCCCCTCTTGGGGGCATATCGGGGCAATAGCCCCCGGTTTCCCCCCTCCCCTGGGCGGCAGAAAGCCCACTAGGCACAGACCTTTTTGCGGAATGTGCCTACTTCTGGATTTTGGGTCCTAGCGCAGCTAGCACCCAAGGAAACCTACCAAACCCACACATTTCTGAAAGCTAGACACCCGGGGGATTCCAGGGAGGTATGGCTTGCGTGGATCCCCCAACGTTTTCTTACACAGAATCCCCTGCAAACCTCAAATTTAGCTGAAAAAAATCACTTTTTCCACACATTTTTGTGTGGGAAAGTTGTGGCATCACCGGGCTGACACAAATTTCCTACAACCCAGCGTTCCCCCAGGTCTCCCGATAAAAATGATGCCTCACTCGTGTGGGAGGTCCAAGTACCCTCGACAGGCAAGGGCCCAAAACGTATTGAGGCGACATCAAAATTGCCTATCACAAAACGACCTGGTTTTGCAAGGGGGGTCACCTGGGTTTTTGGCCCTGTGCTTGGCCGCCAGCGAGGGAAACCTACCAAACCCACACATTTCGGAAAACTAGCCACCGGGGGGATTCCAGCGAGGTATGGCTTGCGTGGATCCCCCAACGTTTTCTTACCCAGAATCCCCTGCAAACCTGAAATTTAGCTGAAAAAATTACTTTTTCCACACATTTTTGTGTGGGAAAGTTGTGGCATCACGGGCTGACACAAATTTCCTACCACCCAGCGTTCCCCAAGGTCTCCCGATAAAAATTGTGCCTCACTCGTGTGGGAGGCCCAAGAACCCGCGACAGGCAAGGGCCCAAAACGTATTGAGGCGACATCAAAATTGCCTATCACAAAACAACCTGGTTTTACAAGGGGGGTCACCTGGGTTTTTGGCCCCGTGCTCGGCGGCCAGCTAGGGAAACCTACCAAACCCACACATTTCTGAAAACTAGATACCCGGGGGATTCCAGGGAGATATTGCTTGCGTGGATCCCCCAACGTTTTCTTACCCAGAAACCCCTGCAAACCTGAAATGTAGCTGAAAAAATCACTTTTTCCACACATTTTTGTGTGGGAAAGTTGTGGCATCACGGGGCTGACACAAATTTCCTACCACCCAGCATTCCCCCAGGTCTCCCGATAAAAATGGTGCCTCACTCGTGTGGGAGGCCCAAGTACCCGCGACAGGCAAGGGCCCAAAAAGGATTGAGGCGACATCAAAATTGCCCATCACAAAACGACCTGGTTTTGCAAGGGGGTCACCTGGGTTTTGGCCCGTGCTCGGCGGCCACCTAGGAAACCTACCAAACCCACACATTTCTGAAAACTAGACACCCGGGGATTCCTGGGAGGTATGGCTTGCGTGGATCCCCCAACGTTTTCTTACCCAGAATCCCCTGCAAACCTGAAATTTAGATGGAAAAAATCACCTTTTTCACACATTTGTGTGTGGAAAAGTTGTGGCATCACCGGGCTCACACAAATTTCCTACCACCCAGCGTTCCCCCAGGTCTCCCGATAAAAATGGTGCCTCACTTTTGTGGGAGGCCCAAGTACCTCCGACAGGCAAGGGCCCAAAACGTAGTGAGGTGACATCAAAATTGCCTATCACAAAACGACCTGGTTTTGCAAGGGGGGTCACCTGGGTTTTTCGCCCCGTGCTCGGCGGCCACCTAGGCAAACCTACCAGACCCACACATTTCTGAAAACTAGACACCCGGGGGCTTCCAGAGAGGTATGGCTTGCGTGGATCCCCCAACGTTTTCTTACCCAGAATCCCCTGCAAACCTGAAATTTTGCTGAATAAATCACTTTTTTCACACATTTTTGTGTGGTAAAGTTGTGGCATCACCGGGCTGACACAAATTTCCTACCACCCAGCGTTCCCCCAGGTCTCCCGATAAAAATGATGCCTCACTCGTGTGGGAGGCCCAAGTACCCACGACAGGCAAGGGCCCAAAACATTTTGTGATAGGCAATTTTGATGTCGCCTCAATAAGGTACCATTTTTCTCGAAAGACTTTGGGGAACGCTGGGTGGGTGGAATTTTGTGAATCCACGCAGATTCCAGAACTTGCCACCACTGAAATGTGAGGAAAATGTGTTTTTTTGGACAATTTTTTAGGTTTGCAAGGGATTCTGGGTAACAGAACCTGGTGAGAGCCAGTCAAGTCACCCCATTCTGGATTCCCCTGAGTGTCTAGTTTTCAAAAATGTATAGGTTTCCTAGGTTTCCCTAGGTGCCGGCAGAGCTAGGGTTAAAAAACTACAGCTAGGCACTTTGCAAAAAAAGGGTCATTTTTCACTGTGAAAATGTAGTGTGTCCACGTTGCGTTTTGCGCCGTTTCCTGTCACGGGCACTAGGCCTACCCACACAAGTGAGGTACCGTTTTTCTTGAAAGACTTTGGGGAACGCAGGGTGGGTAGAATTTTGTAGATCCATGCAGATTCCAGAACTTTCCACCACAGAAATGTGAGGAAAATGCGTTTTTTTGGACGATTGTTTAGGTTTGCAAGGGATTCTGGGTAACAGAACCTGGTGAGAGCCAGTCAAGTCACCCCATCCTGGATTCCCCTGGGTGTCTAGTTTTTAAAAATGTATAGGTTTGCTAGGTTTCCCTAGGTGCCGGCAGAGCTAGGGTTCAAAAACTACAGCTAGGCACTTTGCAAAAAAGGGTAATTTTTCACTGTGAAAATGTGGTGTGTGCACGTTGCGTTTTGGGCCGTTTCCTGTCGCGGGCACTAGGCCTACCCACACAAGTGAGGTACCGTTTTTCTCGAAAGACTTTGGGGAATGCGGGGTGGGTGGAATTTTGTGGATCCACGCAGATTCCAGAACTTTCCACCACAGAAATGTGTTTTTTTTTACAAGGTTTGCAAGGGATTCTGGGTAACAGAACCTGGTGAGAGCCAGTCAAGTCACCCCATCCTGGATTCCCCTTGGTGTCTAGTTTTCAAAAATGTATAGGTTTGCTAGGTTTGCCTAGGTGCCGGCAGAGCTAGGGTTCAAAAACTACAGCTAGGCACTTTGCAAAAAAAGGGTAATTTTTCACTGTGAAAATGTGGTGTGTGCACGTTGCGTTTTGGGCCGTTTCCTGTCGCGGGCACTAGGCCTACCCACACAAGTGAGGTACCGTTTTTCTCGAAAGACTTTGGGGAATGCGGGGTGGGTGGAATTTTGTGAATCCACGCAGATTCCAGAACTTGCCACCACAGAAATGTGAGGAAAATGTGGTTTTTTTGACAATGTTTTAGGTTTGCAAGGGATTCTGGGTAACAGAACCTGGTGAGAGCCAGTAAAGTCACCCCATCCTGCATTCCCCTTGGTGTCTAGTTTTCAAAAATGTATAGGTTTGCTAGTTTTCCCTAGGTGCCGGCAGAGCTAGGGTTAAAAAACTACAGCTAGGCACTTTGCAAAAAAAAGGGTATTTTTTCACTGTGAAAATGTGGTGTGTGCACGTTGCGTTTTGGGCCGTTTCCTGTCGCGGGCACTAGGCCTACCCACACAAGTGAGGTACCGTTTTTCTTGAAAGACTTTGGGGAACGCGGGGTGGGTGGAATTTTGTGGATCCACGCAGATTCCAGAACTTTCCACCACAGAAATGTGAGGAAAGTGTGTTTTTTGGACAATTTTTTAGGTTTGCAAGGGATTCTGGGTAACAGAACCTGGTGAGAGCCAGTCAAGTCACCCCATCCTGGATTCCCCTGGGTGTCTAGTTTTCAAAAATGTATAGGTTTGCTAGGTTTCTCTAGGTGCCGGCAGAGCTAGGGTTCAAAAACTACAGCTAGGCACTTTGCAAAAAAAGGGTCATTTTTCACTGTGAAAATGTGGTGTGTCCACGTTGCTTTTTGAGCCGTTTCCTGTCGCGGGCACTAGGCCTACCCACACAAGTGAGGTACCGTTTTTCTCGAAAGACTTTGGGGAACACGGGGTGGGTGGAATTTTGTGAATCCACGCATATTCCAGAACTTTCCACCACAGAAATGTGAGGAAAATGTGTTTTTTTTTTACAATGTTTTAGGTTTGCAAGGGATTCTGGGTAACAGAACCTGATGAGAACCAGTAAAGTCACCCCATCCTGGATTCCCCTTGGTGTCTAGTTTTCAAAAATGTATAGGTTTGCTAGGTTTCCCTAGGTGCCGGCAGAGCTAGGGTTAAAAAACTACAGCTAGGCACTTTGCAAAAAAAGGGTCATTTTTCACTGTGAAAATGTGGTGTGTCCACGTTGCATTTTGAGCCGTTTCCTGTCGCGGGCACTAGGCCTACCCACACAAGTGAGGTACCATTTTTATCGGGAGACTTAGGGTAATACAGAATTGTAGAGCAACTGTTATTACCTATTGACTTTCGATGCATTTCTGCCTTCCAAATGAAAGACAATGTGTAAAAGAGAAGTCATTTTGAATAATTCTCATGCTAGTATGGGTACTCCCAATTTCGGAAATGTGCAAATATCTACTGTTTCTAAACTCTATATTTTGTTCCCATTTCAGAAATACATAGGTGTCTTTCATACCGATTTTTCCATGTATACATTTTCCCAGAATAATTGCTATATACCCGGTACATAATAAAAAACCATTGCAAGACGCTGCTCAGTTATTGGCTCTGGGTTCGTCGGGTTCTTGGTGAACCTACAAGTCCTATATATCGCCACAACCAGAAAGGTCCAGCGGATGTAACGGTATATTGCTTTCAAATAGCTGTCATAATTAGAAGAAGTTACAGGTGAAAATGTTGACACAAATGCCTGTTTTTGTCAACTAATTTTCAATTTTTCCTATATTTAACTGTTAGTTTCTATAAAGAAAACTTTTAGGATCTACACAAATGATCCCTTGCCGAATTCAGAATTTTGTCTACTTGTCAGAAATGTATTGCTTTCCAGGATTCATTATTGCTTTCATACCAATTTCTACCATTAACTGGAAGGAGGTTGAAAGTACAAAAAATAGCAAAAATAGGCTATGTCCCAGAAAAATGCCAAAACTGTGTAAAAAAATTTGATTTTCTGACAAAAGTCTGCTGGTCCCTGAAAGCTGGTAAGATGGTGATTTCAGCACCACAATCCCTTTTTTGATACCATTTTCAGGGGAAAAAACAGACGCTTTCATCTGTAGCCCTTTTTTCGCATTTTTCCCCAAAAAAACAAAATTTAGCTGTATTTTGGCTAATTTCTGGGTCCCCTCTAGGGGAATCCACAAACCCTGGGTACCTTTAGAATCCCCATGATGTTGGAAAAAAAGGACGCTAATTTGGCGTGGATACCTTATGTGGTCAAAAAGTTACAGGGGCCGAAGTGCGAACTACCCCAAATAGCCAAAAAAAGGCTTAGCACAGGGGGGGAAAAGGCCTAGCAGCGAAGGGGTTAATATAATGTAAAAGTCAAGCGCAAGCAACTGCTTACTATAAAAATGCCCTGTAGTCAGACTGATTAAATCACATGGGTTGCAAGCAGGTAAGAAGGGCTGATAATGGATACCCCTATTCCATGCCCTTAATGACAGGGAGAGCTATCTATAATTTCAACAACAAAAAAATCCTTAAAAAAAAAAAGTTAATAAATAAGCGAAATATCTTGTAATATTAATTTGATTACTAGGAGCATGAAACACATTAACTGAGGAAACTTTTTTTTATCGAATAAGTGTTGTACAATGGCAGCATAAAAATACGACACAGCTTGAGCTGCCAGACACTTTGGTGTGAATGGTATGTTAATGACCACATTAAGCCATTTGTTGCTTTGCATTGATTAACGTCTGTGCTCAAGGCGTGGTTGATGAATAAGCATCCTAATGGATGCTGTGCCTCAACCTAAAGTGTAAATGACGACATTTCGACGTCTGTGCCCAGTGGTGCGACCTCCGAGCTCTTGACACGCTTCTGTGCCTTACCTCAGCACATTGGATGCCAAGTGGTGCCATTCTATGAGTGACAATTTCTGTCCTAGCTTTTTAGCCAACAGCATTTGGCACACTGGGGGTTTTTAAGCCTTTTAAATTGGTTAGAAAACAGGAGTACCTGCGTGAAAAGTGTGGTCATGTGAAAAGACTAAATGGGACCACCCCAGAGCCCTGTACAGAGGTGAGGGAGTTACATCAGACACAAGAATGGGGACCTAAAGAAGCATGCAAATACAAGCATGCGTTTGGGCACTGAGCTGGCCCTCTTTGGGTTTTTTTTTTTTACATATCAACGCTGCACGAAGCCTTGGATCTCTTAATGCACTCTGATTTATTTGGGAGAAGTATTAGTTGCAGAATGAGAGATTCCTATTGAACCGCAGCACCTGAGTCTTTTGGGAGCTGATGTAGAATTGGTGACCCTTGCTAATGAGTGCCCGCGCATATTTATATCGTTTTTTTTTTGTTTACTATACCTGAATGCACAAGGCCATGTATAGATAGCATGTTGGACTTTCCACCAGGCCCATGCATAGACACTAAGGTGGTCCTATGCTATGCTTGATACAGTCCATCAGTCCTGGCTTTTTTACCAATAGACTTGCAATGAGGAGGCAGAGGGAACAAAAGTGCAATTCCCAGAATGCAAAGTGCATTTGGCTAAAAAGTTAGAATTGGCTGAAGTGGTATGCATGAAAGGGGCTACTTGACAAGTACGTCCATCTAGAGCAGGGGTCTCCAACCTTTAGTGTAATAAGAGCTGCTTATGTTCCATAAAAATCCTCACAAGCCACTAATATTATTAGAGATGTAATAGCAATCACATAAGACTAGGTTACTTTAGAGGCCACCATGTACACGATTACCAGCAGAGATCACCTCAGTGCATCATCCATGGTTGCCATCAGTAATTTAAAAAATGCTTTGGCAATGTGGAATGCCTCTACATGGGTAACACATAACAGCCATAGCTGTAGTGCCCCTAGCCCCAAGTTAATAATATTAATAATAAATCTCCCCAACATAGTTTGATTTTTATCCGTCAAATATCAGCTTTAAATATATATTGGAAATTCAACCATCAGCTTATGAGTTTTGAAAATACACACAGTTTTCATCTCGAGTACACACTTCAGTTTTGGTATACATATATTAATTCAACCAAGCAAAAGCTTCTAATTTAGTTTACTGGGCTACAGACAGGAGAGCTACGTAGATGTAGCTGGAGAGCTACCACTTGCTCATGAGCTACTCGTTGGAGAAACTTGATCTAGAGGTTTTCCAAGACTCAGGACAGCCAGATGCTGGGATTTCGTGTCACTGATATGTGTGTTTATCGCATAGGTACAGCGTCACTAAAGGGACCTTTAGGGTCTAAGGATGAAACATCACCGAGCCATAAATGTGTGGTGATAAGGATGTATCTTATGAAGTACTTCAAAAGTAGGACTGCTGAGCTGTGGAGAGACCTCTCTGGGCGAGCGCCAACTGCAGAGGGTCTTCTGCAATGTGCAAAATACAGGTTTGTATTCCAGCCCACCTAGTTTTATCCGGTGAAGTGCAACAAAATATCATTAGGTAATATATTACTGTGACTGTTGGCGTCTCTCCAACTAAGGTATAACCATGGATAACTGTCAAGCACTCCTTGTACGTTCATCATTATGCGTAATCGCTTGAGATAAACGAAAATCTGCAATGAGCCTACTGACGCATCATTTCTACATCTGTAGTGGTCACAGCATTGGAGCATCTTCAGCCAAAGTTTTGGCCATCTTCACACCGACAATTTTACCTCCCATACCAGCAGGGATGTCACCATCAATATTGCAGCAGGTACGGGGGCCTACTGCAACCCAGTGATGGCTGTCTTGTACTATACAGCCACAGTTATGAGGGCCCATTTTCCTTGCTAGCATTATGGCTCCTGTGACACCAGCTCACCAGTGCATACCTGGACCATTGAATCCTTTAGTACTCACAGCAGGTGCATGCTAGGAATGGTGGTTCATTAGTGCTGCAGTATTCCATGATGTTTGTTTAAATATATAGCAATTTATAAATAAAGTACAACGACAGCCAATAGCACTAAGTTAAAATGCCTTGTAACTTCAAAAATACTTACTCTACTTACCTGTAGTCACTTTCCTATCGCAGACCCAGTGCCTAGAGCCCTGTTTTGGAGGATCCCCTCGAATGCTCACTTATCACAGCAAATGTATGTAAATATGTGAGGCTGATAGAAGATGCTGGATACAAATATCTGTGCCTCAGGAGAAGACCTGTCTAATACAGTTGGGTTGCTTGTGTCTCCTTCATAGGGGTTGTTTATCAGGTCCATGCATGACTAGTTAGTCCATTACTTTTTTAGGTCGAAGCCTACCAGACAGCACAGCTGTCTAGTTTGCTAAAGACATCTTGGGAACATTCTCAAACTTTCTTGGGAATGCATTCTGCCCATTGCTTACCATTGGATTTGCATTTTGTAACTCACAGTTGCTTGCTTTCTATTTGCTTGCAATATTAGTTTACGCTTTCCCGCTTTAGTTAGTCCCTTCCCTGGAGCATAAGCTGTTCACTTTATTCTTCCATGAGGGCTCGCTTTCTGTAAACAGGCCTTTAAATTTTGTTCTAATCTTGTCACATTTACTGTGCATTTAAAGACCGAGGTCAAATGTCAGGCTCTGTCTTCCGATGGAGCTTGGTGTTTACTTTTCTCTCTCTGACTTCAGAATGAGAGGATACATGGCAATTGTCCAGTGAAAGAAAAGGCTTTTTTATAGCACACAACAACATTGAAATGTCTGTAAATAAACTGCACAGATATTTCAGAAGATAGCTGAATTAGGAAAGCACAAATTAAACACATTTTGTTGTAATTCTGAAGTGTGGTAGAAACAAATTTTTTAATACAATCAAAACAAATCAGTGCATTAGGTGATGCCATTTCCACACATTATCGTTTGTGCGCTGTAAAGAAATGCCTCTTTTTGCATGATCTCCCCCCAAGTTTTGGACTGATGCTGCAGGTTCTTTGACTCTGCGAGTGCATTGAGGCCTACTAACCAGACCTCAGGGCCAGTGTTCTTAACCCTTACAAAGTGTATGTTGAATTGCCTACCCCCAGTTTGCATAAGCTGATTTACTTATAAGTCCCTTGTATATGGTACCAATGGTACCCAGGACATGTAAGACAGAGTGTCCCCAGGGCTGCAGCACTGGTTGTACCACCGTGGGTGTGACAAAGTACAAAATGGCTCCCAGCCTGCCACTGCAGCCTTGAAGAGCAATATTAAACTGCTCATTTGACTTTGCCATTTAAACCAATGGCAAAGCCCCTACTTCCCTTAACAATATATGTAAGTCTCCCCTAAGGGAAGCCTATGGAGCCCTGATGCAGGGTGCTGTATATTATAAAGTTGGACATAAACTTTTAATATGTCCTAACAGCAAAACTTCAAACTTACTGTTTTTGCTGTGGAAAAGTTAGTAGGGGACTACTAAAATGGGTACTTCAAGGTATCAAATTAATCATGGCATTAAACCTGACTTGATGCTCTAATCAAATTTAATGTCACTTTTATGGAAAAGCAACTTTTAGAAAGTTGCCATTCTGTAGGCCAGTTTGTCCAGTGGCCTCACAGAGTTGCTGGCCACCAGACAGCCTTCTGCGATCCTGGTGAGTAGTGTGAATGGCTCCCAGGATCAGGAACAATAGTAGGGTACTGCTGGGACAGGTGTTAACTCCTCCTTGCTGGAAGCCACTCAGGGTGTTGGCCCAAAAGGCAGGCTTCAAAGGCGAAGCCGCCTTTGGTGGGCAAATGGCAATTAAACTCCTGAAGGGCTGTCCCTTTGTTCAGGTAGATGGGCTAGCAGCAGGAACAGAGAGGGGAAACCACTGCCCAAACTGGGTTGTCGGTGGGTGTGTACCCCCCGGTAGCCACACTTCTAGGGTGGGCTACCAAGCTCCTAACATCCAAGGAAGCTTTCAGACATCTTGGGAGTGGGCAAAATACTACACATAGCCAGAAATCGTCATAGGGCAGGAGTGATCCTGGTAGCCCATTGGATAGTGACCACATCATCCCCCAAGGGCGCTTTCTGGGCCAAAAATATGGCACCCCTGGCACCCTGATCCTTAGATCATGTCGGAACTTGAGAAAGGACCCAAGAAGGACTCCCCTGCTGACCCATGGACTTGGCAAGAGAGGCTGCACTGTCTGCTGGACTGCACCTGCCGAACCTTGAGCTAGCACAGAGAGGACTGTGGCTGTGGCTCCTAGGTCAAGGGAAAGTCGCTCCCAAACCCCATACCAAAGAAGTGACTCCAAGGGTCAGTCAGCTGACACCCAGGAACCAGCACCAGGGCCATCAAAGCTGAAGAAGCCCCATCTGGTAAAAGCTGCATCCGAGTACTCTGGACCCGGGAGTGTCGTCTGAGTCCGAGTTAGTCACCCACAATGGACAATAGCCTCAACAAAAGGATACCGCCAGACCCGCTCTGTACGGATACTGGTAGCCCAGTAGCAGATGACCCTCTACTGGCTTAAAGAGGACTTTGAGGGACCCCCAACCTCTGTGGCTAAAGATGCCCCACCTCAACCGTGCACCAAGGAATACCAGCAGGGACACCCCTGGCGACCACACAGCACCCAGAGCATCCTCCGCATCCTGCACCCCCAGCATCAAGACCACTCCATTAAAGTCTACGACGGTTTTGATGTAAAGTGTGGAACTGGATTTGAGACCGCTTTGGTGATCAGGTAACTGGTGGATTTTGCTCATCTTGGTGTCTAAAAATCCATCAAAATATAATCTATTTTTATAAATTGGTGTTGCATGACTTTCTTATTTCGTTGTTTGGTGTTTCTAAATGCTTTAAACTAGTTCCTTTGTTTAAGCCTCGCTGTTCGAAGTCACAGCTACCCAGACTATAGCTAAAGGTTTTACAAACAAGCCTGACTGGACCCAAGACAGTTTTGCGAGTGTATTACATGGTAACGTTGCACAATCACTCCATATAATACACCACAATCCTCACATCTGCTGTGTGTTTTGTCAGTAAAACTGTATGTCTGTGTAAATGTAATGGTCATTTCAATTGAAAATGTGTTGTCTATAATGACAGTGCGCTACTATACCATGCATACTCCACACTATGCTACTCCACTCTACACTACACCACTCCACTCTATGCCACTCTACTCCACTCTGTGCCACGATACTCCACTCTACGCTACTGTACGACACACCACTACACTTTACGACAGTCCACTCCACTTTACAACAATACACTCCAATTCACTCTACGACACACCACTCCACCACATTCCACTCTCCAGCACTCCATGCCACTCTACTCTACACCATTCCCCTCTATGACCCTCCATTCTGCTCCACTCCACTTTATGATACGCCACTCCACTATATGACATGCCACTCTACTCTACGGTACACCACTCCACTGTATGATATGCCTTTCTACTTTACTACAAGCCACTCCACCCAACGCCACTCCACTCTATGACACTTCACTCTATGACACTCCACTCTACACCACTCAACTCTCCTACACAACACTCCACTATAAAACACACTACTCTACTCTACAACGCCACCCCACTCTATGCCACTCCACTCTATGACATTCCACTCTACACCACTCCACTCTCCTACACAACACTCTACACCACTCCACTCTATGACACTTTACTCCACTCCACAATACACCACTCCACTCTAATCTATGGCACTCCACTCCACACCACTCCATTCTGCTCCACTGCATGACACTATACTCCACTCTACATCCCTTCACTCTAAGCCACTCCACTCTCAGCCACTGCACTCTCAGCCACTGCACTCTATGACACTGTACTTCACTCTACAACACTCTATGCCACTCCACAACACTCTATGCCAGTCTGCTCCACTCTATGCAAGTCCCTCTACCCCACTTCATGCCACCCTACTCTACGACAATCAACTCCACTCTATGCCAATCTATGCCACTCTACTCTAACACTCTGCGCCCCTTCAATCTGTGACACTCTACTCCACTCTGTTATTCTGCTACACTCTTTTCCACTCTACTCCACTCCATGACACTATGCGACTCCTCTACACCACTCCACGTCTCTTTATTCCACTCTACAACACACTACCCTACTCCACTCTCTGCCACTCTACTCCAATTTACTTTTCTCCAATCTATGCCACTCTACAACACTCTACGCCCCTCCACAACACTCTACGCCCCTCCACGACACACTACGCCTCTCCATGACACACTACGCCACTGCGCGACACTCCATTCTACTCTTCACCACTCCAGTCTACGATACTCCACTCAACGGCACTCACTTTTAGCCATGCTGAACAGCAGCCAAGCTGGTGTACAACATGGCAAAAACACATTGGCAAAGCCAATAGCTCTTGCATAGGCGAGATCCATTGGCTTTGTCAATGCTTGTTTTCCTAGGATTCTGGGACTTCTAATCCTGGTTTTGCACTGTGTTAAATAAGACTATAAGTCCCAGAATTCTGCAAAAATGGGGATTGGCCTAACTAATCACGCATGGGCCTGGGAAGCTTGGCAGCTAAGGAAGTCTAATTTACATATATTTGTTCCCAGTCTGCATTGGCTCAGTAAGCAATATAAGTGAATGCACCCTGGCGTTGTCACCAGTAGTAGAGGTTAATTCTAGCGATCACTCATCACTTTTTTGTTTTTAATCTATTTGAAAAAGCCACGAGGCCTGCGGCAAAAGTATACGTTTTGAGCATCAGTGGAGATCTAAAAACTGTGATACAGAGAAACAGTACTCTGGGTAACACTGGGCTGGTGGGATCCTTCACGTAATAATGCAGACATACTTTCCCAAAGTCCTTTCAAAGACATCTGCATGGAAAAGAGCAATAATTCCTCGAGGAACTTTTCCTTGCAATTTTGCTTTTAGCTGAGTTTTTCTATTAAGTGGCAAAGGGAAAAACTTTGTAATCTTCATGTAATAAATAAATAAAATAAAAACAAACAATCCATTGGCCTTTGGACTGAGTAGAAATAATTACATAGGCAATGTTACTGTGTAACTCCATGCACAACACTTACTGGTAAATATAGGTGCTGGAGTATGATTAACTCTTAGGAGTAAATACTACACAACACTAATCCAAGTGGCTCGAAAGCACTGGGGAAAGCAGGAAATGACAATGAACATGCGCAGAGCTGACCGGCTTCTCATGTGACGCCCTTTACAGATTCTACCGGAGCTTGTTTGGTGCTCCGAGAGGCCAAGTGGGAGTTCTAGAAGCGCCCCTTGAAGTGGGAACACCCGACAACTCATTTATTTATAAAATGCAAGTGGTCTTTTGAGGTTTGTGTAGGGGGCTCCCGCCTTTGCGTACTTTGGTAGAGAGTATGTTAATTTGTTTGATTTATTTCTAAAGCACTCGCATCTTTGAGGGCATCAAGGCGCTGGGAGCATTAGATAGCCAGGCTGCAGCTGACAAATCTAGCATAAAAACTATGGGGCAGATTTACAAGCCCCTTGCGCCACTTTTGCGTCACTTTTAACATGGGAAAAGTGACGCAAAAGTGGCGCAAGGGGCTTGTAAATCTGCCCCTATGGTTTTAAGGCCTTCGTGAAGGCCACATGACTCATTTTTTCATCTGTGTAATGGCACAATCACACCGCCGACACTTCCCCCTCACACCTTCTTGGGCTTTCCTCATCCCATGAGCGAGGAGCTGCTGAAAGCCACAGGTACCTCAGGGAACGAACAGGTTTATAAACAGTTTGTAAATTAATAACAATGTTATCCCATAAACTGCCAAAGGGATTTTGACCTAATTATCACAGATACAAGGACTGCAGATCTGTGAAGTACTGGTGCTGATAAAAGATTCATGTTATATGGCAGCAGTTCTTAACCTTTTGACTTCTTTGAATCCCCACTGACTCACTACCGGAAGTCGAAGGCCAGTGTAAGCAATTTCTATGATTTGAACCTCAAAACAATACAAAAAAGAAACAAGTGTACATCAAACAAATACAAAATATTGTATTTAATTCAGAAATATACGACTTTGGAAACTTTAATTTCAATGGGAAGGTTGGAGCTTTTCAAAATGTATTTTTATTTGTAAAAGACGAAGCAATATGTTAGACTCCCACTAATCAATGAAGCTAAAAACACCAAATCAAATCCCTTCACATTTAGAAGGCATTTACAAAATCTATCTATCTATCTATCTATCTATCTATCTATCTATCTATCTGTCTGTCTGTCTGTCTGTCTGTCTGTCTGTCTGTCTATCTATCCTTTATTAATCTGCTAATATTTAATTTTCTAAGCATTTGCAGACCCGCTGAGTATACGTTATAGACCCCAGACTAAGAACCTCAATTCTATGGGTTCATTATGGACTCCCACCACTGGTCTGATGGCTGCTTATATAATATTCTGCCTTCTGGAAATGAATCACTCATTGGGGTGCTACAGTGGTCCAGGAGGTCTTATCTTTATTTTATTGTTCTACCACATTAGCCACAGCTTTTTTCACTATTGATGCACTATGTTCATCCGTACTTGGTATGTTGTGCAGTGTGTCAGACACACAGCCTTCATGCTAAGCTCATAGGAGGAGGAATCTTAGTGCGGATAAAAAGCAGCAACTCCCTTAAGGTGGCCATCATAACTTTGCTGCACTTGGAGTGCATGCAACAGGGTCCTGATATATTACTTTATCAGCTAAAGGAAGGGTCACTGAATTTATGAAATGCTGCTGTATTTTTCAATTAGTTATATATGTGCCACACAATAACCATCTGCTGCATAATCCATTGATTCCAACAAAAAGAAAAAATCCTGGGTCAAACAGCTGAATGAATGAATGAATTACCTTTTTTGTATATAGTTCATTAAAACCGTTTACAAAATTCATGTTTGAAAATCAGATTCAATAAAATCACATCCAATATTATAATAAATATTTAAGTTTAGGGTTTTTTTTTTTTTTAAATTAAAGATTACTAATTAAGGCTGATAGAGTCTACTTGGTCGAATTGCCCTTGGCTTGTTTTCTTTCATCTCAATCGGCCATGCAGGTTCCCAGTGTGAGTACTTCTTCCATTTTATTATCTACCATATTTAAAAAGTTCACTAATTTACAGTTCAATAACAGGTCATCAGAGTTGAAGCACGCTATCACAGCTTGCCGTCTTGTGCGAATCCCCCGGGCATTAATTAACTTCAGGTTTAAGTAGCCGCGCCCTTTCTCGCTTTAAGTGCAGGCAAGTACAAATCAAATGAGCCATATCCTCCGTCCCATTTCTACACAGACGACAATTAGATGTGGATTGCCCCCTCTGCCATGGAGGGAGGTGCAGGATGGATGGCAGCTTTCCTAGTCTGTGTTTGAGGAATGTTTCTTTTATGCACCAAGAGTACCCCAAACTGAAATAAGATTGTAAGCTGAGTGTTTTGTAGCTACCGATAGTCATCCATGCGTGGCTTCGTTTTGCAAAGGTGGATTTGTCGTCTATTAGCGAGAGGGTCATGATTGTTCTGCGTACTGCTTTTTTGAAGAGTGCATGCGAGGTTGGTATGGCCCAGAGCTCGGAGAGCCCTATAGTTACGAGACTGCTTTTCAGATAGTTCCTGGCTGGCCTTTGTGAGCTAAGCTGTAGTTCCTTCCATAGTAAATGGTTTAGGGAGTTCTCAGGGTCATCCCTTATTTTGTGCTAGCTAGTTAGGTAAGCTCCCTGTCTTGCTAGCTGTTGGTTGGTGAGTCCGAATTCCAGTCTGAACTGGGCCGACGATGCGTAGGTTGGAATGTTGAAAAGGGTCCTGTAAGCTCTGATGATGGTACTGTCAAGAATTTTAGAATCTCTCCCTCTCAGAGCAATGCTTCCATATGAGATGGTTGGTAGGATTTTTGCTTGAACAACCTGAAGTAAGGGAGGGAGTCTAGGACCTGTCAGCTAAGATTTAAGTTGTTTCAGAGTTGTTGCTAAACCCAAGCCTTTTCTTCTAATTGAATTGAGTTGGTTAACAAATTGACCGCTGTTATCAATGTTTATGCCTAGATATTTATAATTTTTAACATTCTGAATTCCGACATTTCCCAGATGCTAAGTATAAGAACCTTTTAAAGATCTTTTTATGGACAGAGTGTTCGTCTTGTCGAAATTTACTTTCAGGAAATGTTCTTTAGCGTAGCTCTCTAGTGCATTCAGGAGGTGCTGCAACCCTACTTTCGTGTGGCTAATCAGGACCACATCGTCCGTGTAGAGTATGCTGGACAAGGCCTTACCTCCTATCCTTGGGGCATGTGCATTGGATAGGTTTAGGGATTGCGTCAGGTCTGCCACATATAGTTTGAAAAGGGTCGGCGCGAGCACACAACCCTGTTTGAGACCGTTGGTTGTGTGGATGCGCCTTGATAGATGACTTCTGTTCCCCAATTTAATCTGAACCCAGGTGTTAGTGTGTAGTTGTATAATCATTTCCAGGAGAGAGCTCGGAATATTCCAACCTGCCAATTTTTTCCACAGCCTTGCCCGATCGATGTTGTCAAATGTGGCTTTAAAATCTATAAAGCAAAAGTGTAAAGAAAGATCTGTAGCCCTTGCTTTATCAATAAGGAGTGACATTGTTAAGATGTTAGTGGTTGTGCAGTTGATTTACAAAATCCGGTCTGGTTGTATGGAATAATACGGTGATCTTCGGCCCACTCTTGTAGTTCCGCTAGTAGAGTACCAGCAAAATATTTTGCTTCTATATCGATTAAGGCGATGAGGCGATAGTTTTTCGGAGAGGCTTTGTCGCCTGCTTTGTGGATTGGTGAAATAACCAAGCCCTTCCATGAGGCTGGAAGCAGGCTCGTTAGCCTGATTTGGCAGAAGAGTGGATCTAAAATGTCTGCCCAGAATATTACATCCTGTTTGAAGAGGGAAGGTGGAACTCCGTTTGGACCTGGTGCTCCATCTTTTTTCCCCTTAGATATTTGTATTTTAATTCTAGCTAAGCAAATTGACTTTGCTACCTCCAGATGTTATTTGGGGCTCCCTTGAGTATTTATAATTCTGCTGTTTACTATTTGCATGGGCCCAGACATTGTGGACAACCGTAGGTTCCCATGACAGAGGATTAAAGTGGGATTCCAGATACTGAGCCCACCACTCCTCAGGTATATATGATGCCACTCCACCATGAAAAGGGCGCACTACTTTATTCACAAGGGACCAAAAGCACTTGCTATTATTTGTTTTGGAGTCATGAAGCAGTCTAGCCTAAAGCTTTTCTTCCCCGGCTCTCTTTATTTCCCATCTAATTTTTTCAACTTTGATCTGTTCTGGCGTAATGAGAGGATTGAGATCGAATCTCCCGGATTATATCGCAACAGCTGGAAAACCCTGTGAACGCTGCACAAGGATTCAACGAAGATCCTGCACCAGGTTCAGTCTGCTGAGAGCCCCCATTCCTTCACATTGAAGGCAGGGTGTACTCACTGGCTGTTGCAATAGGGTCTGAGTCTTGCCAAGAACGACAGAGTGTTGTGTTGCCAGATCCAGTACCACCCTTCTACCAGGGATACTCTTGGGCCCAGTAGAGAATTCAGGGAGGTGATAAAGGGGGTTGCTTCTCTTATCAGGTACTTGGAGTAGGCTTGCAACTATGCTCTACAAGTATTTTCTCAGCCTAGAAAAGGAAGCAGAGAGTAAATCAGAGGCTGGGGGAAGGGCACTCTTATGGAAACAGAAGCACAGTTGGCAGGCAGGTAAACCTACCACAGCAGTGATGGATATTGGCAAAGGAAAACCGCATCATAGAGGGACCCAAGGACGGGGCGTGGCTAAGCCGGCGAAGATGGACGACGTGCTTGGGTAGAGCTCCGCCGGGGGCTCCCTGTTCGCGGCCACATTTATCCGCTTCGGCTGACCTGCCGCGCCTCTCGCTGAACGGAGGCGCACAGGAACGCCCATCAAAGCCTCGAGGCAAGTTTTGGACGAAACTGCGGTCTGCACACTGGGCCGCGGCGCTCGGATCTGTGGCGTGCTGCGCGGGCTCTTGGCGATCCGGGACCGCGAGCTATCCAAGCCCGTGGCTGAGCCCCGCCCACTAGGCCGCACCGAGTGGCGCAGCTGTTTCAGCGGTGCCGCGACGTGGCGACGCTGGACCCCTTCTACACAAGCAGCCTACGGATTGTGCCCTGGACCTATGCCCCACTGGACTGAGCTGCTGGTACGCTGCAGACCCTGCCCATAGCTGTCACAGTGCTGTTGGACCCGGATCTTGGCTGTCCCGCTGTGCCGCAAGATCTGCTCAACCCACACATGGCGGCCCGAGCCTGAAAGATATGAATCGGTGGGCTATACGCAGCGCCTCGGAACCTGCTGGATGTGCCATTGGAGTTGAGATGGAGGGCAGAGCTGTGGAGCTGTGGTGACCCTGATCAGTCCACTTACGAGGTATGAGCCGGGTGAGGGGGGAGATACGAGACTGTGATCTACCGTGAAGGAAACCTTGGCGGACCCGACACGCTTGGTCGTCCCCGGGTAACTTTCTCCCCCCCTCCCTTCTGCACCATTCGCCCTGACTCCACTGTTGCCGACCCCCCCTGGGGATTGAGAGAGCGGGCCTGCTGCGGTGGGAACTTGGTGGGCGATGAGGGGCGATTCAGGAAGCACCCAAATGGCTCTACATGCTGCCGGGCCATCTCACGGCCAGATCTACTCACACTAACAGGCGCTGCGGTATTACAGTCTCCATCACGCCCCCGCTGCCCTGTGGAAGCTCTCTTCTGTTGCCCTGGGGTGGGCCCTCACTCAGCGTGCCATGCGCGAGGCCTAATCGGACCACTAACCAGCTGAAGCAGCGCATGGGGTGGACATTTCGACGATACATGGGGAGCTAGCTGCTTGGAAACGGCCGGTCTGCGTTGCTGTGGGCACTGTGAGCTTACAAGGCCTCGTAGGGGAGCTAGAAGCTGCCTGTGCCAAGCGCAGTAGCACCCGTCCTGTTCTTTGCAACGGCTGTGGCAGTTGGGACCGGGCCCACGGATGGAGATGGATGAATCCCCCGCATTGTACTACTGAGTGTTATCAATCTCATCTCCTGCTGGGGCAGGCTGCACTCCCCCATCCCCGTCTGAAACAGATTACTGATCATCACGACGACCATGCACGGCAGAGCGGTGGCACATTCTTCATGTGCCTTATCGGGCCACACTTGGGACAGTGGAGTTATATTTCACGGTTGTGCCCCACCCACAGTCATTCAGTGCCGACACTCCGAATGCAGTAGTGCCAGCCGGATACGTTGCATTCCTGCCCGCGCTCTCTGACACGCAGAGCTGTTCTGGCAAAGCCGATCTAACGAGGGGGCCGGACAGGCTGAGGCCCTGACCGGGCCACGGAAAGCCACGTGCTCACGGGTACATCCACATGTCACAAGGTACCCGCGCCAAGGTAGGGGCAGGAGGCGCACTAACCTCACCCCTGTCATTTAAAGGCAAAACAGGTAAAATGGCGGCACAAACCAATACAGACTCAACCTCCAGCAAACTGGATGCAGTGCTAGCAGCAGTTGAAAAACTGGGAGAGACCCTAAATCAAACGCGCACTTCATTAGAAAATAAAATTGACAAAGTGGCTATAGACCTCACGCATTTACGTACTGACCACCGTAAGCTGACGGACCGCACCACTGCCGTAGAAGCTGACATCGCAGATATCGGCCCGCAGGTCGCAGCCACAGATCAACACGTACAAAATCTGCTCAATCGTGTTGAGTTTCTGGAAGACAGGGTTGAGGATGCTGAAGGACGGGCACGGCGGAACAACGTCCGGGTGGTGGGTCTACCGGAGGGCCAGGAAGGGAAAGACCCCACTGCCTATGCCGAAGCTTGGCTCCGTTCTTTGCTACCTGAAGGTACTCTCTCATCTTATTTCGTAGTGGAAAGAGCGCACAGGGTGCCCACGAGACCACTGCCGGCGGGCTCAAACCCCCGGCCGTTCCTAATTCGCATCCTTAATTACAGGGACAGAGACACAATACTGCAAGAAACGAGAAAATTACAGGACATACAAGTCGATAACCATAAAATAATGTTCTTTCCAGATTACACGCTGCAAGTTCAAAAACAGAGACATTCCTTTATGGTGGTCAATAAACGCCTCCGGCAATGCAACCTTCAATATTCCCTCCTGTTCCCAGCACGCTTACGTGTGATCGCAAGTGGCAAGACACACTTTTTTCAAAACCCGGAACAAGCGGAAGAATGGATGGATTCTTACGCTTCTGCGCACCCGGAGATTGCAACTACCAACCGGCAGACTCAGGCACGAAATGCAACTTCTCGCCGCCGCCGTGCAGATAGAAGGCGGAGACAGCATCAGACCTCAAACCCTGTTGGCCCGGCTCTAAGCCAGGCATTGTGCGAACGACGAGAGGTGCTCCAGGCTACAGCGGCAATCACAGGTTCCATTGTGGATGACCTTGCCTCAATTTCGAGCCGACAGGAACAGGCCAGTGACGACGACCTGTCTGATGACCTGCAGGAATCACAAGATTCGTGTGAACTGCCGAATGTTACCCCACAAACTTCCAATGACATCGCCTAGCCAGTAATACTTAGTAAGTGCTTATGTGACATACACCTGTCAATTGTTAGCTTTGGGACACAAGGCCTGATCCCGCTTAAACTGTTCTGTGCAACTATTCCTGGTAACTCAGATGCAGCTGCAGCGTGCGTATGGCACAATAACTGTTTTTTCAATGGATATGGGGTCTCTTACACGCCTCGGAGCAGGCTCTCCTGTGTTCCCTGTGTGGCAGCAATACTTGTCGAGCAGAGGCGCTGCGGGTTGAGACATCTGCCCATTTACACTTGGCCGGCGGCCGGGGAGCTCCCGGGGACCATTCAAGACACTTGCATATTCATTGTCTTTAACGCAGTGCGTAGCACATCCCCCCTAGCTATTGTGTGAATGATGTTTTGGTATAAGGTTTGGTCGATTGCCTGTTGCACACTCGCCCTTTTGGAATTCTTTATGTATTTTGTTTTGTTTAATTCGCCGCCTGACGTGCAGAAACCTACATTTTAAATACTCTGTCTGGGAGGAGCCACTGATGGGACGATATCCGGTGTTTGTGACAATTATTTCATCTGTGTCATGTATATGTGCTATTTTATTGTTAGCAACTTTCCCCTACAATGACTTCGGTTAAAATAGGCACATGGAATGTACGGGCATCCACACTCCCTCACGCCGTTATCAAATCTATTCCTATCTCAAACGTTATAATATACAGTTAGCGCTCTTACAGGAAACTCATCTGACAAACCTCGAATTGCCCAATTTACACCGTCGCTGGCGCGGACAGCTCTACGCCACGGGGTACTCAGCATTCGCATGGAGAGTTTTAGTGTGGATACGACCAGGAGTCCCCTTTAAAGTCACAGATACCATAATCGATGCAGAAGGCAGGTATGTGGTAGTTAAAGGCGTACTAGACGGCAGGCTGATAGTGGTTGCTTCCCTCTACGCACCTAACACAGAGCAAGGGGCATTCTTCGACCATATCTCACAGATACTAGCGCCCTGGCATGATATCCCTATGCTGCTAGGGGGAGACTACAATAGCGTACTAGATACTGCATTGGACCGTTCGTTCCCCCCCCTCCCAGGCACACAAACAATTCACGCCATGAGAGCCTTGAATGATTGGGCGACACAATGGTGCCTGGCAGACGCGTGGAGGCACCAACACCCGACTGATAGGATATATTCTTATTACTCAGGAGCCCATAGACTGTATGTACGTTTGGACCGTTTTATGATCTCCACTATTCTATTGCCATATGTAGTCTCGGCGCAATATCTGGGGCGGACGCACTCCGACCACAATCCCCATATTTTAGATTTGCAATGGGAAGACATCAGGCCTCCGATCCCAACCTGGCGACTACAACCAGATACTCTGCTAGATGCACCCTTCCGCGGTTCATTGGCCACTGCCATCAATCAATACTTTGATGATAACGCTGGAACAGCCTCCACACCCCAAATAGAATGGGACGCCTTTAAGGTGGTTGTAAGAGGCCACTGTTTACATACGCAAGCGGGCATGCGCAAACAGCTAGAGGGGGATTTGTTGAGACTAGAACAGCGGTTGGCCATGGTTGAGTGTGAGGATCCTGAGAGCACTACAGACGCCCTGTCCAGTGCGCGGGAGGAACATTCCCAACTGCTGGACAGATTACGCTGTTTAAATTATGCGACGCACTCTGAGAGGACACATCACCAGGGCGACAAGGCAGGCAAACTTCTCTCATGGCTGATTCGACAGGACTTATTGACCCCTCCGGTCACATCCTTACGTACAACGCAGGGTGCTATGGTATACACTCAGAGAGCCATTCATGAGGAATTTACGTCACACTATGATGTGTTATATAAATCCTGTATGCAGGCCACGCCCACTGAGATTCAGTCCTTCCTGGCAGACCTCATCTTACCGCAGCCTACTCCTGCACAACAAGAGGAATTAAACACTCCCCTCTTGCAGGAGGAACTTAGAGACAGCATCTTTTCCTTGGCTAATGGTAAGTCACCTGGCCCCGATGGCTTGCCGGTGGAATTTTATATGGCATACTCAGATATCTTACTCCCGCAGTTATTGAATTTATATGCAGCTGCTATTGAAGATTCTTCGCTCACGGCCACACAAAATGAGGCGACCTTGATCTCCTTACCTAAGCCGGGCCGTGACCCGCAGCTCCTCGGCTCTTACCGCCCTCTTGCACTCCTTAATACCGACTATAAAATATTTGCATCTGCCCTTGCCAAGCGTTTAGCCCCACTAGTGAAGACATTAATTCACCCTGATCAAAATGGATTTGTCCCTACCAGGAGTACATCCTTTAACATACGCAGGCTGTTCCGTGTACATGCGTATGCCCCACGTGTCTAGCCACGATCTGGGTGCCTGGTCCTTGATTTAGAGAAGGCCTTCGATTCCCTGGAGTGGTCTTATCTTGCAGCAGTGTTACGCAAATATGATCTGGGGGAAAGCTACATACATATGGTAAGTCTCCTCTATCAACACCCCACGGTGCGGGTTAAGACAGGAAAATTGATCTCTGGCGCTTTGAGAATACGGCGGGGGACACGGTAAGGGTGTCCGCTGTCCCCGCTACTTTTTTCTCTAGCTATGGAGCCCTTGGCGGCACTACTCAGAGCCAGTGGGGATAATTGGGGCATACCATTGAGCGACAGGCTCCATGTGGTCTCTCTATATGCAGATGACCTGCTCCTGTATGTCAGAGATTTACAGGCTATACCTCCAGTCATAGCGGATATTTTCCGGCGATTTGAACGAATGTCAGGGCTTAAAGTAAATTGGACAAAATCCGGAGTATATTCCTTTACCAATACGGTGGCCGAATCAGACATTAACATCAATGGAGCCACTCTGGCTTGGCATCCGACTATGTTCCGATACTTGGGCGTTTACATCTACAGAACTCCCGGAGATGTCTTAAATGGCAACTTGGTTAGGGCCATCACAGCCATTAAAGCGCAAGTACACTTTTGGAAAACGCTTCCTCTGAATGTTATGAGTCGTGTCACCTTAACGAAAATGATCATTCTACCACGCCTGTTATATTATTTTTCAAATCTCCCGGTGTATGTCCCGGTCAGTATTCTTCGCAGTCTGGAGGGCACTCTCCGTGACTTGATTTGGAACAAAGGCAGAACGTGCATTGCGTTAAGCAAACTCTTTGAGCCCACAAGCAGTGGAGGTCTAGTAGTCCCGAACCTGGAACTATACTACCTAGCTTCTCAGTTACAATGGGTATCAAAATGGTTTTGCGGGAAAGGGCTGGAGGATACTGCGGATACAACGAAGTCGTGGTCGTAATCCCAGCTGTACTACTACTTTCACCCTATTGTGCGACTCCCCTGCCCGTCCCAGATGTATGTAGCACTGGCCCATAAATGTTATCGGAGAAGTCTATATCTGACTCGAGATACACCTCCCTATGCTCCTCTGATACCACTAGTAGGAACCCCAAGAGGCACAGCGAAGATATCTGGCGCTGAATTGCTAACATGGCACGAAGCAGGACTAGTTGCTGTGGGCGATCTGTATGCGGAGGGCAACCTTCTCACATTTGATACTCTGTCCGCAGAAAACGATATTCCTGCAGGTCAGTTTCTTTTACATGCAGCCATTGTGCAAACCCTGACGGCAGCCTAGGGGGATATAACAACTGAGCCCCAAACGCATTTGCTCATACAATACCTACACGTTATGGGGGAGGGCTCGCATGTGGTACACTGGCTGGTGGAAGCTCTATTAACACATACATTGAAACCACTAACGAGACTCCGTGAGAGGTGGGCTACAGCCAGAGGACGGCCATGGACCGACAAGGAGTGGGCCACAATTATAGCTGGTTCCACGTATATACTGCGTAATTCGAGATTCAAACTTATTCAGACATATATAATACATAGGGCTTACCTTTCCCCGGATAAGATAAATGACTATTTTCACCTAGATACCTCTGCTTGCTCCAGATGCAAATTGATTGGGGCCGATCTGTTGCACATGTTGTGGTCTTGTACCTCGTTGCAGTCATACTGGCATGCAGTTGTGGACACGTTAGCTAAATGTACCGGGACGCCGCTACAGTCCAATTGGGAAACCTGCGTCCTTGGGCTGTATCCACGGACGAAAAAGAACAGAGTAGCATCGAGGTTTAGAGACTTGGGATTGCTAACGGCTAAGCGCCTTATCACAAAACGATAAAACACACCGACCCGCCAGTGCCGGCCAGTTGGGAGAAATCCCTTATGATATGGGTGCACGCCAAGAGCACTACGTTGCATAAGGAGGAAACTGCGGGATTGCGCAAATACCCGATTGCACAGGCTTGGGATGATCTCCTTAAAACACTCACACGATTAGGCACTGCAGCACAAAACTCACAGCCCTCTAGTGACGTCGATGAAGCCTCAACGCAGCAACACCCTTCCCCACCCACCCTCTCCCACCCTACATGACATCAGGAGTCGCCGCTGACTTTGACTAAGCTATAGATAGTAGGCTGATAACGTGATACCCCCCCCTACACACCGCCACTAGCTCACAACCATCTGTCATTATTCTTTTTGTTTTTCTACTGCATTGGCCCTCGCACACCCTGATAATTGCTCTACAGCATGGTTTCCGCAGGCTAAGGATGGCGATCTCTTCCTTTCTTTTCTTTCTCCTTCTGTTGAAAGTTATAGTTCACTTGAGCAGGCATCCTGTTTAGATTCTTTGATACAGTCATTGTACATAGAGACAACGAGTACAGTGTACGAGACAACCACTTTAGTATCTGAGCAGAGCTGCAGATATGAACTGTATGTCTATACGTAACAACTTGTTATTTGTACAAATGCATAACCTGCAGAGTTTTCAATACTGTTGGTACATATTTGTTGTGATGCAAAACAAATCTATAATATGTTGATTGTAACTAAAATGAAAAACTTCAATAAAAAGATGTTTAAAAATAAATAAAAAATAAATAGAGAGACCCAAGGACAAACTCATTTCTTGCACCATCTCCGATGTAGAGCATGGATACAAATAGGGTGTGCAGCGTCTGGAAAATTACTGCACGCTCATGACGTCCTGTGACTTCCGAAACATTCCCTAGTAGGGGACACAGACACAAGGAGAGAAAAAACAACAGTATGTTCCTTGTCTTCCAAGTCTCCATGGAGAGCAGGTAGAGCAAAATTATAAGCAGAGCTTCCTTTGCGTTCCAAGATGGCAGAGAGATTTCCTTGGACCTATAGTTATTCCGTCCTCCACCTTCTTCCGACAGACAGTGTAATGCAAAGGGTTGATGGAAGTAAGTTGTGTACAAGGATCCATAGCTAAAGTCATAGCCGTAAATTAAGTAATCAAGTCCTAAAAAAGAATTTGAAGAAAACAAAAATAAGATAGTGGGTTACTTCTTTCAATGCGAGTCAAACATGCCTGTCTATGGCAACCAGTGGAGGTTTATGGGGCATGGTTAAGGAGTCCGAAAGAATTACGTCCATATGTGGGACTTTAATCTGGATATAGGATTATGTGTATTTCCAAAAATGATAACCAATATTCTTACTGTGTATATTCTGTCCCACTATATTTTTGACTTGATATATTTTTTTTCATAACAAATTTTATTCATTTTGATAGGTACAAAGCGGGTAGTGCCCGACACATACATACAATTAACAAGCGATAATGAAAGTACCATGTTATTAAATTCTACAACAATTTGGTCTGTAAAACATCAGGCCAATCAACTAACTTGACTTGATATTTTTGACACAATATTCTTGTATCGCAATGCTATTTCCACAAAATTTTGGTGGAATACCTTCAAATGGCATTCATGCAACATTTTAAAGAAACTGAACTTCAGTTGCCCCTTCCTGAGACCCTCTCCATGAAGACTCAAGACAGTGTACCACTCCTCATCTGTGAATCTCATTGAGATTATCTCTCACCCATGCAAAGCTAGTGACCCTCCAGTGGGAACAGAGAACAGTGATTTAAAAAAGCCGAAGATCAACCCTCCCCTAAATTAACCCCAAATGTACAGACATATCCATGCAAGAGAAGATGGAAAGTCTTAAGCAGAGAGTCCTAAAGCCGATCTTAGTGTGACAGTTGACTGTATCGCTATATCTGTAAAGGTTGTAAAACGTACTCAATTTGTACATCCTCAATGATTTAAAGAGACCCCCAGATACTAAGTTCTGAACCATTTTGATGCCTTCTAATGGCCAGACTGTCCAAAAGTCGTAGTTCCCCTCCAGTCTTAAGTTTAGCGTTCCTGCACAATGGTGCTTCAGTGTGTAAATGTGAGTGTATCTTGCAGAGCTTATGCACTGTTCTCATTACATGCAAAGTAAAGCATATGATAGGGTTTTAGAGCCTCACACTCTTATGAGCCTCTGTGTCGATTCCTTCTCTCACAGATAACGTGTTTATCAATTGTGAGCCAAAGTTGGGTGTTACCCGCAGTTCAGAAAAACATGGCATAGGTGTACTGATCTATCTAATGAGTAAGTGGAGTAAAAATGTGGTAACCATGGGCCACCCAATTTGGCGTGAAGTTTTGACATCCCGAGCCTTAGTGTTATTCCATTCCACAAGAACCTATTAATTGTAGACTCTGTCTCCCTCACTAGGGACCAGGGGATCAACAATTCCAGCAGAGCAAAGATGCAATTCAATCTGGGCACTGCATTCATTTTTACTTTTTGTATTCTTCCCCAGAGTGAAAGTCTCAGAAGCTCCTATGTCAGAAAGAAGTCCATTGTTTTTTGCAGTATGGGTTTTATGTTACCTTGAACTATGCCTTTTAGTCCCTATTTAACCAATACATAAAGATATTCCGAGTTATTTGAAACCCACTGGAAAGGACATCCTTTTATCTGTTACTCCCTTGTGCTGGAGGTGAACGAACTATATAGCAGTGTCTATTTCCAATGGTCATGTCCATTGCATGGTTAGAGCTCTATCATCCACTGAAAGAAGGACCATATTCTACAGATAGTAGTAGTATTTTGCTTAAGTTTCATGGTGGCAAAAGACACACAATTGATGGACGGAATGCAGAAAAAATCAAAACATTCACCGCCAGTCAAGAGATCTGGGTTAAGTCCAATCATTCTTTTGCTCACCATGCCACCCCAGTTTAGACCTGGCCATATGCAAATCAGTCTTGACCCTGTGCCTCATGGGAACAGTCCAGACCGAACTGCCAAGCCAGGTCCTCCCTGGACCGGAAACAAGCTTGTTTCGGTCCAGGGAGGACCTGGCCTGGCAGTTCGGGCTGGGCTGTTCCCATTGGGCGCAGGGTCAAGACTGATTTGCATATGGCTGGGTCCAAACTGGAATGGCATGGTGAGCAAAAAAACAATGGATTTAGGCCCAGATCTCTGTACTGGGGTGAATGTATGACATTGTTCTGCATTCTGTCCATCAATTGTTCTTTTTGCATTTGTCACCCCGAGTGGGACGGGTATGCCCAGACGTGGGTCCCGTGCTCTCCATGCCACTGGAGTCAAGCTATCCTGGCTGATGAGGGCTGAAAGCCCGAAACTGGTCCTAGGATGCTTGTTTCCAGTCCAGGGAGGACCTGGCCTGGCAGTTCGGGCTGGCCTGTTCCCTTTGGGCGCAGGATCAAGACTGATTTGCATATGGCTGGGTCCAAACTGGAATGGCATGGTGAGCAAAAAAACGATGGATTTAGGCCCAGATCTCTGAACTGGGGTGAATGTATGGCATTGTTCTGCATTCTGTCCATCAATTGATCTTTTTGAATTTGTCACCCTGAGTGGGACGGGTATGCCCAGACGTGGGTCCTGTGCTCTCCATGCCACTGGAGTCAAGCTATCCTGGCTGATGAGGGATGAAAGCCCGAAACCGGTCCTAGGATGCTTGTTTCCAGTCCAGGGAGGACCTGGCCTGGCAGTTCGGGCTGGACTGATCCCATTGGGCGCAGGGTCAAGACTGATTTGCATATGGCTGGGTCCAAACTGGAATGGCATGGTGAGCAAAAAACCGATGGATTTAGGCCCAGATCTCTGTACTGGGGTGAATGTATGACATTGTTCTGCATTCTGTCCATCAATTGTTCTTTTTGCATAAGTTTCATGGTGGTCATGTGTACAGACGTCCGAGACCTCTCTAGGTGCTTTGGGGCCAGACAGTGAAGTGCGCTTAATTAGGATGTCACAGGGAAAGAATCTACTTATGGAGTCCATTAAGGGAGTTGTATTGGCTATAACCCTGGGCATAATACTTCGCTACGCTCACGGAGCATGCAAAGTTTGTGCTACTACGCACTACGCAAATTGCACATAGCAGAGTGAAAAACTGTGCTAATTGACGTAGCGTAGCAGCAGTATACTAAACACCCAAAAATGCTTTGATAAAGCAATTTTCTATGCTAAAAAGCATATAACAAATTCACAAAAGTGAACTTTGACAATAAAATATCAAGCAATGAGAGAGGTGATGATTTTGGGGTCCCCCTAACCTAGGGGAGGACCAAGCAGATGCCTTGAACACAAAAAGCATATCATGTGAACGATTCAGTGGTGGTCCCTTCCTCCTAGGACCACCCTAAGCACAGTTATGGGCAAAAATACAATCCCAACCAAAGGCCCTGCAAAGCATTATGGGACGAGATTAGCAGTGGGCAGTGAATATTATAGTGTCCAATATCAAAATAATTCTACAAAGAGCTGCAGTTCAACTAGTCGTTACTAGATGTCCCTCACTAGTCAAATGCAAAAGCATTGAAATTATTAATACATCAAGCTGCAGTTCCACTAGTCGTTACTAGATGTCTCACGAGTCAAATGCAAAAGCATTGAAACCCTTTCATGAAGCTTTTGCATTTGACTCGTGAGGGACATCTAGTAACGACTAGTGGAACTGCAGCTCTTTGTAGAATTATTTTGATATTGGATACTATAATATTCACTGCCCACTGCTAATCTCGTCCCATAATGCTTTGCAGGGCCTTTGGTTAGGATTGTATTTTTGCCAATAACTGTGCTTGGGGTGGTCCTAAGAGGATGGGACCACCACTGAATCGTTCAAAAGATGTGCTTTTTGTTTTCAAGGCATCTGCTTGGTTCTCTCCCTAGGTTAGGGAGGATCCCAAAATCATCACCTCTCTCACTGCTTGTTAATTTATCATTTTCATTATTTTGAAATGACTATATGCATTTTTACCAGATAAAGACAGAAATATTTATTTTATCTTAACTTGCACTGTGCAAGATGCCTTTGGCAATTATTGTACAGTGCAGTCAAGCACACAGCTACGCACTACGCAATTTGCATAGCTATGTGTAGTTCAAAATGTACTTCACGTAGCTACGTGAAGTGCTACTACGCAAACTACGCCCAGGCTTAATTGGCTATCTGAACCCTCACAGCAGTATCAAACTGGGACATAATATAGACCCAGGCACCAAACTAAACGTGGCCACCAGTAGTTAATTAAATAGCTAAAAAAGTGGCCCATCTTTGCAAACTGGTGGTCGGCTCTGTCAGTGGCTACCCAAAAATAATGTGCGAATGGAGGACTGGTCTTGGCTGCCAGCATCATTGGCAAAGGTGACCCGTGTAGATAGTAATTGAATAACCGGAGCTCCGGATGTTAATGTAAATGAAATAAGTTTATGCTCATGGAATGTCCACGGATTAAACCATTTATTGTCTGACCCAGATACGATATTATTCTTAAATTTATTTTCATTTCTATTATTCCAAGAAACATGGTGCGAACAAATGACCCCTATGTCTGGATTTAATTAATATAGTATTCCGGCAGTAAAAACTAAAAAATTTGGACGGGCAAAATGTGGATTGGCGTGTTATATTGCGGCCGACTTAAACCTAGCAGTGGATGTGGTAGATTTCAATCTGGGTTGGCTACAATGCCTTGTGGTAGATACCACTGATTTAAGTATAATTATTCTTAATGTGTATTTGAGTGCCAGTAAAAATAAGTCTGCACAGATTTATATCCTGCGGGATGTACTGAGCACATTAATAGTTCAATACCCAGATGCTGGCTTAATAGTATCAGGTGATTTTAATTTGCAACTAAGCCGGTTCTCAGATTTTAATTGTAAGTCTGGAGGTCTGGCAAAAGAATGCTGTGACATTATGTCTGAGGCTGGAGTTATCCAGTTAAAAGAAAAATCTAGGTTCACTCCCACGTTTAAGAATTCCAAACAATGTTCAATCATTGATTATACATATATTTCAGACAATTTGAGATCAAATATGTATGACTATAAGGTAATCTGTAGGCCAGAAAGTGATCATAACCCCCAGGTTGTAAAATTAAATTTTTCTGTTAAGAGTCACTCTAAATCTAATGATCTTCCCAATGTGGCATGCTCTGCATATAACCTGAGGAGGCTGGTATGGCATTTAGCCAAAGAGGAGGAGATTATGCAAACAGCTGAGGTATTGATTAAGGAATGTGACCTGGGTGTTCAAGACGATATGAATATGATCAACAAATGGGACTATATTACAACGTCCCTTGTGGGGAAATTTGCAGCCAGCAAGATCAGGAAAATTAATACCCATTTGAATCCACAAAAATTATGGTTCCCCCCAAATTACAAAAGTTAAAGAAATCACTTAACAAAGCAGTTAGGTGGTGTACGCTCATAGATTTTGCCAGACCTATTCAGTGTATAAAGAAAATCTGAAGGAACTTAAGAAGTCCTACAAACAAGAAGTATGGAAAACCAAAATTAAACATCAAACTGGGCTATGGAATAGTTTATTATCCGCCTCAAAGCAAAATAATGCAAAAAAATGTTGGTCAATTATTAATAAGCTCGAAAGGGAGGCTGTAGGGCTTTTTCTGTAAATATAACAGAATTTAGTTGGGTCACGTTTATAGCCAATTTGTATGGTTCACCGGTCCAGATGGAAAATCAACCAGATGTATTGGTTGGATGTGTGGAAAATATTATTTTACCAATCAATGTAGGGAATGGTGAGTGTCTGGAGTTGAATTCCATAGATCATCTTATTGACTCCAGTCCTGATCCAAATTTTGACTTGGGAATTCCGAGTTGTAATCAGATATTGACCCTGTTAAGAGGGCTTCGAGCAAATGGTGCCCCTGGACCTAATGGGCTACCTAATGCCATGTTTCGTGCTAATGGTGACATGTGGGCAGGTATTTTGCATAATCTATTTAGGGAAGTGTTGACATTGGGGATTGTCCCAGAATCATGGCAAGGCAGCATACTGCAACCCATTTACAAAAGCAGCCCGTTGGCTAATCCCGCTAACTATCGATTAATTTCACTTACTGATGTCGATGCAAAGGTGTTCGCTTCTACTCTTTTAATAGAATTGGAAGATTGGGCTACGCAGGAGGGCATTATTCCCTTTAATCAGACTGGTTTCCGGAAAGGACAATCCACCATCACAAACCTGTTGGCTTTAACCGTAGTTGCGGAGAGGGCTGCCTTAAATAAACAAAATTTATATATTGCTTTTATTGATCTTAAGGCAGCCTTCGACTCTGTGCCACGAAACTTGTTATGGAAAAACTGTTAGATCGTGGCATCTCAAGTAAATTGTTGAAGGCTATCATTCTTTTGTATACAGATACTTGGGTCCAAGTTAAATTGGGCGATGGCAACTCGTTATCAAGGAAGATTAGGACATATAATGGCCTAAAGCAGGGTTGTGTTCTTGCCCCCTGTCTATTTAATCTATTCTTATCTGATCTTTCCCTGCATTTGGATGTTGTTAATGGGCATGTCCCTAGGATGGGGGTGCAAATTAGTTACCTCCAGTATGCCGATGATACTATACTCGTGAGTCATACTCCTATCGGCCTACAAAGACTTATTACCGCCTTTGAGGACTATACTCAACAGAATGGCCTTGAACTGATTGTCAAAAAAACCAAAGTGATGAAAATTGGTGTAGTTAAACAGAAGTTTACTTTCTGGAAGGCCAGAGCAGGCATAATTGATGTTGTTAAGACGTATAGATACTTAGGGGTGGTGTTTGATAACCGTGTGTCTTTTAAATTTCATCTTAAGGATCTAAGGGCTAAGGCTGTGACCTTAATCCATGCTTTTAAATGTTTAAAAAAATCATTGAACTGTCAATCATATGATTTTATTTTTAAAGTAATCAAAGCCAAATTACAACCAACCCTCATATATGGTTCTCCCATTACTAGAGGTAAAGATGTGAAGGTTCTTGACCTATTGGTCGTCAAGGTCTTCAAAGCAATTTTTGGGATTGCCAAATCAGTGTGTCAGGCAGGAATAAAATTGGAGTTTGGTCTCCAGAGACAGAGCCTGATATCAAAAGGAGCTTTTATTAAATGTATGGTTGCATTGTCAACTTCATCACCCGCATCCCTAGGGGCCATTTGTTGGCAAGAAATAGACAAGTCTGTCTATGCAGCTAAATGGAGATCTTACAATTTAACTTCCATAAGAGACATCGGCCTGCAAATTGAACTGCAAGATCTGAAAATGCCCAATTACAAGTTAGTTTTAAAAAAGCATATTAAAGCTGAATCGCTTAAATTGGATAAAAATGCACTAGCAGAGAAAAATTATGCATGGTATGTGATTAATACATACCAATCCCTGCGTATTCAGCCGTATCTGAATGTCTTCTTTTCAGCGAAGATTAAAAATAAGTTCTTAAGGTTACGCATGGGATTAAACCCAACAAAGGAGGGCACGCAATCCTGGATCATGCAGTGGTCGGATTCTAACTGTAGACTTTGTGGTTGGCCACAGGAAACACTAGTCCATATAGTGTGTGTGTGCCACAATTTGATTAATCTTAGACGTACAGTTTTGAGAACTTTTTTTCAGGTGAGCGGGGTGAGATCTGCTCGTCAGGCTTTAATCATGTCACTATTGAATGGATCCCATTACTATGTCAACTGGTAAAACTTTTATCGGCAGCTGAAAAATGTCTGATATAATAATGTAGTTCTCTACTATTTGTATGCCTGCCGACTAATAGTGCTATGCGGTCCATACTTTTATCATTTGAATATTATGTTGTGAGGGTGACAATCTGAAATGTAACGATGGAAGTGTCACCATACAGTAAATTGATGCATTTTAATCTTGTTTTATATGACGGTTGTTGCTATAATTGCACATCAGACCTTTTAGTAAATTGATGCACTTTACTATTGTTTTGATATGATGGTTGTTGCAATAATTGCACATTAGCACTTTGAAATGTAATTTGTGCACTAAATGTATAACAGAAACCTCCCTGTCTCAGTTAGTTTTGCACTTTATCATTAACACTTAGTAATACAATATGTATAATGTTTTGCAGTAGAAATTAATGGTTATTCGTTAGTTATTTTTCCGCTATGCACAAGGAAATAATATGTATGCAGCATACCGACATTTTAAAATTTAAAATGTGCAATATGACTATGTAATTAATGATGTTGGGAGGCTAGATCTGAGTTTACTGATAAGTTTTAACTTGGACATAAGGGACAGTTTTTATGTGAAGGGAAGATGTTTTGTCTGTAATGAATTTTATTATGATTAATCTGGTTTTAAGATTGAGATGTGAAGATGTTGTGATTGCAATGATTTTAATTAATCAAGCAATAAAGATGTTACAATATATAACTTGTATAAGTGTTTCGCAAGGTATGGACGACTGTATGATTTGAGCTTGCTGCAGGAAAAGTTTGTTTTAATATTAGGCAAATTAACAGTAAACACTGGCCCAGTAGACCATAAAATAGGCCCACAAACAGCCAAAACACCGGCCAACACGCAGCCCTGTCAGACCAGCCCATCAGGCACTCCCTGCTAGCATCCTAAGCAAGGATGAGCTCCATACTTGGGATACCGAGGAAGACGCCATCTTTTCAGATCTGGTGGGACACCAAGCTTCCACGTGGCTACCTGCCCTCGGATATAATGATGCAAACAAGCAGTAGGCCACAAACCTACCTTTGGTGAGATAGTCAAGCTAGCCTTGAAAAAAGCATAAAACATTTAAAGTGCCAGTTTCCATATTCAAGCACACGTTAAGAACCCTTGAAAGGTAGATGAAATGTGACTAATGTAGGAATCCTGGTTTAAGACAGTTAAGCGATTAAGTGCTCCCCAGACCCTCTGGCAGCTCAGTCTCTTGGAAGAGGTCTGCGGAAAAATAACACACACACTTTCTATCTCACTCGTTCAACAACCAATAAAAAGCCCTTTCACTTGCAAAAAACAAGACCAACTGACTTTGTCAATGCTTGCTAATATGATTTTGATAGGCGAAAGGCTGGCTTTAGCCGGCATCTTTACAAATGAGTCCTGCTGATCCACTTAACTGACTGGAATATTCCCTCATCCCCCCCTCCCTCCTTCCTGTCACACTACACGGTGTTCCAGTCTTGCCAATTGCATCGCCGTAGTAAGGATGCAACGGGCCTCTTAGACGCGGTGCCCAGTCCAGGGTACCACTGCACCTGCTGCACTGTTGACAGCTTACGCCACGGGATATGGAAAATATCTGAAAAAGATTAATGTACATACATTTTGCTTATTTCAAAATCACTTTGTCAAATGTATAGTTATGTATTCCCGACTGTAAACCCGTCTGACATTGCACGTCAAAATGGCGGGTGGAACTGTTAGAATCTGTGAGGTCATCGGAAGCACGAGGCCACGTGCAGCTCTTGAACTGTCTGGACAGCGGGCGAGAGAGAGATTCCGCGAGGCGTCCTGGAGTCGACTCCACCCTTGCTGCTGCTGCACGTGTTTTAATTTTGTAATTAAATTACGTCTGCCCGTTTCCTCCTCTGCAGTAATACCACAGTGGATGGATACGGTTGTCAGAAAGGAGCCGCTCACGAGGTTTTTGTTTTCATTTTACAGGGGGATCAATCAGTTCTGCGCTGCAACTAAATATTGTTCCACTGAGAAGGGCGCGGAGTGAGAGAGACAGCCTACTATCTCCTGGCACAGCTGGCGCCAGTTTTTAGGCAGTTGCGCCGTTCAAAGTGCATGGAGATGATGCTTACACGCACCGCGTTACCCAGGAAAATTCAGAAACTGAACAGTGGTGGCTGCTCTCAGCCTGCAGTTCACAATTGACTCGGGCATTCCCCAGATAAATGTATCCATGGTGGCACAAACAGGCAGACGAAGACTTTTGGACCCCCCCCGCCTCATGTACCGTGTGGTGATCCGCTATCGGGTCACCCGCGGTGCGCTTTGGCTATCGGCGCAGCGCCAGACACATGGACACGCACAGCGCTGGTGTCATCCGAAGTGCCGCCCCCGAGCGGGCGCCTTCCTTTTATTGGCTCCCCGCCGGCCACACCTGGCCGGCGGATGTGGTGCGAACATCCCCCCCAGCGCCCAGGGCACTGGAGCGCTAACCACTACATCCCTTCCCAACTCGGATGTTTTTGAAAAACACAAACTTTGAAAAGTCATGTAAAAGTTCACATAGTCACTTGCCGGTGCTCGGCTCTGCTCTGGATGCTTCTCCTTCTCACTTCAGAGGACAGTTCTCAGCATGCATAATCCCGCAGGCGTTGGCTAGGGCGAGGGTTAGGCCGCAGTTCATACCTGTGACCTCGGTGTCTTCCACGCTCAGCTTCCGGACTGTCGTCTTCAGCAATACGGGTGTGGCAACCTGGGGGAGTTATCACTGGGCTCGTCGGCCATCGGACTGTGCCTTGATTCACTTCCTGGAGTCTCTGGTCGCTCGATGATTTGGGTCGTTAACGGTCTTGTTTCCTCTTCCTCGCTGGTCTGGCGGGGACCTCTTTAAACCATGAGATGTTCCTCGACACGTTCTCTCTCCCTCTGCTCGCCGTTACCATAGACCCCCGGTTGGCTGTCACTGTCCAGGTGCCTGGTTCGTAGTGGGTCCTGAACTTCCCTCCTGGCCGTCGGTCTCTGATGATGACGGTCGCTCCTGGCCGCAGGCTTCGTGGCGTGGCACGGCATCGGGCGCTCGCTTGGTTATTCCTACGCTCTCGCCGAGCTTGGGTTGCTTGGCTGTCCAGAGGTGGGGATACCCACCCCGGGCATGTTGGTATCAAGTCCCGCCTCGGGCCTCTTAGCATCAGCGACCACGGGCTTCGTTGCGTGGTGCAGTGAGGGGTGCTCCGATACTCTCTCAGGAACTCATGAAGTCGCCTCTCCGAGTCGGCGTGTTCTAACGTGGCGATTCGGAATGTTTTATTCAGAGTCCGCATGAATCTCTCCACGTCTCCGTTGGCCTGAGGCCATTGAGGTGTGACTTTCCGGTGGTGTTTTCCATGTTGTTGCAAGAATGTGGCGAATTCCAACCCTTGGAATGGCGGGCCGTTGTCGCTCCGGATTTCTTGCGGGATTCCGAACATGGCAAAAGCTTTCTCTAAGCTGGGGCGCACGTGGGTGAATGCTGTGGACGTCACCAGGTCCACGACGGGGTACTTGGAGAACGCATCCACGAGGACCAGGGTGTGTCGTCCGTCGGGAAAGCTCCCAAAGTCTATGCTGACTTTGGACCATGGCTCTCCGCACGCCTCCTCTGTGATGACCGGGATCGGCCGCGTCGAAGCACTGGTCAGTTGGCATGACGGGAAGCAGCGAACAAGCTCATCGACCATCTGTTCCAGTTCGGGAAACCAGACTTTCTCCCGCATCCTCGTTTTCATCTTTGTGGCCCCTTGATGGCCTCCATGGGCGAGTCGTGTTGCTCGATCTCTCAACGCTCGGGGTATGACCAGCCGGGACCCCCTTAGCAGGATGCCTTCACTTGTTGCACTGAGCTCGCTCCTTACCCGCCACATCTTCGTTAGCCCTTCTCTGTCTTCCTGGTTCCAGGCATTTGCCTGATGTAGGTAGTCTTTCCAGGATCCTGTTTGCACGGCGTGTAGGGTGCGACCGTATACGCTGTCGTCCCGGGCGGCCTCCTTGATATCTTCCAGGGTCATGGCTCGCGGACATGCCGCTGTGGATACCATATTGAGATACTGCTCGGCTGCCTCGTCATCACCTTCGTGCGTCTGTTGCGTTGGGTGGCGGGAGAGAAAATCCGCTGGGTTCTTTGCCCCGGGTCGGTAGACAACGTCCATCTCATACGACTGCAGTTGCACGGCCCACCGTTCGATTCGCGGCGGAGGGTGGGGAGCTGATCCTTTGAAGAGAGATACAAGGGGTTGGTGGTCGGTGACCATGGTAAACGGTTGTCCTATCAGGTAGAGGTGAAAATGGCCACAGGCCCATTTGATGGCGAGCGCCTCCCGCTCTATTTGTGCGTATCTTGTTTCCGTAGGCGTCCGGGATCTGCTTGCGAACGATAGTGCCGCCCATCTGCCGGGCTCTTGCTCTTGGGCTAGGATTGCCCCAAGCCCTAACGGGCTCGCGTCGACGAGGACTTCTGTCCGCTTTGCGGGGTCGAAATACGCCAGCGTTGCTTCCCCCAGGAGTGCACCCTTTATGCTTTGGAAGGCCTCTTCTTCCTGTTGCTCCCACTTCCATGGGCTGTCTGTCCGGGTGAGTGCCCTGAGAGGTTCTGCTCGGGTCGCTAGGTCGGGGATGAACCTCCCACAGTAGGTGGCCATCCCGAGGAAACTTCGCACTTCCGTGGGCGTCGTGGGGGCGTTCTTGATGGCCTGCGACTTCCTCGGGTCCACCTGGATGCCTTCTTGGTTGAACACATAACCAAAGAATTCTAGGGAAGGCTGAAAGAATTGACACTTGTCTTTATGGAGTGTTACTCCGTGTTCGCTTAGGCGCTTTAGCGTGTTCCGGAGATGCTTGTGGTGATCAGGCGCTGTTGCTGAGTGGATTAAAATGTCGTCGCTGACGTTAAGTACGCCAGGCAGGCCAGATAGCATTTCTCTGATCGTATTCTGGAATACCTCGGCTGCCGCGGATATTCCGAAGTTCAGCCTTTTGTATCTCCTGAGCCCAAGGTGAGTGCTGAAGGTGGTGATATACCTGCTTTCTTTCGATAGCGGCAGTTGGTGGTAGCCGGCGTTGAGGTCGATCTTGGAGAACCACCTTGATCCGTTGACATCGGCTATTATGTCGTCCATCGTCGGGGTGATATGGCGTTCCCGCTTGATGGCTTTGTTTGGCAGCCTCATATCGATACATAGCCGTATGGCGCCCGGCTGCTTCGGCTTCTCCGCGATGACTAACGGGGACACCCAGGGCGTGGGCCCGGACACCTTCTCGATGACCCCTTGTGTTTCGAGAAGTTCGAGCTCCTTCTCCACCAACGGCCTTAGGTGGAACGGTACCCTCCGATGTCGTAGGGCCACTGTGGTGACGGCCTTGTTGATGTGCAGCTTGATGGGGTCGCATTTGATGCAGCCTAGGCCTTGGAATAGTTCCGGGAATTGCTCGAGCAGTTCATCTACTCGGTGCGCCTGGACTCTTCTGGCGAACGAGACCAGTCCTAGGTCCTCCGCTGTGTGGCTGCTCAGCAGCGTATCCGCTTCGCGGTCGATGACGTGGATGGTAGCCATGACTTCTCGGCCTTCTGTCTTGATCGGTACCGATATTTTTCCTTTGAGTGGTAGCGGCGTGTGCGCCCCGTAGGCATATATCCGAGTCTTTGAGGGTGTGACCGGAGGGCACGGACGTAACCGTCGATACTGCTGGAGGCCCATCACGTTCACTGACGCCCCCGTGTCGATAATCGCCTTTACCTCGGAGCCGGCGATCCGGACTACACAGGTCGGTTGAGGCCTGCGGCGTCACGACCTCGGCGTCTCCCTCGGCACACAGCGGCGAAGTGGTTTGGGATCCCGCAGTTTGTGCACGATTTTCCTTGTGCCGGGCAGTCTTTTGCTGCGTGCGGCTCGTGGCCACAGTAGCCGCACCGTGACCTGGGCGCGTCTGGTTTCGGTTTCCGGGGATACTTTGTCCTGGTCTTTGTCTTGATGGCGTCTGCCCTCTCGACCTTGATCTCAGAGCGCCCTACCGGTTTGGTGAGGGCCTGGTCCATCTCGTTCGCCCTGGCCGCTGACAGGTCATGGGACCGTGCCAGGATGAGGATGTCTTCTAGCGCTGTCCTTGGTTGGCGTAGAATGAGGCTCCTCAGGGTTTTGTCTCTGCATCCCTGGATGAGCTGGGCTCTGATCTCCTTGGTCTGGTCATCCTCGGTGCAGGTACTGGCAAGCTCACGTAGGCGGGCGTAGAACGCGTCTATGGACTCTCCTTCCCTTTGGCGCGCTTGGCGCAGCTTAAAGCGCTCGAAATCCGGGTTGAGCTGCGGGTCGAAATGGGCGTCCAGCGCGGTCACAGCCGCATCGTAGTCTGTCGCGGCTCCCGTGTTCGGCAGGTGCTTAAAGAGCTTGAAAATCTCGTCCCCGGCATAATGAAGGAGGAGGGAGCGTTTTATGGCGTCATCCGCCTCCCGGGTTGCAATAAAGTAGTTATTGAGGCGCTCAATCCACACCCGCCAGCGGGGGGACGCTGTCGCCGGGTCTTCCAGTTCGCTGAACGGCGGCAGCACGCCTGATGCCGCATGCTGAAATGGCAGCCGGATGGGGGCAAGGCCGCGGTCGTCGTCAGCCATGAGTGCACCCTGCTGAGCCGGAGTAGTAGTAGCTGCAGTCGCTGGATATCCCTAGCCGCTGTTGGGCGCCCCTTACAGCGTGTTAGGCCTCCTTCCGGCACCTGCTTGTAGCGCCTGGTGAGGGGATGGATGGCCGGCGCGACGGCACTGAGGCGGCCAGGGAGAGGCGTAGAGCGCCGGACTCCCGTGGCTGGCCGGCCAGCAGACTAAGATGATGTGGCTGACTGTGGTGGGTACACTCCCCCCCTTGGCTCAGGGTAGCGCGTGCCAGTGCAGAGCCTCACTGCCGGCAGGAGCACTCAGGCCGAGAGAGGCGAACCCACGTGGCAGCGCGCACCGGCGCTGTGTTACTCAGGGGCGGGGCCTGAAGAGCAAAGGCAGCCGGAATCAGCAGCAGGAGCGCAGCGTGGCGCACGGCCTCGTTGTGAGCCCCGGTGCTCTCGTAGGTGCGGGGGCTGACTCACCCTCCGATGCGTGTCCGGCGGCCGGCAGGTTAGGGGCCTCGCAGGTTGCGGGTCGTCGCCGTGTGGATGCACGATAGTCCCGATGGGCAAGGGACAAACACACGAGGGTCTCGGCCCTCCTCGTCGCCAGTGTGGTGATCCGCTATCGGGTCACCCGCGGTGCGCTTTGGCTATCGGCGCAGCGCCAGACACATGGACACGCACAGCGCTGGTGTCATCCGAAGTGCCGCCCCCGAGCTGGCGCCTTCCTTTTATTGGCTCCCTGCCGGCCACGCCTGGCCGGCGGATGTGGTGCGAACATCCGCCCCAGCGCCCAGGGCACTGGAGCGCTAACCACTACATCCCGCACTCCCCCCACCCCAAAAAAACAAGCTTGCTGAGGCTGGTGCCGTCGTCCTGGGGTGTTTTGACACCCCTTATTGGAGGTTAGCAGTCCAAAGCCTCGGAAAACGAGCTGAAACCATTATTTACAGTGGTTTTCAGCTTGTTTTCCCTGCCGCCGTGTGATATCTGTTCCTCACCGGGAGACGTGTGAGGGGAGATGATAACCGGTGTCACTCACACCCTGGCACCGTGTGAGTTTGCAGGTATGGGGCTGCTTACTTCTGGGAAACGTATAGGTACATGTTGCAAATGTAACAATGAACTGCAGACAATTGATTTATTTTAGTCCCAGATTTGAAAGACTTTAAACTCTATTAACGTTTGACCACTGACATCCTAATCCTTGAAGGCAGGACCTGCAATTTCTTATAAAATGTAGCCTTTTAATCCCATACTGTACTGATCAATGTTGCTGAGCTAATGGCAGTGGTGGCTGTGACCTTTGAAAGTGGTAGGCATAATATTTGTTTTGAATTGTAACCAGCGAGTCCGACGTCTTCTAGAGGCAGTGGCTTCCGCCCCCCCTCCCCACCCCCCAATCCCGTCTCCGGGCCTCCCCAATTTTTTAAAACTTGTTCCAATACTGTTCTTCAAATAAAATTTTTACAAAAATACAGAGAGGCTCTGAAAGGGGACCTATTAAATATTGAGTTCCTTTCATGCTGTGCCAAGCCAGTAAAATCTGGCGCTCCTCAAGGGTTGGCTCCATTTTTTTCAAAATGTGCTATGGGTGCCCCTTATATCAAAAAATACTTCCATTGTCCCAGGGTCAGCATTTTGTCATGGGTTCCCCCCACTTGCAACAAGTGCCCGCTTCGGACAAAAATTACATGCAATATGCCAGTGCCATAATTTTGCCATTGATGCCATCCAGATACCATAGGTTATCATTATGTAAAAGATTACTTAAGGATGTTAGTGCCAGTATTTTGTCATGGTTGCGCCCATCCTATATGACACAGTTATCCTCCCTTATGCCAGAGATTACTTAGATTAACCCATAAACTCAGACTTTCCTCCAATATGGCAGTGCCAGCATTTTCTATGAGTATCCGTTATGACCAGTATTACCTTCTGTATGCTAACACCGGCATTTTGCCATGGGTGTCTGATATGCCATGTATTCCTCTAGTATACCAGTGCCGATATCTGGTTATAGGTGCCCATTATGCTAAGAATGGGCTCCAGTATGCCGGCAGCAATATTTTGCCATGGGAGCCCCTGAGCCAATGGCAGACGTGCAAGCATGACACAAACGTCACATTCATACTCGCATTCACTCACTCACTCTCATTTGCACTCCCACTCCCTCTTATCTCATTCATTCTCACTCACAGTCTTGCACTCACTTTTTTGCTCCCTTCTTTATTCACACTCTTTCACATTCTCTCACTTGCTTGCACTCACGCTTATTCACTCATGCTTACTTATTCTAACCCAGTCTTATTTATTCTCAGTCACTCTGACTCGCTCAGTCTCACTCAATTATTCATACTTACTTGCTCTCTCAAACCTCATTCTCTTGCACTTACTCTTACTCCATCTCAATTATTTTCACCCACTCAATCACCGCCACTCTCGCATTTTTACTCTCAATATCCCTCACATTCATTCTTATTCATTCTCACTCGCTCTCACTCACTTGCAGTTATTCTTACTCACTCATTCCCAGTGTGACTTGCTCATACTGACTATCACTCACTCATTCTATTAACCCTCGGGGAAGACCACAGCTAAAGCAGGAACCTGACAGCTTGAAGCTAAGCGGTTGTACATTCTAGGTTTCAGCTTCATGCTTTTTCATCCTCCTTTTCCTGACTCTATGATGAGTTGGCAAAGGGTGGGTTGACCGGCTGATTGGTATGTAGAACTTCAGCATGTCACAAATAGGAAGCCCTGAGATATGTATGGCAAGCTCCTGAGTCCAGGGCTGGGACTTGATACCCCTGGACAATCTGGCCTGTGGTTGTTGCTGGCGCCTCTATGCATCTGTGGCAGCCTTCAGATAGCTGCCACTTATTGCCTCAGGCGATAACCTTCACTCACAGCCAGGGTTGGCGTTTTTTAGATTTAAAAATATAATTTATAATTCACTATTAGTTTAATAGAAACAGGGCAGAAAACAAGGATGGTGAAGCACTGAGGGTGAGCAGCACCTTCCTGTGATTCAGATTTCCCTATCCCAATGCACCACAACAGTTGCCCCCAACTTCTCCTACCAGGCAGACCGCCAGCATTGCAGACATCAGGACTTGTACGCATATACACAACCACCAGAAGAGCTAACTAGAACTTGACCACCCCCCCAAAGGCTTGCACAGAGCTCTTTGGTTCCTTCCAATGTATCCTTCACTCCCCTTCCTTCTCCCTCTGATAACAGCTTCTACAACCACCATGACTCTCGCAGTGTTGCAACAACCACAGATTGCACATCAAGTGCGCTTTCCCTCAGCAGTGTCATCATGGTGAGCACTACTGGGGCCCTCTAGTGGTACAGAAGAGGTCCAGGTTAGTCCCAGCAAAGCAATAAAGGGTAGAAGTGAAGCAGAAGTTAATCTTCTAAGGATGTGATAAGTGATCTGTCCTTTGCGCGTCTATGGGATCGGAACACACACTTTTGTACTTAACATTACAGCAGGTTAGAGAAGGCATTTTTTACATTTAGCTCCAGCACTTTGATTTCTAAAAAAAATATCTGTTGAGACAATAGGTTTACGCAAATTGTAGATAGGTGGATAACACCTGTCAGACATAGGGGGTCATATACAGTATGGCAGGCAGTCTGCCAAGTCCCCAGGACAGTGGAGGCCATCACCTTCCCAGAGGATGACTACATTCCATAATTGGAGCTCCCTACCAGGCAGGCAGGGATCTCTCCCACTTCAGTGGAGCTGCTGCACCTTCATTGGGGGTATTGACGCTTTGCCAAGTGTGATTTGGCAAGCAAGCACCATATCTGATTTGTGCACTCAGCTAAGTTTTTTACTTTTCAAAAATAAACTACCAAAGTGTTAACTAATTCTTGAAAAACAAAATATTAAACGACCCGGCTGCATGGGGAGCCATTGATCAATTTCCTTGAGTTTCCAGCTGTTCATTTATAGTTTGAGCATGTCTGCTGCACAAACATAAGTTTGTAAGTTTCATTAAGCACTTGCATATACCACTGCCACAATTGGGATAGATTCTGCCTTAAATACCCATATATTTCCACCTAATGTCAAGGATGTCCACAATATGCGAAGAACTACCACCAATATAGCAAGGCCACATTTTGTTAGGAGTGGGTCTCATCACGCAGTTGAGGGCTACAAGATGGTAAGAATGACCCCCATTATCCCTGGCTAGCTTTTTAACTAGGGTGGGCACCATCGCGCCGTGGCCTTGTCATACTATTCTTTTAACCCACTTCCAAATTCCACTTTATCTGTGCATGCTGCTTATGTAGGCATTGATTTCATATTTCTTTCAAGATTCTACATTTTGTGTCATACCTTTTTTATACAAAGGCCAAAATGTTTCAATGCTTCAATAAAACAGAAACCAAGCAGACTCCCTGCAAAAATGCATCTGTGCTTGGCAACCATTTGCCTGTTGAAATCAAACAACTCATTGTAAAGAGGGGTCAATATGTGACGCTTATATATGAATGTCAACCTGTCGCTATCATTTCAGTTCTTCAGACAGATGGTGATATCTCCAGATAGACTCACTTACATTGTTTATGGGTATAATAATTCCCAGACAATATTTCAAAGCAGGCCCATTTCACTCTTACCTATTGGCCATGCTTTCTACCACTCTGATTCTGATACATTGAGTCATAAAGCTGTATTTCACTGCTTGCGCGACCTGGTGATGCATAGTATTCAATACAAGAGTACGCAATACAACTATATAACTTTGTGTCCGACACATGCTGTCACCTACTTAAATGTCGATAAAACATACAGTATAAACTCAGGCCTATAGCCAGGAGTATATGTTTGGGGGGGGGGAGGGGCTTGTAATCACAATATAAACGAGATATAGGGGAAGGGTCGAGCCAGTTCCCTGGTTGAATTGGTTTTTAACTATTATATACCATTGTTAGATTTTAAAGGACGTAATACATTTCATTGTATTTTTTATTTTTACTATTCTACCGTGAGACATATTTTGAGAAATGGTGATTAGCGCACTTTAAACCACTTTTTGCCTGGTACTTTGGTCAAAAGTGGAAAACATTACACATGTAATGTAAAGTACATGTAATGATTTCCACTTTTGACTGACGTACCAGGATTTTGTGCTCTTAAGAGTTACTAGGAAATTTGTAAAGTGGATTTGGTGAAAGCTGAAATTAATTTAAATACATAATTGTCAGAAATGGGGGTCTCTAGTTAGCAGAGGTATGCACCTTGTCCAAGTAGGGACCCTTGCTTCTAGTCAGGATAAGGGAGTTACACACTTTAGATAACCCCTGCTCACCCCCTTCGTAGCAAAGCACGAGCAGACAGGCTTATCTCAAAGGCAAAGTGTAAAGTATTTGCACCCAGGCGCACAGTAACAAAGTGAAAACAGTAACACAGTGAAAACACTACAAATGAACACCACACCAGTTTAGAAAAATAAAGTATCTTTATCTAAACCAAACAAGACCAAAACGACAAAAATCCAACATACACAATTTAAAATATGACTTTTAAAAGGATTACTGCAGAAATACAGCTCATAGAAACATATAGCTCTAACTGGGGCTATCACGACATCTTGACCGGCACAAATCCAAAGTACGGCACAAACCACGAGGTGTGCGGGCCGGCCACGGAGTCACACAGACCCCCAAGTAACAATACCTTGGAGAACACAGTCAACGGATGGTGCCCGGCGTCGTTGAGGTGAGGCGTCGATGGTCAAGGCAAGGCCGGCTCCTTACTGCGACAGGGGAGGCAAGGCATCACGCCCACGAGGAGGCGAGGCATCGAGTCCGGGCTGGCAGGGGAGGTGAGGCGGCATCGGTGGTGAGGCGTCGGTTCCATTCAGCAGTGCAGTATCAATGAGTTTGGGAAGTCACCCACGTCAGTCACTAGGTCCGCGATGTCGAGATGTAGGTGCTGGTGGCGACCGGCGTCGGTGCGAACGCTAGCGCCAGGGAGATCGATAACTTGCAGACGTCAGCGGACAACAGAGCTGCAGTGCAGGCAGGGCGGTGCGTCCTCCACTTCACGAGCGGTGTTCACGGCCTCGGTGTAGGTTACGGCATCACTGATGGCGTCGGTGTTGTTTTTCTTGGTAGAAGCACCAACCACATGATTTCAAGGGCACTGGAATTGGCACCCTTTGGCAATCAGGAGTCCAGCAGAGAAGTCCAAGTGCTGTTTAGCAAGATGCAGGTGAAGTCTGTGTTTCTGAGACTTCAGAACAGGAGGCGAGCTCTACTTCAAGCCCTTAGAGAATCTTCTTAAGCAGGATAGCACAGCCAGGCAAATGTACAGTCCTTTCCACTGCCCACAGACTAAAGTAGCAACTGCAGGCCAACCCAGCAAAGCAACTCACAGCAGAGGGGCAGTACTCCTCCTGACAGCTCTTCAGCTCTTCTTCTTGGCAGGGTCCTTTAGTCCAGAAGTATTCTAAAGTTCTGGGGTTTTAGGTATAATATTTATATCCCATTTTCTTTTTGAAGTCTTTGTTGCAGCTCAGTGAAAACCAGTTCTGTCCTCCCTAGTCCAGCTTCACTACAGGAGGTGGAGACAGCATTGTGCCAAGCAGACATTGTGCCAAGCATTCAGGTGCTAGTGAAGACTCCTCCCACCACTATAATTGCAGAAAGGTCTATTCAGCCTGGCTATGAGTCACCCAGGAAAGCCAGGGCACACCTCAACCCCCCTTTGTCACTGTCTAGAGTGGATGCACATCCCCAGCCCTTGTGACTCCAAAACCAGACGGTGAAAATACAAACATGCAGAGGCACACAAGATGGTTACACAAGAAAATGTCCACTTTCTAAAAGTGGCATTTTCAAACACACAATTTAAAAACCACCTTTACTAAAAGATGTGCTATTAAATTCTGAGTTCAGAGAGCCTAAACTCCAAATCTCTAGCTGTTCCCAATTGATAGTTACACATGTAAAATGTTACAGTGTAGCTCCAATGATATCCCCTGGGACAGCCAGTCTTTCAACAGTGAAAAATGAAATACACAGTATTTCACTATCAGGATATGTAACACACACCAGTACTACCTTTCACAAAGACCGCACCCTGCCCATGGGGTTACCCTTGGGCTACCTTAGGGGTGCCTTACATGTAAGAAAAGCATTGGCATAGCCAATAGGTCTCGCCTTTTGGATCTTATAAGTGTTAAACTATGCAGCACATTATCGTGAGACAAATCCAATACAACGTAAATTATGTTATATTATATATACATCACAACTTATAATGAAAATGGAAGTTGTCTGGGAGGAAATTCTAGAAGTCCAGGAGAATGCCTCCATATGTAAAGTAGAGTAGAGTCTAGGAAAAATATTCATCTTGCATGGAGGGGTGAGGACAGAAGGGTAAGACAAAGCAGGCTGAGGACAGCAGCTTACCATACAATTCATCTATCATCCTCGCGTGTCGAGAGAGTGCCTGCCTGTGTGAGCTCTGTCCCATTTTCTGACTAGGGCTGTCCCAATTAGTGCTTGTTCGCCTTTGGTAACATGAGAAGAGCTTGTGACTCCTACTAAACATTTTTGGTTTCATTCTGCCTAGCAGGTGTATCTGGAATCTGGGCCTTGTAAAGACTTTATAGTTTTTCTCAGGTTGCAACCGTGATTTCTCTCCCACTTCTTTCCTTGTTCATTAGAAGCATTTCTATAGTAGGCAGTATCCATGCCTTTAGAAAATACTCATGGTTCCTACTCAGCAATTCCCAAATGGCGTCTTGGATGTGATGAAAGTTTGTTAGGTCTGGCTAGAAGGAGTGTTGGAGCTCTCGACAACCTAATGGGATGGGAATGGGATGACACACCGGCCCAATAGAGCATAGCCATCACGTGCACATGTAGCAGTCTAATATGCTTGTACCTAGAACATGACACAAAGAGTAAAGTGTCTGCAGTCTGTGTGTCTAGATACACTAAACTTGTGGTACAACTAGTGCACTCTTTGCAGCCTGCATGTAGCTGTACTTACTGCACAAGTTGTACTGTTTGCAGTCCACCCATTTACGGTTGCATGAATCACATTGGAAAAATGTTGACCCAGGGTTTGGTCAAGGCTTATATTTGTTTATCCGGATTTTTAAAAGTACATTCCTGGTTTAATTTGTTGTTTGTCTTCCATGTCTCTGGAGGAAGGAGGATATGGGCGGGACTATCTCTTAAACAAAAAGGAGAGGGAGAAAGGGAGAGGGAGATCAGCAAAAGAAAAAAGTGGAAGCGTGAGAGAGAGAGATGGTGTGAGGAGAGAGAGTGAGAGAGAGATATTGTGTGTTTTGAAGGCTAATTCCATTTAAGGAATACAGACTAAAAAGCACCTGTTACCCGCCCCTCCCCCAGCCCGCAGCGAGATTGAAAGCTAAGATCCTTAGTACAATCTTCAGAGCTGTGTGTCGGTCTCAACCTTAGAATGAAGATGATGCCTAAAAAGAGGCATGTGTATATCAAAGTGAGGTATGCATATATCAAAGTGAGATATGCGTATATCAAAAATGAGGTATGCGTATATCAAAATGAGGTATGGGTATATCAAAATGAGGTATGCGTATATAAAAGTGAGGCATGCGTATATCAAAGTGAGGTATGCATATATCAAAGTGAGATATGCGTAAATGAAAATGAGGTATGCGTATATCAAAATGAGGTATGCGTATATCAAAATGAGGTATGCGTATATCAAAATGAGGTATGCGTATAGCAAAATGAGGCATGCGTATATATAAAAGTGAGGTATGCATATATCAAAGTGAGATATGAGTATATCAAAATGAGGTATGTGTATATCAAATGAGGTATGCATATATGAAAGTGAGGCATGCGTATATGAAAGTGAGGCATGCGTATATGAAAGTGAGGCATGCGTATATCAAAGTGAGGTATGCGTATATCAAAGTGAGGTATGCGTATATCAAAGAGGGAAACAAAGAGCCTTTGCCTGCTGAGGGATCCCACACCTGTGCTGTAACATATGTATTTATATAAATTAAAAACAAAGCTACCGTCTTTATTAATGACGAAAGAGCTAACATGCTGATTGCAGTAATTGGCACCAAACACGGATCTACAGAGTTTCCCTTTCCCTAATTCATATTTGTAAACTTTGAAACAGGTTCTCCTCTCCTACAAAGGTCTAATGTAAATTATGCAGGCGTAATTAGTATCATTTCAGAAATTTCGTGTTCCCGAAATGATGACATGAGTCATGTTGCATAATTACGTGCCATTCGTGGCAAACTGTTACAACCAAACGAAAACAGCCAGAACACATGCAGCTGTTGCTCGAGGCATTTGTGGGTTTTTTTGCGCTGTACAGTGCTAAATGAAGGATTCGCATTTTTATATCATGTTCCCAAAATTGTTCGTATTTATTTTGAAAGGAAATTATGCAAATTTCTTATTTCCCTACAAAGGGCCCCACTTCAATATGATGGTCTGGACCCCGCACCAATTTCTGACGTGGCTGGCAAAAAGTGCCATTGCTGGGTAAAGAAGGTATCTGAAAAAAATAAAAAGTTAACCAAAACATGCAGCATTTACGCATAATTCAAGTTCAGATCTAAAAGAAGCTGTATAGTTTGAGGTGGCATACGGGAATGCCAAGCAGGGCACGACTGGGCACACGAAGAATTCTTGGTGATTTCCACAAAAGATAATTTCCTCCATGAGGCCTAATGGTGCTGGGCAGAGTCAGTTTATTTTATCCTGCATCACAACAAAAGCCATGGGCTAAACGGCATGGAAGGACTTGGTTGAAGTCTTAAAACAATAGTGGCGGTCTGAAGCTGGTGGGGCTGGAGCAGAGTCATTCGTTTCAGACATTCTGTCTCAGCTGCAAAGGCCATCCAGAAAAGGTTCAAGCTCTCTAGAGGTCCACCGCAGGCCTATGCATTTATAACCGCCTCTACATATGGTTTACAGCCAGGGCTGCGCAGGCCTACTCCGGAAGAGATTTTTGACCTATGGGAGGTGAACTTCATCTGCAGGATTGTTGATCAATGCCACAAAAAGGCATTCCAGGGCAAATCCCTTTAATGAAACCCTTTCAGCCATGAGCACCCTGTCAAAGAAGCAAAATAAACAACTTCCTGGTATAGCGCGGATTTGCACACCTGGCTATTGCCACAGAGCATCAACTTAAGTAGAAGGAAGACTGCAATGGCATGATCACCCGAACAAGTGTCACATTCCAGGGGGTAGGGAAACTTGGCCTGTTGAAATGCCCGCTTCCCACCCCACCCCCTCATGATTCATGCCGCCATGTCCAAGTAAGTGGAAACATAACAAGCATTTGCAATGCTATCGGTCTCGCATTTGTGAGAGATTAAGCTATTGGCATTGTAAATGGCAATGCCTTTTATTTATCTGTTTTGATAATTAACACATAAATAAAAGGCATTGTCATCTACAGCTCAAACTCTTCACACACCCCGTCCCAGCACTGTCCGTCCAAGCTCGGCTCCCAAGAACTACCGTCCACCCTCAGAAGCCCCATCACTCCTCCTCCCCTGAGAAACGGTGCCCCGCCGTCTCCCACAGAGAAACAATGATCCATTCTAAAAAGCACTGTCCCACCCCTCCCCCATACAAAGATCTACTGATCCATCTTGTGCAGCTATGCCCCCCCACCCCCCACACACACACATGAAGAAACGCTGTCCATACCAACATTGCCATGGCCTGTCGCTCGTGGACATAGAGCTTATCACTACTCCAGCGTGTCACCAGTAACCAGTGGTGGCTGGTGACATTTGAAAGTGGTGGGGCGTAAAATTATTGGCGTACTGCACCTTAGCGAGCGAGCGTAGCGAGCGAGCCCGAACAACCTAAGGGGGGTTCTGGCGGGTTCTCCCCCCGAGAAAATTTTGAAAAAGAGTGGACAAATGGTGCATTTTCAAGCAATTTGAGAAAGCAGGATGGTTAATAAAGCAATTGTGAAAGTGCAGTTATTACATTAATAAAGAGATGTCATATAACATAGGTAGCTGCTTATTCAAGCTTTCTTTCACCCCATAGTCCAGCAGGGTCTTGATACAAGACAGATAAGAGAAAAAGCAGTGTGGTCCTCGACCAGGAAGACACTCATATTTCGTTGGTAAGAAGTCAAAGGATTGGTCAAATTGAAAACCTGAAATGCAATATGCAATGAAACAATTTGCAAGTACATCTCATCTATGTTCAACAAGCCATGTTTTACTCATGATTGGAATTGTGAATCACCAAATAAACTGAGCCACTGCAATCAAAAGCAGAGGGCCTCCTCAAAAAGTATGCCCTTAAGAGAGTTCTCTCATCTCATGTCCTCTCTATATTTTCTCTGGAAGTTGAAAACTCATCACATTCTACTGCACAAACCTGAACCCTTCTGCATATTCCAACACCAGAACTCATTCTTGGCCATTTAGTTTGGAGCCATTCATACCAGGAATACAGAAAATACCTTTAAATAGAGTAGAAGGTTTATGAATACAAGCACTTAGCAATTGTACATATACTATGAATGAAAGTCAAAGGAAACAAAAAGGAATAAAGAAGGAAGCAACACTCAAACACAACTCATGCTCCGGAACGCCATAAAATTCTCTATGTGGCAAGTTCATCACCTATAGCAGAACACAGTACATTTAATGTATCCCTCAGTTTAGCATATTAAACAATAGCAAGTGGTAATTCTTGTGATATGTACCCCTCACTGTAGACTATTGTAGAGTCACTATATAAATACAATTAATACAATATGTGGTGTTAGGTGTAGAAAATCTAGACTCACACCTGTCTATATTTTTTTTGATGTTTTATCCTTGATAATGTGCCCTATTGATACTCTGGGGACCATATTCAGTGTGCGCGCCCTGAAACCGCTCATAAACTCGAAAAGTAAATAGAAATGCCCCCTTCTCCTTCCATGTTTCACTACCCTTCCCTTCAGCTTGTCTGTGCACTGTCTCTCTCTCCCTGGCAGTCTCTCTCCTGCCCATGTCTCCCTCCTTGCCTCGGATCTGTGACTGTAGTATGATTCCAACTGTCTCCTCCCTCTATTCAAAGCCTCATGCTCATTCCTCTGCTCTCCCCTGTCACGTCCACCAGTCTGTCTGTGCCTGTCTCTTTCTCTGTCTTACTCTCTCTGCACTATATATATTTATATATCTATTGTACGTAGGCTGAAATATGCTATTTATTACCATTGCTAAGTCTGGAGGGAAGCCATGACTGTCGACATACAAAGCCTCAATCACTCCCACAACAATGAGTTGCAGGTATCAATTATGATTGAACAGCGGTTCTTAAACTTCTGATTTCTGTGGACCCCACTGAATCACATCTGGAAGCCGGCGACCCTGCCTAAGCAATCTCTATGATTTAAACGTTTAAAAAAATACAGCAACAAGTATACACCATTACACAAATTCCAACATATTTTTTTAAATCTCAAACACAAAATATGCACAAAAAAAGTTAACTTTTAGTGAGAAAGTTGTAACATTCAGTATTTTACTTCACTTCTAAATGACGAAGTGCTATGCTATACTCTAGCCTATTAATTTAGCTTTTTGACTCCTAATTCATGCTGTCTTTTTGTCAGTGCGTGTCAGCGCTTCATTTGAGGTTACCAATCGTTCATCCTAGATTCTGTTGGCTGTACTCACGCTGCTCCCACCAATCAAGCTGAGGATATTAACCTTACTGTTTAGCCTCTGATTTCCAATACCTTCACGTTTACTGATCGTTTACATTTTTCATTTTTACATTTTGCTTTTTGTGTGTACATACTATTAATCTGCTAAATATATTTAACGTTGTAAACAGATGCGGACTTTCAGGGGACCACGGACCACCAGTTAAGTGCCTCTGAGCTAGGCAATTTTTTCACGTATAGAAGTAACAAAGTTATTAAACCGAACTGCAGCAGAGAGGTTATATAAAATTTCCTTAACAGGTACCGCAAGGCAGAGCAGCACACGTACAAGTGGACAGAGCAGGGTGGGCGAATACAGGCAGACAGAGCAGAGTGGACAGATACAGGCAAACAGAGCAGAGTGAACAGATACAGGCAGACAGCAGAGTGGACAGTTACAGGCAGGAAGAACCGAATGGGCAGGTACAGTTAGGCAGAGCAGTGCAGGTACAGGCAAGCAGAGCAGAGTGCGCAGATACAGGCATAGAGGAGAGTGCAGAGACAAGCCTACAGAGAGGAGCGCACACAGACAGGCAGAGCAAAATGCGCAGATACAGGGGAGATTGCGCAGATACAGGCAGGCAGAGGAGAGTGCTCAAATATAGGCAAGTGGAGGAGAGTGCGCAGATACAGGCAAGCTGAGGAGATTGCGCAGATACAAGCAGGCAGAGGAGAGTGCGCAGATACTCGTAGGCAGAGGAGAGTGCGCAGATACAGGCAGAGCAGCAGAGTAGCAGTTACTGACAGGCCTAGCCGAGTAGCAGATACAGGCACGCAGAGATGAGGAGAGGGTCAGGCAGACAGGACGCAAATACAGACAGACCGGAGGAGCAGGCAGGCAAAACGGGGCGTGGACCCCAGCACAAGCAGAACCAAGTGTGGGGCGCGGGCATAACAGGCAGGGCGAAACCGTGAATAATTTGCAAGACTGATCAGTAAGGGTTGTACCTGTCCGTGATCTCGATGTGTGTGTCTGTGTTTATGTGCCTCCTTGGGGGTCTGGATATGTGTGATCTGTGTGTTCTCTGTGGAGTCTACAACCGTGGGTGATCTGTATGGTGTACGTGTGTCTGTGCGTGTATGACTTGTGTTTTTTCTAAGTGGTGTGTGCGTGAGGTGACTCTTACTTGTGCAGGATGGACTAGTGCTTTGCTTGTCTCTGTGAATGACGTGTGGAGTTCGTAGGTTTGTGTGGTCTGGTGAGTGTAGGTGTGATTTGTGTGTGTGTGAACTGTCTGATGGGTTAGGTGTGAATGCGTCTGTGTGAGGGAGAGAGCGGCTCTGTGTAGGTGAGTAGGGGTGTGTGTGCATGCGACCTGTGTGAAGAAGTGGGTGTGTCCGTCAGAGTGATGTGTGGGTGAGCAGGTATGTGTGTGTGTGCATATACCCCTTGTAAAGAATGAGGTGTTTGTGCGTCCGAGTGATCTGTGTGGGGACAGGTGTGTGTGTATGTGACCTGTGTGAAGACGTAGGTGTTTGTGTGTGTCCGAGTGATCTATGAGAGGGAGTAGGGTCTGTGTGTAATTGAGCTGTGTGAAGCAGTGTCTGTAGGTATGTGGATTCACGTGTTTTAGTGTGCATGTGTCCGTGAGAGCCGCAGAGTGCGTGAACGGCCCTTACCTGTGCAGGAGTGCAGGGGCTTGGGCCTCACCAGCAGGGAGGGGCACACCGAGTACAGGGACAGCTTCTCGAAGTAGCCGCACGTCTCCTTGGATAGGATCTCGTCGATCATGAAGGTCTTGTAGCGCCGCCTGGCCGCCTTCATCTGGCCCGAGGAGGAGAGCCGGAGCTCGGCCTGGCAGTGCATGCTGGGAGCTCCGTGGGGCACGGACCCCCGGCGGTGTGAGGTCGGTACTGCCATGATGTCTGTGTCTATATATCCCTGGTATTAAAGCCTCAAATGCTATCACAGTCTTCACATTACTCCCTATGCACAACATCACTACAATGCCAGAAACCACTTTGTGGGAGTATGTAAAGCTGCGGAAGTATGCCAAGCACCAATGACTTGCCAATAACCATATTTTAAAGCATCACTGTAGTGACAAAATCCACATTACAAGTATGAACAGCACCATTTTCATGCGCTAAACTAGATTGTCATAGCATTAAAAAATCGCAACAGAGGCATCCACGGCCATAATGTGGTATATAAGCATCATGAAAATGTCGGGGCAAGACATAATATAACGTGGCATAATGTATCCCACCGTAAAGTGCAACCCTAAAAACATGGCTACCCCAAAAGAAGGCCATAGAAAGAAGTGTTTACCTCCAAGGAGGGAGAAAGAGCAGGGTGATGCCCATGATCTGTAGGGTTTCTCTTTTCTTCTCATAATGTTTAAAGAGGCATTTAAACATTTTAAGAGTCTTGTAGCCACATTATGTGCACTTTTAGAGGTTTACAGCATCCAGGACAGAGGAATGTTTAAGAAATATCGACTTTCAAACTGTTCTGTAATGCACTCAAAGCAGTGGAAAGCTGGTTCCACACTACCTCAACTGCAGAAGTAAAATAAACACACCATTCACATCTTATTTTTGCATCATGGGATCGCTAGGTCCAAGTTTTAATATTTTGCATGTGTGATCGCTTTACTTTCAGTACTGCAGTTTGCTTTCTGTTGATTGGCCGGATGTCAGAGTCCTACAAGACGCGCAGACATTTGGACCCTTTCTAGGCACCATGCTCTGCAATTATCTTAGCATGACCTGGTATTTTCCTTCGAGGAGAAGTAATCGCCCAAGAATACACCTGGCTGATTCGGGGAACTGAACAGCCGTTGTCCAGATAATAGGAAATAGGGGTCGGCATTACAGTGCAAACCAGTTATCGGACTGTTTCAAAAGCAGAATCGTTGCGGTGGGGGCACACATAATCGCAAACAATGTTGTTGCCCTCCTTTAGATGCTTATCCCTGCTCGTGTCCTCCGGCGAGCTTTGGCTGTCTCGGCTACTGGGATTTAAGCTTTGGACTCCTCAGATTAATATCAGCCAGTCGTGGAGGCGGCTCTGCCCTGGACTCCTGCCTGGCAAGTAGTGGCACACTGTAGAATCAGAGGGGTCGCTTACTTTCAGATCTACTTGCCCTATCTGTCCATCTGTGTTACAAACAGTACTTTAAAAAGTAAATTATGCAGCGGGCCCTGCCTGAAGTGACACATCATCCCACACTCCCCAAATGTGCCCTCCTTGTTTACATAACCCCCTTATCCTCACATGACTGTACTACCAAAGGGGCATTTCTGTGTGGAAGCAGATGTTTTACTTGGGAAAATCAGGCCAGATTAAGCAACTTGAATTACATTAGCCTGGGGAGGGTTTTCAAAGGAGGCCCCTGTACACTAAGTCACCAGGATGAAAGCATGTGCTGTATAAATGTACACAACAGCTTCTGCGCCTCGATCTAGAACTCCCTCGTTTACAACACTATGTATATCAGCATCTCCTCATTTCATAAAATTATGCTCCTGATGAATTATACTTTAATGATTTGGCAAATAAAAATCATTACAAATTCAAAACGTGATTAAAATGTAAATAATTTACAAGTCAATATAATACAGAAACGAACATTGGCATAGGTCAATAGGTATGGCCATGCCAAGCTGGTGTGATTTTTTTTTTTAATTACAAGCTTATGCCACGAAAATAAAACGAAGTAAAAAAAAAAGAGAGAAAAACATTCCAGCGCCTAAACTATGTTGCCATAAGCCAAAAATAAACATTCTTAATTAAAAATGTAACCAACGCATATAATTTTATTACAAAAGTACGGATGTTTCCACGCAGGCCAGCGTACTTAGATCAGAAACTCCTTTTAGTTTTGATGCACAGGAAAAGGTTTTTTATTGGCACTAAGAAACTGTGCGTACCTGAGGTCTGGGCAGCGATGGGACACTGGCCAGAGGGGCCTCATAGGTGCAGATGTGCGTACCTGGGGTTGGGGCAGCGATTGGACACTAGCCAGAGGGGGCTCAGAGGTACAGGTGGGCGTACCTGAGGTCTGTGCGGCGATGGGACACTGGCCAGAGGGGCCTCATAGGTGCAGATGTGCGTACCTGAGGTCTGGGCAGCGATGGGACACTGGCCAGAGGGGGTCAGACGTACAGGTGGGCGTACCTGAAGTCTGGGCAGCGATGGGACACTGGCCAGAGGGTCCTCATAGGTGCAGGTGTGCATACCTGGGGTCGGGGCAGCGAATGGACACTGTCAAGAGGTGGCTCAGAGGTGCATTCCTGAGGTTTGGGCAGCCATGTGACATTGGTCAGAGGGGGTCAGAGGTACAGGTGTGCGTACCTAAGGTGTGGACAGCGGTAGGACACTGGCCAGAGTGGGCTCAGAGGCGCGGGTGGGCGTACCTGACTCAAATGCACCAATGGGACGCTGTCCAGAGGGGGTTCGATGAACAGGTGTGCATACCTGAGGTCTGGACAGCAGGGACTCGAGGCCAGCAGTATGGCACCACCCAGAGATGGGCAGATTGGAGCCAGGGGCAGCAGGAACTCAGGGGCCAGAAGTTGGTACATGATATATCTGGGCACCCTGGAGCCGTGGGTAGGTTCGGGTGGGAAAGCAGAGGTGGGTATATCTCAGAGCCGGACAGCCTGGCAAAGTTGGGTGGGGCGCAACCTTCGAGGTGGTAACCCGGAGAAAGGATTGCAGCACGAACCCAGGGCACAAAAGGATTAAAAGTTATAAAAAATGCGAACCCCGGGTGCAATGCTTACTCTCAGACTTTGAAACATTCACCGGTCACTTTTCATCGATCCGGGCTTTGAAAGAGGTGACGTTTCGGTTCTTAGATTCTGTGAATATCCCCAGATGCCGGATTGGAGGAAGGACGTTTGTCTACAGCAGAACATAAAAAGCCTAGTTACCAAATGTAATTGCAAAGTGTTTTGTTTCAGAAGCCGCATCCATTGATGTCTGCATCACAGACGCTGTTGCATAACTCCGAGTACAAGAATGTAGAAACAGGGCTGGGCCCGGGAGAGCATTTCACACCTCACACGGGAATCTTAAAAGGTTTCTATGACGACGGATTTACCAATCTGGCGTGCGCGTGCACTGGCCTTCTGTAAATATAAGGACAACGCATACTTATTTTAAACCGATTGCAACATTTACAGTTGTTCTGCAATATGTTCTTCCTGCAGCAACATTTTGAAATTCACGTCGTCATATTGCAGGACCAACTAGCGCAGGTACTTGAAAGTGCCTGCGGACCAGACGCGGCTCGCGGGGGGGGGCAGATGCGGCTCGCGGGGGGGGGGTTTGTTTCGGGGGCCCGGGAGATTTTTTAAATTAAAAAAATCCTACCTGACTCTGGAGGTCCGCCGTCCGCGCCGCCTCGGGTCCGACTCCGTTTGGCCCTGCCTACAGCCCCTCTCAGCCAATCCTGGTGCTGCTGGCAGCGCCAGGATTGGCTTAGGGCACGGTTACCTCTCGCCCGCCTGCCCATTATGAGACCGAGGTTTGAGCCTTTGCTCAACCCTCGCTCTCCTAATGGGCATGCGCAAGCCAGTGCACACACAAGTGCGCATGACTGGGCACGGCGCGAGAATTCGGTGCCCTTGCCCACTCATGCGCACTTGTGCTGCAGTGCTGCCTGCTGCCCCTGGTCCCTCTAACAATCATGTCAGTCAACATGACGCAGGACCGCCCACCCCCTTCAGACTCTGAAGGGGGTGGGCGGTCCGACGTCATGCTGACTGACATGATTGTCAGTTCTCCCTCGGCTCTTTGAACTTAAGTAAACTGATTCAGTTTACTTAGGTTCAAAGACGCCGAGGAGCTGCGGGCGGGGGCTACGCCCCAACGCCCCCATGGACGCACCGCCCCTGTCCGGCGCTATTATCCAAACTGCCCAGGAAAACAGTTGAGGCAGTTTGCATAACAGCGTCGGAACGGAGAACCCACACTGAAAGAAAACTGCGCCCGAGACAAGCGCATGAGGGACAGCTCGCTCCTAAAGAGAACGAGCGAGCTGTGACCACAACATCACCCTTTTTCTTTTAAACAAAAAGCAGAATGCAAGGCATCAAAACTATACAGGCAATAAATGGTGACAACAGATAATGTGCTAACATAAAAGGTTACAAGGAAAGTAAATGATAAGAATTTTACATCAAATAGAAATCTTTGAATCTTAGAGGTGCAGATACATTTCGTGGTATCCTGTGAATAGAATCAACAATTGAACGATTAGCCGGAGAAATATGAGGAGTGAAAGCACCTACATTGTTAGTACTTGGGACAGGTGAGGGGACTGTCAAACCCTCATGAATAACATCAGTATTCGAGCAGTCTTGTGACAGAGGGTTGGGGAAAACAGAAGAAGTAGATGGTTTGTCAAAGAAAAACTCTACACCAACAATGTCAGCAACACACACACCCCTTTTTTTTGCATTAACAATTTTGATAGCTTGTTCGTTGGAGATTTTAACAAGATTTCTCCTGTTCCACCATCCTCTGCCATCCTCTGACAGTAGATGCTAGTCAATTAGGTTTACGGGCTGTCCTTTCTCAAAATTTTGAAAGTAGGGAAGGTACTGTTGCCTATGCATCACGCTCTTTGTCATCTGCAGAAACCAACTACAGCACGATTGAGAAAGAGGCACTTGGTTGCACTTGGGCAGTAGAGAAATTCAAAACTTATTTGTGGGGTACTCATTTCAAAATTTTCACAGACCACAAACCTCTAATTTTCATGCTCAATGGTAATGGGTCTGGCAAGGCTTCTGCGAGGTTGGTGCGTATCATTTCCAAATGACAAGGATACAATTTTACGATCCATTACTTGCCTGGAGGCAAAAATGGACGCGCTGACTGTCTGTCAAGAATGCCTGTTGTTGATTCCACTTCACCTGCCCTTGTTGAGGACATCTTTTCAGAGCAAGCTATTGTTTCAAAGGAGTCATGGCTCACCGCTCTTGAAAAGGATGTTTTGCTCCAAAAGGTGGTCAATTACATCAAACAAGGTTGGCCACATGACAGGAATTTGTCTTCTGATGTCAAACCATTTGCTCATGTGTTGGATGAGTTATCAGTGGTAGATGGTTTACTTCTACGTCATGACTTTTTGATTCCCCCACTCTCTCTGAGAGAGTTATTATTCAAGAAAAGTCATGAAGGACACATGGGGGTTTCTGCCACTATCCGCAATCTCAAACAGTTTTACTGGTGGCCAGGTATTGATTCACAGGTTAAGTCATGGATTTCTGGATGTAGCACTTGTCTAATTTCAGACAAGCATTGGAAGGTTCGTGAGCCTAACATTCATATGGTGCCTTTTCCTGATTCAGCTTGGGACAAAGTTGCCCTTGACTTTGCAGGCCCATTTGAGCTTTTACCAGGAAATCAGAAATATCTCATTGTTCTTGTAGATTATATGTCCAAATGGGTTTATTTTAACTTTGTTGCTTCACCGGATACCAATTCGGTCATTAAGTTCCTTGAACGCATTTTTGAAATTGAAGGTTCTCCAAAGGTACTTGTCACAGACAATGGCACACATTTCAAGTCACAGAAGATGCTAGATTTTGTCAACGGTTTTGGTATTAAACACCTTACGGTCGCTTTGTATTCCCCATCTTCCAATGGCCTTGTTGAAAGGATTAACAAATTTCTTAAAGAGGGTATAGAAACTGCACTGTCTGGTGGCTTCCAGGTAGAAGAGTTTCTTAAAAAAAAAATTTGGAACTACCATCTCACTCCTCATTCTACAACAGGTATTTCACCTTTTAAATTGTTGCGCAACAGAGTCGCTACCTCAGGTTTATGTCCCAATTGGGTCAAAAATCTCACCTCCTCTGCCAATTCACAAGATACTTGGGAAACCATTAGGGAAAAAGTCAAGAACAAGCAAATAGCTATCTCTAATTATCATAAGGTTGCTAAAAACACCAAGGATCTAGTGTTTTGTGTCGGTGATTGGGTCGACCCACAACTGCAGTCTCCGGCGCTATTATCCAAACTGCCCAGGAAAACAGTTGAGGCAGTTTGCATAACAGTGTCGGAACGGAGAACCCACACTGAAAGAAAACTGTGCCCGAGACAAGCGCGTGAGGGACAGCTCGCTCCTAAAGAGAACGAGCGAGCTGTGACCACAACAAAGAGTCTGTGCTCTGACCATGTTTACTAAGGGTGAAGCGCAGTGGTCTACCACAGCTCGATCAAACGACACTGTACAGCTTCCGCCTTGCGTCACGCTCCTCAGACGTCAGACGTGATGTGACGTCTAATGAGCGGGTGACTATCCAGACCGCCAATTCAATCTGCAAGTGCTTACGAGCACGCCCGTTGTCAACACACATTACTGTAATTACAACGTTTCGCTGCACCTTCACTTTCGGCTGAGCACAGGGAGGAGTACACAGCACCCAACAATGAAATGTAACCCTATCAGCAGATCACCAACAGGGGCAAACATTAATGCCTCAACTAAATATTTATCCTTTGACCCTTAATACCTCTAGCTCTTCGTTCCAGAGTACCACCCATCGAAAATGTTCCTGAATGCCCAAACATAGTAGTATCTTGCAGGCCAGAGTACCACTTTAATTTGGGCATGGGCATGTGGGCTTCTGGGTAAATTCTATCCCTTGTCAAGGAGATGCTATGTCGCCAACTAATTAGATCTGCCTTAACAACGCAGCTCTCTGCAAACCATACGATTACCAGTTTTTTAAAATACACATGGAATGGGTATTGACTCCGCCCACTGGAGTATCACCCTCTCACCTCATGCTATTGGCTATTTGGTATATTGTTTCGCCTTACAGGAGGTGAATCCATGACAATGCACATGGGATTATTTTACATCTGAAAAGTACACCAAATTACACTGTTTGTCACATTCAGTTCTTTATCTTCTATATGCAATATATACAGAAAGAAATCAGTTTATGCTACTTTTTTCCACCCTTGGCAAAGTGAATATGAGCGGACTTTATTTGATAAACAGCATTATGCGTGCACATTAAAGCCACATCCATTAGCTTCGCCTATGTTTGTCTTTATTTGCAGGTGGTGACGTGCAACATATCCCAAAGTAAGCAAAATAACTACAGTGTACACCAGTTAGCAGGACTCAGTCTTGTTCTTGTGTAACTTCAAGAAGTTATGCCCCCCCCCCTCTCCATTGCTGGATCACAGCCAAACAACTGTGCAGGTTAAAAAAAAGAGTTAGGTGCCTAATTGTCAGTTGTATGATCACCTGGGTATCATCTAAATTCGCTCAAACTTTATCCCCAAAAAAGTCAAATAAGATTCGAAAGAGGTCGTACAGATATTGACAAGCATTGCCAAAGCCAACAGGTTTCGCTTATGTAAAATCTATTGACTTTGTTAATGTTTGTTTTACATGTTGCACAGCAGTTGAGCTGCTGTGCAGCATGGCTTAGAGTAAAAAAAACAAAAGAAAGCACTATGACGCAGCCAGCGTTGAAAGCATCATAGCGCTTTTTGTTTTACCTTTAAACCATGTTGCACAGCAACCTGTGCTGCCGTGCAACATGTACAAAGAAGATCACAGGAGTGTTTGGGGGGGGCACATGAGTGACCGGGAGAAAAGCAGGGTGTGGGTGAAAATAAATGGAGGCAGTGCTCTATCTGCTGTCCCTGGGTTGCCTGCTGTCCCTGCCCCACCTGCTGTACCTGCACCGCCTGCTGCCTCTGCCTCATCTGCGCTGCCTGCTGTCCCTCTGCCGTCTGCTGTCCCTGCCCTACCTGCTGTCCCTCTGCCGCCTTCTCTCCCTGCCCTGTCTGCTCTCCCTGCGTCGCCTGCTGTCCCTTCCCCACCTGCTGTCGCTGCGCCGTCTCCTGTCCCTGTCCCACCTACTGTCCCTGCATCACCTTCTGTCCCTGCACCCCTTTCTGTCCCTGTGCCACCTGCTGTCCCTGCACCTGTGCTGCCTGCTGTCCCTGCGCTGCCTGCTATTCCTGCGCCATCGTCTCTTCTTGCCCCTGCCCCTCCTGCTGTTCCAGTGCCTTCTGCTGCCCCTGCGTCGCTTGCACTAGGACCAACACTAGGACCACCAATGGAGACTGCAGCACGACTATGCAGTGGCAGTGCACAGCAGGTGCGCCGGCAACGCAATACTCTTTGTCCAACGGCCAGCACTCGGACCCCTGGCCCTCCCGCTACCCGATGGTACAACGTCAAGGAACTCCAGGACCTGGACGTCGAAACAGCTGCGTATTCTCCTCCTCACGATCTACCAAAGGACCATTCACCTGACAACACTGCCATTTCTCCTGCGACACAACCTATGGAAGTCCCCACACCACTCCTGCCCACAAGATCACCCCGCGACCCCTCCATTGACTCCTGCTCAATGCCCTCTCACTCTGCAAACATACCACGGAAATCTAGGACACCATTACCACCCTCTCCATGGACATTGCCTTCATCACTGAAACGGGGTTCGATCCCTCCTTGAACCCCGACATCACCACCACCACTCCCGAAGGGTACAAGATGATACACGGTGATTGCGCCAACATACAAGGTAGAGGCATCGCCATCATCTTCAAGAAAACCATCAGATGCACCATCACCAACGATGACCCCACACCTCTCATGGAACACCTCAACTTCCTACTACAAACAGATGTGAAGACCATAATAAGGGGCACCCTCGACTACAGACCCCCAGGACCTCGAGCTACAATCTGCAACGCCATACCCAACCTCATCGCCCCCCTACAATCGTCTCACACCACTACATCCTACTCAGCGACCTCAACTTCCACATCGCCGACCCCAACAACGCCAACTCCATCGCCCTCTTGGAGAACCTGAACAACATCGGCCTCACCCAACTGGTCATCGAACCCACGCACAAAGCCAGAAACACACTCAACCCCATCTTCACCTCCAGTGACAGAATAAAATTCAGCTACACCACGGAACTTACCTAGACTGACCACACCATCGTACACTTCACCATCACTGACGCCCAGCACTCCATCACCAGGCAGCAGATCTCCTCCCACCACAACTGGTGCAAAGTCACCGAGACTCAGTGATCACAGACCCTCACCACCTTCCAACCTGAGGCCTCAACAGGCCTCAACAAGCCCGTCCTGAACTGGTTCATGGACTGCGCCAACAGAGTCACCCTGCTGAAACCTACTAAAGACAAGAGCCACAAACATGCCAGCTGGCACACCCCAGAACTCAGGACCACCAAACGCAAGTGCCACCAACTGGAGAAACGATGGCGCACAACCAAGAACTCCGCCAACAGAGCAGCTCACAAAACAACCCCCAGCAACTATCATGGCACATCAAGGAAGTCAAGAAAGCAGCCATCATCACCTGCATCAACTCCGCTGCCACCATACAAAGGAATTCTTCAAAATAGTCAAAGAATTCTCCAACCCGACAGCCACATAGAACACCATCCCCCCTTCCAAGAACTCTGCAACACCCTCTCAGACCACTTCCACAGCAAGATCACCAACATCTACAACAATTTCAACATCCAATCCACCACCATCAACCCCCACAAGCTCAACCAACCAGCAAACACCAGACAAACCATCACCACCTGGTCACCCATCACTGCCCTGACCACCTCACCCATCATGTCTTCCATCCACTCTGGGGCGCACACCGACCCCTGCCCCCACCACCTTTCAACCTTGCTACTAACCCAATCAACACGCAACTCATCAGCATCCTCAACACCTCCATCTCCACAGAAACCTTTATGGACAGATGGAAACACGTAGACGTCAGACCCCTCCTAAAGAAAGCCTCCGCTGTCTCCCAACGACCTTGATAATTATCGTCCAATCAACCTGCAGCCCGTACCGTCCAAAGTTCTCGAGAAAGCCATCAACCAGCAGCTCACCAAATTCCTGAAACAAACCACCTACTGGAGGCCTCTCAATCAGGATTTTGTGACAACCACAGCACTGAGACAGCGCTGAGTGCCACCACAGACGACATCAGAGCAATCCTTGACCATGGAGAAATGGCGGCCCTGATCCTCCTCGACCTCTCTGTGGCACCCGACACAGTCTCCCACAACACCCTCATCAGCAGACTCCACAACATAGGCATATGGCAAGATGCACTCAAGTGGATCGCCTCCTTCCTTACAGGATGCACACAGAGCATCCGACTGCCTCCCTTCACCTCCCCACACAAAAACATCATATGCGGCATACTACAAGGATCAACCCTCAGCCCCACCTCGTTCAACATCTACATGACCCTCTTACAGACGTCTTCAGATCCCACGCGCTCAACATAATCTCCTACGCAAATGACACTCAATGGATCCTCTCGCTCACCGAGGACCGCACCAACGCCAAAACCAACTTCTGCCATGACCAATGCAGCCGAATGGATGAGAGACAACTGCCCCAACTTAACTCTTAAAAAATAAAAAATAAATAAACTCCGACAAAACTGAAGTACTGATATTCAAGAAGAACACCTCCACATGGGACCACAGCTGTTGGTCTGCAGAACTCGGACACAAACCGACCGACCATGCACGCAACCTCAGCATCATCCTTGACAGCCAACTGACCATGAAATGACAAGTTAACACAGTTGCCTCCTCCTGCTTCCACACACTACGCATGCTCCACAGAATCTTCAGATAGATCCCAACCAACACCAGAAAGACTGTCACTAAGGCACTCGTCACCAGCCGCCTCGACTACGGCAACACCCTCTACGCCGGCATCTCCATCATGCTCCTCGGAAGACTCCAGACCATACAGAATGCTGCAGCCAGACTTGTCCTGGACCTCCCTAAATGAATCCACATCGCCCCCACCTGAGAAACCTCCACTGGCTCCTCATCCAGAAAAGATGCCAGTTCAAGATGCTCACGCTCGCCTACAAAGCCCACCATGACCTAGGACCTGCCTACCTCAAACATTGACTGAACTTCCACCGACCTGCTAGATACCTATTCTTCTCTTCACTCTCCCTCACACACACACCCTGAATCTGCCGCACCCACAGCAGCTCCTTCTCCTACATCGCAGCCAAGATCTGCAATGACCTCCCCCTCCAGCTCCCTACCGCCCCTCGCTGGCAGACTTCAGAAAGAGACTCAAAACCTGGCTCCTCAACTAAGACACATCGCCTAGATACCCCCAGGGGTGACAGAATTGCGCTTTACAAATGCTGATTGATTGTCTCCTAGGGCAACATTTGCATCCAGGAAATCAGAGCTGCACGAGGTGGCAGATGCCTCAAGATTGAAAAGCCACTGTTTGAAGCACCATTGCGAGAAAGTAGGATTTAATCATGATAGCCAGCTCAGAAGAATCTCCAATCACAGTGAATTGCAGGAACAGATGCCCTCACACCTCACAAGGACTGTTGTATATTACTGCCTGCTCTTCCATTTCAGTAATTAAGCCTTTCTCTACATCATTCAGCCAGCTGAATTGTTCTTTAAACTGAGCCTCGTTTTGGGGGTTATCTTTGTTAGACAGATCTGCACTGGCCATCAGCAGGTCTTGGGCCTTCTGCAGTCACCTTGGGGACGAGTTAGATAAAGGGACCCTTTGCCTACACATATAAAAGGAATTGAGGTGGCTGTGAATGCACAAAGAAGGTTTCGTTTAACAAGGGCCATCCTTAGTGACAGTGCAAGTTATTTTTCTGAATCCCCAACAGAAAAAGAAAAAAAGGGAAAATGGACAAGATCTGAGAGACCAGGGTTTTATGTCTTTCATCTCTGAGAGATATGTATATATTCTGATGCATATGGAGCTATTATCCACATGCAGGTATGTGCCAAAAAATGGGGACCAGGCGTGGTCTGGCCACAGCTGAAGATGGCCGCCTAACCTGTGAGCTCCGCTACGAGTGGGGCTTCAAAAGGAGTTGGCGCCCATTAAATGCAAGACCTTCGACATAATTTCAGCATTACGGAGGTCAGAAAGTTAATGAGGAGCAGATGTGCCAGTTTTCTTCAGCGTGGGTGACTCGGTTCCTGAGGAATGGAAACTGCTCATTCTTGACACCGGAGCCCTGTGCTGAGAGGAGCCCCGGAGACACTGGCAGCCTCTCTATTCATATTTTGAAGCTTATTTCTGTCGACAACACAGTCTAAATAACTGCGCTCTCTGAGGTGAGATTTACAGGACACTACATTAATCCCTTCAGAGGATATGTGGCTGTTTTTACTTTTGGCGCCAATACTTCAGCCTCTGACAGAAGCCAGCTGTCCCTGCCCGTGCCCTGTGGAATGTGAAATGTGATTCTGAAGGAAGATAAGCTGACTGGATTCCTGCCTCTTGAAATACAGAGTCTGAGAGAGAAGCACCGGGAGCCTTTCATTATGACTCACGGCTCCAGCTGACTTCAGTTAAGGTCTGTAAAGTTCATTTGGAGTTCATGAACTTGCTCTCTAAAATAATCACCTCAAGAAGCGCGGGAGGGGCTCCAGCTGTAGTCACTTGTGTGAAGTCTGCATTCTTCTGAGGAGTTACATGTCACTGTTTTGTGCTGAGTTACGTATTTAAACTCAGCAAAGGCTTTACCCTTTTGTGAGGAAAATTTGAGTAATCTGCACACAGTCTAACATTGTATACAAGGCCTTGCCCTTCTGTGCTGTGAAGAGCCTGGTATGTGGACAGGAGCTCCTTGGTGAGAGAGACGGTGGCGTCTGTCATCAAAATGAACAATCCCAGCTGAAATATGTGTCTTTGGAGAAGTTTATGCGCTGTTTTGGAAAAGTACCCTCTTAAGCCTTAACTACATTACAATAAGGTTTGGTGAAGTTTATGTGTTGCTGGGAAGTCTGCCCTATGAAATTAAGCTGTAGTGTTGTTCACCACACAGTTTAACTGAACAAATGCCCAGACTGTCTTTGAGAGAATCTTGTGGATAAATGTGCAGTACGCAACTTTATATAATAAGCCTTGATTTTTAACTTATGTGCTGAGAAACTCTGGTCCTGTCAGCCTGCCTACAAACTTGAGCCTGGAGTTCCACAGCTTCCCGCCCGTAACGTTCCATTGGTCACACCTGAGCTTCCTGGCTTTTCCTCATGCACCTCGGTCTGCTCACCACACACGCTTATTTGCGGACAGCTGTGAGGTGCTTTGAGGACACACTTTAATCCGAAATTTTGAAAAACAACAGCTTTACCATGGGTGAGTGCTTTGTTTGATATTAACTTGAGCACCCTGCTATCTCGCTCTGACTAATGCGAAGCGCTGTTTCAGAGAAAATCTGTTTTTTGACGCATTTGCGCCTGCGCGTCACTCAATTTTCGTTATTGGCACGTGAGATTTGTTTTCTTGACCCGGTGTGGTCTGAATTCAAAAGCATGGCAGCTTTGTAGCAGATGAGTGCTTTGTTTTCTGCTAGCCCTGATATCCTGCTTAGGTTTTTTTTTAAACTACTGCGAAGCGATACTTCTGGGAGATTCTGAGAGACTTAGCAGAAATCAAAATGTCTACTGCCAAACATGGAAATAAATCCTCTAAACAGCCTCTTTTCTCGGATATACTTAAGCAGTCACAAAATACAGATGCCAATAGCTCTTCCTCTACAATAGACAATTTTATACAAACTAACCTCACCATGCAAGGGCAAACCATGGATCGCATCCTACAAGAAATATCAGCGGTCAGTCGCAGACTTGAAGGCATGGATTCAAATATTTCCTCATTAACAGCAGAAACTAAAACAATACGAGCAGACATTGCAGGATTTCACGCCAAGACAGAGGAGCTTGATCACAGGCTAATAAATGTAGAAACTCGTCTAGACTCAATACAAAACAGAGATCAAGAGCTTTTATTTCTACGAAGTAAGATGATAGATTTGGAAGATCGAAGCAGGAGGGATAATGTCCGCTTTTTCGGTTTTCCAGAAAAGATCGAAGGTTCAAACGCTAGAACATTTCTACAAAATATCCTTCCAAAAACTATGGACATTGCTTTTGACCCTCCACTGGAGATACAGCGCGCACATCGAATTGGTCCATTACGCAAGGAATCTGCAACAAACTCACGTCCCCTCATCGCTTGTTTTTTAAGGCATGAACAGACGAGGCAAATATTAATATCAGCACGTACTCATGGTCCATTCTCATACAATGGGTATGAAATTCGTATTGCAGCTGATTTTTCCAGAGACACTAACGAGAGACGCAAGGCCTTCCTTTCATTTAGACCTCAATTACGTCAGCTAGACATTAAATATGGTCTATTTGATCCTGCTCTGTCTCCGAATTTCTAAGGATGGAGTATCTAAAGACTTCTATGACCCTGAGGACCTCCGTATATTTTTAGACAATTGGAAGCCGCAACAAATGGAAACTCAGCAATCCACTCCAGAACTATCACATCATAGTTCTTTTCCTCAGGCATCGAGCAATCTACGACGTAATGTCAGCAGTCCTCGACAGAGAGGCAGGGATTTTGAAAGGTCTATTCGTAGTCATGAGGACAAGAATGCTGCTCTTCAAACTGTATCCACCTTCACTAAGGAACAGCATAGGGATAAATCCCGATCGCCATTAAAATCTACTTCGGATGCAGAATGTGGTTGATTCAGTACCTCTCTACAATTTTGACCAAAATTAACCTATGCTCACACTTGTATCCTTTTAAATGACTAACCATCCATAATGAACTCATAACATACAAGAAATGAAGAAGATATCTCGCCTGCGGACAGATGAGTATTAAAATCTACTTTAGACGCAGAATGTGGATGATTTAATGTTTAAATATATTTTTGTTCAGATTTAGCTTTGTCTTCACACCCATTTTCTTTTAGGTGTTAGATCAAACCTAATGAACTCATGATATAAATGGGGAAAAGAAGGTATATCGTCATCAGTTTGTTGAGTAATACAGTTATTGTACTGTTCTTTATTGTTCTTCCTCTTTTCTCTCTCTTTTTTCTTTTTTTTTGTTTCATCACATCTATTATATTAATTATATTGTCTTTAAACACTGGGTCTATCCCTCTCACTGTTTTAAGCATATCTGATTGATATTCTTGGTACTTATTTATTCACTCTAAGATTGTGGTTATTACAGCTCTTCATGCTGATAATTCCAATCTTTTAATTTTTCACATATTGCCTAATTATCTACAGGGTTACAATTCCCTCTCTCCTTATTTTATCTTTCTTTATTTTCGATTCAATACTCTAATGGTTTAACAATATGTTTTGCAATTATACTATAATGTTATGCTCTTTAATATTACTATGTTACGTCTTCATATGAATTATAATAATTCTCCTGCTTCTACATCTATCATTCGATACATGAGCCTTATAATTAATGATAGGTCTATACTGTTTTTTGTTGTTTTTTTTTTTCTTTCGTTTATTGACTACGTATTGTTAGTAATACTGTTTTTTATTACCAAATTTACTGCTTTACCCTTTCTCATACATATGGTCAATATTCTCTGTATCAATTAATGCATTTTAAGATTGTTAATATTCCATTTCTCAATCAAATAGTTACTCTTATTGTATAATTTATTTATTTAGAAGCATATTAATCCTCTTTAATTCAAGAGATCATCCATAGGTTTTAATGTTACAGTATTACAATATATTGTTATATTTCTTATTAATAGTAAGAATACCTGTTATTATATACATTTTAAAGACATCTTTGGATTTATATTGTCAACCACTGTTTCACTCTCCTGATGGGGCCGCTCCTCGTGGCGGCGGTCCATTAGTGTTTAGACCCGTGGTTAAAAGTCCTGAGATCCCTTGTGCCATTTTATATTTGGCACTCTTTCCTCCCTACCTTTCCCTTTGTCATTTACACTACATACTATTCCTTCTGTTGAACACACCTCTAGCTATCTCTACACATATATTCTTCCATCATCAAATAGCATTACCCATTTGATTAATTCATTATTTACCTGATCTCTGTTACGGTCCAAGGTCTTCTTTTATCCTCTTACTTCTCCTTTCTTTTCTTTTTTCTCTTTTTTCTTTCCCCTCTTCTCTCTTCCTCTCCCTCCTTCTTTCTCGTATCTTATTTCTCTTCTTTCACATATACAGCAACATTATATCAATTTTTTAATTTACTACATCACGTTCTGGCTTCCTTATTAAATTTCTATCGCTAGTCCTACCTTTTTTTTCTTTCTTTCCTATTCTTATCTGACATGGCCACTTCACACGATCTTCGAGTAATAACCTGGAATGTTCATGGATTGACACATTATATTAAAAGAAAAAAGACACTCTCTTATTTACAGTCCAAGCATGTGGATATAGCTCTCCTTCAAGAAACCCACCTTGACGCTAAAGAGTCCGAAAAATTGTGTAGAGACTGGGTGGGACGGGTTATACACAGCAGCATACAGAAGAGAACAGACCCAGATGCGACACCAACCCGCAAATGTGGAGTAGCGATTCTTATCCGTAAATCCTTACCAGTGACAGTCTTGAAATCCTGGATAGATCCGGATGGACGATATGTCTTTGCCAAACTTTGCATCGGTGAAACACACATATGCGTTGGCTCCATTTACGCTCCCACAGGAGCAAAACGATCATTTCTCCTTCAACTAAACCGCCTTTTAACTGAAATAGGTGCTTCCCAGTTTCTTATCGGTGGAGATTGGAACCTAGTGCGTGATCCAGTCCTAGACAAAACAGGCCCTCTAGATAAGGCAAATGCGGCAGATAGGGCTCTAATGGACGATGTGGTGGCAGATAATGGTTTGGTAGACCATTGGCGACTTTCTCACCCGATGGATAAGGATTACACCTTCACTTCCCCTACGCACGGCACGCTCTCTCGTATGGACTACTTTTTAATCTCCCAAAATGTAGTTCAAATAACACAGGACTCTCAGATTCTGGAGGCAGCAATCTCTGATCATTCTCCAGTTCTACTTTCCTTACAAACTGGTTTATCTAAACCAGGTCGCAAACCCTGGCGTCTAAACATTCAACGTTATAGGACACCCAAAAACAAAATTTTATTACAATCCCATTTTCAAGACTTTATGTTAGTCAATCAAGGGTCCGTTGACTCCAACAGAACTCTCTGGGCGGCGGCAAAAGCCACTATCCGTGGGCAGCTTATGAGAGATGCAGCTCAGTTTAATAAACAAAATGCTAAAAGGCAAAAAGAATTGGAGCAAGATATTGTGTCTTACACTAGATTATATACACTTAATCCAACGATACCACATCGTAAGTCATTGGAAAAAGCTCGCATGGCTTTAAATAACCTTTTTACTTCTAAGGCAGAATACGCCCTACATAGAATGAAAGGGAGACATTATGAGCAGGGGGAAAAAGCGGGAAGATTATTAGCAGCCCAGCTACGTCAGCAGCAAGCATCTATGGCTATACCGGCCATTAAGTCAATGAATGGTGTTACTCTAACTAAACCCCAAGATATTGTTAACGAATTTGCCCAGTATTATCAGTCTCTTTACACTGCTGAAACTCAACTTGACACTGACAAATTGGATTCTTTCCTTACAAATGTAAACTTACCCTGTTTGTCAGAGGAAGGTAGAATCTTATTGGAAGGTGAAATTACCAGGGAAGAAATATCGCGAGCAATTGCTGGCTTGCCATATCATAAGGCCCCAGGAGAAGATGGCTTTCCTGCAGAGTTTTATCGTTGGGCAGGAGTGGATGTGATTGACTCTCTTTTACTCGCATTCCAAGAGGCAGAGCGTGAGGCCTCCTTGGGCCTTATATCTAATAAAGCTATTATTGCTGTGTTACCTAAACCTGGTAAAGATCCTTTATTATGTAGCAGCTATCGTCCCATATCTTTATTGAATTGCGACATCAAAATCCTAGCTAGCATTCTGGCCTCTCGCTTGCGTAAGGCTATCCCATCTCTCATACACTGTACCCAAGTTGGATTTGTTCCGGGGCGTTCCTCTAGGAACCATCTTCGCACTCTTGCCCACACATTATGGTATGCCAAGAATCTTCCTGATGACGCTTTGGCCTTATCGCTTGATGCGGAAAAGGCGTTTGATCGGATTGAATGGGATTATCTTTTTAGGGTGTTACAAAAATTCGGCCTGGGAGATCAATTCATAAACAAAATACGCTTGTTGTACAAAAATCCCTCGGCACAGGTAAATTGTGGGGGCTTTATCTCAGATCCATTCTCTATCAATCGAGGTACTCGTCAGGGCTGCCCCTCTCCCCGTTACTCTTTCTTCTAGCCATGGAACCGTTAGCTGCCTCCTTAAGACAATCTTCCTATATTAAGGGCATTTCTCTTCCAACAGGTGAATCCAAAATGTATCTCTACGCAGATGATATTCTTCTCACAATCACAGATCTCTCCACCTCTTTACCATCTGTATTAAAAATAATAGATGACTTCTCCTCCCTTTCTGGGTACAAAATTAATTGGAACAAAAGCGAAGCGCTGCCCATCTCGAACGGGACCACAATAGCGGCCATTCAAGGTTTTCCCTTTCAATGGAAATCTTCTCATCTCAAATATTTGGGCATACTAGTGAACAAAGGTCTAGAGGGCATGGTTACAGATAATCTCAATCCCCTCATTGCTCAAATGCGAAGGGATTTTGAAAAATGGAAGGCACTGGGTCTCTCAATGTGGGGCAGGGTTCAAGCTGTGAAAATGGTTACTCTCTCTCGTTTTCTTTATGTCCTCGGCATGCTCCCTATTCAGGTTCCTTTAACCACGTTACGTTCAATTGATTCTAAGATAAAATCTTTTATATGGAACTCTGCCAAACCCCGTCTCTCAGCTTCAAAACTAAAGGCTCATCGCTCCTATGGAGGAATAGGTCTACCCTCAGTGGAACATTATGCTTTGGCATTACAGCTTTCTCAAATGTCATATATGCTTTCACATTCATTGGATGCGCCACAGTGGGTACATCTTGAACACTACCTTTCATTTACAAAAGCAGGTCTTTCTGTTTTATACGGCTCTGAATCTCGTCCCCGAGACTCCACTAATCCTATTTTGTCCGCTATGCGCGCTGCTTGGCAAAGGGCACACTGCTTACTGGGCGCACATCCGCGTCTCCATAGGAAAGCACCATTATGGAATAATTCTGCAATTCGTATTAATAGAAAATCTATATTTTGGCCCATTTGGGAAACAGCAGGTGTTTCCACCCTAGACCAACTTTTTTCAAACGGTGATATTAAATCATTTGTCCAACTGCAGGAAGAATTTCATTTGCCTGCTATACAACTTTCAAAATACAACCAGTTACGACAATCCTTACGGAGAAGTCTAGGACCTCCACCATGGCTCTTGCCCGACTCACCAATTGTGACATATCTACACGCTTGGGGTAAGATGAAAGGAGCTACATCTGGCTTCTACCAAACTCTCACTTCGCATCTTTTTTCTCAACCCTTATCGCAAACCTTGCGTATTAAATGGCAAACCTCATTATCGGTCTCTTATACCGATGATGAATGGTCTGACATTCTTAGCAATCTCAATAAGGGTGCACGTGAAGCACGATTGAAATTTTGTTTATTTAAGATTTTACATGATTGGCACTGGTCACCAACAAAACTGCATAAAGCTGGCTTGCTTCCCCATTCTAACTGCTGGAGATGTGATAGTACGTCTTGTAACATTTCTCATATCATCTGTGGATGTCCAGTGATCCAACCCTTTTGGAATTATATAGGTAAAACCTTACGTTCCACGATGCCTCTACAAATTCCACTTTCGCATGCTACCATTCTTCTGCATGATACACGTCAATCACAACCACTTTCTAAACCACAAGCCCGACTTTTACACACAGCCTTAGCTACAGCCAAAATTTGTATATTACGACAATGGAAATCGCCTCAACCACCATCACAAGAAACATGGATGGTGGCCATGATCCAAACAGCTTCCTACGAACGTATTATATACAACATACAGGATCAATCTGATCTCTTTCTTCGAGTATGGTCACCTTTTCTAGCTTCAAATACTGATGCTAACATTAATGACCCTTCTACGCAGTAATTTAATTTTTATTTCCTCTTCTTCTCACTCATTATTCATTATTGGTGGTTATAAATCTTAACACATATTGTATTTATCCACTACTGGTTGTTGTTTTTTATAGCTACTCACCAGAGCATTTACATGTAATTCTGTATCTTTTAATATATATATTTATACATGTGTGTTTCTCTGCTTACACTTTCATTCTGCACAATATACCTATTGTTTTCATATATTGTTTGCACATTTCTCTATATTATACATGTCATTATCCTTTTCTATTCTTATCTCATAATTCCTTTTCCTACTTCATCTCCCTTGGCTCCGTAACATTCATATATTTGTAGCATAATGTAATTTATTTAATTTTGTCTATATCAAAGAATATTACTTTTTCTCTTTCTTTGAACCAGCATAATTACTTTATGTTATGGTAAGTATTTGTCGTATCTTATCTTACCTTATGTTATCTATCACTTAGAATGTCCTCTCATACATTTATATTTAGGTACATCAAATGAAATTACTTAACCCTTATATTCATCTTTTATCTATTCGCATTGCTATCCTAGAGTGTCTTTTCCCTTGGAACATACTCATATTGCATTATGCTTCATATTTGTAAACTTTTCACTTATCGCTTTCTTTTGTGATCCCTTCTTTCCTTACCTCTCTCTTCCCCCTTCCCTTAATTCCATCTTTTATGGCCTCAATATAAATCCAAATATTTGTCTTTGCATTTATATGTTTATATATTTATTAAATTATATAATATGATTAATTATTCAGAAAGTTTTACTATATGCTTATATTTAATAATTCTCTTATATATTTATTGTATGATAATGCATACAGTTATTATAATATATGTATAATTATTTTTTTTATATATATAAATTTCAATAAAAAATTGAAACACAAAAAAAAAAAAATGGGGACCATGCAAAGGTTTACAAAGTCATATGTCAACCTGGAGCCTTTAACGCAAGCTCAGCATATCCTTTAATGCAGTACCTTAAATATGGTTGTTATGCTCCCAAGAGGATACCTGTGTTGGATCTGGCCCTTTTGGCAGGTTTATCCCCAAACGTTTTGCCAATGGTTGGAGCCGTTTCCGACTGCATCATAATCAGGCCCTAAATGTGTAACCCCAATGTCAATGGGTGGAGCTTTATCAAATTTTCTAAATAAGTTAGCCCAATCTCAGTATGACAGATACAAGAAGATGTTGATTTAGGCACAAACAAAATCCTTCCAAGAAAGGCGTTCTTCGCCAACTGAAGTGCCTTAGCATCACTATACACCCAAATTCCAGCCCCAAAGGCAGCAATGGTGATGCATTTAGTTTTGTAAATCTCTAACATCTCCTTAACCGGTTTTGAGCTGGATTTATTTGAAAATCTAAAACACTTTCAATGGCCTTCTCGAAATGGCATGCTCTGGCATTATGACAATTCTCCCACTAAGCCTTAAACCAAAGATAACTCCAAGGTACTGAAAAGCTTTTACAGGCCGAACTATGATGTAACCTAGTTTTGGTTGATCGTGGGCTGGAGACCATCATGAAGGATCTGGGGACATTGATCTGCAAATCCACATTTTCCATAAAATGAACAAATGAGTCTATCAGTTATTGCAGGCCGTTCAAAGAATGAACCATAAGGACTGCATCATCGCCATAAAGGACTACTGGCAGTCAGCATGAGCCCACCTGAGGCATGTCCTAACCCCTTAACCTAATTTTTTTTTCTCTATTTCAATAATACACACAAAGGGGCCAAGACACAACACTTGCGTACTCCCGTGCCAATCTTAAAACAAGTAATGCATTCACCCCCTAGGTCATAACAGACATTCAGTCATGTCGGTGTGCAACTGGACCGGTAAAAACAATCGGTGGATCAACTAAAAATTTTTGCTATCATTTGGACTGGTTCACCAAGTCAAATGTACTTGACAAGTCCATAAACAAAAGTGCAGAGAACTAGCCTTTACTACTCTGTATTTAGAGACTAGAAGATATAGAGTTAGACACTGCTTTATGGTACAAAGCCATTTCCGGAAACCAAATTGGACCTAAGACGCAATAGTGTTATCTTGGGCCCAAGTTTCCAACTTTGCTAGAAGGACCCTTCCTGCCACCTTTATGATGGAATCAAGTAAGGAAATTGGCCTGTAGCAGGTGGGGTTAGCTTTCTCTCCAATCTTGTAGATTGGCACTGTTACTGATTCAGACCAGGATTTCGGGTGATGGTCTGTCTCAGCTGCCCTAAGGGCATTAGTAGCAATAATGCCTAGAGATCAACAGTAGTCCTTAAGAGGTCAACTGGCACACATTCGGGTCCCACTTGGGCTATTCATAATTGCTTCTTTTACCTCCTCTTCATCGAAAGTAACTGGAGTGGGAGGTTTCTCCATAACAAAATCACCGAAATATATGTGTAAGAGTATACTTCAGTAAAATGTTCTTCCCACTTAGCAGGCGCAACAACAGTAAATAGCGTAGGCACCATCCTATCTCTAAAATACAGGGCTGTGAGGGAATGGGTTGTAGTATATTGTGGGGTTGTGCAACCTAGCCATGTAATATACTTTCCAACCCCTCTAGTTCCAGTAGGTTTTGTCTGTAAACCCTCAGCCCAACCCTCGGTAGCTATGGCACTGAGCAGCAAGGCTTACACAGAGGAACAAGTATAAAGAATTTAAACAGCACCAAAACAATTGAAGAAGAAATTGACACGACACTCAAGAAATCAGACACTATTTTATTAAAATAGACTGTATTTTTTATAAGAATTTAGACACTAGAATGAAAAAGATCCACTGGAGGGTCTCAGAGATCTAGATTTTACAAGCAATAATAAATGAAAGCAACTTCACTCACCGCGAACAAGCCTACGCAAGATGAATGAATTCAACACTTAGAAACTTTTTAAAAGAAGACTTAGGTAAGTGTCAATGCGGTCGGTTAGAAGTACTTGGGGCGACCAACTCCTGCAGGAAGTTAGTCAGGGGGACTGGCAAGGTCCTCAAGAACAGTTACCTTCACAGATGAAGCAGTCCTTCAGCAGTTCCAGGTGCTTTATCCGTGTTGCAGTGGGTCCCTATGGAGTGGTCCTGATGCAAGGGATGAGGCATACTGAAGATGCTCTAAAGATGCTGTGGATGCGACAAGGTCGCCGGGGGGTCTTCCTGCAGGGATTCCTCAGTCCACAGAGATGGTGAGGGGGTCCAGTTTGCAGGGTCGATGTCCCATGAAGTCTTCTCGAGTCTAACTGAAATCCAGTCACCACTGGATTACCAGTTGCCCATTGTTGCAGTCACAGGTCAATCCTTCCTGGGTCGATAACTTTCCTATTGAGGATCTCAGCAACTCTCCGACTGCACTACTGGTCTCAGCGAACTCAGGTGCAACTCTGTGCATTGGCAGCTGTTGAGTCCCTGTGCTGCAAACATGAGGCCAGTCAGCTGGCCCTTGGAGTTCTCTTGGCTTGACTGGGCTCTGGAGACAACTTCACCTTGAGCAGGACACAGCAGGCACAGTCCCTCTCTTCACTAGCCACCGGTGCAGCAGGTGCACTACCCGTCAGGGCAGCCTCTTCTTGCTGGTTCTTTGGTGCATCAGGGTAGTCCTTCTTTGGTCCACCTTCCGAGTCGGTCAAGAACTGAGGTCTGGGGGCCAGGGGTCCCCTCTTTATACTCTGAATGTGCCCTCAGGGTAGGATGCGTTGGTAGTCAATGGGCTACCAGTTTCCGTCCCACCTGGTGACAAGCGTGCCCCTGGGGAAACTGGTTTTGCAATTGGCTTCCCATCTCTGCTCCCCGTGCCAGCCTGTCTACCTCAACAATGGGGCAGCCCTCCCTGTTGGTGACCCACATCTGCTCTTCGAGGCAGCTTTTTCTTTGAAGCCTGCCTTATGGGCTAACACCTAATTGGCTTCCTGCAGAAGGCAGGTGACAGCTCCCTGGCCTGCGATCCCTCATTATTCTCCTTCCTGAGAGTCATTGGCATGTCTCTCTAGGAGGGCAGAAAGCTGTTTCTTGGAGCAGGCTCTATGTGCGCCTGGGAAGGTACAGGAGTTTTAAAGGCAACAAAGTGGCAGCTCTGCTAAAGCTGCCCACTGCAACACGTTACATTAACTTCGACTTGAGATACAAGTCGGGCCTGATGTAATGAGTTGTTTAATACCTTGGAGTGCCCGCTTTGGTTGCACCGTTCAGGAGTTAGCACAGCTAAGGGGTCAGCGTGTAACCCTGTACTCGCAAATGGGGAAACCGTCTTTCCACTGTAAAAATGGTCGTCTCACATGTCTTGCTGCCAGGACATGTAAAGTGCATATCCTACCTGTATCATATGTTGCACCCTACCTTTTGGGCTTAGTAGGCCTGTCAGAGGAGTGACTTACACACATGTCCAAGGGAAGTTGTGACTTTGTCATTGCTTTCAATGGCAATGTAGGGCTAGCAGTGCACGACTGCTCTACCAGTCTGCCATGGCGGACTGGGGGATTTGTTTTACTTGGGGGACCTCAAGGGTGGCACAACCAGTGCTGCAAGCCCTGGTCTACCCCTCTAACTTACATGACCTGGATACCAGGGTACCATTTAGTAGGGACTAACAGCTGAGTTAGCCATTTCTAATTGGGTACAGCCAATTCGACATATTCTTTTAGGGTCAGGGCACTGGCACTGGTTAGCAGGTGTCAGTGCACTCTCAGAGTCAAAAAACCAGCAACATCAGTTGAAAAACTTGGAGGTGCCCATACAAAAAGAGGCATTTCCCTACATGAGGGGTCACTACTTTCTGGAAGGGTGTATGATCTCAACACTCATCCACTTATGGCAATGAATCCCCCCCATCTTTTCTAATGCAGGGCTCTCTCGATTCAGTCACCTTTTTATAATTAAGTCTACAGTCCCGAATTAGTGAAACAATCTGGGACTTAGTTTTAAGTGCGGCCTTAAGTTTATTATGAGAAACGCAACAGACTTTATCAAACCAGCCATGGGGATAAGACTTGCAAGCTCTTATCTGTCTTATCATTAGCTTATTGGCAGTTGAACAGATTGTACCAAAAGCATGCACAATTAATTTAGGGGCAAAATTGATTAGACATGAGTGAACATCTGATCAAAAAGCCTTGAATAAACATTCAGTAACTTTGCGTGGGTCAAGATTACGTCAACTTTTGGGCTCCTTTCCTATATGTGAGCAAGAGGAGGAACACCAAACAATTTTGGTTGATGGTCAATCAAATATCAATTGGAAGCAAGAGAGGCACCAGCGCAAATATCTCTGAATCAGCCTGGATATCCTACATGACACTACACTTCTCAACAACCCAGTAAAACCGATGCATCACCACCATCTCAGTCACCTCAAGGGTACCCTTCAGATACAAAGGAAATTTCAAACAACCGAGAGAGATCTGATAGAGGAACTCTCCAGACCCATATTGGAGAGAATGAGGAAAGGTCTGGCCCGAATGGACTCCTGTCATCTCTCTTCACAGCAGATTCCCTTGTTCTGGTTTGCGGCACTGTCCCCGCTGTTTGGATACTGTGTGGCATCAAATTGGATTCCAGAATCCTGGAGAGGGTCCATTATCCAACCGATCTTCAAGGGTGGATCAAAATCGGAACCGAACCATTACTGCCTCATAGCGCTTATAGATAATGACACCAAACTCTTCCCAAGCCTCTTGCTTGACGATCTAAAAGCATGGGCAAATGAAGGTCAGATTGTCCCCAGAAAACAGTGTGACTTTAGAGAAAATTGCGGCACATCCACAAATCTAATGGCGCTGGCCCGGATGCCGGATAACGCAATCAGGAGCGGATCAGTGCTCTACTCCTGTTTCATAGACTTCAAAGCCGCTTTTGACCGCATTCACTGAGACTCCCTGTGGCGCAAACTGCGGAGCTGGGGCCTTCCATCAAACTATCGAGGAGTTGTACTTGAAAACATGGGTGCCTGTAAATCTAGGGTATGGCGTGCGCATCTCACGGAAGATCCCCACAAGCTCCGGCTTGAAGCAAGGATGCGTGTTAGCGCCTCTACTATTCAATCTGTACATTACTGACTTGACGGAGGCCGTAGATTAAGTCAACTGCCATTCCACTAAACTGGGAGGTCAACGCATGACGCACCTGCTCTACGCAGATGATCTTGTACTCCTAAGCCAAACCAAAATCGGCCTAAAGAGACAATTATTAACTCTGCACCTCTACATTGGTAAGAAAAGCTTAGGCATAGATCACACTAAACCAAGACGATCATCTTTGGAACGAAAATTGCAGACCAAGGAAAGTGGCATCTAAATGGTGAGTGGCTTTCGCAAAGTGCAAAGTACAAATACCTGGGTATTCATCTTGATAGCAAAGGCACTTTTACACCTACATGAATTCCCTGAAAACCAAAGGCAACAGCCTTATGTTTGGCTTTACGTGTTTATCTCAGAAACAATGGGGCTACCTTATAGACAAGACTATAACGCAGCACTCCATCTGCCAAAGAGAGCGTCAACTGCACAAATAAGGCTTGAATTTAATCTCACAAAGCAGACCCGGGCCAGATGCAGTTCTTTTTAAAATTTCTGTCATAGACTCCGACTTGCTCCAAAAGACAGCATGAATGGCTTTGTCTGGCGCGACTTAAGCAGTTCGGAACCTACGTCTACGTAGAACCACCACCTTTAAGACAATCTAAGCCAATTTTCGCTTAAAAAAAGAATGGGAAAAAATCTCATGTAGTCGGCAATAAAAAAACATACAATAATCACTGCAAAAAAGCTGTCAAAGTTAGACGATATGGCTGCACTGAGCAAGCACTCCCATGCATGGGCAGTAATTAATTCCTATGATCTGTGGAAACAGCAGCATCACATTACCTGCACCTGCCGGATGTGGTTAAAGTCCAGGTTTGTAGAGCTTAGGCTGGGGGAGTGGAATCTGTGGGCCATCCCCTGGCAGGGTGGAATCCTACAACAAAAAGGAGAAATGTGCCGACTCTGCAACCAGAGCAAGGAAACCATCATCCGCATTCTCTGCGTTTGCCCCTCCCTGCTCCAGTTAAGGAAAGATCTACTTTGCAGAGACATCACCTGCCTGGGGGTTCGAACCTGCAGTCAGGCTGTAGTTGTAGGCCTGAATTCTGAGAACACCATGTTAAATGTTAAAGTCAAGTTCCTCCAAGCTGCTGTAGCGAAGCTAGGAACTGCCAACAATAATGCTTCTTTGGAAGCTGGACTTAATTGACTTACCGCTCAATCCTGTTCCCTGGGAGGCAGTTCCGCCACTACTTTGTTTCATCTAGCTGCACTTTAATATTGTCGTTTTTTTTTCTTTTCTCTGTACCTTGGCACTAGGCACCTATTTATCAAGCTTGCCTAACTTTGTGGCCTTGTTCCACCGAACCTGGCCCCCATTCTTCTCTCTTGCACTTTCTCCTTTGCACTTCCATTGTCCGGTCGCCATTATTCTGTCGCATTTTTGCTGTTATCCTGCCCCCTGCACTTTACATCAAGCACTTTATCTACTGCTCAGGGAAGGATAATCCCAAAGTGTACTAACACACTAGGATGTTAATTGTGGCACCCAATATGGCTTGAGGCAACTTTATTTGCTTTCTCCAAGTTCCGGTGCCATGCTTTGCTGCTACCCTGTTGCTATTCCAGACATGAACCAAACTAAGGTATTGTGTTTCGCTGCTCTTTGCACTTTCTCTTGTGTTTTAACTAACTTCCTCACCCTGCTGCCATTTCACACTTGAATCAACTAAGGCATTGTGATCTGCTGCTCTTTGCACTTTCTCCAGTATTTTAATTAACTTCCTCACTCAGTATAGCTCAAGGTCTTAACTTACATTAGGTTCGTAATTGTTGGCCATGTTTATGCAAAAATCATGTTTTAATTATTTGATTCTGCATTGCACTCTGGCTGCACTCCTGTTATTTTAATTAACTGAACAATAAACGATTTTCTTATTAGGATCAAGTTTAGACCATTTCAATAATACACCTTTGTTTTGCACAACCTCGACTTCCTGGTCCCTTATGTCTGTCTGGGAAAAGTAATCCAAAACTGAGAGACAGACAATGGGTTTATGATCACAGATCGGCACCACCCAGAAACCTACAGCATATGCTCCCAGTGTTCTGAGGTTAAAATAATATCAATAACAGAGGTGGCATATAAAAGTTCATTTTAGGTCTACTGATGAATTACACATTCACACATGTCCATTGCAAAAAAATAGATGACATTTTATCATAATGCCGTTGAGGAAACCACCTACTGGACGAGTTTGGAACTGTGTTCGCTCAGAGTCCAATGCACTGGCTACCCCACACATATGAAGGGACGTAGAGCCCTAAAACCCTCACCCCTGCCCTATGGACAACCCCAGCCTTAAACTATCCCCTCCCCATTAAAACCTGGCCCCAGCCCCACTTACCAGTCCGCGTCCTCTCCCGATCCTTCCTCTTCCTGTGCCCGCTCATTCGCGCATCTAGACCGCGCACTGCCTTAACCACGCCTATGCGTGGTTAAGGCATATGCATGGTTAAGGCAAGTGTGGTTGCGCTTGAGGGGAAATGGCATGCGTGGCTCTGCCTGCGTTTTAAAGGCTGTTTCACATCCTGGGAGACGGACATGAGAAGATGTATACAGGGAGATGTCTATGGGGATGTTAACTTTCACAAAAGGTGCCTTCATAGGGCTACTGACACAAAAACACTGGGGCCCAAGGCCACGGACACCAAACACTACCCTTGACTCTGGCTTTTGAATACGGATGTGGCAAAACTGGCATGGGCACATTTATGTACTAAAACTGAAAAGATGGCCCTGGGAACACGGACATTGAAAATGTGTTGCTGACACTGAGACACGGACTATGTGACAGACATGGGGACATTGTCTCAAGGTTATGGATCCAACTCACTTAGGCACCAATTCTGTTGATTCTGTGGCTCGCGTACTGGGACATAGGTACAGGAGGGCATTAACAAAGTCTAAACCTGAACAATGACAAGGGCATGCAGAGACAGAGAAACTAGACTTGGGGACGTGGTGACTAAGCCTTGAAGACGGAGCCATGAACATGCCAAAAACCAAGACTGGCATAGGATCAGTAGGCAGTTCTGTTCACTCCTCGCAATACATAGATTGCAGAAATGCTTAAAGTGAGATGTGCATTCTTAAGGCATGCATCTATCCCTAGTAGTCACAGGGACTGTTGTCACATAACAGATGCTTATTGTTGCCATACTCCAGGATAAACATTTCATCTTCCTCACGATGGTGAAAGGCTGAGTGGTAAAGATGGCATCCAAAGCTATGACAAAAGTTCAAGCAAAGATCATTGCATTAGATGTGTTAACCAGTGTACCTGGCTATTTATTTATCCTCTAAAAGTGTGGCATTGGGGGGTGTGGCCAAGATGGCGGACGGCTGAGGCGTGTTTTCGAGTCTCTCTGCTCCCCGCCGCCGGGCCTAGTCGCCTATTTCGGCACTATGCAGAGGTGGAGCTCGCTGCGAAATCCCACGGCCCGGCTGAGGAGCTGAAGAGGTTTAGGGACCTCACTGGCTGTGTGGGCGCGCTCTCCCTGGCCTTTTACTCTGGAGCGGTGCACCGCGCCTGGACGCTCAGACAGCTGCAGGAGAGTGCTGCTCGCTACCCGCCCTTCCTGGTGGCAGAGACTGGTTTATCTTCTGCTCCCATGGCAGGCCAGCAGGCGGGGAGGCTGAGCCTGTACAGAGCTGGGTCCGGGCAGAGGAGATCGGCGGAAGAAAAGAGGGGGCCGCTGCCTGCAGAGAATGTCTATCCCGGACGCCAGGTGAGAGGGCGAAGGGGACGGACCACAAACAACGGGTTTCGGAGAAGGGCCCAAGCCGCCGCCCACGGTGCGAGCTCCCGGCACCAGGACCTCGGCTGATCCAGAGGAGGCCGGGACCCCTCGGGAGGCCTGATGGCAGCAGCAACAGCGGCGGGAGGGGATTCAACCCGGCACTGGAGAACTGCAGTCCACCTGCAGCGGAGGATCCTGGGGGGCCTACATTGAGGAGCAACGCACTTTCCTTGCTGGATGAAAAGGAGTAAAGGGCGGCGACCCTGAGCCTGGTGCTGCTCGCCCGGTGGGTGCCACTTCCAGCAGAGCGCCGGGCCTACCGGGCAGATTGGTGCCTGAGGGCCGGCTGAGGGGCGGCCTGCATCGTGGCATGAGCATTAGTGTGCAGAGAGCGGCACAGACATCCAGGGCCCCACGGCATTGAATCCGCTCGCTGGAGAGCTGCGCAGAAGCAGGACAGTACGTGCCACCTCTACTGAAGGATATAAATCGCTCCATATCCGAACCTAAGCTTCTATGAAGCCGCATAACACATTACAGGCAATCAACTAGGGTGGACCCCTCCTGTGCACCCAGCGCGGCTCCAGACCACTTAACAGGCACCGATAACTGAGACGGAGGAGCCTGCGATGCTCGGGGTGCACCGGGACCAGTAGTGGCAGCAGAGTTGGGCCGCATAACATAGGTGGAACAGCCCCGGGGCGGCCTAGTCCGCCATGGGGGCCTACATTGTATCTCCCAGGAGCTAATCTAGACATCGGGGCCCCCACTCAGGGTAGTGGCAGGCCCATCCACCACCCTTACAGCCCACCTTTTGGCACATCATCCAACACAATCATGGGGGTGGGGGAGACCGCAATCTTAAGGACATGCTCCTTAAGACAACGGGAGGACCGGGAGGTGAAGCGCCCTCAATGGCACCCGACGGGCATACCGGCCCTGGGGCATCGGACGAGCCGATCACCCGCCCCTATCTAGAATCGTTGTTTGCCTCCCTGCGGGAGGATCTTCAATCTTTCAGGAAGGAATTCACACAGGAACTAAAAGAAAACCGGCATGACCTAGATGGACTGGGTCTCCAAGTTGGAAGACCACGAAACAGGCAGGGAGGAGGAAATAGAACAACACCAACAAGAAATACTTCGCCTCAGAGACCAACGCCTGGACCTCCAAGCTCACACAGAAGATTTGGAGAACAGATCACGCCGGAATAATTTCCTCATACGGGGGTTCCTTCTGGAATTGAAGGATCAGACATCACCTCTTATGTACAGGACCTATCATGATATATCCTAGGGGTCACCCCAGAGACAGACATTAAGCTCGACAGAACGCACAGAGTGGGCGCCAGACACTCTCCTAAAGCCGAGCCGCCAGATATCCTCACGTGCGTACATGCCTTCCCCCTGAAAGAAAGCATTCTCCAGAACGCTAGAAGCAAACATCCTCTCCAATACCAAGGTTATCACCCGGTCCTATACCAAGACCAGGCGGCGTCGACCCTCCAGAAACGGAAAGACTTTCGCCCCATTACCACACACCTCTGTGCGTCAGGAGTACGCTACTCTTGGGGGCATCCCTTTCGCCTAATCTTCCACCACGACGGGAAATTGCACCAAATCCGGTCACTGGAGGAAGCACGCCATAAACTGGGCATGAACTGAGCCTCACCCCAAACTATGTGGGGCAGCGGAGGGGAGCCGGGCAGAGCAAATGGCCCGGGGCAGGGGGCGCTGGGGGCTCCCTGGGGGGACTCCGTCCAGACCTTGAAACAATAGCTAGGGAGAAGCAGGCTGCTATAGACACACTATCTGGAGCATCCTCAAGACCTGCAACTACCTGAAGATGGCCGGGAAACACTGGGGTCTCCGTCTTTTGTTCCTCCGCCCTGCTCCCCCTCTTTCCTCCATCTCTGCCTGGTCTCATTAATTGAGCACTGGGTGGCTGGCGTGGAGGGGGGGGCCACATCCAAGACCCCAACTTGTTACCAAATGGACTCACCAGAAATGCACTATACCTTCTTTTATGTTCGTTTTCATCTTGTATTGTTGTGACCTGTTATGGGTTTAGATAATCTAATGTTTTTTCTTTTGGTCGGACCTGGGACCTACCGACGCGAGCCCTTGACCTCACTGCTCCCTAACGCAAAACATTTCACACATTGGACCCGCAAGCCTCCCTGTCCGTTCAATCTATAAACAAAAATGGTTCTGTCGGGAATAACAATTGCTTTGCTCAATGTATACAATGCGATCTGAACTTCCAATTTTTCAGATGTGAATCATAATTTGCATTCAAGGGACACACCAAAGAACCAACAATTTTAGTAAAGTGAAAGTTATTTACTCAATTTTTTGATTATACACAATAATGAAGGCTGTCTACAATACATAAACATTTTGTATCGCACTTTTCACGTATCACCACAAGTCACTTATTCCACACTATAGTCACTTGTTTATTGTTGTATGTTTATGTATTGTAGACAGCCTTCATTATTGTGTATAATCAAAAATTGAGTAAATAACTTTCACTTTACTAAAATTGTTGGTTCTTTGGTGTGTCCCTTGAATGCAAATTATGATTCACATCTGAAAAATTGGAAGTTCAGATCGCATTGTATACATTGAGCAAAGCAATTGTTATTCCCGACAGAACCATTTTTGTTTATAGATTGTATATACCCAGCTTCTGAGGGACACAGGGTTACCCCATTATCTTTAATGGTCCCTGTCCGTTCAAGCGTGACTTCTGTGTAGATTCTATTCCTAGTGCCCAATGACAGAACAATTGAAGCTTCTCACACTGAATGTTAAAGGCCTTAACCACCCCCTGAAAAGAAGGTCTCTCCTATCGTATCTCGAGCACTCAGGGGCCCACGTCTGCCTACTGCAAGAGACACACCTCCTCCCGAAGGATGAGCATAGGCTCTGCTCCAAACATTTCCCGCACCAATACTTTTCCTCCCTCCAGAATAAAACAGCGGGGTGGCCATCCTAATCTCCCGACACTTTAGGGGCAAAGTACTTTCAAAGGAGGCCAAATTAAGGGGGAGGCTGTTAGCTTATTCACTACAAACGGGCTCCATAACTCTCACAATAGCGTCTACGTACTCGCCTAACGAAGGGCAGGAGACTTTTCTAAGACAAGCAGTGACAGAGATCATGGGGACCCTAAATCGCTCAGTCCTGGTGGGGGAAGGGGCGACCTGAACCTTGTCTTCGATAAAGACATGGGCAGATCCGCACAACGACAGGGTCAGATAGGCGCATTATCCAAAGAGGGATTAGACTGGCTGAAGGACATGGGCTTAGTCGATATCTGGAAGAACACTCATACACAGACCGGAGACTATACATTCTACTCATTTGCAACGTCCGGAAAACGTAGATCAAATTACCAAAGTCATCACTGGCTACCTGGCCATCAATGACAACCCTGCTGTTTCCATTATTTGGGACGCACTAAAGGCAGTGGTAAGGGGGGAACTGATCGCCATATCGTCGGCTGAAAACAAAGAACGCAGGGACCAAAGTGATGCCCTCTCCCATCTAGTGGCGGAACTTGAGCGCATTCACAAAAGGACTGGGGCCACCAGGGTGTGGAGACAGCTTGCATCGATACGGATAGGGTAGAGTACGCCGCACTCCGCTTAAAGCACTGATATTATGTCGGAGGAGACAGGGCTGGGTGCCTCCTGGCCAACAGGTTGAGGATCCAGCGACAGGAGCACCGGGTCCAGGAGATCGGGGACTCTGAGGGACGGGCACAGACCGAGGACCCACACATAGTGGAGACATTTAGAGACTATAATCAAGAGCTATACATGGCACAAAACCTCCAGCCGGAAGGGATATCAACATATCTACAGGAAGCGCACACATCCACCCTAACCTCGGAACAGAGGGAAGAATTGGTTCTCACTATTAGAATCGAGGAAGTCATCTCCTGTATATCCAATCTAAAGCTTGCTAAATCCCGGGCCTGGACGGCTTCCCAGCCCTTTTTTACAAAATGTTCTCTCCGACCCTCGCACCCCTCCTTGGCCGACTCTTTAACGTCCTAGGGAGCTCAAAAGCACTCCCCCCATCGATGAAGATGGCCTCAATCGCAGTGATTCCCAAACCGGGGAAAGATAAAACGCAATGTTCCTCGTAAGACTGATTTCCCTTTTAAACGTTGATCTTAAAATCTTTACAGGTATCTTAGTGGTGCGCCTCAATCCCTTAGTACCGGACCTCATAGACCCAGACTAAGTGGGCTTTGTCCCACAATGCCAATGTGGCGATAACAAGCGAAGGGTCCTACACCTCATAGACAAAGCTCAGAGACATGGCCAAGAACGAATGCTACTATCAGTCAATGCTGAGAAAGCATTTGACAGAGTCCACTGGCCCTACCTCGAGGCCACCTTGGAGCACTTCGGTCTAGGCGAAAGATTCTGAAAGTGTACCTCTAGTGTCTACGACCACCCGACCGCAATAATTCGGGTTAATGGCCATTCCTCCATCCCACTCACAATCAATAGGGGCACAAGACAAGGGTGCCCTCTGTTGCCCTTACTCTTTTCTCTATACATGGAGCCTATGGCTCATAGAGTCAGATCCAACCCGGCAATACAGGGAATCACATTCGGTGGCGATCAACATACCATCAGTCAATACCCAGATGATGTTCTGGCGACCTCCTTCCTACCGGCCTTCCTTGATGAGCTTGCAGCATTAGGCCAAGTAGCAGGTTTTAAAATGAACATTCAGAAGTCGCAAGCCCTTAACCTAATATTGCAACAACAGTCGCTAACTACTCTCCGACAGACCTTTCCTCTCCAATGGGCCAATACACATATTCAGTACTTAGGTCTCCAGATTGCCCCTTCGATACCCGAGACAGTGACCCTCAATTACCGCGCTCTGACTCGTCAGATATGCTCCGATCTTGGCCGCTGGCGATACCATTCCCTCTCTTGGCTTGGGAGGATAGCTGCAGTGAAAATGGCAGTCCTTCCACAGATCTTGTACCTATTCCAGGTCCTGCCACTAGAACCACCACTGGGTTCGCTTCGCTCCCTCCAGGACGACTCGAACCACTTTGTATGGGCTGGCAAACGTCCCCGCCTTCGCAGAGACCTGACTTATAGGTCCCCTTTGGAGGGCAGCCTGGGGGTCCCGGACCTTGTCCGGCACTATCAGGCCACCCAACTAAGAGCCTTTGTCGAGTGGTCACGCGCAGAGTCCGGAAAACACTGGCTTTTTATGGAGAGGGCACTTGCAGGACAACCCTTGTGGAAAATACCTTTTCTTCCCAAAAGCGCACAGCCCCCCAACTTGTATCTCTCCTCTATCACTAAACCTGTGCTAGCAATATGGGACAGGGTGGCGACTAAGAGGACCCTCACCTCCTTCCCTTCCGCCCTGACACCCATAGTAGGGAATCCCGACTTCACTCTGGCCCTTACTGAACCGGGGTTTCACCGTTGGAACCAACCGGGATGCAGATCGGTGGGACACATGTTTGATACGGAAGGCCCCATTCCGTTCGACTCCCTCCACCAAGAACACAGCCTTCCCGAAGGTGAACATTGGCACTACACCCAGATCCGCTACTGGGTGATGTATCCGGCAATCCGCCCAGGGGAACAACGACACCTTACCTCATACGAACGCTTGTTACTTTCTAGAACGACGGATACACGACTCATTACCCACTTGTATAAACTACTGGCCCCTGAAAGCACAATCATGAAATCCCCAGGCCAAAAGCAATGAGAATCCAAGATAGATCGGGAGTTATCTCCAAAAGAATGGGAAGATATTCACTACCGTGCCCGATACACAGCCCTAACATCCCAGGCATTGAAAAGGCCACCAAAATCATAATCTATTGGTATCTTGCTCCTGTTAGACTACATAAATACACACAATCCAAGTCACCTGACTGTTGGCGCCAATGCGGATCTTCAGGCACGCTACTTCACATACTATGCGAATGCCCGAAGCTAGCCTCATACTGGGCACAGATTCTTAAAGACATAGACAAACACCTAGAAACAGAAATTCCTAGATTCCCGGCATATATTCTTCTTGGGCTCCCTAATGCGCTTACCTTCCCATTAAAATCCCGCAGAGGTAGACAGATTGGACTGGCGCTACTGGCGGCTCTCCAGAATATACTATTGCACTGGGGCACAGGACACATTCCCACACACCTAGGCTGGCTCCACAGACTGTGGTATATAATGGGGATGGATCGAATCACCCTCACATTAACAAATCAGGGCTCAACATTCCCCAGGCTCTGGAGGCCCTTTTTATTTCTACTGACGACCGAATTTCACGAGCTTACATGCCCCAAGTACTTACGCTTACTTTGCTTGGCGGAAGCCAACATTACACCAACCCATGGCCATTGAATTGGGTTGGGAGGGGGAGATACTGGCTCTTTCTTATAGCTTTCTTTAAACAGGTTGCCAGGTCCGGGGTGGGCGGGAGGGGGGGAGTTTTGGGGTTAATATACAATTGTATTCAATGTAGCTGGTGGCCCTTGCCATCAGCCATCTTTATCTGTTCTACATGCAACTACAATAAAGAAATTTAAACCATAAAAGTGTGGCATTTCGTGGAAGGTTTATCAGCCCACAGAAGTGTTGAGATGTGCGACAGCCCTCCTCAAAAGATTTCCTTTCCTCCATACAAAAAACAGAAGCTCTCTTGGGTAGTGGTAGTACAGCCTAATGTATGGCAATCCTGATGAGGGGTGGTGGTATTGGTCACAAAAAGTATAACAAAAATAAAAAGAGGAAGTCCTAACCTATTAACAATAAAGGGCCAGATGTAGGTAAACTCATTTCTGCGAGTCCTTAATAGTGATTTTTAGCGAATCGCTATTAAGGACTCGCAAAATGAAATGTAGGTAGGAATCGCAATATTAATTGCGATTCCTTAATATTCCTTAATTGCGAATTGCAAATTGCGATTCGCAATTAAGGAATACCTTCCCATTCATTCCTATGGGCCTAGAGGCCCATAGCCAGGGGCGGTGCGTCCATGGGGGCGTTGGGGCGTAGCCCCCCCGCCCGCAGCTCCCTCGGCGTCTTTGAACCTAAGTAAACTGAATCAGTTTACTTAAGTTCAAAGAGCCGAGGGAGAACTGACAATCATGTCAGTCAGCATGACGTCGGACCGCCCACCCCCTTCAGAGTCTGAAGGGGGTGGGCGGTCCTGCGTCATGTTGACTGACATGATTGTTAGAGGGACCAGGGGCAGCAGGCAGCACTGCAGCACAAGTGCGCATGAGTGGGCAAGGGCACCGAATTTTCGCGCCGTGCCCAGTCATGCGCACTTGTGTGTGCACTGGCTTGCGCATGCCCATTAGGAGAGCGAGGGTTGAGCAAAGGCTCAAACCTCGGTCTCATAATGGGCAGGCGGGCGAGAGGTAACCGTGCCCTAAGCCAATCCTGGCGCTGCCAGCAGCGCCAGGATTGGCTGAGAGGGGCTGTAGGCAGGGCCAAACGGAGTCGGACCCGAGGCGGCGCGGACGGCGGACCTCCAGAGTCAGGTAGGATTTTTTTAATTTAAAAAATCTCCCGGGCCCCCGAAACAAACCCCCCGCGAGCCGCGTCTGCCCCCTCTCCCCGCGAGCCGCGTCTGGTTCGCAGGCACTTTCAAGTACCTGCGCTAGTTGGTCCTGCAATATGACGACGTGAATTTCAAAATGTTGCTGCAGGAAGAGCATATTGCAGAACAACTGTAAATGTTGCAATCGGTTTAAAATAAGTATGCGTTGTCCTTATATTTACAGAAGGCCAGTGCACGCGCACGCCAGATTGGTAAATCCGTCGTCATAGAAACCTTTTAAGATTCCCGTGTGAGGTGTGAAATGCTCTCCCGGGCCCAGCCCTGTTTCTACATTCTTGTACTCGGAGTTATGCAACAGCGTCTGTGATGCAGACATCAATGGATGCGGCTTCTGAAACAAAACACTTTGCAATTACATTTGGTAACTAGGCTTTTTATGTTCTGCTGTAGACAAACGTCCTTCCTCCAATCCGGCATCTGGGGATATTCACAGAATCTAAGAACCGAAACGTCACCTCTTTCAAAGCCCGGATCGATGAAAAGTGACCGGTGAATGTTTCAAAGTCTGAGAGTAAGCATTGCACCCGGGGTTCGCATTTTTTATAACTTTTAATCCTTTTGTGCCCTGGGTTCGTGCTGCAATCCTTTCTCCGGGTTACCACCTCGAAGGTTGCGCCCCACCCAACTTTGCCAGGCTGTCCGGCTCTGAGATATACCCACCTCTGCTTTCCCACCCGAACCTACCCACGGCTCCAGGGTGCCCAGATATATCATGTACCAACTTCTGGCCCCTGAGTTCCTGCTGCCCCTGGCTCCAATCTGCCCATCTCTGGGTGGTGCCATACTGCTGGCCTCTAGTCCCTGCTGTCCAGACCTCAGGTATGCACACCTGTTCATCGAACCCCCTCTGGACAGCGTCCCATTGGTGCATTTGAGTCAGGTACGCCCACCCGCGCCTCTGAGCCCACTCTGGCCAGTGTCCTACCGCTGTCCACACCTTAGGTACGCACACCTGTACCTCTGACCCCCTCTGACCAATGTCACATGGCTGCCCAAACCTCAGGAATGCACCTCTGAGCCACCTCTTGACAGTGTCCATTCGCTGCCCCGACCCCAGGTATGCACACCTGCACCTATGAGGACCCTCTGGCCAGTGTCCCATCGCTGCCCAGACTTCAGGTACGCCCACCTGTACGTCTGACCCCTCTGGCTAGTGTCCCATCGCTGCCCAGACCTCAGGTACGCACATCTGCACCTATGAGGCCCCTCTGGCCAGTGTCCCATCGCCGCACAGACCTCAGGTACGCCCACCTGTACCTCTGAGCCCCCTCTGGCTAGTGTCCAATCGCTGCCCCAACCCCAGGTACGCACATCTGCACCTATGAGGCCCCTCTGGCCAGTGTCCCATCGCTGCCCAGACCTCAGGTACGCACAGTTTCTTAGTGCCAATAAAAAACCTTTTCCTGTGCATCAAAACTAAAAGGAGTTTCTGATCTAAGTACGCTGGCCTGCGTGGAAACATCCGTACTTTTGTAATAAAATTATATGCGTTGGTTACATTTTTAATTAAGAATGTTTATTTTTGGCTTATGGCAACATAGTTTAGGCGCTGGAATGTTTTTCTCTCTTTTTTTTTTTACTTCGTTTTATTTTCGTGGCATAAGCTTGTAATTAAAAAAAAAAATCACACCAGCTTGGCATGGCCATACCTATTGACCTATGCCAATGTTCGCTTCTGTATTATATTGACTTGTAAATTATTTACATTTTAATCACGTTTTGAATTTGTAATGATTTTTATTTGCCAAATCATTAAAGTATAATTCATCAGGAGCATAATTTTATGAAATGAGGAGATGCTGATATACATAGTGTTGTAAACGAGGGAGTTCTAGATCGAGGCGCAGAAGCTGTTGTGTACATTTATACAGCACATGCTTTCATCCTGGTGACCTAGTGTACAGGAGCCTCCTTTGAAAACCCTCCCCAGGCTAATGTAATTCAAGTTGCTTAATCTGGCCTGATTTTCCCAAGTAAAACATCTGCTTCCACACAGAAATGCCCCTTTGGTAGTACAGTCATGTGAGGATAAGGGGGTTATGTAAACAAGGAGGGCACATTTGGGGAGTGTGGGATGATGTGTCACTTCAGGCAGGGCCCGCTGCATAATTTACTTTTAAAGTACTGTTTGTAACACAGATGGACAGATAGGGCAAGTAGATCTGAAAGTAAGCGACCCCTCTGATTCTACAGTGTGCCACTACTTGCCAGGCAGGAGTCCAGGGCAGAGCCGCCTCCACGACTGGCTGATATTAATCTGAGGAGTCCAAAGCTTAAATCCCAGTAGCCGAGACAGCCAAAGCTCGCCGGAGGACACGAGCAGGGATAAGCGTCTAAAGGAGGGCAACAACATTGTTTGCGATTATGTGTGCCCCCACCGCAACGATTCTGCTTTTGAAACAGTCCGATAACTGGTTTGCACTGTAATGCCGACCCCTATTTCCTATTATCTGGACAACGGCTGTTCAGTTCCCCGAATCAGCCAGGTGTATTCTTGGGCGATTACTTCTCCTCGAAGGAAAATACCAGGTCATGCTAAGATAATTGCAGAGCATGGTGCCTAGAAAGGGTCCAAATGTCTGCGCGTCTTGTAGGACTCTGACATCCGGCCAATCAACAGAAAGCAAACTGCAGTACTGAAAGTAAAGCGATCACACATGCAAAATATTAAAACTTGGACCTAGCGATCCCATGATGCAAAAATAAGATGTGAATGGTGTGTTTATTTTACTTCTGCAGTTGAGGTAGTGTGGAACCAGCTTTCCACTGCTTTGAGTGCATTACAGAACAGTTTGAAAGTCGATATTTCTTAAACATTCCTCTGTCCTGGATGCTGTAAACCTCTAAAAGTGCACATAATGTGGCTACAAGACTCTTAAAATGTTTAAATGCCTCTTTAAACATTATGAGAAGAAAAGAGAAACCCTACAGATCATGGGCATCACCCTGCTCTTTCTCCCTCCTTGGAGGTAAACACTTCTTTCTATGGCCTTCTTTTGGGGTAGCCATGTTTTTAGGGTTGCACTTTACGGTGGGATACATTATGCCACGTTATATTATGTCTTGCCCCGACATTTTCATGATGCTTATATACCACATTATGGCCGTGGATGCCTCTGTTGCGATTTTTTAATGCTATGACAATCTAGTTTAGCGCATGAAAATGGTGCTGTTCATACTTGTAATGTGGATTTTGTCACTACAGTGATGCTTTAAAATATGGTTATTGGCAAGTCATTGGTGCTTGGCATACTTCCGCAGCTTTACATACTCCCACAAAGTGGTTTCTGGCATTGTAGTGATGTTGTGCATAGGGAGTAATGTGAAGACTGTGATAGCATTTGAGGCTTTAATACCAGGGATATATAGACACAGACATCATGGCAGTACCGACCTCACACCGCCGGGGTCCGTGCCCCACGGAGCTCCCAGCATGCACTGCCAGGCCGAGCTCCGGCTCTCCTCCTCGGGCCAGATGAAGGCGGCCAGGCGGCGCTACAAGACCTTCATGATCGACGAGATCCTATCCAAGGAGGCGTGCGGCTACTTCGAGAAGCTGTCCCTGTACTCAGTGTGCCCCTCCCTGCTGGTGAGGCCCAAGCCCCTGCACTCCTGCACAGGTAAGGGCCGTTTACGCACTCTGCGGCTCTCACGGACACATGCACACTAAAACACGCGAATCCACATACCTACAGACACTGCTTCACACAGCTCAATTACACACAGACCCTACTCCCTCTCATAGATCACTCGGACACACACAAACACCTACGTCTTCACACAGGTCACATACACACACACCTGTCCCCACACAGATCACTCGGACGCACAAACACCTCATTCTTTACAAGGGGTATATGCACACACACACATACCTGCTCACCCACACATCACTCTGACGGACACACCCACTTCTTCACACAGGTCGCATGCACACACACACCCCTACTCACCTACACAGAGCCGCTCTCTCCCTCACACAGACGCATTCACACCTAACCCATCAGTCAGTTCACACACACACAAATCACACCTACACTCACCAGACCACACAAACCTACGAACTCCACACGTCATTCACAGAGACAAGCAAAGCACTAGTCCATCCTGCACAAGTAAGAGTCACCTCACGCACACACCACTTAGAAAAAACACAAGTCATACACGCACAGACACATGTACACCATACAGATCACCCACGGTTGTAGACTCCACAGAGAACACACAGATCACACATATCCAGACCCCCAAGGAGGCACATAAACACAGACACACACATCGAGATCACGGACAGGTACAACCCTTACTGATCAGTCTTGCAAATTATTCACGGTTTCGCCCTGCCTGTTATGCCCGCGCCCCACACTTGGTTCTGCTTGTGCTGGGGTCCACGCCCCGCTTTGCCTGCCTGCTCCTCCGGTCTGTCTGTATTTGCGTCCTGTCTGCCTGACCCTCTCCTCATCTCTGCGTGCCTGTATCTGCTACTCGGCTAGGCCTGTCAGTAACTGCTACTCTGCTGCTCTGCCTGTATCTGCGCACTCTCCTCTGCCTACGAGTATCTGCGCACTCTCCTCTGCCTGCTTGTATCTGCGCATCTGCGCAATCTCCTCAGCTTGCCTGTATCTGCGCACTCTCCTCCACTTGCCTATATTTGAGCACTCTCCTCTGCCTGCCTGTATCTGCGCAATCTCCCTGTATCTGCGCATTTTGCTCTGCCTGTCTGTGTGCGCTCCTCTCTGTAGGCTTGTCTCTGCACTCTCCTCTATGCCTGTATCTGCGCACTCTGCTCTGCTTGCCTGTACCTGCACTGCTCTGCCTAACTGTACCTGCCCATTCGGTTCTTCCTGCCTGTAACTGTCCACTCTGCTGTCTGCCTGTATCTGTTCACTCTGCTCTGTTTGCCTGTATCTGTCCACTCTGCTCTGTCTGCCTGTATTCGCCCACCCTGCTCTGTCCACTTGTACGTGTGCTGCTCTGCCTTGCGGTACCTGTTAAGGAAATTTTATATAACCTCTCTGCTGCAGTTCGGTTTAATAACTTTGTTACTTCTATACGTGAAAAAATTGCCTAGCTCAGAGGCACTTAACTGGTGGTCCGTGGTCCCCTGAAAGTCCGCATCTGTTTACAACGTTAAATATATTTAGCAGATTAATAGTATGTACACACAAAAAGCAAAATGTAAAAAATGAAAAATGTAAACGTGAAGGTATTGGAAATCAGAGGCTAAACAGTAAGGTTAATATCCTCAGCTTGATTGGTGGGAGCAGCGTGAGTACAGCCAACAGAATCTAGGATGAACGATTGGTAACCTCAAATGAAGCGCTGACACGCACTGACAAAAAGACAGCATGAATTAGGAGTCAAAAAGCTAAATTAATAGGCTAGAGTATAGCATAGCACTTCGTCATTTAGAAGTGAAGTAAAATACTGAATGTTACAACTTTCTCACTAAAAGTTAACTTTTTTTGTGCATATTTTGTGTTTGAGATTTAAAAAAATATGTTGGAATTTGTGTAATGGTGTATACTTGTTGCTGTATTTTTTAAACGTTTAAATCATAGAGATTGCTTAGGCAGGGTCGCCGGCTTCCAGATGTGATTCAGTGGGGTCCACAGAAATCAGAAGTTTAAGAACCGCTGTTCAATCATAATTGATACCTGCAACTCATTGTTGTGGGAGTGATTGAGGCTTTGTATGTCGACAGTCATGGCTTCCCTCCAGACTTAGCAATGGTAATAAATAGCATATTTCAGCCTACGTACAATAGATATATAAATATATATAGTGCAGAGAGAGTAAGACAGAGAAAGAGACAGGCACAGACAGACTGGTGGCCGTGACAGGGGAGAGCAGAGGAATGAGCATGAGGCTTTGAATAGAGGGAGGAGACAGTTGGAATCATACTACAGTCACAGATCCGAGGCAAGGAGGGAGACATGTGCAGGAGAGAGACTGCCAGGGAGAGAGAGACAGTGCACAGACAAGCTGAAGGGAAGGGTAGTGAAACATGGAAGGAGAAGGGGGCATTTCTATTTACTTTTCGAGTTTATGAGCGGTTTCAGGGCGCGCACACTGAATATGGTCCCCAGAGTATCAATAGGGCACATTATCAAGGATAAAACATCAAAAAAAATATAGACAGGTGTGAGTCTAGATTTTCTACACCTAACACCACATATTGTATTAATTGTATTTATATAGTGACTCTACAATAGTCTACAGTGAGGGGTACATATCACAAGAATTACCACTTGCTATTGTTTAATATGCTAAACTGAGGGATACATTAAATGTACTGTGTTCTGCTATAGGTGATGAACTTGCCACATAGAGAATTTTATGGCGTTCCGGAGCATGAGTTGTGTTTGAGTGTTGCTTCCTTCTTTATTCCTTTTTGTTTCCTTTGGCTCTCATTCATAGTATATGTACAATTGCTAAGTGCTTGTATTCATAAACCTTCTACTCTATTTAAAGGTATTTTCTGTATTCCTGGTATGAATGGCTCCAAACTAAATGGCCAAGAATGAGTTCTGGTGTTGGAATATGCAGAAGGGTTCAGGTTTGTGCAGTAGAATGTGATGAGTTTTCAACTTCCAGAGAAAATATAGAGAGGACATGAGATGAGAGAACTCTCTTAAGGGCATACTTTTTGAGGAGGCCCTCTGCTTTTGATTGCAGTGGCTTAGTTTATTTGGTGATTCACAATTCCAATCATGGGTAAAACATGGCTTGTTGAACATAGATGAGATGTACTTGCAAATTGTTTCATTGCATATTGCATTTCAGGTTTTCAATTTGACCAATCCTTTGACTTCTTACCAACGAAATATGAGTGTCTTCCTGGTCGAGGACCACACTGCTTTTTCTCTTATCTGTCTTGTATCAAGACCCTGCTGGACTATGGGGTGAAAGAAAGCTTGAATAAGCAGCTACCTATGTTATATGACATCTCTTTATTAATGTAATAACTGCACTTTCACAATTGCTTTATTAACCATCCTGCTTTCTCAAATTGCTTGAAAATGCACCATTTGTCCACTCTTTTTTCAAAATTTTCGCGGGGGGAAAACCCCCCTGAACCCTCCTTAGGTTGTTCGGGCTCGCTCGCTACGCTCGCTCGCTAAGGTGCAGTACGCCAATAATTTTACGCCTCACCACTTTCAAATGTCACCAGCCACCACTGGCGCCGGAGACTGCAGTTGTGGGTCGCAGTGTATTCTATCACTTCTTGCAATAAACCTGCTTAACCTCATCTCTGCCTCATGTTACCTACTTCCACACTCTTAAAATCCTGGGCCAAGTTACTCCCAGACAAAGGCAGAATAACAAACTCCTCATTTCAAAGTCAAATTTTTGGACTGAATGAGGATACTTTTCGTACAAAAAAGGAGGACTGTCGAGATTTATGTTTATATTTAATTCTTTTTGAGGTTATCAAAACAAACAATTGTCAATTAGCAAGTGGAGTTGCACAAACAGAATCAGACACGAAATATTGTACAAAATTTCCTAGCACATGCCCCGGACCGCCTTTATTTTTTGGTGTCAGACTACCAAACACAATTTCTGCAGCAGTATGGCACGGGGCTGCAATCCCCAAATGTTAGTTCTCATGCTAAACGCACGTTTCCTTTTCATATTTTCCCACACAAGGCCTGAGATTTGCAGATGCATACTTTCACGAGAGTCCAGGACTGAAAGGAGGTCTGGGCCTACGGTGTGCATTATGTATGCACGCTCGATTTGCATTCAGCGAACATAGCCTTAGGCATGGACAGTCCCACTACCACCTTCCTTTTCTCTCCTATTGCACTAACGCTCTTTGTTTTGTTCTTGTAGTTCTTATATTAGTTTTACTCCTTTTCTCTTATTAATTATACTCCCATTCTCCCTTTTTTCTTCCTTTCTATAATTTTTTCGCTGTTTTCTCTTTTGCTATTTATCGTTTATCTCTTGATTTCATCCTTTGTGTTTCCTCCTTTAGCCCTTTCTCCATTTTAGCATCTCTGCAGCGTCGGATTGGTAACGCGGGCACTCGGGCAATGCCCGAGGGGCCGGTATCCGAATTCCAGCTGTGGGCTTCTTTTTTGAGCAGCCTGGGGGGCCGATTTGGGCGGTTTCTGCGTTGTTCGATGCCGCCAGCGGCCCAGTGGGTGCCTGAGTGGCCTTTCTGGAGGCAGATGGGCGTCCATTACCTCCCTCTTATCAACGGCAGAGGTGCCACTCCCTTTCTCTGGCTGGGCCGGCCCATTAATATATGCATATTGAGCGGGGGCAGGGGGCCTGAGCAAAAGTGGCCTCACTTGTTTTCAGTGTTTTTTTACCCACACACCCCCTTTTTTTTTTAAATAAAATTTCGCCAAAGCAGTGTTTTGCAGAAAGGCAATATGCAAATGTGGGCCACTTTTTTTTAGCCTGCCCGGGCCGATTTTTAATCCCAATCCAACCCTGCGTCTCTGTCCTCTGCAGTCCTTTTTCCATGTTCTCTCTTTCAGCTCCTCTTTCTTCCCTTTAACTACACTTTCTCCCCATACTACAACGATTTCTCCCATTAATTCATCTTCTCTCCCTTTAGTTCCCCTTTTACCCATTCTGCTCTTCTTTTTCTTCTCTCTCGCTCCTCTTTTTCCACTTTATTATACTCTCCCATTAGCTCTTCTTCCTTTCTTGATCTCTTCTTCCCATTAGAACCCCCTCACAGTAGTTCCTTCCTTCGTGCTTTGGCTACTCATTTACCCTTTAGGTCCTCTTTCTACCCTTAGCGTTCAGATTTTTATTTTCTGTAAAAGTGTGAAAATTATTCTACAGACTGTCACATATCTGTATATAGTTTTGGTCTGCCTTTGTAGCTTTACCTTAATGATTGGCCAAATCTAGCCCCACTACTACACCTCGTTAGAGGAAAGCAGAACCATTTTTTTCCCTAAACAGCACAGCATGCTGTGTTTATTATGTCATATGTTCTTGTAGTGATGACGTCACAAGTGAAAACTGCATGTGGTTGATTAGCACCAGCATTCCTACAAAAAGTCTGCATAGGGATGTGAGGTCTGCATCCGTGGATGAGTACCGGCAAACCTCTCCTATAGAATTTATAACGGATCTTCCACCTTCAGAAGGATATTGAGTAATTGAACACGCTCTTTCCTCTGGGTATCATCCGCAGTCAGATGGGCACTCTATCAAACACCTTTGTTAGAGAGTAGGACTTCTAACTTCACACATTAGAAAATATATTTCCCTTCTCCCCGACCAGGACGACTCATGCTGAAAAGATGTTTACTTACCCTTTGTGCAGCTGTAGATCAGATTTGTGATATCGGGCTAGTTAAGCAATAATTCTGATATCTTATCGACAGCAGAGAGAATGAAAATGACAGATACGTCCAGAGGTCAGGCCTGCATACCTTGTAAAATCTTTTTATCTATATGCCTCTGATTACCGTTATTCCAGGAGATAAAGAATAATGTACTACTATAGGTTTTCCAAAATGTAGAAACTTTGTTCTGGTGGAAAAATCTGATAAAAGTGTTTTAGGGACAGTGCAAGCATAGGAAGGGGAGAGGGAGTACTTGACTCATATTTGTTTGCCTTTGAATCTTCTGATGTTGGCTTAGTATGTATGCACTGGTATTTGTCCACCAATGACATAGTGCCATGCAGTAGAGCACAGTACATCAGGGCAGAAAGAATTCAGAAAAGTTTTAAGATTGTGTACATTTTAGTAGTAAATGAAGTGGGCATTAGGAGTTTCTTTGCTAGGATCAGATGAGTTATGGGAGCCGAGCGGCTCCTACTCGCAGACAGATGTGTCTTCAGCTATCTTCTTTCTTGGGTCAGGCTTGTTTGCTTTGTAGGGAATGTAATTACAAAGTCTCGTGACTACGAAGGAGTGCTAAGAACCCTAGGGACCGCAACAATCGACCACAGCCCTAATCTGCATTGGTAGATAGTGTGCAGTAGCTAACCAGTGTGCTTTCATCCGTATATAGAGATTCGTTTGCCGTATATGGAGCTTGATTTGCCATGGCCACGAAGAGAGGCTAAACCAGAATCACAAATATGCCAAAGTCGATACTGTTTTACTTGGAAACAAATGTCTTTGGCAGAGATCCATGAAGAAGCTACTTCATGGTAAGTAATTTATTATAATTAAGAATGGGGCTGCTCTGAATCACTGAATTAGTCCATGGCAAAATTACGCAATCCATTATTAACAATTTTCTGCAGCTCTCTAGGTATCTAGAAGTTGCTTTCACCTTTGACTGTTGAGCTCTCTCCCAAATAGCCCACATGCACAGAGGTCCTGTGTAGCATCTTTGCTCCTTTGTTAGGAACCCACCTTCTCAATCTGTGACGTTCGCCTCATCAGATCAATAAAGATCTCAAATTTTAAGAAAGTGTGGGGTGCCTTTTCAGTATAGGAAAATAGGTGAGTGTTTTTGGAGACCATGGGGCAGATTTACTAGTTTCTCATGCAGTGCAGCAGCCAAAAATAGTGTGCTGCGTGGGAAGAAGAGAGTAAGAGAGCGCCATATTTACAGAAATATGGCACTCTCTTCTCCTCTCCGTAGCGCAGAAATATGCTGCGCTGCACCATGGACTCACCTTTGCACTGTAGCATAGGTTTTGTACTGGAAGATTAACCTTCCAGTACAAAATACCATGCTTAGACTATCTTGAAACCTTTTCCCACTTTGTATGTGTGCTGAACAGTGCAGCACACATACAAAGTCGGAGAAGAAAGAGAAATAAAAAAAATCTCCTTCATAGCGCCTATTTGAAAATGGCGCTATTTTTTCACACTAAACCCTGTCTACTTTTTTAAGTAAATAGGGTTTAGCATCAGAATCCTTGGGAGGTTGCATGGGAACCCCCATGCACCACCCATGGTACGCTCCCTTAGCACTAACTAATGGAAAACAGTCCAGTGCGCTGCTTTGCGCTACTTTTGAGTGTTTTCCAGCGCTAAAAAAGTTTAGCGCTGGAAAGTAAATTACTAAAAAAAGATTTAACATAATTTTGCATCACTTTTGTGATGCAAACACAGCGTTAAATCTTAGAAAATAGAACCCTAAGTCTTCTGTCCCTGAGGGTGTTATGCCTCCAAGAGCTGTAGCGGGTGCCCCAGTTAGTGTGCCTATGAAGTGAGGGACATCATGGCTGAGTGGCAGGAGTAGGGTGACCAAATATTCCGAATAAAAAACCAGGACAGCCATAGACATAGAAAAAAGACTATGTTATGGCTGCTGCTGGATCATGGTCACAGAAGGTCTACACTAAAAATACTTAAGAATATTGTTAGAAATGGGATTCCTGGTTGGATGAGGTATGCACCCAGGCCAGGCAGGAACCACCAATCTAGTCAGGGTAAGCTAGATACACACTAAAAGATAACCTGTGCTCACCGTCTGGTGGCTTGGCACAGAGCAGTCAGGCTCATCTAAAGAGGCAATATGTTAGGTATTTGTGCAACACAGCCACACAGTAACACATGTTTAGAAAAATAGAGAATATTTATCTGAGCTAAATAAGACCAAAACGACAAAAATCCAATCAGAAGAAGTCGAGAGATGAATTTTTAAAGAATAAATGCAAAAACAGTGCTCTGAAGACAATAGCACTAAAAGGTTACTTGAGGTCGTGCTAGACCGGGGTAAATCCAAAGTTCAGACTAACCGCGATCGAGGGCAGGCCGACTACAGAACTCTGACAGATCCCGCTAACAAAGTACCTTGAATGAAGCAAAGTGGCGACGTCAAAGAGTCGAGGAGGTGCCACATCATCGTCAATCTGTGGATGGAGGCAAGCGTCGGCGCCGATCCATCCCATCGATGGAAGCTTGTGTGTCAAACCCCTTTGCTATGCAGGTGCTGCGTCGATGTCGAGCTCGCTGTCTGTTGATGTTGAGCCACGCAGTCTGTTGAGGCGATGTTGTCGATCGGATCCTGCGTCGGCATCGAAGGGCAATGAGTTGGTTCCGATCAGCACAAAGTCGTCACTGTGTCGATTTTGTAGCAAAACAGCTGGAGAACCCACTTCTGTGGCCCAGAACTTGGAGGGGCACCTCAGGTAAGGGTAGAACTTACAGAAGGCAGAGTTCAGCAGCACCAGCAGAATTGCAGGAAGTCTTTTGTGTCCCTGAGACTTCAGAAAACGGGAGGTAAACCAGCAAGGCCTTGGAGATCACTTGGAGGGAAGACCGAGTCCAGCTCTCCTTCAGCATAGTCAGGAAGCAGCAGGCAGCAGGGCAACAAGCAGAAAAGTAGTCATCCAGAAAAGCCGTTGAGTTGAGTCCTTTAAGCAGTACAGCAGTCCTTCTGACAGAGGTTCATTTCAAGATCCAGAAGTGTCTGATTTTATGGGGTCAGAGACCCAGTACTTATACCCAAAAGTGCCTTTGATGTAGGGGGTGGCTTCAAAGCAGCTCTTTGAAGTGCAGAAGGATACCTTTCAACCCAGTCATGTCTGCCAGGCTATCTATGGGGGGGGGGGGCAAATCAGTGCTTTGTGTGTGGACAGAACACTACCTATTGAAGTGTGTCAGTCCCTCCCATTCCTCACTGCCCCGGAAGACCCATCAGAATGCAGATGAATGCAGATGAGTGCTCAGAATGCAGATAAGCCTCACCTTCCTGTGTTTGTGGCTGTATAGAGGGAATGCACAAAATGTAGCTGCCACCCAACCCATACGTGTATTGGAGACAGGCTGTAAGGCACAAAAGAGCTAAGAGCAGAGAAATGTCCACTTTCTAAAAAGTAGCATTCCTAAAATAGTAATGTTAAATCCAACTTCACCAGTAAGGAGGATTTATCATTACCATTCCAAACATATGAAACATGAAAAAGCTACTCCTCTCTGATCAGGAATTACTGCTTAAAAGTGTATTAAGGAATTCCCAATGCTGGTCTATGAGAGGGATAGGCCTCAGAGTAGTCAAAAACGAAATAGGCTGTTTGTTACTACCACGACATGCAAAAGATACATGTACATATCCACCTTTTACTTACATGGCACCCTGCCCTTAGGGTTACTTAGGGTCTACCTTAGGTGTGATTTATATGTATTAAATGGGGAGATTAAGGCTTGGCAAGTAGTCTTAAATGCCTAGTCAAAGAGGCAGTAAACCGCACACACAGGCACTGCAGTGGCAGGCCTGAGACCGGTTTGAAAGGCTACTTCTGTGGGTGGCACAATCAGTGCTGCAGTCCACTAGTGGCATTTGAAGTACAGGCCCTGGGTATATGGTATACGACTTTACAAGGGCGTTACCAATGCAACACATATGCCAATCAGGTATACACCAATGTCATCCTGTTTAAAGGAGAAGCACAGGCACTTTAGCACTGGTTAGCAGTGGTAAAGTGCTCAGAGTCCTAAGGCCAACAAAAAGAATCAGCAGAAATGAGAGGCAAAAGGCAAAAGTTCTGGAGAAAGACACATTAAGGATGACAGGTCCAACAAATATATATATTACCTACTGGCGGTCGCCATTAGGTAGCTATAGGAAGGACCTAGTTTCCATAGGAAAAGTGTTTTTTGTTTTCTCAATAACTTTGGCGCCAATTGACGAATGTTCACGAATTTTTCAAAATTAGTACAGCGCTCAGTTCAGCTGCTGTGTTGAAGGTTTTGGGGTGATTTGCCAAGCGGGACTGAGGAAAAAGGGGGATCCCAAATCGCTTTTTCCCATGCAATTTCTCATAGAGAATTTGAACACGACTACAGCTGGACGGAATTACTTCAAATTTGGCAGAAAGTTTGCTCTTAGTCCAGAAAGAGCCCTCTGTGTTATTTGGTGTAAATCTGTTCAATAGTTTTGGAGATTTTAGAGAAAAGCCAAATTTGTATATCTAGAGGCGTGGACCCTCCACTAATGTACTACTATAGGTTTTCCAAAATGTAGAAACTTTGTTCTGGTGGAAAAATCTGATAAAAGTGTTTTAGGGACAGTGCAAGCATAGGAAGGGGAGAGGAGTACTTGACTCATATTTGTTTGCCTTTGAATCTTCTGATGTTGGCTTAGTATGTATGCACTGGTATTTGTCCACCAATGACATAGTGCCATGCAGTAGAGCACAGTACATCAGGGCAGAAAGAATTCAGAAAAGTTTTAAGATTGTGTACATTTTAGTAGTAAATGAAGTGGGCATTAGGAGTTTCTTTGCTAGGATCAGATGAGTTATGGGAGCCGAGCGGCTCCTACTCGCAGACAGATGTGTCTTCAGCTATCTTCTTTCTTGGGTCAGGCTTGTTTGCTTTGTAGGGAATGTAATTACAAAGTCTCGTGACTACTAAGGAGTGCTAAGAACCCTAGGGACCGCAACAATCGACCACAGCCCTAATCTGCATTGGTAGATAGTGTGCAGTAGCTAACCAGTGTGCTTTCATCCGTATATAGAGATTCGTTTGCCGTATATGGAGCTTGATTTGCCATGGCCACGAAGAGAGGCTAAACCAGAATCACAAATATGCCAAAGTCGATACTGTTTTACTTGGAAACAAATGTCTTTGGCAGAGATCCATGAAGAAGCTACTTCATGGTAAGTAATTTATTATAATTAAGAATGGGGCTGCTCTGAATCACTGAATTAGTCCATGGCAAAATTACGCAATCCATTATTAACAATTTTCTGCAGCTCTCTAGGTATCTAGAAGTTGCTTTCACCTTTGACTGTTGAGCTCTCTCCCAAATAGCCCACATGCACAGAGGTCCTGTGTAGCATCTTTGCTCCTTTGTTAGGAACCCACCTTCTCAAGCTGTGACGTCCGCCTCATCAGATCAATAAAGATCTCAAATTTTAAGAAAGTGTGGGGTGCCTTTTCAGTATAGGAAAATAGGTGAGTGTTTTTGGAGACCATGGGGCAGATTTACTAGTTTCTCATGCAGTGCAGCAGCCAAAAATACTGTGCTGCGTGGGAAGAAGAGAGTAAGAGAGCGCCATATTTACAGAAATATGGCACTCTCTTCTCCTCTCCGTAGCGCAGAAATATGCTGCCGTGCACCATGGACTCACCTTTGCACTGTAGCATAGGTTTTGTACTGGAAGATTAACCTTCCAGTACAAAATACCATGCTTAGACTATCTTGAAACCTTTTCCCACTTTGTATGTGTGCTGTACAGTGCAGCACACATACAAAGTCGGAGAAGAAAGAGAAATAAAAAAAATCTCCTTCATAGCGCCTATTTGAAAATGGCGCTATTTTTTCACACTAAACCCTGTCTACTTTTTTAAGTAAATAGGGTTTAGCATCAGAATCCTTGGGAGGTTGCATGGGAACCCCCATGCACCAACATGGTACGCTCCCTTAGCACTAACTAATGGAAAACAGTCCAGTGCGCTTCTTTGCGCTACTTTTGAGTGTTTTCCAGCGCTAAAAAAGTTTAGCGCTGGAAAGTAAATTACTAAAAAAAGATTTAACATAATTTTGCATCACTTTTGTGATGCAAACACAGCGTTAAATCTTAGAAAATAGAACCCTAAGTCTTCTGTCCCTGAGGGTGTTATGCCTCCAAGAGCTGTAGCGGGTGCCCCAGTTAGTGTGCCTATGAAGTGAGGGACATCAAAGCTGAGTGGCAGGAGTAGGGTGACCAAATATTCCGAATAAAAAACCAGGACAGCCATAGACATAGAAAAAAGACTATGTTATGGCTGCTGCTGGATCATGGTCACAGAAGGTCTACACTAAAAATACTTAAGAATATTGTTAGAAATGGGATTCCTGGTTGGATGAGGTATGCACCCAGGCCAGGCAGGAACCACCAATCTAGTCAGGGTAAGCTAGATACACACTAAAAGATAACCTGTGCTCACCGTCTGGTGGCTTGGCACAGAGCAGTCAGGCTCATCTAAAGAGGCAATATGTTAGGTATTTGTGCAACACACCCACACAGTAACACATGTTTAGAAAAATAGAGAATATTTATCTGAGCTAAATAAGACCAAAACGGCAAAAATCCAATCAGAAGAAGTCGAGAGATTAATTTTTAAAGAATAAATGCAAAAACAGTGCTTTGAAGACAATAGCGCTAAAAGGTTACTTGAGGTCGTGCTAGACCGGGGTAAATCCAAAGTTCAGACTGACCGCGATCGAGGGCAGGCCGACTACAGAACTCTGACAGATCCCGCTAACAAAGTACGTTGAATGAAGCAAAGTGGCGACGTCAAAGAGTCGAAGAGGTGCCACATCATCGTCAATCTGTGGATGGAGGCAAGCGTCGGCGCCGATCCACCCCATCGATGGAAGCTTGTGTGTCAAACCCCTTTGCTATGCAGGTGCTGCATCGATGTTGAGCTCGCTGTCTGTTGATGTCGAGCCACGCAGTCTGTTGAGGCGATGTTGTCGATCGGATCCTGCGTCGGCATCGAAGGGCAATGAGTTGGTTCCGATCAGCACAAAGTCGTCACTGTGTCGATTTTGTAGCAAAACAGATGGAGAACCCACTTCTGTGGCCCAGAACTTGGAGGGGGCACCTCAGGTAAGGGTAGAACTTACAGAAGGCAGAGTTCAGCAGCACCAGCAGAATTGCAGGAAGTCTTTTGTGTCCCTGAGACTTCAGAAAACGGGAGGTAAACCAGCAAGGCCTTGGAGATCACTTGGAGGGAAGACCGAGTCCAGCTCTCCTTCAGCATAGTCAGGAAGCAGCAGGCAGCAGGCAGCAGGGCAACAAGCAGAAAAGTAGTCATCCAGAAAAGCAGTTGAGTTGAGTCCTTTAAGCAGTACAGCAGTCCTTCTGACAGAGGTTCATTTCAAGATCCAGAAGTGTCTGATTTTATGGGGTCAGAGACCCAGTACTTATACCCAAAAGTGCCTTTGATGTAGGGGGTGGCTTCAAAGCAGCTCTTTGAAGTGCACAAGGATACCTTTCAATCCAGTCATGTCTGCCAGGCTATCTATGAGGGTGGGGGGGGGAAATCAGTGCTTTGTGTGTGGACAGAACACTACCTATTGAAGTGTGTCAGTCCCTCCCATTCCTCACTGCCCAGGAAGACCCATCAGAATGCAGATGAATGCAGATGAGTGCTCAGAATGCAGATAAGCCTCACCTTCCTGTGTTTGTGGCTGTATAGAGGGAATGCACAAAATGTAGCTGCCACCCAACCCATACGTGTATTGGAGACAGGCTGTAAGGCACAAAAGAGCTAAGAGCAGAGAAATGTCCACTTTCTAAAAAGTAGCTGTTGTGTTGCTTGGCAACCTGTTGTTGTCAAGCATTCTTGGAATGCTTTATGAGAACGCGGGGGAGACGGTTTTATCTACAGGGCACGGAACAGACGTGCCGATTTGTGCTCCTCAGAGCAATAAAGGAATTTACAATAAACCGGTGTTTATCTTCATTACACTGGCAACGAGGACTGCGCCTGAGGAGCTTACGAACCACGCGTGCAAAGACCTTATCGAAGGTTTCAAGAAATTACAATTGTATCGGAATATTCGAAATGTTTGGGAGGATCGCCACCTTTGTATGGAGTGGAGTGCACCCTTGAAGACTGCGTTTGGTGAGCACTTTGAAACCTACATGCTTTCCGTGATATATTTGCTCATTCTGTTTGAAAACGCATTCAACGGCTGTTGAAGGACTTGCCTGTCTACGTCATCTTCACCGTTGCTCCGTCTTCGCATTCTTCAAATTCCAGGGCATTCATTTCTCCGTGTTCGGTGCCTCCTCCGCTTCGTTCCAGGTGATCTCTTCTTTCTTCAGCGTTCTGTGTGCTTCGCTCATCACGCATTACGCGCACACGCATTCACGTGAGGTCACGTTGCGTGCCCTCACTGGCAGCCATTTTGGAATTTTTTTTTTGTATCTTTCAGTATCCTGGCAACCGATCCTTACGCTGCTGCTACCGGAGCAATACTTGAATGTATTCCTTGCCTGTTACATGTATTTATTGATGTTTTTTTTTGATTTCTGAACAAAGAAGAAGGATTGGAGTGTTGAGCTCGGCCATTATTCAAGCCTAATTATTAATTCCTTGTGAACCTTATCCTGGTGATTTTCTTCATTCTCTACCAGCAATATGACTACCCCTGCGTCCAGTTCAATTGCCATGAGTGCACAAACCTACAATATTTCTACACCTCAACCTTTTTGGATTTCAGGAACTGAACCACCTCTCAAATGGCTTGAATGGAAACCGTACTTTACTAATTACATTGATGCGATTGATGAAACGAAGAAAATGTCCTCTGATCAGAAGAAACGTTTGCTTTTACACTCTTTAGGTCCCATTGGATTGAAGGTTTTTAGTCAAATGACTAGAATTGTAGTTGCTGGGGATTTTAATGTATTTGATTTAGCCTTACTACAGTTAGACAACTATTTTTCGCCAAAAGTATGCATTGGTGTAACCAGATACCGTTTTTTTCAAAGGAAACAGGGTAAATCGGAACCGATAGATAATTATGTTTCCGAATTAAAAAGGTTGGCACTGGATTGTAAATTTAGCATTTTGCACGACGACCTTGTTAGAGACCAAGTGGTCATGCATACCTCAAATCCAGCCATTCAGGACAGGTTGTGGGTGAATTGAGATGCCCCACTGGAAGATGTCTTAGCTATTGTGCGCAAGGCAGAAATTTCCAATAGGTGTGCTGTTGTTTTAAAAGATGACACTCGTGAACACGACTATGTAAACAAGATTAATACTTCTTATGAAAAACCAGCTTTTACAAAATATGCCAATGATAGATCTTTTACTAAAGGGAGTATTAAATGTCACCGGTGTGGTAATCCTGGTCACCTAGCTTATAGTAGAAATTGTCCAGCACTTAGACAAAAATGCACTAATTGTGGTTTAATAGGCCATTACGCTAAACTTTGTAGGAAAAGAATTTCAGGGTTAAGTATATAGGTGATTTAGAAAATTCCAATGAAGATAATAGTCCTAATAACCCTCAAAATGCTCCTAACCCAGTTGTCCCTGCAAATGATTTGTCATTGGACTTTAAAAGTAATTTGATGCTCAATATCAATGATGTTACTTGTTACAACAAACCTATCTGCAACATGTTTATTGGTGGTGTCAATATTAATATATTTGCAGACTCGGGCTCACCGTACACTATTATTAATGATAGGTTGTGGAAGGAATGTTTTGTTCAGAAAGTAGGTACACATTTATTGGCACCAGATGTACATCCTGAAGGTTTTATTGGAGAAAAAATAGATCTTTTAGGATTTAGATGGTTTGCATTTGAATTTAAAAACAGAAGCAGCCGGGGAAATTGTATATTGCCAAATCTGGTCCACCTGTTCTAGGCTGGCTAGACCAAAAGATGTTACATATTATCTTAGATCCTAACAGCAAGGAGCAAGTATTAGTTATTGATGAAGGCATTTCTTTGGGAGAAAGGATGATTAAACAGTTTCCTTCAGTATTCAGTGGCAAATTGGGCAAACTTGTTGGGTTTGAACATTTAATTAGACTTAAAGAAGATGCCAGTCCCAAAGTTCACCGTTGTCGCAATGTTCCTTTGTTAGTTAAGGATGATGTAGCCAAAGAACTTGAAAAGCTTGTGTCTGCGGGTGTAATTGAACCTATAGAAGCTGCGGAATGGATTTCGCCAGTTGTTATCGCTAGGCGGTCCAATGGCAAAATCAGGTTATGTGTTGATCTACGCCATTTAAATAATAACATTGTGGTGGATAGATTTCCCCTACCAAAAATAAATGAAATGGTAAGTTGTCTCAAAGGTGCCAGATGGTTTTCAACCATCGACCTTTCGTCAGCTTATCATCAAATAGCTTTGTCTCCTGATTCAAAAAATTTACATCCTTCATTACTCCTTTTGGTTGTTTTCAATTTACTCGTATGCCCTTTGGCCTGGCGTCAGCTGCGGCCGTTTTCAACGTCTAATGTTCCACCTTTTCAATAAGGAAAGTGGCGTAACATTTTTTCAGGATGACATATTAATTTTTGGAGGTTGCAAGTCTGAGCATGACTCTAGGCTTATGAAGGTGTTGAGCATTTTGGAAAAACAAGGACTCACTGTTGAGTTTTCAAAGTGCAAATTTGCTTGTGAAAGTGTTTCTTATCTTGGTCATACCATTGATTGTAATGGTGTTAGACCAAAGTCTTCACTTATATCTTCTATTGTGAATGCACCTACTCCTTCTAATAAGGATGATGTCAGATCCTTTATAGGTATGGCAGAATTTTGCGCGAAATATGTTCCAAATTTTGCGGATAAATGTTACAATATTCGGCAACTACTTAAAAAAGATGCTAATTTTGTGTGGACGGATGAATGTGGGAAAGATTTTAATGTCATCAAAACTGCTATTGCAGATGCCACTAGTTTAAACAGTTTTGATCCTACAGCTGAGAGCTTTACTACAACTGATGCAAGCAATAAAGGCTTGGGGGCTGTTTTGTCTCAGATAGATGAGAAGGGAAATGAATGTATTATTGCATATGCCTCCAGATCCTTGTCACCATGTGAGGAAAAATATCCTATTATCGAGAAGGAAGCATTAGCTTGTGCATGGGGTTTGGATCATTTTAAATCTTTTACTTGGGGTAAAGTTTGTACATTAAGAAGTGACCACAAACCATTGGTGAGAATTTTGACCTCTGATGGTTCTATGAATGTGTCCTCCAGACTTGCAAGGATTTCAATGCGGATGCAAAATCTTTTGTATAGGATTGTTTATACTCCTGGTAAGGACAATTTAGTTGCTGATTTTCTTTCTAGGATGCCCACTACGTTGGAAAGGTGCGAAGATGATAAATGGAACAATTTTCAAGTTGCTTTGGTCTGTGATCAGGGTCGTTCTGCCATTAATAAAGTTGAATGGGGGACTGAATTTAAAAAAGACAAAATTTTGGAGGAAGTGGTTTCATACGTTATGAATGGTTGGCCGCGGAAAGATAGCTTGGGGGATTCCATCAGACCTTTTTGGGAGGTTAGATTTGAACTATCTTTCAATGATGGATTTTTATTAAGAGGGGAGAGAATTATTCCTCCTTGTGGTTTGAGGTCCATTATTGTGGAATTGTGTCATGAAGGGCATTCAGGCATCATTAGAACCAAATCAGTATTGAAAAAGTTGTTTTGGTGGCCTGGTGTAGACATTGAGACGGAAAGACTTGTCAGGGACTGTATTTTGTGTAGCAATGCGGACAAGTCGTTGAGGACTTTGAGACCTCCTATGTACGACAATTTAGTGGTCATAGAACCTTGGGACACTGTGGCAATTGATATTTTAGGACCGGTCAGGAACTCATGTGGTGATTCACAAAAATTCATCATTGTTCTCATGGATCTGTTTTCGCGCTGGCCAGCTGTTAATATTGTGGATAAAGCAGATACGCTTACTGTGTTGGAGTTTTTAGATGACATTTTTTCTTCTGAAGGTATTCCTGCTTGTTTGATTAGTGATAATGGGGTACAATTTGTGTCCAACAAGGCGAAGAATTACTTTGATAAATTAGGTATTAGACACAGAACCACTTCATTATATAATCCTAGCGGGAACGGAATGGTTGAAAGATTTAACCGGGTTTTGAAAGGTATCATTCAACTTGCTTCTAGTGGGTCAGAGGATTGGACCACGGAGGTTGGTAAAACTATTTGGGCATATAGAGTAACTTCCACTGAGGCCACTGGACCTCCTCCTTTTGTGTTGATGAGAGGTCGTAAACCAAGATCTAAATTTAATCCTGGTTGGTTGTGTTCTTCGGGTGTTGTTAATTGGTCTAAAGACGATGTGTGGAATAGGATGGAACGTGTTCATGAGAGAAGTAAAAGTTATTTTGATTCAAGACATGGCACTCAAGCCACCCATATTGAGGTTGGGGATTGGGTACGTGTAAAAAAACCTGGTTTTGTAAGCAAAGGTGAAAGTGTTTTTTTTTATGCTGAAGAAGTAATTGAAGTTTTACAGAACGCTGTCAGACTTAGAAATGGAGAGGTTTGGAATCTCAAAAGAGTGGCTATGGATAGATCTAAAAGAAGTGATGGAACTAATGTACACAGTAATAATAGTTCTGAATGGATGGAGGATGATCTTATCATGGAATCCAATTCCGTGGCAGATAATTCTGCTTCCAATAATGATATGTCCTTCCTCACTCCCAATTGTGAAGAGGGGGATGGGATGGTTTCATCATCCTCTTTGGATGAGAACTCGTGTCTCACTTCTCGTGGGACAGTAGGTCTTAAACAAAGATTGACCAGGAACAGAAAGGCACCTACTTGGCTCAAAGACTTTGTTGTTAATAATATGTAATAGTATCATATCCTCTTTGCTCTCTCACATATAATTTTATATTATTTAAGTTTTCTTTCATTGTTTGGTTTTGTTTCTTTGTATTGTGAGAAGGGGGAAGTGTTGTGTTGCTTGGCAACCTGTTGTTGTCAAGCATTCTTGGAATGCTTTATGAGAACGCGGGGGAGACGGTTTGATCTACAGGGCACGGAACAGACGTGCCGATTTGTGCTCCTCAGAGCAATAAAGGAATTTACAATAAACCGGTGTTTATCTTCATTACAGTAGCATTCCTAAAATAGTAATGTTAAATCCAACTTCACCAGTAAGGAGGATTTATCATTACCATTCCAAACATATGAAACATGAAAAAGCTACTCCTCTCTGATCAGGAATTACTGCTTAAAAGTGTATTAAGGAATTCCCAATGCTGGTCTATGAGAGGGATAGGCCTCAGAGTAGTCAAAAACGAAATAGGCTGTTTGTTACTACCACGACATGCAAAAGATACATGTACATATCCACCTTTTACTTACATGGCACCCTGCCCTTAGGGTTACTTAGGGTCTACCTTAGGTGTGATTTATATGTATTAAATGGGGAGATTAAGGCTTAGCAAGTAGTCTTAAATGCCTAGTCAAAGAGGCAGTAAACCGCACACACAGGCACTGCAGTGGCAGGCCTGAGACCGGTTTGGAAGGCTACTTCTGTGGGTGGCTCAATCAGTGCTGCAGTCCACTAGTGGCATTTGAAGTACAGGCCCTGGGTATATGGTATACGACTTTACAAGGGCGTTACCAATACAACACATATGCCAATCAGGTATACACCAATGTCATCCTGTTTAAAGGAGAAGCACATGTACTTTAGCACTGGTTAGCAGTGGTAAAGTGCACAGAGTCCTAAGGCCAACAAAAAGAATCAGCAAAAATGAGAGGCAAAAGGCAAAAGTTCTGGAGAAAGACACATTAAGGATGACAGGTCCAACAAATATATATATTACCTACTGGCGGTCGCCATTAGGTAGCTATAGGAAGGACCTAGTTTCCATAGGAAAAGTGTTTTTTGTTTTCTCAATAACTTTGGCGCCAATTGACGAATGTTCACGAATTTTTCAAAATTAGTACAACGCTCAGTTCAGCTGCTGTGTTGAAGGTTTTGGGGTGATTTGCCAAGCGGGACTGAGAAAAAAGGGGGATCCCAAATCGCTTTTTCCCATGCAATTTCTCATAGAGAATTTGAACACGACTACAGCTGGACGGAATTACTTCAAATTTGGCAGAAAGTTTGCTCTTAGTCCAGAAAGAGCCCTCTGTGTTATTTGGTGTAAATCTGTTCAATAGTTTTGGAGATATTAGAGAAAAGCCAAATTTGTATATCTAGAGGCGTGGACCCTCCACTAATGTACTACTATAGGTTTTCCAAAATGTAGAAACTTTGTTCTGGTGGAAAAATCTGATTTTTAGGGACAGTGCAGGGACAGTGCAAGCATAGGAAGGGGAGAGGGAGTACTTGACTCATATTTGTTTGCCTTTGAATCTTCTGATGTTGGCTTAGTATGTATGCACTGGTATTTGTCCACCAATGACATAGTGCCATGCAGTAGAGCACAGTACATCAGGGCAGAAAGAATTCAGAAAAGTTTTAAGATTGTGTACATTTTAGTAGTAAATGAAGTGGGCATTAGGAGTTTCTTTGCTAGGATCAGATGAGTTATGGGAGCCGAGCGGCTCCTACTCGCAGACAGATGTGTCTTCAGCTATCTTCTTTCTTGGGTCAGGCTTGTTTGCTTTGTAGGGAATGTAATTACAAAGTCTCGTGACTACGAAGGAGTGCTAAGAACCCTAGGGACCGCAACAATCGACCACAGCCCTAATCTGCTTTGGTAGATAGTGTGCAGTAGCTAACCAGTGTGCTTTCATCCGTATATAGAGATTTGTTTGCCGTATATGGAGCTTGATTTGCCATGGCCACGAAGAGAGGCTAAACCAGAATCACAAATATGCCAAAGTCGATACTGTTTTACTTGGAAACAAATGTCTTTGGCAGAGACCCATGAAGAATCTACTTCATGGTAAGTAATTTATTATAATAAAGAATGGGGCTGCTCTGAATTACTGAATTAGTCCATGGCAAAATTACGCAATCCATTATTAACAATTTTCTACAGCTCTCTAGGTATCTAGAAGTTGCTTTCACCTTTGACTGTTGAGCTCTCTCCCAAATAGCCCACATGCACAGAGGTCCTGTGTAGCATCTTTGCTCCTTTGTTAGGAACCCACCTTCTCAAGCTGTGACGTCCGCCTCATCAGATCAATAAAGATCTCAAATTTTAAGAAAGTGTGGGGTGCCTTTTCAGTATAGGAAAATAGGTGAGTGTTTTTGGAGACCAAGGGGCAGATTTACTAGTTTCTCATGCAGTGCAGCAGCCAAAAATACTGTGCTGCGTGGGAAGAAGAGAGTAAGAGAGCGCCATATTTACAGAAATATGGCACTCTCTTCTCCTCTCCGTATCGCAGAAATATGCTGCCGTGCACCATGGACTCACCTTTGCACTGTAGCATAGGTTTTGTACTGGAAGATTAACCTTCCAGTACAAAATACCATGCTTAGACTATCTTGAAACCTTTTCCCACTTTGTATGTGTGCTGTACAGTGCAGCACACATACAAAGTCGGAGAAGAAAGAGAAATAAAAAATATCTCCTTCATAGCGCCTATTTGAAAATGGCGCTATTTTTTCACACTAAACCCTGTCTACTTTTTTAAGTAAATAGGGTTTAGCATCAGAATCCTTGGGAGGTTGCATGGGAACCCCCATGCACCACCCATGGTACGCTCCCTTAGCACTAACTAATGGAAAACAGTCCAGTGCGCTGCTTTGCGCTACTTTTGAGTGTTTTCCAGCGCTAAAAAAGTTTAGCGCTGGAAAGTAAATTACTAAAAAAAGATTTAACATAATTTTGCATCACTTTTGTGATGCAAACACAGCGTTAAATCTTATAAAATAGAACCCTAAGTCTTCTGTCCCTGAGGGTGTTATGCCTCCAAGAGCTGTAGCGGGTGCCCCAGTTAGTGTGCCTATGAAGTGAGGGACATCAAAGCTGAGTGGCAGGAGTAGGGTGACCAAATATTCCGAATAAAAAACCAGGACAGCCATAGACATAGAAAAAAGACTATGTTATGGCTGCTGCTGGATCATGGTCACAGAAGGTCTACACTAAAAATACTTAAGAATATTGTTAGAAATGGGATTCCTGGTTGGATGAGGTATGCACCCAGGCCAGGCAGGAACCACCAATCTAGTCAGGGTAAGCTAGATACACACTAAAAGATAACCTGTGCTCACCGTCTGGTGGCTTGGCACAGAGCAGTCAGGCTCATCTAAAGAGGCAATATGTTAGGTATTTGTGCAACACACCCCCACAGTAACACATGTTTAGAAAAATAGAGAATATTTATCTGAGCTAAATAAGACCAAAACGACAAAAATCCAATCAGAAGAAGTCGAGAGATGAATTTTTAAAGAATAAATGCAAAAACAGTGCTTTGAAGACAATAGCGCTAAAAGGTTACTTGAGGTCATGCTAGACCGGGGTAAATCCAAAGTTCAGACTGACCGCGATCGAGGGCAGGCCGACTACAGAACTCTGACAGATCCCGCTAACAAAGTACCTTGAATGAAGCAAAGTGGCGACGTCAAAGAGTCGAGGAGGTGCCACATCATCGTCAATCTGTGGATGGAGTCAAGCGTCGGCGCCGATCCATCCCATCGATGGAAGCTTGTGTGTCAAACCCCTTTGCTATGCAGGTGCTGCGTCGATGTTGAGCTCGCTGTCTGTTGATGTCGAGCCACGCAGTCTGTTGAGGCGATGTTGTCGATCGGATCCTGCGTCGGCATCGAAGGGCAATGAGTTGGTTCCGATCAGCACAAAGTCGTCACTGTGTCGATTTTGTAGCAAAACAGCTGGAGAACCCACTTCTGTGGCCCAGAACTTGGAGGGGGCACCTCAGGTAAGGGTAGAACTTACAGAAGGCAGAGTTCAGCAGCACCAGCAGAATTGCAGGAAGTCTTTTGTGTCCCTGAGACTTCAGAAAACGGGAGGTAAACCAGCAAGGCCTTGGAGATCACTTGGAGGGAAGACCGAGTCCAGCTCTCCTTCAGCATAGTCAGGAAGCAGCAGGCAGCAGGCAGCAGGGCAACAAGCAGAAAAGTAGTCATCCAGAAAAGCCGTTGAGTTGAGTCCTTTAAGCAGTACAGCAGTCCTTCTGACAGAGGTTCATTTCAAGATCCAGAAGTGTCTGATTTTATGGCGACTTATACCCAAAAGTGCCTTTGATGTAGGGGGTGGCTTCAAAGCAGCTCTTTGAAGTGCACAAGGATACCTTTCAACCCAGTCATGTCTGCCAGGCTATCTATGGGGGGGGGCACATCAGTGCTTTGTGTGTGGACAGAACACTACCTATTGAAGTGTGTCAGTCCCTCCCATTCCTCACTGCCCCGGAAGACCCATCAGAATGCAGATGAATGCAGATGAGTGCTCAGAATGCAGATAAGCCTCACCTTCCTGTGTTTGTGGCTGTATAGAGGGAATGCACAAAATGTAGCTGCCACCCAACCCATACGTGTATTGGAGACAGGCTGTAAGGCACAAAAGAGCTAAGAGCAGAGAAATGTCCACTTTCTAAAAAGTAGCATTCCTAAAATAGTAATGTTAAATCCAACTTCACCAGTAAGGAAGGTTTATCATTACCATTCCAAACATATGAAACATGAAAAAGCTACTCCTCTCTGATCAGGAATTACTGCTTAAAAGTGTATTAAGGAATTCCCAATGCTGGTCTATGAGAGGGATAGGCCTCAGAGTAGTCAAAAACGAAATAGGCTGTTTGTTACTACCACGACATGCAAAAGATACATGTACATATCCACCTTTTACTTACATGGCACCCTGCCCTTAGGGTTACTTAGGGTCTACCTTAGGTGTGATTTATATGTATTAAATGGGGAGATTAAGGCTTGGCAAGTAGTCTTAAATGCCTAGTCAAAGAGTCAGTAAACCGCACACCCAGGCACTGCAGTGGCAAGCCTGAGACCGGTTTGGAAGGCTACTTCTGTGGGTGGCACAATCAGTGCTGCAGTCCACTAGTGGCATTTGAAGTACAGGCCCTGGGTATTTGGTATACGACTTTACAAGGGCATTACCAATACAACACATATGCCAATCAGGTATACACCAATGTCATCCTGTTTAAAGGAGAAGCACATGCACTTTAGCACTGGTTAGCAGTGGTAAAGTGCTCAGAGTCCTAAGGCCAACAAAAAGAATCAGCAAAAATGAGAGGCAAAAGGCAAAAGTTCTGGAGAAAGACACATTAAGGATGACAGGTCCAACAAATATATATATTACCAACTGGCGGTCACCATTAGGTAGCTATAGGAAGGACCTAGTTTCCAAAGGAAAAGTGTTTTTGTTTTCTCAATAACTTTGGCGCCAATTAACGAATGTTCACGAATTTTTCAAAATTAGTACAACGCTCAGTTCAGCTGCTGTGTTGAAGGTTTTGGGGTGATTTGCCAAGCGGGACTGAGAAAAAGGGGGATCCCAAATTGCTTTTTCCCATGCAATTTCTCATAGAGAATTTGAACACGACTACAGCTGGACGGAATTAATTCAAATTTGGCAGAAAGTTTGCTCTTAGTCTAGAAAGAGCCCTCTGTGTTATTTGGTGTAAATCTGTTCAATAGTTTTGGAGATATTAGAGAAAAGCCAAATTTGTATATCTAGAGGCTTGGACCCTCCACTAATCCTACCGATCTTGTGCAGAGGTCTGATTGGCTGCCAACACTTCAACTGGGAAGTGTCGGCAGCCATCTTGGGACTCGGACTCAGCCGAGTCCCAAACAAAAACGTTAAAAAAAAGAGAAGGGGGGTAGGGTAGGAATACGCTGACCTCCTAGGCCTGGTGGTGGAGTCCCCCAGGGGCCTTGCAAGGGCCAAAAGCATTTTTAAAATAAAAACTTCGCAGCAGAAATCGCTAAGATTCGCGAATCCCCATGAAAATAAAAAATGAGTGCAGTCTCCCACGCTTCTTTGTAATTCGGCCCCCGGGAAGGCCTGTTCCTGGGGACAAGCGTTAATTACACAAAAGGGGAGGGCGGCGCATGCGGCCCCCATCCCCAGGGGTAGTTTAAGCCCCGGGGACAACCACCTCCTCGGGGTTTAATTTAACAGTTAATGGGAGGGGGGCAATGCGGCCCCCCTCCAATGGCCTCTAAGTACCCCGGGGACCAACACCTCCTCAGGCATGTTAGCATAAAAAGAGGGGGGTTGCACAGACTCCCCTGTAATGTTTAAAATTGCCTGGGGACCGCCACCTCCCTGGGACACAAAACTATAAAGAAGGGGGAGGGGGACCACGCAGCCCCCCTCCTGGGCCATATTTGGCACCGGGGACCACCACCTCCCTGGGGCATGTGTTAAAGAAAAGTGGGAGGGGGGCTACACAGCCCCCCTCCCAGAGCCATTAATGGCCCCGGGGACAACCATCCCCCAGGGCCATGCCCTATCTTCCAAGGTGCCCACCCTCAGGAGATAGCAGTTGGCTTTTGCTTGGCTGGGGCTTTGACAGCTCCGGCCAGGCAAGAGCAAACTGTAAGTCCGCTCCCAGCGGGCGGGAGCAGGAAAACTGCTCCTGCCATCCAGGAGTGAACTTTTCATCTGTTTTCCTGCCCGCAGTCAAGCGGGCAGGAAAACAGATGAAAAAATTGCTCGCACACACAGGGAGCAGCATTTATGGCTGCTCCCTGCATGTGGGAGCAATGCCGGCTCCCGCTGTAGGCGGGGAGCCGGCAGGGACTGTTGGGGCATTGAGGCTCCCCCTGCAGTCCCCAATACTGCACACTGGGAGCCCTGGATGGGCTCCAGGGGCCAAAATCAGCCTGTTGGGGGTCACATGGACCTCCTCCCCTTCCAATAATTGGCTGGACCCCGGAGATGGGGTGGGGTTCTCTCTTTATTCTACTTATTTTCTCCCTTTAAACTGACTCGGAAGATTAGATACCACTAGCCCTATTAAGCATAATCACCAGTGCCTTCATAATTTGATCAATGAATCCGACCGGTCTGCTACTGCTGATAGTATCTATGTAATCGCTTTGTGAAAATTCAATAGACCTATTGTGAAAGCTAATAATTAGTTTATGTTCTGAGACAAGGCTCCTGTAGAGGAGTGCTGAGAGGTCACTGCATCTTTCTAAGCTGTAAGACAATAGTTTGGAATTGTGAGGAAAATATCATGGTGCACAACCCAAAATTGACAGGGTGCCCTACAGTTTAATTGTAGTTTTTAGATGGGCTACCTATTAGTATTTAGTTATTCTCATCTTTTTGGCAGGTCACCTGTGCTGGGACTGTTTAGGAGTACCCAGTACACAAAATAAGTCCTATTAAAGTGCCTCCCCTCCCAGTACAAGGAACATGGGATGTCTATCCAGATGGAATTTCTGACACTCCTTAATTGTCATAATTCTCCCCAGAGTTTCTCTTTGGTAGTCTCTCACTCCCCATCCTGTTGTCTATCCTGCATTGTCCTATATATTCTTTGTCTTGTAGCTATACTACAACAGAGGAGCGTGCTTACAAGCCTGAGCTAAGGGTTCAGATAGGACTCTCTGTAGTAGTGTCTCATAATCCAACAAGTTCATACTTGAATTCAATGTACCTCCATCTGGATCTCCCAGCTTGGAGAGTATACTTCAGATAGCACATAGCCATCTGTATGGACTTCTTTATTTATTGATTTTGGTCTTCATTGTCAAACAGTATCACCGGCACAGAGGTATTCAGCACAGGCCATCTCACTGGCTAGAGGAAGCTATATCATTCTTGCTTGTGCACATGTCATCCTTCAAAGTTGTGTCAAGGGAAAACGAGAATCACTCAGGCAAGGTTCTTACACCCACTGAAACAATCTGGTGCAAGTAGCCCACTCATTCCCTTAATATGAGGATATTGAGTAGCATAGGTTCAACTTTGCACATGCATCTTCCCTATTATATATAATGGATTCTCTCACTTTGGCTAATGAGCTATAAGTCATTGTCTCACCTACCCCAGGATGAATGCAAACAAGTAAGTGAGACAAAATAAAGTATGGAGGGTAGGTGTGAGGGAGGAATCAACCTTTTGGGTTCACTAGTCGTCAGGTAAACCTTTCTAGCAGAGTGCCTGGTCTAAGGCAGCTCCCACTCCATTGACAACGAAGTTAAACCCACCTTAACCTGCTCTTGCCCAACTGGATTGGCAGTGCTATACTGGTGACCTGACATGCATGTCCCACTTACAGTTTTACTTTGAGGCATGCAATCTGGGCTGTAATAACTGCGGTTGGACGCCTGATTTAGTTGTAAGTGCAAAGTTAGCATGGGACTAGGTATACCCTGTGCAATCTGCCCGCTGGTAAGTCGAGACAATTTAGCTTTGTACTACCCAGGCATTGAGTGATCTATCCTGTCTTCTAGAGAGATCATCTCTAGCCCTCTATAAAACCACCCCTCCTCCATAAAATACCACATAAGATCTGGCAAAACCAAGATCCGTCAGACCATCCTACTCAATGATTCGCCAAATTCCAACAGACTGCCTCGAAACCTCATCTTAAAAGTTTAATTTAAAATTTTCTCTGTCACTCTTATGCAAATGTGTCCATCTAATTTGTTTCCTGTGCGCACTGTCAGTCACACCAGGCGCTTCCCATTTCTGGGACAGAAGCCTCCTGTCTAGAGTGAGCAGACGTCCCGGATTTCCTCGGGCAGTGCCGTTTTTTCATGAACTGTCCGGAGTCCCGACACTTTCCTACGACAAAGATATGTCCCGGTTTTAGAGTGAGGATCGGATGAGCGTGCACATTAATCACAGTCTGGTGCAGGCTTACATTTCGTCGGACCCTGTTCACACCAGGGCAGAAGTTGAGCTGTTTAACGAGCCGCCTGCTGTGCTGCTTCACCTCACTTATGCAGCACAGCAGGTTTTTATGAGGGGGTGAACGGCGTCATATCACCCAAGACTGGGATCACTAGCAGCCTGCTCCTGGGTCACATCACACAAGGATGAAGGAATATATCTGTTGTAGGTATATAAGTCTTTGTCGGTGGCCACATCAGTTTTTATCTTTTCCCAGTGTGTGCCCCCCCCCCACATAGAATTCACTTCTAGAGGCACCACTGTTGATATGCGGGGGCCAGGTACTGCAAAACTCCTTCCTTTCACCGCTGCTCTTGCAGTTAGTTGTTTTTAAACTCATTTACCAGCAGACAGGAGGGTAGAATTGTGAATGGAAGACTCGTAGCAAGCAGAAGAAATTCAGCAGCGGCACCTCCGCTATGCTGGAGGAGCGTCGCCCTACTGCAGTTATTATCATTTTATTTTTCCTTGCTGAACCTAGTTTTGGTGCGGGGCAGGGCTTGGCTGTCAACACAGCCAACAGGCGGAGGTGTAGTATGTGCACTTAAGCAGGCATGACGGTTTGGTCGGCCGTCTTACACCGGCCAAACAGTCATGCGCACTTTGTATGTTCCCCACTGGGCTGTAATGTACAGCCTGGGTGGAGATCATGCACAGGCTTGCAGTCCCCGTCTTAACGCCGAACCTTGGTGCTCAGACCAATCACGACGCTGCTGTCATGGTGACAACAGTGTCGTGATTGGCTTTGGGGAGTCTGTGTGCTTCCGGGAAGAGAAGCGAGGACAGACGACGGAGGAAGACAGCGGCCGTGGAAAGGTAAGTGAATTTTTATTTTTTAACTCCCCTCACCCAGCCACCGCCGGTATGTATCAGCTGCCACTGAAGAAATTCCAGTAATTTACTGACCTATTGCCCTGAAGAAGCGACGTATTTGGAAGCCACGAAACACCTGTGGGCTGTACAATGCTGTTAATGTAGTGGGTGAAGTTTGTTGGACACAATATCAATTCAAACAATTTCGTTTGGAGTCTCTTCATGGTATAGTGACATTCAATTGAAAATTGGAACGTATTATATACTGTTGTATGATATTCTTGCTTTTAAAAAAAAAATAAACATATAAAATATTAATCAATCTGAAAACTCCAGATTTTAAGTGACTTTATTTCTTTTGACTCTCCACCAGTTGTAACATCCATTGTCACAGTGACTAATTAACTTTTGGCAATACGGTTGTTTATTAGGGAACTGTCAACCTAGGTGGGTTGAGTCTAGCAGGGCCACTGGCATTCTTTACTGAATACCTTTTAGCTTCTCTACAATTTCATGTACTTCTCAATTAAAGGACTTTGTGACTTTAAAACTGATCCTGTTTCTTACTGGAAGCCACTGAATCTTCTGCAGTAGTGGCTTGGCAGGGGTAAAATGTGAAGTTGGAGAAACAGCCCTAGTGGCTTGATTTTGAATAGCCTGATGCCTATTATTTTGGATCTTTGCATTATCTATATATATATAGAGCATTGCAATAAACCAGCCTAGAAACAAAGATGGTGGTCACAGCAGATTTCATGCAGTTTTCAAGATGCATAAGAAGAATAGGTCGTAGTTGGATATCTTGAAGAATATGCACAAATTTGGAAGACAACTATCATGTTTTGCTTACTTTTGGTATTTTTAAATTTCCCAGATCCATGGGGGGTCACAGGTAAAAGTGGGGTCAAAAAAGTGTTCATTTGGTAATAACTGTCTCATCCTTCGATAAATTCATATTAAGTTTGGCAAATAACTTTGACCTCTGTGGGTATGGATGTCCCATCAACAGGGGGTGGGGGTAATACCTTTTTAATGTGATTATAACTTTGGTTATGTTAAATTAATCTATATGCAGTTTGGCAGACTATCAGCAAGTTAAGACCATGGGTAGAAGCTTAGGTTTTACTCAGATAGCACTGGCGGATAGCCATTTGACAATTCTTGTTTTGTTGCAAAATTGTATTGTTTGGGAAGGTGCCAGACCCTTCTCAACTAAAAAAAAAAAAAAACATTGTTTAAAGGCAAAAACGCTTTTTGGTTTAAAAAAAGTTCGCTGAGGGATTTCTTCGTGGAAGGGGACTTGCAGACCAACAAGGGTCTAATCATGAAATACACCTTTTCTAGGCAGAACGCTTATAGGATTGGGCAAGCACTCCATTGGGCTGGACTGCCCCCTGCCTGCCTAGCGATGCTAAGGCAAGAGACACCCATTGAATCTTTATGCCTCATCAATTTCAGGCGTAGAGGCATTTCGTGGCTCTATCGTCACATACTTAACCTCACTCCACCACAGAAGAACGCCTATGTGAAACAATGGCAGGGCGAATTAGCCAAACAGTACAGACGAAACTTGGGGGACAATATGGCAGAGGGCTTCCAAATCTTCCCATTGCCTCCACCACAAAGAAAACTCTTACAAAATCCTCACACATTGGTATTTGACGCCAGTGCGTCTGCATAAAATGTTTGGGAGCTTAAAACTTTGTTGAAAGGGATGCGGGGAGCGAGGCACCTTCATACTTACATGGTGGACTTGCCCAAGTGTGCAAACATTCTGGGATGAAGTCTTCCTTACGATACACTTCATCACAAGTATTTCACTGCCCCAAGATCCCCTTTTGGCTCTCCTGGGCAATCCAGGAGCAGATTGGCTCTTCCCTACATCAACTCCATCAGCGTGGCTTCTATCTCACTTATTTCTATTAGCATAACTGTGCATCATGCAGATGTGGAAGCACCCTCAGGCACCTTCATTCAACATGTGGTGTGGGAGTGTTTGGTACCTCTTGTTGCAGGGAGTCTGCGAAATCACAGAACTATGCTTGGGATTATGGGACCTTAGTTGGCAGGGACTGAGTTATCCTACCACCTTAGCCACCCATGAGCCTGGGACCGACTAGCTATAGTGTCTCACTTGCCCTCCTACTAACTCACAGAGTAACAAGTGATTAGACACCCCAGAACACAACACTCCTGACCCTCTCAGGAATCGCGGTTGCAAGACAAATCCTTTCGCTCACGCTCTTGTACTGATCCACAATAAGATCTGACAGAGACACGAGAAAAGTTTAAAATGTTTATTTTAACTAACGTGCTCTAGTATGCAGTATACGTGCCACAACAAGTAGAAAAAGGCCTAACACAAATACGGTCAGCACAGCAAGTAGTCCGTAAATCATAAAAGGAGCTGTCATGATATACGATAGATTAACCTAACCTCCCTCCCCTTGTATAGAAGCAAAATGAATATATATTAGAAGATCTCTGGGTGTTAGCAGCAGAGCCCGTACCTCAGTTTGATAGATGGAAGATCTACATCACAAGTGCTGTCACGCTCTTCTCTCTGGAAAGATCCCTCTCCAAGTGTGTGCCACCTATCCATGTACCCCCATTTGACCAAAGTACATGTTCCCAAACAACAGCTGCATCTGCATGTTTTGTCTAGGTGCTAGGGCCTGACCAGAAAAGAATAACAAGGGGCATTGTTGTTCGACCTTTCCTACAATGTTCAGACTAAATCCCACTTAAGAACAGAGTGCAAAAACAACAGCATGTTCTATCTGAAAGCTTCAGTGTAGCACAAAGCAAAATAGGCTCGTGTAGTAAAGTGCGTAAAGCAGGAGACAGTCTGCAGCGTGCTCATGCTAGCATAGGGAAGACGACAATGCCCAAATGGGCCACGTGACACTCTATGCCATGCAGAAACTCATGGCCATCGTGAGGGACGGGGTGACCAAATTTGATTCAACATGATGTCGTTTCACCACTTACATACATCGACAACACAGAACACCTGATGATGTCTAAAACACTAAGGGCTTCAGATCTATGGGCGATCTCCCCCTCCGACACAGAGGGTGACCCGAACTGACTCTCACGATTGCCAAGCCTATTATGAAAAAGACACATCTGGCTTCATTGGTGTTGTCTATTACTGTATATTTTACATGAAATGTAGTGTTTGACTCTGGTTGGTGAGAGATCTTATTAAACATCACAAATTGCAGAACAATGTTGGACTTTGCTAGATTAACCTTGTTATGCGACTCTGGGGTATAGACGTGTACCAATTTCCTCCCGATACTTGCCTTAAACAATGTATATGATGACTCAGCTATGTGTGACATGTGTGTCATGTCTCTTTAAACCAAAAATTCTAAATAAAGTTGTTAAAAAAAAAATACACATTACCATAGTACTCCCTGGCACTGAAGATAACTACTTTAATTGTAGATGTGCTCCTTGTGAAAGGACAGCATGCCGTAATTCATAGTGAAATCAGTTACTGGCTTAAGTGGGCTGAGACATTGCTCCTTGATGCATGTTGAATTCGGTGGAAGAAAAGTGTGAATGACACAATCACAGACTAAAGGATGATGTCTGGCTGAAAACCCCAATAAGTAACTGTATTATACATACTTTTAGTAAAATCAAAAGGTCTTGTCTAACACAGGCCTAAAAATCCAATCCTTCTGGCAGTGGCTGCCAAGGTCTTGCCTTTGGGAAGGGTGGAAGCAGGTAGGGAGGAAGGAAGGTTCATTCACAGTATGAAATATTGGATACTAAAACCCAAATTACACCCCACCTATGTCTAAATAAGTGTTAGAAGTAGCCAAATCCAGAGACTCAAGGGCCTTTTGGGATGTGGTAAATCACCCGTATTTTTCGGCTGAATATAACTCAAAAATTATATGCCATGTCGAACCAGAGGAGTGGTTGTGCCATTGTTCTGAGAATTTTGATGATAATCTTCCTAACGCTCCCAGTTTAAGCGCTCCAACTAACCCTTCGATCTCTGCTAATTCCTGCGCTGCCTATGAGTTGTATTGTAATTCCCCCTTGCTTTTATTTGATGTGTCTGATGTAACCGTTGCCATTTTTTAATAGTTTCCCTGGTAAGTCCCCTGGTCCAGATGGGGTTCCAATTGATGTCTTTGAAACAATGTACCATTCTGGACCCCTTTATTGGCTAATGTGTGTCGTGCCATACTCCAGATGGAAATACCAGGTTTCTGGAGGAGATCCACCATTGTCCCCGGCTTCGAGAAGGGTGACAGAAGAAATCCAACATGTTACCGTCCGATCTCACTGTTGCGCTCCTCTGTCAAAATCTTGGATAGGGTGATCCTCCAGAAACTGGAGGATTGAGTGGATGATACGGGGTTTCTTGTCCGAGGTACAATGCGGTTTTCAACATGGTGTGGACACGGTCGAACAGTCCCTCAACCTGCTCCTGATCACGGGGAAGAACGTAAAAGCCATGGGGGGCGCTTTGCACCTGGCCTTTATGGGCCTGTCTAGTGCTTTCTACCTCATGGACAGGGACAGGTTGTGGACATTAATGACTGAGGCAGGAGTTGATATAGGTATAATCGAACTTTTAAGATGTCTGCATTGGAATACTCTGGCACAGGTTCGATACAGCCCAGTGGGGAGTGTACATCTACTTTTAAGGTTTCCAAGGGGGTTAGACAGAGGTGCATTCTAGCCTGCTTTTTATTTCTTTTTTATATTAATTCTTTGGAGTGCTTTTTACAAACAAAAGGAAATGATTTGCCTAGAATAGGAGACAGGCCAGTGCCTGTACTTTTGTACGCCGACGACGCAGTGATTTGGCCACATACTGCAAATGGGTTGCAACTTTTATTGAACTCTTTTAATGATTTTATGACTAACTTGAGATTGAAGGTGGGGCGAGGCCAAGATGGCGGCCGAATCGGACGCAGCCTAGCGAGCTCCATCACCAGTCCATGCAAAATCCTTTATTTATCCTCCCCATCTAGTCTAGATCAGCTCGCAAATGATGTCCGGGCTACTGCACTGCTTGGAAGATGCTGCATGTCTCGAGATTCAGGGGGAATAAAAGAATCGCCATATCCCTGAAACAGCGGCAAGACGATCGGCTGTTAAGGCCTGTACTGGAGTGGGTGGGGGCCCGAGCTGGCGCAGGGACCCGGTTGCGCTGAGACTGTTCCTGGAGTGGGTGATCCCCGCTGCGGTTGGTGCAACTGATCCTCGTTGCTTCGATCCCTGTACAAGCGTGCCCTTGGATCTGCCTGACTCCGTGGGGAGTGCCACGAGGCAGGAGCAACTACCCATCCCCTGATTACCGGCCTGGCATTGACAAGATTGCTGTGCTGGAGGGTGTGGACCGCCTCTTGGGGATTGATGACGCTCGTACCCACTGACGCCTGCACTCTCCACCCGGAGGACTGAGGTGAGTTTCACACTGCGTGAGGAGAGTGGGACTGTGCATGAATCCACGCCAACACCCTGGAGGGTGCCCGCAACTGCTGGATTGGGAGAACCTCTCCCAAGACTACGCCCCACTTTGGAGAGCTCTGCAGGGGCTTGCAGTGCTGCCAGCACACCCCAGTCATTCCTGCAGGTATGAGACGGCTTGTCCTCCATTCCTGTGTGGCTGTACTCCACTGCGGGGACTGAGGGAGACCCATAGCATGGAGGAGCGATCAATCAGCTACTCTCTTGGCCACAATTGGAGAGCATGTTACTACTTTGCTCTCCTTGGTCACACTTGACCTGATACCTTCTGCACTGGGCTCCTGCTGCAGTGGAGTTCCTTGATGAGGCTCAGCGAATGACTGCTGCAGCAGAGGTCGGACCTATCAACTCATGAACTTGTTACTAACTATACCGGTTGCTCCGGCCTGGGGGGTGTTCCCTTCCTGCTGCACCCTTTGGGACTCTTCTGGCTATTCATAGGTATTTGAGATGGCAAGGGGTGCAAGTGGCCATGCTGCAAGAAACTCTCCTTGTTGGGAGGGAGGTGGGACGCTTAAGGCGTAAATGGCGTGGCCAGTTGTATGCTACCTCCTACTATGTCTACACCCGAGGGGCTTTGATCTGGATTAGGGCAGGGACGCCTTTTGAGCTCACACACTCCTTCATTGACCGAGAGGGCAACTATGTTCTACTGGTTGTTGGGCAGGGAAATCACCTTAGGGAGTATTTAAGCCCCGAATCAGGACCAGGTGGCCTTCCTTCACTCACTCTCCACCCCCTTGGCGACCTTGGTGACGGATGACCTCTTGCTGGGTCGGGATTTTAACTGTGTTGCGGATATTCACATGGACCGATCCACCCCATCGTTGCCAGAGGCATTGGCACACAGGACAGCTGAGGGCTTAAGTGACGGGCTGGATCGGTGGGACCTTTCGCATCCCTGGAGAACCCAACATGGTCCGACACAAGACTACTCCTTCTATTCCCATGTTTACCAACTCCACACTGGCCTATATAAATGTGTCTGCTCCGACAGGCTTAGCCAATATGTAACGAATAGCGAATACTTACGTTGCACCCTCTCAGATCATAGTCCCTTGTTGTTGTGCTTTTGGCCGGTGGAGGAAAGCCCGGAGGTCCCCATGTGGTGACTAAACACTCTCTCCTTTGAGGATCCCTGTTTTTGGGACTCCCTGGGAGAAATGATTGCCCACTGCTTCGAATTCAATGAGGGTTCTGCTTCCACCACCCTAGTCGAATGGGAAGCCTTTAAGGTTGTGGTTCTGGGGCACTGTTTGGGTCACTCGATTGGGGTCAGGAAAGAATTAGATCAGGAATTGCGGATGCTAGATGGCAAGTTACATGATCTAGATAACCCTCTGGGTACTGACTGTGATGTGGCCATTTGCCTTCGGGAGGCTCGAGAGCAGTGTACTGCTGCATTAGAATGCCTCTGCTGTCATGACTATAGGAGCTACATTGCCAAAGGACATGATGAGGAGGGATGACCAGGGAGGCTTCTGGCCTGGTAATTTCACCCAGAGTCCCGTGGAGCTCCTATTATTCAAATTCTATTGGCGAGCGGAGTGCCACTGTACTCTCCCTGGGCCATTAACACCTTGTTTTGAGAATACCATGAAAGGTTATATCAGCGCCCAGAGATGCGTCCATCGGTCACACAGGCTGCCTTTCTTCGGCGATTGCCATTAAAGAAGGCTACTCATGAGGCACGAGAAGCCCTGGGGGGCCCAGTGACAGTGCAGAAAATTCGATTCGCCATAAAGACCATGGCTATAGGGAAGACCCTGGGCCTGATGGTCTACCTGCTGAGTTGTATTCCCCTTTTGCAGGGACACTGGCCCCGAAATTGGAATCGCTCTATGCAGACTCACTGAAGTATGGAGTGCTGCCTGAATCCACCCGAAATGGGGTGGTGATTCCACTCCCCAAGTCTAAGATCCACGGTCTCTGTACCTCAGTGTTCCGCCCTCTGTCCACGTTAAACATGGAATTTGAAAACTCTTAGCAAAGTTCTGCCCTCCAATTGCTCCCTTACATAATTGCGCAGATCCATGAGGATCAAAATGGCTTCATTCCCTCTTGAAGCATGTCACTCAACCTTAGGAGACTATACCATGTCCTTTATCACCTGGATAAACGGTCCAGACCGGGGACTACCCTCATGTCAGTAGATCTCGAGAAGGCCTTTGACTCCATGAGATAGGATTTCCTGTTCTAGGTGATGCGGTGGATGGGTCTGGAAGATCACTGGATCAGCTGGGTCATATCCTCACAGTACAATGTCCATAGAGGTACTAGATAAGGATGACACTGTCCCCCCTCCTATTTGATTTGCCCATTGAGCTGCTGGTGGAGCTATATGTGGGCACTGGCGTGGTAGTGGAGGGCAGGGAATACATTATTTCCCTTTATGTAGACAACCTTCTGCTTTACTTGGCAGATGGCGCTAAAGAGGCTGCGACTGCTTTGCGGCACCTGGGTGTGTTTGCGATGCTTTCCGGCCTTCAGGTCAACAGAGCCAAAACTTGCCTGTTCCCCATGTCACTGCGAGCCCAACGACCACTGGACATTCCGCTGGAGTTGGGCTGGTCCCCCACATCTTTTAAGTATTTCGGAATTCAATTATTCCACTCTCTAGAGGACCTTCTGGAGGGCAATCTCAGGAAAGTCCTTAGATCCCTGTGTCCCCTTCTGGAGATCTTTTAAGCTACCCATCATGGCAAGGATCTCAGTGTCTAAAATGGTTATGCTCCTGAGACTACTGTACTTTTTAGTTAATCTCCAAGTTGGAGTGCCTTCTTCATGGTTCTGACAGTTAGACTTGCTGCTTCGGGAACTGATATGGGATGGAGGCCACCATAGGGTTTCCTCAGAGGTCCTTCGGCGCCCCACTTTGAGATGTTTCTCCTGGCAGCACAACTCCAATGGGTCACTCAGTGGGTTGATGGGGCTAGACTTGAAGAATAGGGCTTATAGGGACTGGCCCACAATCCAGGTATGCTACTTGCAAAGCTGCTTTGCCCAGTGACAGTCCTTTCCCGAACCTGGAGTGCTGTTGGCAATAGCCCTATGGTGTTAGAGGTGTTGCGTGCAGTGGACGGTGGGAACCCCCCTTTATGCGCCTGCTCTGCCGTTGGTTAGTCTCCCTCATGGTGACTCCCTCACTTTTTTCACAGCCGGACAACTGTCGACCTAGACAGATGCCGGCTTGATAACAGCAAGGGACTGCTTTCGATTGGGGGCACTACTCCAGACGGAAGACCTAGGGACCCAATATGATCTTCCCCTGGGGCAATAACACACTTACACAGTCTTTTAAGGATTTGTGGGCCAAGTACTACAACTGTTGGTATCTATGTGCATGGTGCGCCACTTGGTGAAGTGGCTTTTATCAGTCTTTGACCGATATGGTACGAAGGCCTCTGGTGATACCCCGGCGTAGGTGGATAGAGATATTGGGTCAAGCACTTACCGACTCAGAATAGAATACATTTCTGGCACATCCTAAGAAAGTCTTGAGGAAGATAAGACTGAAATATACTCAATTTAAATATATCCATTTGACCTACCTGACACCTCACAGACTGCAGGTCATTTATGGAGGGGAACCGCACAGCTGCCCCAGATGTACACTCTTGGATGCAAATTTTTATCATATGACCTGGAGCTGCCCCCGATTGCAACCCTTCTGGATGGCAGTGATTAATGCCCTAAATACCACCCTGAATCGAGCACTCAATTGCAGTCTGGAGGTTTGCCTGCTAGGACTGTTTCCTAGAGCCCAAAGCGTAAGGTGGGTTCTCGATTCCTTGATTTTTTTGTACTCGCTAGGAGGCGAATTGCGATGGCTTGAAAATCAGCACTGGGGCCAGCTGTGGGTACTTGGACAAACACTGTCACTGTATGGACTAGGGAGGAGGAGAGGGCCCTGCTTTGCGAAGAAGCTAGGAGAGTGCAGCAGCATCCAGTAGCGGGTTGTTTTCCGAAGTTTTAGAGGCCTGGGAAGTGAACATCCAGCGGACACTGCAGCAGCGTGTCCTGACGGGACAGCCAGGACAGCTGAGAGAGATGTGGCAGACTCCTCTGGAGACTCGGAAGTTGAGGAGAATCGTTCCTGGAGATGACAGATAGGTGTGCCCTTGGACTGCTCTTCCCTCTGCCCCCCATAGGACTCCTTGGCACCCACCCTGGCATACTGGGATCTCCTTATAGGTCTTTTGTGGTGTTATCCTTCCTCTCCATACTGCTCTGCTGTCCTCCTTCTTCTCAATTGGCATATGCAACCCCTGAGATCGTTTTTTTTTTGTTTGTTACTTGTTTTACATGCAAGGGCATTGATACTTCCCCTTTTCCCTACTCCGGAGACTGAGGGGCCGATTCCGATCTCGGCCGGTAGGTCTCCGAATCGGATTCGGCTTAACCGGATCCGATTCGGAGCCCTATTTCCCGACCGATCCGTACGCGCGTCCGGACGAGCGAGTACGATGCGAAATCGCCGACCGACTCGTTCGGGCGTCCCAACCGCTCCGACCGACTCGTTCATGGGTCGCACCGCACCGACCGACTCGCTCGGACACGACTCGCACCGCGCAATGGAGACGTTCCCCTGCCGGGTAAGTACGATGCGCGCCGCGAGCAGTCCGACCGACACGCGCCGTCCGGTTCAAAAGAGCAGTCGGAGCCGTACTTCGGGGGTCCGTGTCGGACCCCCTGTACGCGTAGCCGCGCGAGTCGCACACAGGGGGACCCATGGGTCCCCCTACCTGTGCGTGTACGGCGTGAGTCGCTCGCCGCGTACCCGCTGTAGGGGGCGCCCTTGTTCGCCTCGCACCCATTGAGGCAATGGGAGCCCGCGCACGCATTGTACGACCGGCTCCATTGACTTCAATGGGAGTCCGACCGACTCGAGTACGATAGCATACGGACGCATCGTACTCGTTCGGTCGGGCTGCACGGGTCCGATTCGGTCGGAAATCTATCCGGGTCCGGCTCGGTCGGTGAGATTTCCGGCCCGAATCGGAATCGGCCCCTTAGTTTGTAAGGGGATGAGGACTAGGCGAACTTGGTGACTTTTCTCTATTTTTCTTCTACTCTTTGGGGCTTTTCATGCGGTAGGTACTGGGTTACGACTGCGATGGGACAGGACGAAATTAAAATGGGCTCAAATTGTATGTCACTGCTGTTCCCAATTAAACCTCCATTATGTGCATCACGACCATCACATAGGAGCATCGGATGCATGTGTGTCTGGGTCCTCTGATTGTATGCCTGATGACCCGCTTGGGTAAAATATATTATTTGGAATGTTACTTTGTGGATCAAAATGTCAATTCGTGAATGTACTCACTGTTCTAAATGCCAATAAACATATGTTTTAAAAAAAAACTTGAGATTGATCTTTTATTATGCCATGTGGCCCCTGGAATACCCGCTCACGCAGATTTACCATTGAGAAGACTCCCATTATGAAAGGCCTATATTTTTATTATTTAGGGATCCTGATGGATGCTAATTTTAACTGGGACAAGCTATTGACTCAGCATGGGCCTAAAATGGAAAACACGCCTGATGCAATATTTCTGTTTGCCAGAAAACTTAAACAAAAACCTATAAGGGATTTGATTGCCCTATATAAAGCAAAGTGTTTTTCCTGTAAACAGTTGAAAATAAATTTCTCACTAGACTACTGGCAGTCCTAAAGAGTACTTCCAAATGTATTACCCATATAGAGATCAAGTTGTCATATGTTGAGGATGCAATTAAAATGGCTCCTCTTCTACTCTGGGTGAAAATCTGGAGTTCTCCGTTTACTAATTTTTTCCACCATTTTCTTACAGACTGCATTGCTGTAGATCACACCAATTACTTTGCATGATTGGCATATATTAGAAAATCCTTTTTAGACGTTGGTTTGCCACAGTTTTTTTTATACCCCTACTGTAATTGACAGTAATTCGAATGTTCTGATTCATTCTCTTTTTTTTAGTAATAGTACTTTAAGCCGGTCTAATAAATCCTTGGAGATGGAATCGGTGAGCTATTACATGGAGATTGTTACTCCGGATCGATCCAAATCTTAATTTTGAACTGGATCTCTAATCCAGACCATCGATTATATTTAACTAGATTTAGGCTGAATATTGTCCATTTCCTGGTTGTTTACCCACAACAGGGCAGCTGGTTTTTATCCCTACCCTGTTGCTCTTGTAATGGCACTAGCCAGCAATGCTGCCTGCATTTTATGTTTGTGTGTAGATTTTATTGCACTCCTAGAACTCAATTTTTACATTCTATTTTACATTCATATGACTGTAGATCTGCCAGAGTCTTACATGTTTGCAGTGCTTGCCATCTAAATTTGTTTGTCATGCTGTTAATATTTTTATCTGCACTGCTATTAGGATTAAAAATGCCATACGACAGGGACAAGTCCTTGTTTTGATTTTGCCTGAATGTATTTTATCATAAATTCTGTATGGCATATAAGTTCTGTATACATTTGTATTGTGTTTCTTTAATGGCCCTACGTCCAAATTAAGTTTATTTGACTTAAAGTGTTAGAAGTGTCCTGCAAATTAAACAGGATAAAGTTTGATTTTTCTCTTGGGCAAAGTTGATTAAAGTACCATTGATGAAACCGCGTCCAGGAAATAACTACAGTCAGATAAACAAAGGCAACTGATAAAGGAATTTACAACAGCATTGGCAAGAGGAAGGAACTGATGAAGCTGGAATGGGCCCTTTGCTCACTTCTAAGACAACCTGCTGTCACATCAGGCAACACTCAAGTAATGAGAATGTAAAAACAAAAATATTGGCACTAAAGGGAAACCGCTACCTTGTGTGCAGATGTGCTTGTTTTGAAAGAGCAAAATGCAGTCGCTCAGAGTGAAGTTATCTAGTGGCTTAAGTGGACTGAGCCACTGACCCATGATGTATGCTGTTCTGGGTTGAAGCAAAGTGTGAATGACACAACAACTGACCAATGGATGAAGAGAGTTGACTGAAAGCCCCTTAAGTAAGTTCATTAAACATTATTTTAGTAAAATCAAACAGTCTTTGCTAACGCCAGGCCTAAAAGGGGGGCAACATTAAAGTGGGTAGGGGAAATGCATTGAGTTGCTAATAACTTTGGTACAGTTTCACAGATTTGAATGCCACTTGGCAGGCTCTTAACATCTTTAGCTGGCATGCAAATCCATTAGGCAGGGGCATAGTTGATGGAGGTTAGAGGGGTCAAAATCTGTTCATTTGCTGCTAATTTTGTTTGTGATGTTTAATGAATATATGACATATTGCAGGCTCTTCCTATGTTTAACACAGCACAGTGATTTCTGGTTTCAATGGGATCTGATAAGAACAAATATAAAGGGGTCAGAAACCTTTAACTTGCTAATAGCATTGGTGTTGTTTAATGGATCTGTACGCCACAAGCCACAAGTTGGGATTGGGTCTGCACTCAACCCTTTCTGCTCACAGCTGAAGGCCATGTAGAACTCAGGGAGGCTTCACCACGTTACAAAGGCATTATCATTCATCTCCACATCAACCACACATACATCACATATAATCACACAGCCAACAGGAAACCACTTTCACCTTTCCATCTAAAGAACACATAGTGAACATGAAGTTATAGTCCAAACCTAAAAATTAAAAACCTTTGACATTCTCCAGATTGTCAACTCAGCAAACCATAGGTATTACACGTGCTATGCAACCCATAACTCACAACCCAAATGCAAAGCCATGACCTTACGATCTTTAGGCATACCACATCTTCAAATGTCAACACATACACAAAGAGATCCTACTGTATCATAGTCATGCCATTGATAATGTTAATGGTAAGATTTTACGTCACGTTACATGTGAGCTTGTGTGTCTATATGCCATTTTTTAAATTATCTTTTACATCAAGGTTGAGGCTATGAGCATTGCATTTTGTCTGTGAGGTATGGTTTGAACGGCAGGTGTTCAAACTATACAGAGCGTGTTTGAGTGTGTGATGTGTGTGTTGCAAACCACAACTTGATTATGCTGCCTGAAAAAACACAGTTAAAGATTAGGTATGGTTCACACAAAGCAGCATAGTCCCTACAATTCACCAGCTATGCATACCATAACAGAAGGCCCACCATGTTTTGCTATTGGTAGACACACATCCCATTGGCAAAGAGGTGTACTGAGCATGAGGGGTTCGTCATTTATATTGTGTTGTTTACCATAGCTGGCGAATTTCATAGGGTTTTTTCGTTGCTTGTTTGTTAAACCATAACTAACCTTTAACTGTGATTTTTTTTTGGGGTTGGGAGGGATTGAAATTCGAGGAGTTTTCATGAGCTACTTCAGTAACCTGCTATGTTACCATTCCATGGTGTGCACTGCTGCCACTGTGTGAAGTGGGGGTTGCCAGGCCCTGCAGTCACCCTGTCATATATTCTACCATTTTACCACATTCTGCACCTAATTATAGAATTAATGGCTTTACTCCTGTTTTTCTATTTTAATTCACGATTTTCTGTAAACATGCAAATTTGGTGAAACAGGCCGTTTCTTCATACAAAAAGATGGCCATGTGTTCGCAAATCTCATTAAATTCGAAAATCCATCATTTAATAAATGCATTTTTTGCTATTTTTCTTATTTTTCCAATCCTCTGTGATCCTATTTTACCCTCTGTGCTCAATATGCCTACCCTTCTCTCTGTGATATTTTTTCACAACTCCGAATTAGTGAATTTTGATGAATTTACAAATTTCAAGATGGCCAAAGAATATTGAATCCATTAATCAGCCAATCAAATTCGAACGTGCTTGATAAAGCTCACAATTTCATAGCTGTCAAATTTGAACAGACAAAATATCTCTAAATTTGACCCCTCCAGTGCCCCCTGCACATTTTTCAAACGCTAGTATCTTAAAAAAATACTGAACAGATTTATACCAAATTAAAAAAAGCTTGTTTTCTTAGTGACGTTCTGCATTCTTGCCAAGTTTGATGTAAAACTGTTTGGAGATTTTTGCTGTAGTGGAGAGTACATTTTTCTATGAGAGCTTGAGTGATTAATGTAACTTCCCCCAACCTCCCTTTCACTATTTTCTTCTGCATGGATCTGCACAAAACATGCCAAACCTTAGCCACTTTCCCAGAGAGACTGAAAATTTCATGCAGATTTGCCAAACAGCACCTACGTTCTTTGCAATGTATTTTTTTAAAATTTTAAATGCAAATTGAGCGTGGCCAATAACTACAGAGTTGTTATTCCGACTCAGTAATATATATGCATGTATACGTTTTTGTGGAAATGATTTAAGTTAAGATTTTGTTTTTTAATTGCGTATACTTACCTGCAGGGTAATGGTTCTTGTAATGTAGCAATTCTTGATGAAGTGTTATTAACACTTGCATTGGACATAGTTACTCCTGAGATAGTGCCTGTGAAGAACTGACTCCCGATTTAGTGGTTGCAATGTAATGGCAGAGCACCACATAAATCCATCAATTTACTGACACTTTAAAGGTAATAGTCTGTGTTTGTCCCATTGTACACAGTTCTACACAAAAGACACACAATTGATGGATGGAATGCAGAACAAATCAAAATATTCACCCCTAGTCAAGAGATCTGGGTAAAATCCATCATTCTTTTGCTCACCATGCCACCCCAGTTTAGACCTGGCCATATGCAAATCAGTCTTGACCCTGTGCCTCATGGGAACAGTCCAGCCCGAACTGCCAAGCCAGGTCCTCCTGGACCGGAAACAAGCATCCTAGGACCGGCTTCGGGTTTCACCCCTCTTCAGCCAGGATAGCTTGATTCCAGTGGCACAGTGAGCACAGGACCCACGTCTGGGCATACCTGGCGCACTTAGGGCGAGAAAGCAAAGACACACAATTGATGGACGGAATGCAGAACAAATCAAAACATTCACCCCCAGTCAAGAGATCTGGGTTAAATCCATCATTCTTTTGCTCACCATGCCACCCCAGTTTAGACCTGGCCATATGCAAATCAGTCTTGACCCTGTGCCTCATGGGAACAGTCCAGCCCGAACTGCCAAGCCAGTTCCTCCCTGGACCGGAAACAAGCATCCTAGGACCGGTTTCGGGTTTCACCCCTCTTCAGCCAGGATAGCTTGATTCCAGTGGCACAGTGAGTCCAGGACCCACGTCTGGGCATACCTGGCGCACTTAGGGCGAGAAAGCAAAAGACACACAATTGATGGACGGAATGCAGAAAAAATCTGGCTTGGCAGTTCAGGCTGGACTGTTCCCATGAGGCACAGGGTCAAGACTGATTTGCATATGGCTGGGTTCAAACTGGAATGGCATGGTGAGCAAAAAACGATGGATTTAGGCCCAGATCTCTGTACTGGGGTAAATGTATGACATTGTTCTGCATTCTGTCCATCAATTGTTGTTTTTGCATTTGTCACCCCGAGTGGGACGGGTATGCCCAGACGTGGGTCCCGTGTTCTCCATGCCACTGGAATCAAGCTATCCTGGCTGAAGAGGGTGAAACCCCGAAACCGGTCCTAGGATGCTTGTTTCCAGTCCAGGGAGGACCTGGCTTGGCAGTTCGGGCTGGACTGTCCCCATGAGGCACAGGGTCAAGACTGATTTGCATATGGCTGGGTTCAAACTGGAATGGCATGGTGAGCAAAAAAACGATGGATTTAGGCCCAGGTCTCTGTACTGGGGTGAATGTATGACATTGTTCTCCATTCTGTCCATCAATTGTTGTTTTTGCATTTGTCACCCCGAGTGGGACGGGTATGCCCAGACATGGGTCCCGTGCTCTCCATGCCACTGGAATCAAGCTATCCTGGCTGAAGAGGGGTAAAACCCCGAAACCGGTCCTAGGATGCTTGTTTCCAGTCCAGGGAGAACCTGGCTTGGCAGTTCGGGCTGGACTGTTCCCATAAGGCACAGGGACTAGACTGATTTGCATATGGCTGGGTTCAAACTGGAATGGCATGGTGAGCAAAAAAACGATGGATTTAGGCCCAGATCTCTGTACTGGGGTGAAGGTATGACATTGTTCTGCATTCTGTCCATCAATTGTTGTTTTTGCATTTGTCACCCCGAGTGGGACGGGTATGCCCAGACATGGGTCCCGTGCTTCTCCATGCCACTGGAATCAAGCTATCCTGGCTGAAGAGGGGTGAAACCCCGAAACCGGTCCTAGGATGCTTGTTTCCAGTCCAGGGAGGACCTGGCTTGGCAGTTCGGGCTGGACTGTTCCCATGAGGCACAGGGTCAAGACTGATTTGCATATGGCTGGGTTCAAACTGGAATGGCATGGTGAGCAAAAAAACGATGGATTTAGGCCCAGATCTCTGTACTGGGGTGAATGTATGACATTGTTCTGCATTCTGTCCATCAATTGTTGTTTTTGCACAGTTCTACACAAACTGGGTGATCAGGTGATGTGAGACAGAAAGGCTTGGCTATCTCAAAGGTTTAGTCTTTTGTTATCATCAAGAATCAGTTAAATTAATGAGCAGGATAAGACCTCCTTTGTAGAATGCACCCAGATAACCCTGAGGAATGAGGAGCAGAGAGGCCATTAAACCTCTAATTGAGTCAGAAAATTTATTAACTTCAGGAATAAATTTTTGGAAGGAGACCAACAGGTGAAGAACTTGTGATACTGAACACGCTTATCGGAGAAGTCGAACGCTTATCGAAGTGCTTGGCAGCGCGTGGATTCCCTGCTTATGACAGATCATCTGGAGCCTTTAGCCCCAGCCACGGACTGTGGTTGTCGATGTAACTCTTTGTAGTTATATTGCCTTTCAGGAAAAAATAGAGCCGTATATGTAACAGATTAACTGTGTTTGCCCTTGATAAAGCACACTGCAGAAGGCTAAGAAAGGGAGTCCGTACTAAGGGACACAGTTAAAGTCAGATATAGAGGCCGCCCAAGTGCTTAATTTGTCCCAAAAAAAAGGTGCAGGGTTCAAAGGAGGTGCTGCCTAATGCCTGGGCTGCTAAATACCAAGGTTGCCTGGTCTGGTGATCCCACCTCATGCCTCTTTCTTCCACCTCTACATGTCTTGTCTTTTTATCTCATTCCTGCAGGTTATTTTTCAGCCGTGCTTTCTCCCATCATCGCTCTTTTCTCATCTTTATCAATTTTCTACCTTTTTCTTTCTTGCTCTGGTTGAAATCTGATGATGAAAAATAAGTGCCGGTTCCCAATTAGGAATGCCCAAGAGGTGCTTTTCTGAACAATAGTAGTCAACTATTGGACATTAAAGTTCATTTCCCCGATTTTACCATCCTAGTGGACTTTAATCAGCATCTCAAAGATACTTCAGACAGAGAACCTCTATTTTTTCTGATCTCCTGGAAAGTGTAGGTCTTACACAGTTGGTTAAAGGCCTACGCATGGTGCAGGCCATACCTTGGATGGTAATTTTTCAGATAATCCCAACGTTAAAATGTAATCTATTCTTCCTTTGGTCTGGTGAGATCACATAGCTGTGATGTTCCACATCTCTTTGGAAGCTGCAGTCGACACTGCATGCCCCCCTTTGGCTAAAATGCTAAATCGCCTATGGCATAAAATTATCCCGGAGACTTTTAGGAAACTTCTAATTTGCTCTAAACCTGAAACTCCAGTCAGTCTGGTGAGGCCACCATCATCTATCATAACTGGATTATGAGCAATCTTAAGCTTTTGGCGCCTTTAAAAATCATTAATAATAAAAGGATGTCTCCATCTAAACCTTGGTTCGATGACAGCCTCAGATTGCAGAAACAAATCTGCCGTAGGTTTGAGAGGAAATGCCGTACGCAATACGATCATCGTCTGCCCTTCCCAGCGAAGATTGTAGAGAAGGCAATGAACTTTGAATGATCACAGTTCATTAAGGGTCACAATCTTCTGGACGGCACACAATATTGGTTTAGATGCCAGCATAGTGCAGAGTTGGCACTGATAAATGGGTCGGAGGAGATTAGGGAAGTCTTGGACAGAGGTGGGAAGACGGCCTTGATCCTGTTGGACCTCTCTGCAACGTTCGACACAATCAATCACGGTCTTCTCATCTATTTACTCTTTACCCTGGGCATAAGGGGTAGGGCACTCGAATTACTTAAATCGTTCCTTGCAGATAGAGAGCAATCGGTGGAGCTTGATGGGTTTAGGTCCACTCTTTCTCCTTTCCCTGTGGGGTGCCGCAGGGCTCAATGTTAAGTCCAATGCTTTTCAACATTTATGTCACACCTCTTGCCACTTTAATAAAGTCATTTGGCTTTACGGTGGTGTCATATGCAGATGATACGCAGATTGTGGCGTTATTGGCCGGTAATCCGGAAGACACCGCTCTTAGATTCCATGAATGCATGCATGAAGTTGGGAAATGGATGTCCAGAAATTGTCTCAGGCTGAATTCAGGAAAGACAGAGGTTTTTTTGTTTGGACGTGACACTTCGTTCTGGACACCTAGTTAGTGGCCGCATGAATTGGGAGATCTTCCTAACCTGGACTCTAAGGTAAAAAATTTAGGAGTCTACTTCGACAATAAATTGTCCTTCGAAGGCCAAATAAATGCCATCACCTCCTCCTGCTTTTTCATGATTAAAACTCTCAGGAAAGTTCTACCTTTTATTCCTTTAGATCTTCAGAAAGCCGTTATTTTGGCACTTATTTTATCAAAGATGACTATTGTAGTGCACTATTTTTTAATATTCAATCAAGATTTTTAAATAAACTTCAGATCCTCCAAAATGCCACAGCACACCTTTTGCTGTTTCTCATGCTCGTCCAATGCTGCATTGGTTGCCGATTAGAAGGCAAATTGAATTTAAGTCCCTCTGTATTGCTTTTAAAGCACTACATGGCCCTGATTATTTTAAACACAAATTCCGGAGGTATGTTCCAGAAAGGCAGCTTCAATCTTCTTTTTCTTTGAATCTGGTAATTTCAAGGGCTAAAATAGCATCGTGGGGGGTAGAAGTTTCGTTGCAGGTACAGCCAGGCTGTGGAACTCACCTCCGCTGGTACTTAAGAAAGAAACTGATCTTCTCTCTTTTAGTAAACTTTTAAAAACTTGGTTATTTAAAAAACAATAAAATAATGCCTTTTAGCAGGGTATTGCCACTCCCTGCAATTTGCAGTCTTCCTTTCCATCTTTTTAAGATCTGAGTTCTCGCGCCTAGACACCCTTGGGTATTAGTGCGCGTTACAAATATTAAAAAAAAATGCAGCACCCATTAAGTACAACCAGAGGTACTGATTAAGCACTGGGACTATTTCCTAGTAAACATCCATGGGAGTTTGGGATATGATTTAATGGATAGATTCAGTTTTATGATTTATATGAGTTTCCCATGTTTGCGTGTGGACCCAGCCATTCCCCTACTTCCAACCTAGTGCCTGTTTTCCACCTCACTATAACTTTACCCTTAACATATAGAAAAGAGAGGCAACAGAAATAGGCAGTTAGATGGCCAAAGAAATGTTCTTGAGTCTTCAGATGATAGATAAGATTCTTCTTTATTGGCTTCAACCAAGTACACGTGCAGCCAACGCGTTTCTCCCTAAACATGGCTTCATCAGGGCTGCAAATATAACATGTTCACATCAGTGTACTGTACAGGTAATGAGAAGCAGTTGCCAATGTGAATATATGTTCTTAAAGAATGGACAAGGTGACAAAACACCATTGGTCCAGATGCAGGTTGGATTGAACAAAACACAAGTCATACCTGCATCAGAACCAGTATGCTCAGTAACAAGTCTGGTATCTGAACACCAAGAGAAAAGACTCAAGAAAAAAGACAAGAAGAAAGATCTCGAGAAGAGCTATAGGTGTTTAAGAATTTAAAGATAAGAAAAGACACAGGAACCTGAAAGAGTACACCCGTGAGGTGAAAAAACTTAAACGCAAGGTGTATGGCTGTGCTAGATCGTTAACAGAAACAACAGCTCCATTTATAGCCCGATGTGCATATACCCAATGGGCGTGTACTAACCGCCAGAAGTTGTCTTTCTGACCCCCTTACCACTGGTAACACCACCAGATGGTTCTTGGGGTGTGGAGAGTCACTTCAGGATGGATGTCCCACTCGAAATAGTGTGGTCTACAGGGAGGAAAAATGACATTTCAGAAAATTATTCCAAAAATATCAAGATTACCAGAGATAAAGAGATCGTCCCCCCAAAGGAAAAGTTATGGTACCTTTTGGTCAATCAGTAAAGGACCTTCTATGGGTTGATTCAGGTTCAATTAAGAGCAAGAAATGGCATGTCCGATAGCATGATCCGTTAAGAACATCCCGTAAGAACTCGTGTGGAAATCAGGTACTACCTCACATGCGGGAGACGTGAATGGTTACAGGTCTGAGCTAAAAATAAGACATAAAATCCTTATTAAATACACCTAGGCGTCCAGAGTGTATGACAGATAGCCATCTCTGTTAACATGTATTAAAAAGAGAGGTATACAAAAACGTGCCCATTGCATCGTCGTAAAGAGTATTAAGTGCGGAAAAGTACTATGATAAAATGAAAATTATTTGCACTCTCAACCCTCATGTTAAGGGTATTTGGAAACAAACCTATTAAGTTACCCATCAGTCTTATTCAAAAATCTAAAAAGGGACTTCTGTGTGGTAGTCACGGGCGAGTTGCCCTGTCATTTGACACAAGATCGTATTAAAAACTTATATTGAGACTATTCCGAACCATACGCTAGTCATCAAAATTAGACCCAAAGAAAAATTAGGAAAAGGGGCCCACTGTCAGCCAGTTGCCCCGGGTGAGTTGCCCTGTCATTTACCGCAAAATTGTATTAAAAACATATACTGAGACTATCCAGAGCCCTACGTAAGTCAGTAACTTGGACCCATAGAAAATTACGAAAAGGAGGCCCACATTCAGACAGCGGATCGGGTACAACTCCGTTGCCGAGTACCAATCCCGACTCTTATTTAAGTGATGGCAAAATATTCACAACTGTGAAAAAGCGCGTCCCATCTCTACTGCGGCAGCTGCCCACTATCAGGCCCCGTCCCCAGACTTACCCGTGTACGGCTCTCATGTCCTCAAGAAATCGCAGAGAACGGACATAAGGATGATCAGTCAACTTCCTGTACTGTCCCCGGTTAAATTCAAAGGGAGGGCTGACCTGTGACGAGCTAGCACGTCATGAATAGGCGTGGCTTATACAAACTGAAGCGTCTGCTATGTCAATTGTTCAACCTCTATCGCTTGCGAAACTTTATTGAACAACCGTCCAAATCGGGAACAACATGGAACGTCTGCTACGTCAATTGTTCATCCTCAATCATTTGCGAAAAGCTTTATTGAACACCCGTTCAAACATGGAATAACATGAATCATTAGAGTCACAGCACTCCATGCTCTCGTATGAAGAACTCCCGTAAGCTAATGGGGGAGTCAGAGGTTGCACCAATTATATATTGCATTTAGAGACCTCAAACGTACATTGAAAAATTTGTTTTTAGTAGCCAACCCATTGCATAGTAGAATTGCTACACAATCGATCAAAAGAAAATGTAAGTATAAAAGATAAATCACCGAGAACAGAAGGGAGCAATTCCCATACTGGGTTGAAGGACTAGGAGAGTATTATTTCAAGTCGCGATTTTGTGAGAAGAATAGACACAGGGTTGACCATCCACCTTAGCATCCGTGAAAGTAATCTTGAAAGCAGAGGAAAGAGAGATGTCTCGTAAGACTACATTTACATTGCGTTGTTCAGTATCCTAATTTTTCAAGTCCAAAGAATTATAAAGAAATTAACACCATCTGATATGCATCCTAGCAACAGAGACATAATAGCATGAGGGTTAAACAAAACAGAAAGAACATTATTATTATTTTGCCGTTTCAGTTGGCAGTACTAGAAATGCAATCACCATATACTATCTCACAGTATGATGAGATTTAAGAGAAACAATCAAAAAATCACTTAATACATTCAGGATTGATCAAAGATTACAGCAAAGTACAGCATTTGGGTCACTTCAAAACAAAACAAGGTAGAGCTACTGTTGGAAAACGAGGCAGTATCTGTGAGGCCTGCACAAATAACATGACTACATTTGTCCTTCACTGGGAACCAAACACCCAATTGTAGCGCCTGACTCTCAGAGGGTAGCGTTGCAGAGCAGTCTAAGGCTTACTCAAGGGAGGTGGTGTGGGCTAGTAATCGCCATTTGCAGGTGCGCAGAAATAACACTCAATAATTGATTGTCCAGTCTGTACTTTGCTTTATAAAAGTAAGAGTATATTTATTAAACACACACAATACTCAATACTATGCACCAATTTACAAATATACATAAGCTGTTGGAATTACTTTGTGACATTGCATAACATCTCCACCCCTCCCCAAAAGGGGGGATGGGGTCTAGTACCACCACTCCCATGTATGCACATCATTTTGCCCCATAATGCAGTGGGTTGAACATAACCTGGAACGAGGGCCCTGCGCACTGGCACCATCCCAGTGGCGACCCACCCCATTATCTCAACGAGCATTAAAAATAGGTACACCTGCCGTGGTGACACATAGCCCTGACTGAGCATCTCATATTGTCCATACAGTATGCACCCTTACATCTTCAGGGCTAACAGTCTGGGTTGTTCTTCACTTAAGCACAGCAGCAAGAATACATGTTTAAGCAGCACTTTAGAATGACAGTACTCCTCACCTTAGTTGATCATTATAATGCATTGCAATTAAAGCCCCTAAAAGGCATCACAGATGAAATCACAGGATTACGCATATACAGCCAGCCACCCTAGCAGGAAGGTCTAGCAACATAACCCCACTTTGCTTATAACATCACCTTACACAGGTACTTCACATTACACATGTGACCTTCAGTCCCTCTAAAAGAAACCACCTTGGCAGCTGCACTTCGCTGGCAGCTGCCTCTCTTTACTTTAAAAGGAATCACAGGTGTTGGACTTGGCCCTTTTTCCCAGAAATTTTTCGTTTTTCCCCTAGCCGTTTTACCATGTATGAAACTCACTCAAGATGGCTGCCACAGGTCCCTGCTACTGCAGAGGGGCCTTACACGCATACACACTAGTAGCCAGGGTCAGGCTGGGACATAGGGATACAGTATCCATTCTGTCCCCGCCTCTGGGCCACATAGCCAGGCATGTAGAAGGTTCCAGAACCTTCCGGGCTGTGGGAGGAGTTATGTTTTGCCGCCTTTGGGAGAGTCACCTGACCTAGGGGTATAAAAGGCTTGGAGGGAAAACTTTTAGTCAGTTGGAGTCAGTTGATGAGGCACCACTGATCCTAGGAGAACCTCCGCCGGAGTATAGGCTTTAGGGCCTAGGGGGGAGACCTACACTACTGCTGCTGACAGGGCTGAGGCCCTGCTGTAGTAAGATAGCTGAGGAACACCCACCACCCACTGACCTTGCCCAGTGTGAGGGGACCCAGGGAACCACCTTCAGCGTGCGGGGAGGAACATCAAGCACTCCCAGACCACCAACTCATTCCCCCCTCATAAGAAGAAACTTCTGACAAGAAACTTTGACAAGAAACTTATAATAAGGAACTTCTGACAAGAAACTCCTGACAAGAAGCGCCTAAGAAGCAACCAATCTGGAACAGTCGCAAGACACCTTAATTTGAGGAGGCCTGACCGTCCAGCCAGGCCTGAAGCCTAAACTGCCCAACTGGGGATCACCAGGTAAAGCGCCATACCCTGAAGCGCTAGACCTTCACCCCCTACCTATTCCTGCCTGCTGCTGGGCTGCCCCCAAGTACTTTTCCAGTCAGCCCTGCCCACAGGCTGCTGGTGCGCCCTGCGTTCTGCCTCCCCTCAGGTCACTGACCTTGTGAGGAAATCACCGCCGCGGCCGCCGCCGCGTGAAGAGAAGAACCGTGTGGTGAGGTGCGCCGTCGCGCCCTCACCGAAGGGAGCGCTGAGGTGAGGGAAGCCCCTTGAATAGATGTGGTGAGGTGCGCCGTCCGCGCCCTCACCAAAGCCTTCAAAAATTGCCCCAAATTATTGCCACCGGGCCCAGGGCCCCACCGCCGCCGTCGCGGCTGAAGAAATCACCCCCGCCGCCGTCGCGGCCGAAGAAATCACCACCGCCGCCGTCGCGGCCTAGCGCGACCAGCGAGGCCTCCAGGCCCCGCCGACGCCGTCGCCGAGCAACCGGGGACGCCGGCCGCGCCCCCAGGAAGGCCGCGCAGCGATTGGGCGCTGGCTCCCGCCACGCCCCCAGCGCCGACGGAGGCCGAGGAAGATCCCCGGCCGTGCAGAGGGAGACGGGGAGCCGGCCGGAGAGGACTGCCGGCTCCCGCTCCCATCCCCAAAGTCCCTGAGCCCGCGAAAGTCACTCCCTGATCCCGGGGGCCGGAGGAGGGTGATACCGGCCCCGCAACGTGCCGAAAGCGAGTTCCCTGATCCCGGGGCCGGAGGAAGGTGATACCGGCCCCGCAACGTCCCCGTCAGTCCGGCCTGAAGGCCGAGGTACTCGACCGGGCCCCGCCCTCCAGAACACGGGCCGGGCCTGGGGAGTGCCAGTCGCTAAAGAAGCGCGACCAACGAACAAGCACCCCGGAGGGGAGTGGGCCTAGCCTGGAGTTAACCCCTAAGGGTCATAGAAGCCCCAGGATACAGGACATGTTGAGGGGTTCCCTACAGTATTTATTAATTTATTGCAGATGCCTATTGTAATTACTGCCTAGGCCATGCTTTTAACTGCTAAGTCTTTACCACAGGGGGAAAGTGTTTAATTGAATTGAGCTGAAGTGTACACCGCCAAGAGTTGAAGTGTTTTATGTTACAGGTGTACTGGAATTGCGACGCCCACTGTACTGAATGTGGGCGCGCCTAGATTAATGCAGGCCTATTTAAATGTAACGTGAAAAGCCTTCCTTTAAGTAATTGAATATGCTAAAGTGAACTGCATGTTTAGGCCCCTGTTTTATTAACGCACCTGGAGATCATTATTAAGTGCTACGTTTAAGAGATAATTCCTGCGGCCTCTTAGTGGCCTACAATGTTGATGAGCTATGATGCTTTATTTAAAATGTGCACCAGTTGAGTAATACAATGAATTTGAATGTAGATCTGAATTAATCTGCCTCATCTGATGCTAACTTGATTTATATATAAAAGATCTTGATTTTAAATACAAAAGCCTGGTGTGGTGTCATGTTATTGCGTTCGCATTTCTGAGTCAAAGTAAGAGTGTGCTGCACAACTGCCTTACACAATGCCTTCGCGTGCTTTCCCGCTTCGCGCCATGCTACCGTGGCGGACTCGGTAAACCCGGTTCCAACAACAGGTAACACCATAGGCAGCCAGACCCCCTAGCAGGAAGGTCCAGCTACATAACCCCACTTAGCTTAACACCACCTGACACTGGTACTTCACAATACACATGTGACTTTCAGTCCCTCTAAAAGAAATAACATTAGTAAATGCATTACGGGTGCAATTACACATTTTCACCTCCAGGGGATGCCCTTCTCCAGACATCCCCAACTCAGCACTTCACTCCTTGATGCACTTCTCCATCCTCCTCCAGCTGTAGAACAAAAGTTCCAGCCCAAGAGGAGTTAAAATGCTGGCTGAGCCTTTGAGGGGTTATTCTTTTCAAGTCCCCAGGAGACTTAGGGAGGGACTCCTTTTCTTCGTGCTGGGGGAGACTGCGTTCTCCTGCAGCTCCCCCTGCACCCTGGCACACATGTAGTGGTGACCCCGCTCTCCTGGGGCCACCACAAGCAGTGAAAACGCTGTTCTGCCGTTCCAGGCCGGTCCTGGCCTGCAAGGCATTATGGGACCTTGTGCATACTAGAGCAGCGGCTCCCCCGCTGCTCCGGAGAGAGCCGCGCTGCCTTTGCGGCTGGCGCTTCGCGCCTCGTTACTGACTCGGTGGGGGGCCCGGTCCCACCCGGACCCCCAGGTGGGTGCTTCCTTGCGGCTCGGGGAGCCCACCCCCGGCCGCTCCTCCTGCCGTTGGGGGCCCGGTCCCACCCGGACCCCGTATCAGGTAAGGCGGCTCCTTCTGGTGGGGGCCTCTTCTCGTGGAAGACGGCTCGGGGAGCCCACCCCCGGCCGCTCCGGCCGGCTCCCTGCCCGGCCCGCACCTCCGAGTGCGGCCGCGGGAGCCGGCACATCACTTCTGGTCTGCCCGCTCCGGCGGGCAGACACGCCGACTGCCGCTGGCCCAGCGAGGGCCCGGGGGAGTGTGACGGCACTCCCCCCTCCGCACCGCAGCACACGGGGGCTCGGAGTTGGGGATCCCGGGCCCCCTGGGGGCCATCATCACGGGGAGCGCGACGGCGCTCCCCGACTTGGAATCGGGGCCTGGGGTTGGGGTGCCGAACCCCGGGCATCTTCTTCGGGGGCCAGGGTGGGCTCCTGGCGCCCCGTGCTCGGCTTCACGAGGAGCGCGACGGCGCTCCCCGACTTTGCTTTGGGGCCCGGGGATGGGGTCCCGGGCCCCTTAAGACCTCTTTGCGGGGGCGGTTTTGGCGCTCCCCGCCCGCCTCCATCTTCGGCGGGGGCCAAAGTGGACTCCTGGCCCCCCTTCAGGGCATTTTCACGGGGAGCGCGACGGCGCTCCCCGTCTTCTCTTCTGCTGGGGGCAGCCCCCAGGACCTGACCCACCCCGAGGGCATAGTTGAGACCGGCGGCGGAGCCCCACGCGCTTCGTCGTCGGTCCACTGAGGGGGGTCAAAGGTCGCCTACCTTCTGGGGGGCATATCTCGGCCCCCAGGTGGCCGATTTTCACAATTTTTGTCTCTTCTTGCTCCTCTTGGCCAGCCCCAGCCACTGGGATCACTCTCCTTCGCCCTCCTGGTCTCCAGGAGGGTGCATTCAGCAGGGAGCTGTCTTCACTGGCTCCCTGCGCCAGCCTTTCGCCTGGCTCTCCTCCTGGGCCTCTCTTCTCCTGCGCAGAGGCCCCTGCTTCTGCGCACTGGTCCTGGTCTCTTCTCCTGGCGCAAGATAAAGGCTTGCAATCCAGCTGGTTTGTTGGACTGAGTCAGGATTAAACTGCACATCAGCATTTTTGGTGGCTATGAGGAGGTCGGCATCTGCAAGGTGAATTCCAGGAAAGGCTGACTGTCATTAGTTTAGCGGTGGAAAGGAATGTTGAAGTGTCTCAGGAGAGAACTGAGGGGCTCCATGTACAAAATGAAGGGTGCTGGAAAGTGTAGAGATCCTTGAAGGATTCCTTAACGAAGACGGGAGTGACTCAAAAGAGACTTTGCCAGTTTTATTTTCTTTTATTTGAGTGATTGGTCAAATAAGATTCAATCTCAGTACCGTGCTGCTAATTCCCATCCATTGTTCCATGTTTTTCAGTAGAAAAAGCATGGTTGACCCTATCAAACCCAGCTGATGGGTCAAACAGGATTAATAGACAGGATTTGTATTTGTCTGAGGTGTTGTGCTGTTCTATCATGGGGTTACACAACGTGCATAAATGATTGCCAGTATGCCAAGCCACTATCACACCGACACCAATGTCAGAATTACGTCAGCAGTCGATACCATCAAGCTATATGTGTTGACAATATGCAAAGAATTGCCAGTATTATACTAGGGCCAGCACTGTGGCAGGAGTGGACACCGTCATGCCATGGATGAACATAATATGCTAACAGCCAGCGCTATAATGCCAGGCACAGCCATATGTCAAAAGGGGGCATTATAATGCCATGGTTGTCCAAAACTTTCCATTGAATTGCCATCTTAATGCCAAGAATTATCATCTAATGTCTGTGCAGGGATTATGCTAGACGTGAGTACTATTGAGCCATGGGTGTTCAAAACATGCATCTATCTGCGCAAGGGTTTTTTGGAGAATGTGATGTGGGACACCATCACCTACATATTACACCACCTCTATTCCAAGAATCACCACAGTTGTGCCAGATGTGGGCTCTATAATGTCTGAGATGCACCAAGAATGTTGGGAACAGGGGCCACCATCACCATGGTGAGTGAATATAGGGGTCTGTTTGTATGCTTATCCACTCCATTTCTTTGTGGTTTATGGTCTTTGTCCTGAGACTTCATGTACAGATGTAGCTCACCTGACACCATAATTTATTTTCCTTTGTGTGCATACAACATATGTAAGTGTGTAATGTTCACCATTTTGCACTCACTAATTGTGTTGATTGTATGTACTACTGTTGTATGTAGGCCCTCAAAATATCACCTTCCTACCTGTCGTAACCCCACAAGTGTTACCTTCTGCTTGCGAAGCAATCTTGCAGAGACGACATGAGCTACCACCACCGTTCCCACCTTACCCCAGCGGAGACCAGTACCCTAACTAGGATGGTGGTGGGATCGGGGGTAGGGAGCTAAAAACTGATGGAGATGGTGTCCAGAAGACCGGTTGAGGACCTCCCTCTGTTCTGGGAATGTCCGGAGAAGCACCATCTGGTTAGGGAAAGACAAGGGACATCCGGTCACTATGGGCACGTACAATCCCTGCACTCCTCATACACATACACACATGCGGAAATAGGAAATCACCTTGCAATGGAAGCACCAAGCAATCAGGAAGTCATCAGCAGAAACAGAAAATTGAGGTAGCGCTCCTGCGCCTGCATATAGGAACCAAGAACAGGGTTCCCAACCCTTGAGTAGGTAATTCAAAGTAACACACAACTAAGCGCTCCAGCGCTATATTGTACTAAGCAAATCAAGCGCTCCTGCGTGGTAAAGAGGGAACAAAATAAGGCGCTCCTGCGCGGTACTGTGGAAACAACCCAAGCGCTCCTGCGCTGTACTGTGGAAACAAACCAAAGCGCTCCTGCGTGATAATAATATAACAAACAAAAGTACTCCGGCGCGGTATGCACCAATACAATTCCCCAACTGACAGCATACGAGTTCCAGTATCCGATACACAGTAGGGTACTACCCAGTGTCCGCACCGGATAGCGGCAGCCAGCAAGGACAGTTCGCGCTAGCATAAGAGAACAGGGGCAAAGTCGAAAGGAACCGAGGCACCGCTCCTGCGCGTGCTCGGTTTACCTGGGTCAGACGTCGCTCTCCGATTCAGCAACCGATCCTGGTCGAAACGTAAATCCGAAGCGCTGCCTTGGCGGGAACAGCAGCGGTTTATGCCTTTCTCCCCGGATACGCTGATGCCGTGATGATGACTTCCGGAACAGGGAACTAGACCGCTGACCGCTAGTATGACGGAAGTGAGGCAGTTCTGCTTCCGCCTCGTTCGGAGCACACACACCGCAATAAATCGGGGAGCTGTAACCCCTCAGGACCATGACAGTACCCCCACCTAAAACAAAACCCCCACCCAATACCCGCCGGCTCAAACAGGGGTGCCAGGGCGAGGGCGCAGGGGATGGCTAATCTGGAAGGCACGAACCAACCTGGGAGCATGACGTACATGAGACAAGGGTTCCCAGGACCTTTCCTCCGGACCGTACCCCTTCCAGTCCACCAGGTAAAAGAGCCTACCCCGGGTACGACGGGAATCAAGTATAGTCCTGACCTCGTATTCAATGTGATCGTCTCTAAGGACCGGAGAGGCAGGAGAAGAGACAGAGCATTCAGGATGAACAGCACGTAGGAGGGACACATGGAAGACAGGGTGTATCTTCATTTGCGGGGGCAGCGAGAGCTTCATGGAAACACGATTGATCACTTTCTCTACGACGTAGGGACCCACGAAGTGGGGCAGAAGCTTCTTAGGACCGTGCATGTTCAGGTTACGTATTGAGATCTACACCCTGTCCCCTTTCTTGTAGGCGGGTTCCTTCTTCCGGTGTTCATCAGCGTACTGTTTATAGGTTTCCTTGGCTTTAGCCAATTCGAATCGAGCCTGTTGCCAGAGATTGCGAAGCATGGTATGATACCCCTGAACCGTGGGCAAGGAACAGTCCAGTGGTTCTTCCCAGGGTACAGTATGTGGATGTCTCCCCTGGAGACAATAAAAGGGAGACATGCCTATGGCTGAATGCTTGTTGTTGTTGTAAGCGTATTCCATCATCCATAGCACTTCCACCCATTCCTTTTCTACTGCCAACAGCAAGCAGCGGAGGTATTGCTCCATGGTATGGTTCGTCCTCTCCGCCTGACCATCGGTCTGGGGGTGATATGCAGAAGATAAGCGTACATCCATGTCCATGGCTGTGCATACCTCATTCCAGAACCTGGACACGAACTGCGAACCCCGGTCTGTTATCACCACAGACGGTATGCCGTGTAGCCGAACCACATTGTGCAGGAAGGTCACTGCCAGCTCCGCTGTTGTCGGTAGATTCCTCAGGGGTACAAACTGGGCCATCTTAGTAAGATGATCTACGATGGTAAGAACCGTGGTATATCCTGATTTGGTGGCTGGCAACTCAACAACGAAATCCATGGAGATGGTGTGCCAAGGATACGGAGGAACAGGGATGGGAAGCAAAAGCCCTACTTTGGATCCTGACATGTTCTTTCCTTGGGCACAAACCGCACAACGAGCTATATAGGCCTGTGCGTCTTCTTCCAATGTAGGCCACCAGAAACGTCTCTGCAACAGATCCACGTTTTTCTGATATCCTGGATGGTTGGATAGGATGTGATCATGACACATGTACAAGGCTTGTTGTTGGCGGGCCACCAATGGTAGGTAATATCTGTCTTCCTTATACAAGAATCCGTTCTGTGAGGTTAGTCCTTCATGATTCGTTACCAAGGTAGTCGGATCAGCCCGGTTAATGTCATCACACAGCTGGGAAAGAAAGGCAGAGGAAAGGACCACACCTTGGAAACAGTGTTTAGGAATGATAGACACCGGCTCAGCGGTAGGCATGGTGTCGTCGGTTTCTTCAAGGCGGGATAGCGCGTCAGCCTTGGCGTTCTCTCTGCCGGGTCGGTAAGTGATATGGAAGTCGTACTCATTAAAAAACAGAGTCCAACGCAGTTGTCTGGATGTAAGGGCACGGGCTGAGCGGAGGAATTGCAGGTTTCTGTGGTCTGTGTAAATAGTCACAGGGTGTTTGGCGTCCTTCAGGTAGTGGCGCCATTCTTGGAACGCAGTCTTGATGGCCAGGAGTTCCCTATCTGATATGGTGTAGTTACGTTCCGCTGGTTGTAGCTTTCTGGAATAGAATGCCACGGGGTGCAAGAGACCCGTTTTAGCATCTCTCTGTGACAGCACACCCCCCAGAGCGTCTTGTGAGGCATCAGCTTCTACTATGAAAGGCTGTTCCGAGTCGGGGTGTATCAGAACGGGAGCCGTGGTGAATCTCCTTTTCAGTTCCTGAAAGGCGTGTTCTGCTTCAGAATCCCAGCAGTACACCCTTGCGCAGCAGTTTAGTGATGGGAGTGACTATGCTGAAAAAACCCGTAATGAAGCGACGGTAGTAGTTAGCAAAACCTAAGAATCTCTGGACGTGCTTCACTGTGTTCGGGGATGGCCATTGTAAGATTGCTTCCACTTTCTTAGTGTCCATTTCGATTCCAGCAGGGGTAATGATATGTCCCAGGAACTCGACAGCCGTGGTGTGGAAGACACTTTTCTCGAGTTTAACGTACAATCCATGTTGTCCTAGTTGTTGTAGGATGGCACGTACATGTTGGATGTGTTCTGCCGTGGTTTGCGAGTAAATCAGAATATCATCGATGTACACTATACAGAACAGGTCGATGAATTCCCTTAGTACCTCGTCGATGAAGTATTGGAACGCCGCAGGGGCGTTACAGAGTCCGAAAGGCATGACCTGGTATTCGAAGAGGCCGAACCTGGTCCAAAACGCGGTCTTCCATTCGTCACCCTTCCGGACTCTGACGAGAGGATAGGCCCCACGCAGGTCATATTGGTGTATATGGAGGCGTTCTTCACCTGGTCCAACAGGTTGGATATCAAGGGAAGGGGATACCGATTTTTTACCGTGATGGCATTTATCGCCCTGAAGTCAATACAAGTCCTAAGGTCCCCCTCCTTCTTAGCTACGAAGAAAAGAGGAGAGGACACCGGAGACCTGGAATGGCGTATGAATCCATTACGTAAGTATTCATCCAGGTAGGAGCGGAGATGTACGTTTTCCTTTTCCGTGAGTGAATATACCCGACTGCAAGGAAGCGTGGAGCCAGGAATCAGGTCTATTCGGCAGTCAAATGAGCGATGAGGAGGAAGGGTATTGGCTCCTTTTTTGTCGAACACCGTAGCTAGGTCCAGGTATACATCCGGTACGTTTTCCTGAGTAACCATACCCATACCAGTTAAGGGCAGAGCGTGGGCCTGTACTGCTCGGACACCGGGAGAATCTGTCTGCATATAACAGAACGAGTTACAATGGACCGAATCCAAGGTCATAACCCTTAATGCCCAGTCGATCCGTGGATTGTGGCTTACTAGCCACGGAAGACCCAATATTACTCGAAACTGGGGTGCATCGATGACATCAAAAGCGATGGTTTCCTTGTGGTTGTTTTCGAACGTCATCGTCATGTCCTCGGTTTGGAACCGGATGAGGCCGGAGGTGAGGTCCGTAACATCCACTGCCTTTACTGTTTCTGGTTTCGTCTTTTGTACTGTAGCCATACCCAGATCCTTCATATACTGGGTATCGATAAAATTGTCGGTGGCTCCTGAGTCGAGAAGGGCGGTAACCTGCCATACCTGGCCTGTCCGTGATCGTAGTGCCACTTCTACACCCTGATGATGGTTGCTACTGAAAAGGGCAGGGGTCGCTGTCTTGTTAGACGATGAACCCAGTAGTTGGACCCCCTTATCTACTGGGTTTCTCCGTTTCCCGACTGGTCTCCTTTGGTTATAGGAAATGCGAAAGGTCTCCTCCCTCTTGTTCGGGTAAGCTTTACGGGGCATTCTCTGACGAAGTGTCCATTCTTGCCGCAGTACAAACACTGGTTCTGTTTTCTTCTTTTCTCTTTTTCTCCGTTGGTAAGCGGTCCCCGAATACCGCCTATTTGCATTGGTTCTGGTGTATCACTGGATGGTACTGGTTCGTCCTTGGTTTTTTCCTTGAAGGACAAAAACCGGTTATCGCCGCCCTTGGTTTTCTCAGTCTTTCGCTCCTGTATCCTGTAGTTCACCTTGACCACTAGATCGATGAATGGTCCTATTTCTTCTGGTGGTTCGGGCATCTGTGATATTTGATCTTTCAGTTCATCACGTAAGCCCCTGTAGAATACGGACACCTTCTTGGACTCGGGCCAACGGGCTTCAATGACAAGCCTACTGAATGTGGTGATATAATGGAGCAGGACTGTGTTGCCTTGTTTCAAATTGAGCAGTTCGTTGTCTGCGGCTTGGACGAAGGTGTGTCGGGTGAACATTCGTCGCATCGTCTCCTTGAAAACTGGTAGATTGTATAACATGGGATCGTCGTTTTCCACCAATGAAATGGACCACTGGGCGGCATTACCTCCCATGTAGGAGAGTATAAAGGCGACCTTGGATGCGTCGTCTGGAAACGCAGTTGCTCGGGCCATGAAGTGCAGATGGCACTGATGAAGAAAGACGCTGTATTTGGTGCTTTCACCATAAAAGCGTTCAGGTGGAGCTAACTGTACGGGGTGTGGAGCTATCACTTGTATGGAATTATCCTGAGTGGAAGGAGTGGACATGCTCCCATAAGTAAACAAGGGAGGCCGTAACAGCCCTTCCTGCCTAACCCTGGTAGTAGGTGAATGTCCAGGACCCGTTGCCCCAGCCGCCACCTGGCCTTGTAAGGTCGTCATGTCCTGGCGTAAGCTGAGGTTTTCTGCCTGTATGCTGGTAAGCATAGCCGCTATGTCCTGTAGGGTGATCTCGGGATCGCTCATGTCGTCCGGGCAAGATGTATCACTTGGGCTTCGGATTCTGTCGTAACCCCACAAGTCTTACCTTCTGCTTGTGAAGCAATCTTGCAGAAACGACATGAGCTACCGCCACCGTTCCCACCTTACCCCAGCGGAGACCAGTACCCTAACTAGGAAGGTGGTGGGATCGGGGGAAGGGAGCTAAAAACTGATGGAGCTGGTGTCCAGAAGACCGGTTGAGGACCTCCCTCTGTTCTGGGAATGTCCGGAGAAGCACCGTCTGGTTAGGGAAAGACAAGGGACATCCGGTCACTATGGGCACGTACAACCCCTGCACTCCTCATACACATACACACATGCGGAAATAGGAAATCACCTTGCAATGGAAGCACCAAGCAATCAGGAAGTCATCAGCAGAAACAGAAAATTGAGGTAGCGCTCCTGCGCCTGCATATAGGAACCAAGAACAGGGTTCCCAACCCTTGAGTAGGTAATTCAAAGTAACACACAACTAAGCGCTCCAGCGCTATATTGTACTAAGCAAAACAAGCGCTCCTGCGCGGTAAAGAGGGAACAAAATAAGGCGCTCCTGTGCGGTACTGTGGAAACAACCCAAGCGCTCCTGCGCTGTACTGTGGAAACAAACCAAAGCGCTCCTGCGCGATAATAATATAACAAACAAAAGTACTCCGGCGCGGTATGCACCAATACAATTCCCCAACTGATGGCATACGAGTTCCAGTATCCGATACACAGTAGGGTACTACCCAGTGTCCGCACCGGATAGCGGCAGCCAACAAGAACAGTTCGCGCTAGCATAAGAGAACAGGGGCAAAGTCGAAAGGAACCGAGGCACCGCTCCTGCGCATGCTCGGTTTACCTGGGTCAGACATCCCTCTCCGATTCAGCAACCGATCCTGGTCGAAACGTCAATCCGAAGCGCTGCCTTGGCGGGAACATCAGCGGTTTATGCCTTTCTCCCCGGATACGCTGATGCCGTGATGATGACTTCCGGAACAGGGAACTAGACCGCTGACCGCTAGTATGACGGAAGTGAGGCAGTTCTGCTTCCGCCTCGTTCGGAGCACACACACCGCAATCAATCGGGGAGCTGGAACCCTCAGGACCATGACACTACCAAAGAAAACAGAAGAATATTGTTCCATTACAAAACTAAATGTGCACAATTCATAATGCAGTAAATACAACTAACCACTATTAAGGGAAGGTCACAAGGAATAATGAGTATCACTCTAAGTATGGATGCACCATTGACTGTTAAGTGTACCATTGCAGGAGGCTGTTGGATTACAGTGGTTTTTATAGCAAGCACAACAATTATTGACAGTACTTCTATACATCTGTCTGGTACAAAATGAGGATGAAGCCTAATGAAGAGAAAACTCCACCCACGTCCAGGCAGAGTTGGCAGTCACCCTGCAGGGTGAAAAGGGCAATAAAAGTTAACAACCAATAAAATTATCAACTATATTTCCCTCCCAGTGCTTAATTTGTGAAAAACATAAGTGCCAGGGCTCTCGTCAGGAGGCCACTGCAGCTTGCACCACACATTGCCCATCCCAGTGCTGCCAATGACAGTAACAACACAACTACTAACTATCACAGCTCTACAAGTGTGATTAATAAGTAACTGTTGTTGTGGTCATCTCTAAATTAGCAGGACAGTGTCACCTTGTGGCAGACTGTCACAAGCGCCGGTGTTGACAATTAAGTGTCGGTGCTGAGCACTGGATACCACAGGCTCAAATTAAGCACTGGTCCCTCCCCCCCCCGTCCCATGTAGAACCCATCCATCCAGGACTATGCCCACATCTCCTACTCTTAGTAAAGCCACTCTCCTGGGTAGTAGAGGCCATGGGTGCTCTCACCCTGCAGCAGGTGGAGTTTCTGGCACCAGGAGCATCAAAACCCACACCCCCTCCATCCCCACCTGTGAGGAGAAACTGACCAGCATTGGAGGAGCATCGAGTACCTCTCAGACGCTGCCTCTACAGGACTGTGTGTGAGGAACTTGAGGACACCCGCCGCTGCCCTTCCCGGGCTATGTGTGAGGAACTTACCAGAAGGGAACGTGCTCTGAGATGCCGGTCGCTCAGTTCCTGCTGGTGCAGGTTAGACTGAACTAGGGGCCAGGCTGCCCCAGGGGAACTTGTCTGCTATATAGCGCTTCAGTGCTGGAGTAATTTTGACATTAATAAAGAGTCAAAGTGGGAATTCTGTGACTCAGACTACTAGTGGGGCTTAACCTGAGTTTTGCCTATAGTGTTTGGCGAATAACCACTACTGCTAGAAAGAGGGGAGTGCCCTGCCTATAAAACATGAGAGCCCTGACCTTGGGACTGTGTGTATTGTTGGATGTTGTATGTTACTTTGTTTCCATATATAAATACTCCTTTTTTCATACAAGCAAGTATTTGACTGGACAATTCTTTACTGTGGCTACTGAACATATTTTGAGTTGTGAGCCTGTGTTCACCCCTCACCCCCTGTCTCTACCTCCCCCCGAGAAGCCTTGGATTGCTCAACCCACGCTTCCACTGAAGGGGTACTTGGCCCAGTTGCTCAGGAACCGTAGTTGGTTGGGCCCATGCACATCATGACTAAAATGCCTCAACCCCCATAGTTGGGTCCAGTATCTCATGCTTGCCTGTTAGCCTTCTGAACGGAGTTCTGACACTCTACAAATATGTACTGTCTCAAGCCCTCTATCTCCATCATCGGTGGTGAGGAGCTGTCATCACCCCCTGACTCAAGGGTTAACCATGCCCTTTTATTCCATCAGGCATTTCCTGGTGGACTGGAGCCTTTGGAGGATGGTTTTGAAGACAGGGAGCCCTGATGGTACATCTTTCCCTTTCTCCAGTTGCTTCAATAATTCAGCAGCTACAGCCAGTGTTTTATGCGAGAGAGATAGAGGAAAGAGAACAAGAGATAAAGGAGGAAAGAGAATGATGAGAGAGGAGGAAAGGAGTGGAGCTGGTCTGAAAGTTTTGCCAGGGCTGCTTTTTATTCCCAGTCCAGCTCTGGCATTGACCCAGAATGGCTAGTGCCTCCAATCTGACTTGAATGACCAGTCAAGGAGGTACCCAACTATTCTTTCATAAGGACATCGCAGCACCCTGCAAAGCACATTATCAGAAAATGAGAGCTATAGTTTTTCTCCAGAGGGTGACTAGCTAATTCTGGGCTCTTTTGTTTTGGATTTCTATTTAAGGAAGGGTGTTTGCATTCTTCTTTGACGCGTGGGTGTAAATGGGCTTGTTTTGGGCTTAATTTTTGGATGTAGTGCTTAATTTAGGTGTCTTTCGACAGGGCGTGCACCATGTTTTGTGCTTTTTTGTTGTTGTTGGATTTGTACTTTTTCCTTTTGCACCAAAATCTAATACCACACACTTGGCTGCAGATTTACAAGAAAGTGACTCAGTGCGTGATGCAAGCCATTTGGCTGCGCCGCACTGAGTCACTTTCAAAGCACAGGGATGCGACATATTTACAACAATATGTCGCATCTCTGTGCTTCCCCCTGCACTGGTGCACAAACTGCTGCCATGCGCCGTCGCAGGCACCCTTGCACCATGGTGCAAGGAGGCCTGCATCACGGGGAGATTGTTTTTGTGCAGGAAGGGAACCCTTCCTGAGCAAAAGCAATCTGGAAAATGCAGTTTTTCTACTTCTATGTGTGCTGCATTAGCACACATAGAAGTTGAAAAACGTAATTGTTTCAATGATTGTTTTTGTTCAGGAAGCGTTCCCTTCCTGCACATAAACAATCATTAGAGGTGATTTCCTCTTTCTATGTGTGCTGCAGAATGCAGCACGCATAGAAAGAGGAAAAGAAAATGAGGAGAAATTAAAACATTTCTCCTCATTGCGCCTCCCTACGCCTCCCCTGGGGAGGCGTAGCATTAACACGCATTTCCGAATTGACGATTCCTCGTAAATCTGGAAATGTGTCTGGTTCCATGGGTGTTGCGTGGTAACACCCACAGCAACACCCATGGAACACTCCTTTCATGCAAAGTGCTGCACGCAAAGGGGGCATATTTACAAGGACAGGAAAAGTCACGCAGGGTGGCTTTTCCTGTCCTTGTAAATATGGAGCAGTTCAATGCCCCACTGGTACGACACAAAAAGTGACGCACAGGTGGCGCAAGGGGCTTTTAAATCTGCCCCAAGGTGACTTTGCCCCGAGGGTGTTTTTGCACTTACATAATTGTGTGCACCTACAAGTGATAATTTCTCGTGTTCCTAAATGTGATTTCACCTCCTAAACGGGTTTCCTTACTCCTGCTGATGATACACCTTAATATGTCTTTGTTTCTGATTGCATTTACGCAGTCGTCCTTACTTAGCATCTAAAGGTGATTTTACAGTGAAAAGTGATTTTGCACATAAATATTATTTGTGCTCCTGTATGAGTCTACAGTCATGTCAGTGTTGCACCCAGGGTGATCTGAAACTTCACTGTGCTGTCAGCCAAACATGAGAACAGATTGATGCCCAACTTTTACGCTATTGTGACATCTCATTATTGAATTTTCCACCGGTACTGAGTGATAACTCACTGCTGAATATTGCTGTTGTCTCAAGTTAACCCTTACTTCTCGAGATCAAGAAGAACACTTTATTGTTGATGTTCTGATGGCCACCAAACTTGAAAGAAAGTGAGCTTCTTTATTTGATCTGACTCCAGGAAACATGCAACAACACCTCAGAGATCCTCTATCCAAAACTACCTTCATGAGCCACAGACACTAAGGCCTGAGAATGAACCTCGAAGCTATAATCTGTGGCAAATATCATGGTCTTAGGCTCCAATAAAACTGATATATTTTGTATTCATTACTTTCCCTCCTGGATCAATAAATTGTGCATTTCTATTTACTGCTCTCAAAGACTGCAACAATCCCTAATTTGACAACAAATACCATCCCAGGTTGTTACAACCAGAAATGTGAGCTACATATCACGCTGTATTAAATTAGGAAGGTCATCCCAGGCACTTAGTTTGATACACTGAAGACTCTAAAAAGCGAAATCATGGCTAGCAAGTTAAGAGTGACACAGAGCCTAAACTGCAACACCCGCTTCAGTTTCAACACTCCCCACTCAGAAAAGGTTTTTAATTCCACTTTTACGTAAGCATAATTTTAGACAATGTCGCCCGGCCTTATACTTTTTACGAATGTTGCCTGACCCCCTAACCTGTTATAGTGTTCCCTCCTGTTTATGTCTGTCTCTGAGAACTAGGAAAATCACATTTGCTGATATGAATTGTCTGTTGTTTAGAGATTTTATCCATGGTGCATATTTGAACTTTTATGATTAATTTTTCATTAATCGAATAAAGTAATTTTGAATTGAATTGAACACTCCCCACCCTTTCCCCATTATCACCCACAATTAACTAGGGAAATGACAGCGCAATGCCAGCAAAAACCAAGGTTGTTGGAACCATAACTCAGAACAAGGTACTCCAACTCTACGCCAGATCAAAATACTGTCAAGGAACTAACCCGCTGCCTTCCTAGTAATCATCAGCTGCAGTGATACCTCCTCCCTCGGCCGATCCATCTCCCTTTATAGTGAAGCTACACTAAAACAACAGTAAACATGGCTGCTCATATATTATTACACCCATTAATACTGACCACAGTACGAATCTCCTATTTTAACTGTTTGACCTCTGACTGAACCTGAATCACCTGTGTGCCATAATTCAAAGTCCGCTACAATACTGCCTATCTCTCGTTCCCACAAGCACTCACCTCCCAGTGACGTATGCTTTACGTTTACTTCTTAAGTGCCTCCATTGCATTTTATTTATTCATGTATGTGTGTGCACATTTCACATTAATAAATGCGTGCTGCATCTAGTGTTATTACACAAGTTTATCATATAACACTGATAGAGCGCTATGTTCTCGAGACATTTGTAGGGGTGCATCATAATCACCGTTAGTCCGCACCCGCATATATCCAGTTATATATCAATGAATGGCTAGTAAAATGTAGTTCTAAACCGCATTTATTAGAGTGAATAGAAGAGTAATTGTGCTATTATAATCATGCAATGTAATGCTTAACTGAAACGCGTTCAAAATGATGCATAAAGGAATTAGTTCATGTGTAATCGAGATGCGGTAGTTTAACGTGTACCATATTAAGTTGCACGTGTAGTTCACTTTTTCGCATATGAAATGTAATGAACCAATGCTTATAGAAGTTATTAGAATTGTGTGTTTAAATTGTGTAAAGGCCTGACTGCATATACGTCAAAGAAAGGCCTGTTCGTTCCTATGTTAGCTTATTGTGTAGGCCGAGAAGGTGTTCTCTTGGGAAGGCTCTCTGGGCACCGACGGTAGATTAGCACAGTGGAAAGTTTCTGTTGAATGTATTTTCTGTTGCAGGTGCAAGGACACATGCCTCGTTAGTGAAAGACTGGCTCTTTGTTTTAGGAGTTAGAATGGTGGGAGACACAGAGATGGGAGTATACTGGAATGTAGGGATGATACTTTCAGCGGAGAAGGTGCCTGGGACCCAAGGTCACTGTAACCGTCTTGGATGAAGTAAGAGTTTCGATGGAAAAGTACGAGAAGGAAGACCTGGCCGAAGAGGCGTGACAAGGGTGTGTTCTATTGTATGTGGATTTTGTATTAGGGATAGTGCCCTGAGGGAGGAGAGCAGATTGGAGGTAGAGGAGACCTGAGAGAAGGGCGAAAGAGAGAGATCTAGTTAGGAAGGAGCATCTTAGAACGAGCTCAATGCTAAGTGAGTGCACTTCTTAGGAAGTCTTCACAGCTGACACCTTTACCTTTTTCTACTCTTGCCTGGGGAAACTTGTTAAGTAGGGATGTCACCTTAGTGATAGAGTAGGGAAAGATTTAACGCTTTTCTTTTATTAGGTAAATGAAGAATAAAATAGAGATTGGCGCCGTCATTGCTAGTTTAATGCTTCTAGAGCTAACGATTCTTCTTATTCTGAGTCGGATGAGACTCCTGCGTAGGATGATGTTTGTATTAGTGCCCATCTATTTCTTTAACCTCGTGCTGAGGTGCTTGTATGTGCAGTTATTCTTGGCTTTGTAATAAACCCCTAAATTTGAATTCGGAGTCAGTGATCTTTGGAGTCAAAGTTGAATCCTAAATTGTTGTATAGAAGAATTGAGTTTTCTTCCCTTCACACTATTCAGCAGGTAAAAAGGTTCAGTCGACCTGAGGATTCTTAGTGATGGTAAGATAAGATAAGAATCCCGCTTTATCAACATTATAGGTTGTACAAGTAATCTTTTAAATGTAAACTCAATATCTCAACAAAATCCTTGTTCCAGTTTTTCATTGTGGCAATTACAAACACAAACCTAAACCACTGAAGCTGAATATCGTGAATGAATGAATGAATGAACACTATTTATTAAGTGCAGCAAATACACAAGAAGGGCGTCCTGGTGCAAAAGGATAAACAGGTAATCAGGTTGGATAAGCAAAGAGGCATATTTTCAATTCCTTCCAGGCTTGCAGGTGGTTAGAAATACTCCTTATACTGCCTGGTAAAGTGTACCAAAGATTGGCTGCAAGAAGAGAAAATCACCAGCGACATAGATCGATACACTAAAGCATACAAAAAGTGATGGAACCAAGCTATACCTGGCTGATGAGCCCTTATCAGGGCGAAACTGGTCCTAGGTTGCTTGTGTTCTGATTCGATGAGGACCTAGTTTGGCAGTTCGGGTTGGACTGTTCCCATAAGGAGGAGGGTCAAGGCTGATTTGCATATGGCTGGGTTTAAACTGAGGATGCATGGTGAGCAAAATATCGATGGGTTGGGATGCTACCCGGAGTGATTGCCAGTGGTTAGATAAATTGAAAACATTCCTCCCATCACTTTTTGTGTTTGACCTAGATCAACTGCGCAAGAGGTGAGCAACCTTGACAAGATTGGCTGAAGAACACAAATTGTGCAGTACTTTATAAGATGAAACTTGTGTTTGAAATAGAGTGGACCAGTTTCAGAAATGGCCTGATGAACAATACATGGCGCCTTAAAAGAGACCTATTGTTTTATGGTGGGGAGGAGCTTGGTCACAGAAGGAGGTGGCCGTTTTCTAGTGAGCTCCACAACTAGCTGCACTGCCCTTTTAATATATGAAGCAACCGGTACCACATTAGGGCATACACAAAAAGATCCTCACAGATAAGGCCCTGGAGCACATAAATTAGCAGTAGCTGTCACGTGGGCGATGCAGTGCTACTCCCATGCCTACATGTCCCGGTGCCGGTCCTAGGGGAGACCATTGAGTAACAAGTTCTGGAATACTTGGAGCTTCAATGTGGTGCTCTCCTCCAGCTGCTTGGGGAGAGATGATCCAGCCGGGTCATTTGGAGGGGTGCCGGTGCTGCCACTATGAGTGTGGTGAGCAAGCCGGCTCCCCCACTCCCTTATGTTCTGCCGTGATACACAACTCTCACCACCCCACTGCTAACCTTGCTCGCCAGCTCCAATGCACAAGTGAATAAAGGTACTTTTTAATCTCCTCTTACACAGGTTTGAGAAGATAAAAATACATTGATCATGCTCCGAGCATCTTGGATTAGGTTGGGCCCAGATTGTAGTGACACGCCCACTGGCACCAGATGACTCCCACCTTTGTTCTATATGGGATTTCTCCATGCAACGCTCTGTGGGAGCTTCTTGGTACTATACCCTGTTAAAAAGACACATTAGAAAGAATCAACTTACAAGAACATTTTATAAGGAACTAAATTGAAATTGCTCATATTCTCCTTAACTTTAACACATGGAGGAGATCTGAAAGGTCACCTGCACTAACTTTCCATGCATTCTGTCTATATATTCATGTCAAAACACAAAACATCCATACAGCTGTCTTTTTTGGAGGCATTAACAGGAGGAAATAAGAAACAGAACCACACATCTTCAGATCCAAATATGGTGACTATAATAATGGAAATTGTCATGAATGAGCTGAAAGACATTAAAGCGTCCATTACTACTGTGGAATCTTCATTGGCGGAAACAATTAGAGGACTGAAGTTGATGCATATAAAATTGTCATGCTTCAAAGCCCAACTTAACACCTTGAACAAACGTCTTGTGGCTGTAGAAAAGAGGGCTGATGGAGCCACTGAATGGGGCATGGATGTTTAGCAGCTGCAACTAAAACGTATGGACATAGAGGATCACAGTAGAAAGAACAATGTTCACTTATACGGTCTCCCTGAAATGGAAGACAGTGATAATATGTTAGGATTTCTGGTGACCTTTCTCCCCAATCCACTTGAAGTTGATTTTCATCAGCCTCTGGAATTTTGAAGGGCACACAAACTGAGATTGAGGAAAGGTTTTCCCAGTAACTCCCTGAGACTTATAATAATGTGCCTCCTTCGTCGTCAGCATGCAAGGCTTATCCAACAAATGGCGCACCATCATGGCCCTCACACTTATAGGGGCTTCAGACTATCTTTTGCTGCTGATTTTTCCTATGATACCAGCGTACTCTGAAGAAACTTCCTTGCCCTCAGACCAGTGCTAAAGCAATGAGGAATGAAGTATAGCCTTCTACATCCAGCACCGTTGTGAGTGACAGTAGATGGAAGAACATGGGAATTCCTTCTTACTGAAAAACTATAATCCTTTCGGGAACTGATGGACCAACATCCAATGGAAGTGCTGTCATCCCCACATGGAGCGAGTGAATCCTCAACAGATCTGCATCAAACTACTCTGGAACTTTCCATGTGAGCATCCAACTCATTGAAGATGTCCCCTCTCGGGACAGAGACAAATCCAGATACCTGCTGAAGGCTTGATATAAAATTTCTTGCTAATCCACCACTAGATGCTGGAGGACCCAACAAATATTTGAGATGCCATGCCTATGATTTTAATTTTTGATGAATAATTAATAGACTCCCATACATTAGGTCCTATACATTTTGATTTTGTGGTGCAGCCCACTGACTTTCTGAAGGGTCTCCCACCCTCATTAAGTAATTAAAAGTTAGTGTTCTACAGTACCCACCAATTTCAGTGGTCACACCTATGGCTCAGGTGCGTTATGGTCCCCCATGGACTTTCTTCCTGACATATGAACTCACTGCTAAAGTTGCCATCCCCAATTCAACATCTTGGTGATGTCCACCACTGAAGCCATTTTTCTATTGTCTCTAAATGTAAATTGACTCGCCAATTTAGATCTGAGAAATAGGACATTACCCTACTGCAAACGACGCAATATATCATTAGCAGAAGTGGATAAGGTACATTGAGAATGGGTGGGCAAAGTAATAGCAGCATCTGACATTAGCACCCTAATGCTTCAAATGCATCTGATACCTGCAGAAAGAAAGAGGTTGCAATGCTCATTCACAAAAACTTACCAACAAAAATCCGGAGGGGCACTATGTATTTGCCAAAATTGCACTTCATAAAAACATCCTAGGAATTAGCAAAATTTTTGCCCCAGTACAGAAAAATCTCCCTTATTTGCCAGTTAAATAGGGTTTTAACAGAATTGGCTCGTGGGCAAGTTGTAATTGTAGTTAACTGGAACTTAACAACAGATTTGGTGCTAGATTGGTTTGGGGCAACAATACCTTCTAAACAAAGCAGATAGAGGACTGCTGGTTTAATGGGCCTTATTGAATTCTTGGGGGTAAGGATACTCCATGGCAAAGGCAACCTGATCAACAGAGGGCTCATTATCCTTCAGAACAAGATTATACTGTCTTGTTTTGCATGCATGGCACAGAATCCAGAATAGACTATTTTGTGACCAAACTGGCATTCTTCCTAGAATTTCTAACTGATCTATCAGAATTAGCTATGTATCGAATCAGGCCGCATTCAGGTTACAGAATGTCTTAGGCTTCTCGATTCCAATAGACAGGAGTTGGAGGATAGTCTCACATAAGTACAAACAACCTAAAGAAAAGAAGATGATACAATACTTTAAGGATTATCTAGATCCTCATACGGAATCAATATCCTCTCTGCGAATTTGGTAGGCAATAGGAAAATACTTTATGTGAGGCCTATTGTTGAGGTATGCTGCCATGGTGCGTAAAAAAATAGTCTGAAAAGAAAGTGTCATTGGAGCTAGAAATTGCTGGAGTTACAAATTACCTGTGGTCGAGAATTTGCAAATGCTGAGAAAGAAGAAAAATGAGTTGAAAATTCAATTTATGCAACAGGCCGAGAAAACCCTTAACAGACTTAAAGAGTTCCATTATGAGTAAGGTGAAAAATCCAGCTGCATCCTCGCACTGCAGAGGAACCAAAGAGAGGGTAAACCAGTGGTCTTGGCAATCTATGACGAGCATGCCACTTTGCTTACCCACCCTCGAGATAATACCAAAGTATTCGCTACCTTCTACACCTCCTACTATGCATCGGAAGCCCAGACAAATGATGCCACCGTAATTTCATTTATAAGCGGCCTCCCGATCCTGTGTGTAACACCTGATACTGGAGAAACTGGTTGCTGAAATTTTGGATGAGGAAATTTGTGGAAGCAATAAAGTTGATGCTTCACCCGAGGTGAAGATGGCTTCCCGGTGGAAGAATATATAATAGCTACATACTCAGTTTCTCTCCTAGGAAAATGTTAAGAGAAGCCTTGCACTCTGAAGGTCTCCATGCAGAATTTAACAAGGCCTATATCTCCTTGATTCCCATACTGGGAAAATACCAATTATATTGTGGAAGTTACCGACTAATCTCCTTAATAAATTGTGAAGCCAAAATACTGGCCAAAGTCTTGGCTCAAAGACTGTAAATGTTATACCCTTACTAGTTCACTAATCATAGGTGACCCCCACCACATGCGGACTCTACTGCATTTTTTTATAGACTGCCTGCCAAGAGGATGACGAAAGAGTGGCCCTCTCTCTTGACGTCGGAAAGCCTTTTGATCAGGAGGATTGGGGTTACCATATTCGCACAATTACTAGAAAGGGCATAGGCACGCACTTTATGATCATGATTAAGTGGTTATATGACTAACCTACGGCTGTGGTCAACTGCAATTGTTTTCTTTCAGTCACATTGCCATCGGACAAGGCAGCATAAGGGTGCTCTCTGTCACCTTTACTTTTTTTTACTAGCGTTAGAATCACTGGCAATTGCCATAAGCATCTCTGATGACATTTTGGGCATTAGCACCGCTGCAGGAAATCCTAAAATCATGCTTTAAGCAGGTGACATCTTCTCCACCCTTACTTCTCCAGAACATTCAATCCCAGTGCTACTGTCTTTCATACCAACCTTTTCACAGTTTTCTGGGTATACAATAAATTGGACTGAAAGCAAAGCTCTAGCCATGACATCTCATACCATGGATCACTCGATCAGTCCCCACCCATTCAGATGGATGCCTAACTAATAAAATATTTGGGGATATTGATAACTGACAATTTCCATGGCGTAATCAAAGACAATCTGGCAATACTCATGGAACAAATATGCAGAGACTTTGGGACCTTGAGTAAGCTACACCTGTCCTTAGGTGGGTGTATTCAAACAGTAAAGATGGTAGCGGCCTGTGTTATAATTAAGGCTCCCGGTTTTCCGTTTAAACGGATTTTTACATATAAATGCAGATGGAATTTTTTTTTTCTTCCGTCTGTATTTATAAATAGAAACGGAAAAATACGGATTCTCGGATTCTGAGAATTGTTTGGCAATACGTGCTCCAGCCCAGGGTTGCCTCGCCTCGCCCCTCTTCCTGATTGCAGTGTATGCCTGCCCACTTTAACACCTGCTGGGCCAATAATCTTTGGTAGGCGCGGGAAAATGAGTGTCACCCAAAAAGGTCAGAAAGACGGGCGGCATAAACACATTAGGGAAATTAGGTGCATTAGCTTTCGGATACTTTCAGGCATTAAAATTTAAACTTTCCTCCTTGACTTGGCGCCGCATGAAGAAACACAAACATTCCTGAGAGACAGAGACAGCCGGGGCATATCTGTAAGCCCTTTTTCAAGTTAAATCGTTTTTTTCACCACTGTGCGAGGAACTGTGTGGTATTACTGTATTAAAGAAAATTGTTCAATTTCTACTAAGCAGTAGAAAGTAAAATAAGGCAAGTGATACACGCCCAATGTTTTCAAAGCAGAGACTGTCTATCTTATGGAAAATGTGTTATGGAAAATATGTTTTGCATTAGGGAAGGACTTAGTTTAAAAAAACGTGAATTAAAAGCTGCCAGCTCACGTGGGTGTAGTTGTATATTTTAGTCCTCAGAAATGTGAGGGAAATAGTGCCCGGCAGGACTAATGCAAGGGCCTTTAATTTATTTCTGAAATGAGAGCTTACTGCTTCGGAGGAGGTCGTTTGCTCTCTCAGCTGTGGATAGTCAACACGCACCACAGAGCATGCTGCAGGGAGGAGCATGCAACTGACAATAAGGAGAACGAGGCATCCAATATCTCTAATTTATCAGGAAAGTAGACAGCTCTTTCATGCCGACTTTGGCCAGGTCACTGAAAGTGCACAGGTGCACTCATCTAAATTCAAATTGTGTTTACATCTAATAATCATGGCTAGTGACACTGTTTTGAATTTTGTAACACAGCAGCAGCTCACTAATATTACTGCAAGTAACCTCTGTGACACCACTGTGACTTGTATTACAATGGCAAAGTTTTCAGATGACTTTATTGTGTTTACTTAATTTGCCGCATATAAACATATAGCTAAACCTATAACAACTGTGTGCACTGTCTATTTAAATAAATGTGGAAAAATACTAGCTGCAACGTCTTTTTTTGCTTGCGACAAAAATAAATGCGGATATATACAGATAAAATGACATAAAAATAAATATGGATAAATACAGACGGAAACGTTAAAAAAATAAATACCATAAAACCGGGAGCCCTAGTATGAATATGGCACACTTTTCTTGTTTGCGCCACGGTGCAGCTTTCAAAAGGTGCGCCATGTGCAAACAAGATAAGTGCACTGTATTACAAAGACTGCGCTACCCTAGGACAGCCGCTAATTTGCGCTACCCCCAGGGCAGCGCATTCAAGTGAAATACAGAGCAGCTGTTTAAAATCTTTTCACAGTGCAGGCGGCAACCCGGCTGCACTTTCAAGGGGGAATAGAGATCCCCTTGCAGGCGAGAGTAGCGAGTAACTGCACCTGCATGCAAGGGGATGTTTGGGGGGTCCATGGTACCCCATTTATCCCCCCACAGAGGGCTGCATTTAGGAGGCACACTGAAAGTGTGCCACCTTTTTGTGGCGCATTTTCAGTGTGCCTACTAAAGGTATATTTGCCCCTGCGCACATGTCTGTAATACGTCATGGGCACAAAGACAAAGTGATTCCTCATTTGCATGAGCCCTGCCCCCATGCAAATAAGGGAACACCCTCTCATGATAGCGCTGGTGCTACATGTGCGACAGCGCCATTGGTATTACAGAAAGGGACACACGAGTATCTGCGGTGCCTTTTGTAATACCATTGTGCCCGCGCGGCACACAAAGCGGCGCACACGCCTGTTGTTCCCCCAGGGCACAATGTATAATACCGCCCCAAGAGACCATGCAGCATCGCATTCTCACAGCATCCACTCAACATTCTACAGCATGCAAACTCAGCAAATGTGTACAGACACATCATGTAACTACCGGATTCAATTCTGTTGAAAGATCCCTCGATCCTCCTTGAAGTGATTACCATTCAGTAAGTCATACATAGGGTTGGGATAGACAATTTGCTAATAAGTGAAATCCTCAGTATCTCTTAATTAGCAGCACAGGGTAAAATATCCAGTCTTCAGTGAAATATTTTAAACGGATGGGTTTCTAACCTGAACTGGGAATTCCACAATGGGTCAAGGAAGTACCACCTGCTGTTGGCTTTTTGTGCTCATTGTAGGCGGATGTGAACCTGGTAAAAAAAGGTGGATTCATGGTGTGACTACCATCCATGTGCCGCAAATAAAAACAATATTTCATTCTGCTATAGTGCTAAACACACTGCAGGCTTGATTGAGGCACGTAAGGGAGTAATTAGGGTGCAGCATCAAGGCAAAAAACTAGTTGAACTCATTAACTCACTGTGTGTTGGGTGTCTTAAATTATGGTTAAAAGTCTGGAGAAATCCTTTTAAAGTCGTTTATATTAGGTTGACATTTTAGGTGTATTTCCCTCCCTCATAGTAGGGCATGGCCCTCCTTGAAACTTGTCATGAAATCTCCTCTGAAATGTCAGTTTCTTTTCAACACTTTAAATATATGCTTTTGAATTATGGCACTTTTAGAGGTTTCAGGCTAAGACATGGGTTGCACACTTTTTACCCCAGCAAGATTTTGATTGCGAAGGTTTAGATTTTTTTTCCACTTAGAAAAGTCTGAAAATTACCGGTTTACTTTTGCCCTTGAAAATGTGTTCTCTGCATAGACGTTATACTTGGGGAGATAATTTTCACCCTTATCAAAACCAGCCAAAATGTATGCAGAATTATTTCTTTACAAGTTCACCTTTTGCTGGCCTTTTCTATACATAATGTCTTTGAAGATTAATAAACTAACTCTCCAGTCACCACCTGGGTGCAAATTCAGGTTCTGGTACAAACTCCTGTTCGCACTTGAAATTGTTGTTAAATCCTGGTGCCATTTGTGTAATATGTAGGGGTTTTACCCAACTGCTGTTTTGCTAGGTCAAACAGGGCTCTAATCGGTTGGGCAAATGGAACACATGTGCTGAGTGCAAATTTCGGAATGAGGAACAACGTGCTATTCATTAGCTGATACACCCCATTCGCTAGTGTGTGTGAAGCAAAATGGGGTTGCAGATTGTTGCTGTGAAAAAGAATGTTTCAAGTCGAAAGAGCCTGTTGCTGGAGTTGAGGTGTAAAATGATACATCCCTTTTATCTGTTGCCATACATACCTATTCAATTCTCCAATACCTGACAGGTCTCTTCTTCTCCCTAACAGAATGAAGATGGAAAGCTTTACTGTGTGGTCACAGAGAGCAAGACAAGGAATGAAAAGACGATCAAAAATGGCAATATATCCTCTCACGAAAAGAAGGATCCGAACCAACTTTCCTACTGCGTCACTGACGTACCACCGTGGTACTTGTGCATCCTTCTGGGTATTCAGGTGAGAAGGGTCGGAGGCAGGAGATGGAGGTTGGTGTGAACTGACAATAACCGAGACAGACATATCATTTGGATTATTTGTCCGGTGCATGGGTCAAAAACGTGATGTGGGTACACATTTTCATTTTTTCCAGAAGCCATTGTGTAGGAAAGTAGGGTCTGCTTCTTATGGTTACCCCCAACTTTTTGCTTGATGTTACACTGTTTTTGACTAGTCTGACTGGGATCCTGCCAATCAGGACCCCAGTCTATCTGCTTTGTCCCTAAATTGGTTATGCCATGTACTTAGGTACACTCCAGATTGGATACTGGGGTACCATTGTCAGTCCCTAGTATATAGTACATATGTACCCAGGGCATAGGTACCACAGAGGCCTCCCATGGGCTGAAGCATGTATTATGCCACCCATGAGGGGCCATGCAAAATGGAACTACAGGCCTGCCATTGCAGCCTGTGTAAGATGGTGCATGCACCACTTACGTTAGATATAGGTTTACTATATCTATAGGTCACTGCACTTAAAACCTATAAGTCACCCCTATAGCAGGCCTTAACAATCCTGAAAGGCAGGGTGCTGGGTTTTATGTGAGAGGGTGCCCCTGCATGAGCAGAGCCCCTCTGCAGGCTTCGGAGACCATTCTCCTGGGTTGTCGGTGACGCAGCCAGACATATAGGTAGAGGTGCATTATATGCTCGTGTAAAATGCTATCTCGAAAACAGCTGCAACAAACCATGTCGTGTTTGGTATCAAACACCTTGGAATCATACCTCCACACTGGTAACTGGTGTGGGAGGTATGATTCCACCCTTCAGAAGCAAGCTTCGTGGGGTCCCTGGTCTTCTCGGTACCAGCCTTCTCGACCCGGACAGCACAAAATGGTTGCTGCCGACCAGAGACACACTTCTGCCCTCCTGCTGCTGAGCCAAGCTCGAGCAGAGGAAGGCAGCACAATAGGCATCCTGTCACAGGGAGGTGTGACCACCTCCCAGACAGGATTTTGTGTATTGGGGCTGGGTGGGTGCCCTTCCAAAATGCCTGAAAGTCTGCATCTGGGGCACACTTTGTGTCCCTGTGCATAGTCCGGTTCAAACCAGTCCTGGGAGCCGTTGGCTCCTGCTCTGGCGCGAAACTGGACAAAGGACAGGGGAGTATCCTTCCCACTGTCCTGACCCTCCCCTGGGAGGGTCTCCTGAATCTGTCCAACCCTCTCCCGTGGGTACAAAAGGGCTTACCTGGCTGTAGGACCCTAGATTCGATGTGGACAAGACTCTGAACAAGAAACCACTGACCTTCGACGTCTGGACACTCTGGACTTCGCTGGACTTTGCTGGACTTCGACTGGGCCCGACTTCATCTCCCTCTCCGTCCAAAGCATTGTCTGTGCCCGTGCACCATACAGGCTCCATGCAGGACCTGTGGAGCATCAAGGACAACTGAAGTATCTCCCTTGGGGTGAAGGAGTCACTCCCCTGCATTCGCAGGCACCATAACGCAACTGACTGGTCTGCTGATCCTGCGCTCCTGCGGATTCCGAAGGCTCCAGCAACACAGGAGGTGGGTTCCTATGTTCCTTTAGGTCGAGCTGCCCTCTCACCAAGTTTGAGGCCAGTATCCCTCGTGGGGACTGCATAACCCAAACCCCTGTGCACCAAGTACTTTTGCAAGTGCATATGCTTGCTGGCATTCCCTAACTAAGTGCATTGGGCTATCGATAGCCCCAACCTCTGCGCACATTTCGTACAAAGGACTTTGGCCTCCTTGCACTCTGTGCCCTGCAAGCTGTACTTTGTGAAACGGCTAAGAGGTCCCCTCGCGACTCCTGTGCCTTCGGCCTGTGGGTCCATTTAAGGGACAACACTGCTTTACTTGGGCTCCCCTGGTTGCTCCAGGCCTGCCCTGACTCCCCTTGCTGTGGTGAGTCCCCTGGTCCTCGCTGGGCCAGACCGTAACCTTCTTTGACCTTCTCCATGGGTTGCCGCTGCCAAGGCTTGTTGGTGCTCCCGCCGGACATCGACCCCTCAGCACTCGACATCCTTTGTGGGACAGCTCGTATCCGGCTCCTGGTCATCCTCAACGTCGCCTGGGCCCTGCAGCTGTAGAGTCAAGGTCTCCATCTTCACACCTGAAGCACCCGACATCGGTGGGCATTCGTCTACCGAGCCCCTGGTCACTCCTGAGTGACCCAGACTCTGTCCCCTCTGCTTTCAGGTTCCTTCCATCAAGAATCCGCCTGTGGGTTCCACCGGACACTTTTCTTCTTTCCAGCAGTGGCATTTCTTTGAAGGCTCCCATTGAGAACGACGGCGGTTTCCGACGCCACTTCGACCCAATGCACCCGGCTTCCCTGGGATAGGTAACTCTGGTACTTCGGTATCCATGGGTGGGGTAGCTCTCCAACCTTCTATATTCCAAAGGGTTTCTTCGTAATCCACTGGGAAGAGTCCTTCAATTTTAAAACTGCAACCGCGACTCTCCCATTGAATTGTACGTAGCACGCAGTTGTGTTTTCACATTGCACCCGTCCTCCGTGGGGTCCCTACTTACTCACCTTGGGTGGTTCCTTGGGGTCCCAGTGATTCTACAACCTGTAGACACTGTCTTGACTCGAGTCGTGGTTTTTATACCACTATTTTAGTATATGGTTTGGTCTCCCACGGGAGCCCACTGTGTATTAGTGCTACTTACGACTGTTTCTGTGCTACAGTATTGTGTGCTTTGTGTCTATCTGCGTGTAGCAGATACTGTAAGGTATTTAGAGTGTGTTATAATAATAAATACATATTTTTATAACTACTGTGTGGTTCTCCTTTCATTTAACCAATACAATAAGATTGCATTCTGGTAAAACAAGCTGCTTAACATTCCTTCAAGACTAAGCCTGAAGTCTGCTCTCCACAGCTACCACTTGGATAGCTTTCTAAGGTTATCTTTGACCTCTTAAATCACCATAAGGTTTGTTTGGACTGGTGGAAGGTGCCCACTTTAATTAGTGGACAGCATATACCAGGCCAGCTTCTCACACATAGGCACCTGCTGCTAACTAGAAGTATAAATGTAAGTCCTCCAGGAAAAGAACACTGACATGTACAGCACATCTGGCAGTGTTTAATAGTATGGCCACATAAACTACCTTATTCTTAATAAAACAAACATACTTACTTTAAATTAAAAATTCGTAAATAAATTTTGCTATAGGAATGTGGGGCCCTGAAAAGTTTAGGAACTGGGTTATAATTACGTTTCTGCCCTCCCTCTTCCTTGTGACAGCATGGGGTTATGAGGCAAGAGGAGGGGAATGCAAGGTCTGACCAACGAAAGGACGGATTGTCGCCATGATAATGGTGTTTCTTCCCTTTTTTAGGTGATATTACATTGAGTTCAAAGGTGATGGAGACACTTAGGGCCTGATTTAGATCTGAGCGGACAGGTTACTCCGTCACAATCGTGAAGGATATCCCGTCCGCCGAAATGTAAATCCCATTATATCCTATGAGATTTATATTTTGGCAGACGGGATATCCGTCATTGTTGAGACGGAGTAACCTGTCCGTCAAGATATAAATCAGGCTTGTAGTCTGCAATCAGACATCCTAGGCAAGCCCCCAAAGTCTCTCAACCTGATTCTAGACACCCTCATTCTCCTTTCACAGACCCCAACCCCACTCTCAGACACATAAGGACCTGCAGCCAGCCCTTGGCTTACTCTTTCGACACACCCACCTGTCCCTCTGCATGCCTTCAGACTGTATCACAAGTATGTATATAACCTCGATCTGCATTCTAAGACCCTCGGTGAGACCCCAGACCTCTCCATCATGCCTTGTGAATCCATCAGTGTGCTTTCAAAGACCCTCAGACTACGTTATTTTGCAAATGGTATTAAAGCACTCATGATCAGTACACAGAGATCCATGGTGAGGCCTCCGAGCATGCCCTCAAGAGACCTTCAGCTTGTTTTCAGTCACTCACAGACCAATAGCCTGCCCTCTGTCACCCTTAGTAGCCCCTCAAAAGACCTTTGTTGAACTCTCAAACAGCCCTCCTAGCTCTCACCTCCTGATAAAACCAGCTGGCTTCAGAAAGCATTTCCATAGACACCCTCATCATTGGTCCTTAGACACTCCTTTAGCTGATCATTATACACCCTGAGATATTGGATCCTCAACTGGCCAAAAATGTCCTGGTCTTCAGTGACTGGGAAGATGGGCAACCCTGCCTGCCCATCCTCACGCTTTTTCACTGCAAACCAGGAGAGTTTACGTTTGTCACCGAAGAATTTAATTTATAAACTATTGATCTGTAAAGTGGGGATCGTCCCTTCTCATACTGTGTGTTTTATCTCTACTCACCAGCACTACCTGACTGCCTTGGGTGGTATTGTGGCCATCCCATTGATCCTGTCCAAAGGGCTGTGCCTGACACATGATCCACTGACTCAAAGCCACCTCATCAGTACCATCTTCTTCGTCTCTGGAATCTGTACCCTGCTTCAAGTCGTTTTCGGAGTCAGGTTAGTGAAGCTTTGACCGTCTGAATTAAGATGCTTGTTTTTCTCTAGACTGCCAAAATATAGACAATTTCCTTGACAGTCTAAACCCTCTCAATTATACCCATTCTTTAAAATGGGACCTCCTTCTGGATGGATCCCAATCTTGAAGTCATCTTTTTGCAAACGATCTAATTCTAGTTGGAGCAGATCCACAGACACTTTGGCCTTTGCGAAAAAGGGAACGCGAAGACAAGTTTATTTACAAGGGTTCCAGAACATCCCATTGTGCGCCACTTGGCGTGTTTAACTGAATGTTAAAGAGATTGTTTGACTGAGAAAGAATGGTTGACTGGGTGTTTTTGTGACAGGCAGAATAAAGGAGTATGCTTGGGATTCTGAACTGTTTGCATAGTTATGGATCCAGAGTATTGAATCTCTAAAATGGTGCAACCAAATTTATCAAAGCACAAATATTGACGACCTAAATATCAGCAAGTTAGGGAAGTATAAGTAAGTACAGGTTAAATATACTTAACTCTAAATATTTGTACTTTGACAATATACATCTTCAAGGCATTTGTATGTGGAGTTAAGAGTAGTAAATACATACTTATGCAATTAAATGTGCCTTCTCAATATTTTGAGTAATAACACTATATTGCACGTTTTGGTGCACCTCTACAAAGGGTTGCCACCTTTCCCAGAATTATTTTTTTTAATGATAACACCCCTCTGATTGCTTCAATAATATTTAGGAAATAATTTAGACGGCTCTCAAATATCTTTTACTCAATTTTTTTACGTGTTTGCTGTATTAAGATTTATAACTCATAGGGTAAAACATACCGGGTTACACTGAATTTCACAATTTTCATACTGGGCTTGCCCTAAAAATACTGCCCTGATCTTTACAATGCAGCCCTACTGTCACGTGTCTACCTATGTACTCTCTGTGTAGAATTACTTAATCCCATCGATCCTCTAAAATTATTTGCTACGGGTTTATATAAAAGATATACTTACTTAAGACAAGGCTAGACAAGCCTGTTTGTAAGACACTCCCACAGGAGTGGTAAGGCATCTCTAAATGACCACACTGCAGCTCACCGCCAAGGACTGGTCCTTTCAGCGGCTCTCTCCAGTACTTGCTGGAGACGGAAGCTGAGAGGGGACAAAGAGGAAGCTGGACAAAGAGCTGCGTTGTGCTGTCAGATCTTGGCCTGAGGCTCTGTAAGCAATGCTAAGCCGTTCCACGTTGAGGCTTGGTGTTGCGTCAGAGTGTCTGCTGCACAATGGTTCTTTCAGTCGGGTGACCAGACGTCCTGGATTGGGCCGGAAAGTCCTGTTTTTTCGATACAGTCGACTTTTAGTTCAAATTATTGCATGTCAAGGTTTCTGAGAAAGATCTGATGAGCGCGCCCTTCAATAACCGGACAAGTGCATGCTCACGTGCTCACCGGCCCTTGACTCACACCAGGGGCAGAAGTTGAATTCTTAAACGAATCGCCTGCCGTTCTGCCTCGCCTCATGCATGCAGCACAGCATGTTTCAAGGAGGGGATTTTGCCTTCTGGTACCTGTAATCTTTTATCATTATAAATACAAGACCACAAGCTCCAGAATGTAAACGAAGTGGACTATGCTTTTCATGTGTGATATTAGACAACTTGAATGCTTCGCGCTTTCTTGTACTGTCCATTCTTTTTTAAAATAGAAGTCCGCGGCATCTGAAATGCTGTTCTTTTGTATATGTAGTCTTTTTTATAGGTTTGTCGGATGTGGCAGTGTATACCTTATTCTGTGTTGGTGAGTGCTGTATATTGTAGGCCTTCAGTGCTGTCAACAGTCCGGCGTCTGTGTCTGTGGCGGTCCCTTGTTTTTGGTTCTTCAAATATGGTCATCTCTTCGTGCAGTTCTCTGGTTGTCTTTCAGTGTTTTTCAGATTTAGATTTTCGTTCACAGGAACTGAGCTGTGCTGGACTTACAGGCAAAGGGCATGCGAGACAGTGGGGCTGAGCTCTCAATGGTGAATCTTCTTAGGAGTGAGAACTCATTATCATATTAGGGAGTGATGTCTCACAAACATTGTCATCAGTGACAGCATAAGAATTGACATTGTTAAATGATAAAATAATCAAAATGAATAGAGTAACATCAAAACCTCTCTTAGGTAGATAAAAGGCTAACAAAAACTGTGGACCAATACTCAGATGTGTTCAATGCTGCTCCTCTCATCAAATGGCAAAGCCAGTAGGAGGGAGCGCCATTGGTGGTGTTTCTTACTCAAGCTTCTGTGTCACTTAGAAGCTGTTCTCCGCTAAGCAGAGGTCTGAACAGCGATACCTGTAGATATCCGGGTCTAGCCATCAGCAGTAGATGTGCCATGCTCACTCTGCTGTGAGTGAGAGCACAATCTGACCTCCAAAGGTTTGAGTCTCACTCAAAATGAGTAAGACTTGAAATCTCTGAGTGGGGAGATTACAGCTGGCCAAATAGTGAATCTACTACTATCTGAGATGTGTTTATAACCAGGGCCATAAGAATAAAGCAGCAATGGAAGTTCTAGGTAGGCAGCTGGGTTGACTAAACTATGTGGCAAGGAAAGGCAAACTTGATTTAGTCTAACCTAGGGTTATTATGGTTTTGTCTTGATTATTTGGACTATACCAGGTCTGAACCTAAAGTATTTCTTTGTTTTCATTTGGAGAATCTGCTTGTGTGTGAAGGCACCAAGATTTACAGTGCTTCAGTACAGTAGCTGATCATGTGACACAGACACACAGGCGAAGGAAGATGCTGGGTTGACAGGATGCATGCACAGTTAGAAATTCCTGAAGAGGCTGCCATTCAAGAAGAAAGTCAAGGGCTGTGCTTGCTTTGAAGTCAAACTTTCCAGGGAACCTCTTGTGACTTTCATTTGAGGGCGCTGACCATCGTGCCTGAACTGTAGAGTCCTGCTAAGTAGTGAATCACTGCATGAGAGAGGTAGACACCAGAAGCGTAGCCTAACGGGTGATCTTCCAGGATCCTAATAAGATTGACAGTCTCAGTGAGCCACAGATGCTGATTGGTGGCTGCCAGAAGGGACGTTGTAAGGTGTTATGCTCTTTGCCTGCTAGGTTGGAATTTTCACTAGTCTTCTAGAAGTGTATGCGTCAGCTTGAATGTGGGGTCGTCGAGATTCCAGCTGAGGCAGTTGGAGACTGGAGCTTTAGCTGAGAACTGCCTTATTCAGTTCATGTCTTCCATATACCAATAAATCTTCAGGACACTTACCTTGCCGTGTGTCTTCATTGCAAGAGTACTGAACACTGGTGATGAGCTGCCTGGAAGGCGATAGGCACTCTGGACTACGAACCTCTCCTGAAACCACGAGTTTCAGCCCTCACACTGCTGATCTGAAGGAAATTGTTTGGAGTTTTTATACCTGCATCCAAGGTATTGAGCGAGTGGGGATGACTGTGGCTTTGGGGCAGTTTTGCAATGCCAGTGTCTGTGGCGCTGCATTAGCAGTGCACCACAGTCGCAACAGGGCGTGCTGCTCGGCGGTTGGAGAAGCACCGGCATTTCCCCTGTATGCGTCAGTGAGACGCAACGCAAGTGTCTGCTGCAATGCGCTATGTTGAGGGAGCCATTGTGCCCTGGGCATTCGCGTCATGGATGACGCGCAATGTAGCCACCATTTTGAACTGGGGAGCACCAGCAATTTTCCCTGTATGCATCCGTGACACCCAATGCCTACATCTGCTACATGTGCTACATCATGCAACGTCAAGGGAGCCATTTTGCCTTGGGCATTCGCATGAGGAACTGTGCGCATCGTATGCCACCATTTTAAAATGGGAATTGCGTTATGAGGAAGCATAGCCATTGCCGCAAGGTTTGCTGCAATTTTGGATTGGGCATAATGTCCGTTGGACCTGGTCCTTTCTGCAGGGTCACCCTCCAATCTTTTTGACTTAACCATCTACCCTCCACTTTTTGCTGAATTTGGTTTACTAACCAGTGCTAAAGTGCTAATGCTCTCTCCTCTAAACATGGTAGAATTGGCTTATCCCCAATTGCCATATTTAATTTACTTATAAGACCATAGTAAAGTGGTGCTATATGAACCCAGGGCCTGTAAATTAAATGGATACTTAAGTAGGCCTGCAGTACTTATTGTGCCACCCACTTAAGTATCCCTTATGCATCTGGCCTGCCATTGCTGTCTGTGTGTGCAGTTTTTAACGTGCCATTTTGACCTGGCTAAATAAACCTTTTGCCAGGCCGAAACCTTCCTTTTTAATACATATAGGTCACCCCTATGGTGGGCCCTGGACAGCCCGAGGGCACGGGGCAGTCTATTTAAAAAGTCGGACATGTACTGTAGTGAAAACCTCTAAAATTTGTTTTTCACTATTGCTTGGCCTAAGTAAGTATAGTTCTTATAGAGTGCGCAAATTGTGAAACATCTTGCGGTTATTTATTTATTTATTTAAAGGTTTTATATAGCGCTGGCTGGACCCAAGAGTATCAGAGCGCTTTACAAGGTTTGGTTATGCAGACTTGCAATATAACTTTGTACATAGAGGTAATAAATACATAGGGTTAGCTTCCTAGAACCGGGCTGACAAAAAAGGAGAGCCTACCTCTCCCTTAGATTAACATTGGAGTTACCTTCTTACATTTAATAAGCTGTAACTTCCAAAAGGGAGCAGGTCACTAGTTCCTGTTTGGTGTCTTTGTAATTGTAATGAAAATGTCTCCCTTATGGTAAATTCAGATTTTAAATTACAATTTTAAAAATGCCGCTTTTAGAAAGTTGACTTTTTCCTGCCTTAGCTATTTAGTTTCTCTACCTGTCTCTGGGTCACATGAATGGGTGTAGCTGACAGTTGGCCTTTATGTATTCCTCCTAGACAACCATAAACAATAGATAGCTGGATGTGTCTGGATGGGCCATCCCTGGCAGGATGGGAGGACGGAGCTGGGCAAAGCCCTACTTGCACTTAAATAGGCTGTGTCCTGCCTCCTCACAAAGGGCTTCCTACCCCCTGTAGTTAGGCTGGAGCCACGGCAGGGAAGGCAAGTAGCCTGTGAAATTCAAAGAGAATTTCTAGAAGCTTCTCCCACCTTCCAAAGGAAGGACATCAGGTATAAATATTGGACTGCAGACACCACCTATTCAGTACACTTCTGGACCTGTGGATGCTCTGCTGTGAAGAAGGAATGCTGTGCTGCTGAAAGGACTGCATCTATGCTGGACTGCTGCTCTGAGGGACTGCTGCGCAGTTGTGCTGACCTGCTACCTTCTTGCTTGGTTGAGAAGGACTGGGCCTGCATCTGTTGAACCCAGGACCCCAGAGTGATTCCAAGGGTTAGTTGGCGGCCTCCTGAATAAATTCTTAGGGACAGAAGGCTCCAAAAACCTTGAACTTAGCACCTGGACTCAGCCATCTCCGAGTCCTACCCTGCCAAGTGGTGCCACCCCAGTCCTGGACCCTTGGAAGTGGCCCTGAAGGTGCTCTGCCAGCCCATCTGTGGATACAGTGGAACCGACGCACCTCCTCTGCTCCATCGTGAAACCCCGAGCAGACCCGACGCATCGCCTTTCCTGCGAGGTTTCTCCCGCAGAACTCTCAGCCCGCATTGGAACTGCTGCCTCTGCAAAGCTTTCACATCGCAAATCAGTTGTCTGCGGCAGCCTCGAAGACGACGTAGGTTCTCACATCACAGCCTCACAGCTCCTTGGAACTGACGCATCACCTTGGCTGCGCGACCCATTGTGTTCTTCGTCAGGTGATCCAGTTGCTGGAGTGACCAATGTGAGTGGAGGATGCAATGATGATCAGATTTTAAGAGTAAAGCCTGAAGTAAAATTACTGATTGAAAATAGAGAGAACAAAAATAGTAAGATGAAATGTTAATGATGTACTGATGTTGTAATCCTGGTCATGCTGCATGTAGTGCCAAATGTTACACTAAGAATTCTGTGTGTAGGAGGTGTGGGAAGAAGGGTCATTATGCCCAAGATTGCAAGGGTGACAAGGGTCAAGGAGTTAATATGGTGACTGATGATCTAACTAAATTGGTTTTGAATATCAAGCCCAGTCCAGGTGATGTAGATGTGGGAGCCATTATAATGCCTGAGTGTTGTGTTACATTGGATGGTAAGGAGATTGTGATTGCAGGAATTGGGAAAAAGTGTTTAGCGGTGAGCATATTTTCCTTCTTCCCCCAGATATTAATCCAATGAGTTTCAGGGGACTGAAGATTGATATCTTAGGTTATACCATTCTGAGAATTGAGTTCAAAGGTCAAGAAACAGTAGGAAGAGTATATGTAGGCCAGGCATGGGGACAACTTGTTGGGATGGTGTCACCAGCTGGACATGGGTGTCATGTTGAACCCTAATGCTGTACAGCACGGTATAACTGTGACAGAGGTGAATGTGCATGAAGATATAATGTTACAGTGTCATTAAGTTTTTGGCGTGAGGTTGGGGCTCCTTAAAGACTTTGAGCATAAGACATTCTTAAAGGTTACCGCTGTTCCATGTGTACACAAAGTTAGGAGGGTCCCTAATCTCATGTTGGAGCCTTTGAAAAATGAGACTCAGAGGTTGACAGCTGAAGGTATAATAGAAGTAATTAAATCCTCAGAGTGGCTTACTCCGGTAGTGTTGGCACCAAATGATGGGTCAAGCAAATCCGGATGTATGTGGCTTTTAGGGATTTGAACAAACATATATGGGTTGACCATCAACCTCTTCCCAATATCTCTGAGGCTTTGACTATGCTTGGTGGTGCATGTGTGTTTGATGTGATGGACTTGTCGTCAGCGTTCCATCAAGTCAAGGTACACGATGAATCGAGACATCTGACAGTATGTTACCTCACTTGGTGCTTATTGCTTTATCAGGATATCATTTGGGTTGGCATCAGTGGCAGCCTGTTTCCAGAGAGTAATGAAAAAGGTGTTGGAGGGTCTACCCAATGTCCTGTCATTTCAGGACGATATTTTGGTTTATGGAAAGAATTTGGATGATCATAACATAACTCTGAAACTAGTCTTGAGGAAATTGGCAGAAGATGGTCTTACACTAAAAAGGGAGGAATATACTTTTTGTGTTACCTCTGTGTCCTATTTGTGTCCCACTATCTCGGCTGAGTGTGTTAAGCCCAAGTTAGAGTTAGCTTATTTCATTTTGAAGGCCCTAGTTCCGCAACATAAAGATCGAGTTAGGTCTTTTCTCATGCTGGCAGAGTTTTACTCAACATTTGTCCAAATGTTTTCAAGTGTAGTTCAACCTATTAGGTCTTTACACAAGAAGGGTATCAAGATTGATTGGTCTAATGATTGTGAGATGGCTTTTGGAATCATTAAAATCAGCATAAGCAAAATGCCTACATTGAGGTATTTTGATGTAAGGAAGAAAACGATCTTGACTACTGACGTTAGTTTCAAGGGTCTTGGCGCTGTTTTAGCGCAGGTTGAGTGTGGTGAGGAAAGTGTAGTGGAATTTGCATCACGTTCACTCAAAGGTGCTAAACAACGTTATTCAGTGATCAAGAAGGAGGCCTTATCATCTGTGCGGGCAGTCAGGCATTGTAAATTTTATCTGAAGGGATTGCCTTTTGTGGTTCGATCTGATCACAGACCATTAACACAAATCTATTCCCCCGAAAGAACGATGAAGTCACCCTGAGGATCAAGAGAGGGTTTGTAAGGTGTGTGAGTGATTTTAATTTCCGTGTTGAGCATATTCCTTATATAAAAAACAGTGTTGCAGATTGTTTGTCCAGATTACCCATAAATAGGGATGTTGAAGTGCTGGATGTATGTCAGGTCAATTGGATTTGTGAGAATGCTATTTAAAAGGATGAATGTGGAGTGTCTATAGAGGAAGATACTGAGGCCAAGGATCTCAGGGAATTTATTGTAAAGGGCTCACCAGAGTATAAAACTGTTCTGAAAAATTTGAAGGATTTTTGGAATGTGAGGCAAGGGTTGAATTGGACAGAAAGTGAGTTGTTTAGTGCGGCAAGAGTAATTCCACACATAAGGTCACCTTGGGAGGAGCCTCACCAAGGCAAGAGTAAGAGAACTGTACTGGTGGCCAGGGTTGGATCGTCAAGTTGAAGAGGTAGTCAAGGATTTTGTTTTTGTGCCAGGAATGATAAGAGCAAAGTGGTGTTGTATGCTCACATGTCTCCTGTTGACATTTCAGTAGAACCCTGGAAGAAAATGGGTTTGGTTTTTGTGGATGCTTTCTATCTCTTACCTGTGAGAGAGCGTTATGTCATATTGATGGTGGGTTACATGTCTAAATGGGTTGTCACGAAATGTGTAAGTTCCTTAGATACCAGAGTGGTGGTAGAATTTCTAAAGGAGGAATTTGCCCAGGAAGGTATACCCAATTACATTATGACAGACAGTGGGGCCCAACTGATTTCACAAGAGATGCAAGAGTTTTTAAAGACCTTTTCCATTGTTCATCTCATGGTGGCACTATATTCTTCACAAGCGATTGACTTGGCTGAGCATATGAATAGGTTAGTCATGTCGTGTGGGCAAAAAGCTGTCAATTTGAATATACCTTTGCCTAAAGTTTTGGATCAATTATGGTGGGCGCACCGTAACACCCTAGATCGGTAACCTCTAAGTCATATTTCTTTGGGATGAGAGGAAGAGTTGTAATACCAAGTTGAATCCTGCTTCGATCAATGAAGATGTTCATGATCCTGAAAATCTGTATGACAAAGAGTACTTGAGTGCTTGTAAGAGAAGGGGAACATTTTTGTTAGAGGTGTACTAAGATAGATACAAGCGGAGGTATAGCCAGAGAAAGTGTGTGAAGTTGGTGCCATTGTTGGTTGGTAATATTGTGCTGGTAAAAAAACCAAGGTTTGTGGAGAACGGACGTTCGAATGTCAGGGGTCCTTTTGTAATCAAAAAAGTTAGGAAAAATGTTGTGGATTTGGATAATGGTGATGTTTGGACTATGTCAAGACTGTTAAAGTAGATTGGGATCAATTTTGGTTCCACTAATATTCCATCACAGTATAGTGATGCAAGGGCTCAGACTGGCTGTATAAGTGGGACAAGACTTCCTCGCAGAACAGTATGGTGGAAAGAGTTTAAAATGTCTTGGTGTATTGTGTATTTTATTTCTGCTTATGGTTATGTGTTCATTCCTTTTATTCCCTGTTTTGTTGTTTTTGCATACATTAGCTTATGGTCAACTACCTATTCATGTATCATGTTATGTATTCCTTTAGTTCAATTTTGAGTTTTTACTACTATATACATACGTATTCAGTTAAGCTGTTTTCTTTACTTTTGTTTCTTCTAGTTCTTGTTACAATTGTATTCTGTTCCCTTTTACTTTTATATATTTAATTATTTGTATTGTGGAGAGGGGGTGTGCTATGATCTTTGCGTGCTAGGGTGGAATGTTCACCAGTCTTCTAGAAATGTATGTGTGAGCTGGAATGTAGGGTCGTGGAGATTCCAGCTGAGACTGGTGCTTGAGCAGAGAGCTGCCCCATTTGATTGGTGCCTTCCATATACCAATGAATTTTCAGGACACTTACCTTCCTGTGTGTCTTAATTGCGGGACTACTGTAACATAAGGCCGAAAGGGAATGGTTAGTGATGAATAAGGGTGCCACTAATGCAAAAAACAGGGCAGAGTTAAATGGTGTGTGCTGTCTCACAAGCACCCCCACAATATGGAAAGTGTTTCTCACTAGAAGACTTGATGTGCTTTTCAGTCGTGTAATGCGACTCAATTAACATTTTCCCATCTGAGTCCCACAGAAATCTGTTGGCGAAGGAAGCACTGGGGTAAAGCAGGAGACTGTATAAGGTTGACAGTGCCAATAAGTAGTTAAAGAATTTCAGATCCCCACAGGGTCCAGAGAAGTAATGTTTAGTATATTAGAGAACCCAGCCCGGGTCATAGGATGCTGAGAATAGTGACTGAGTTCTCACTGAAGCACAGTGAGAGGATTCCAATGTTGGTGGCTGTTGGAAATGGCCCTTTTTGCAGGGTTATCCCCAAACATTTTGCTTCTTCCTCCTATTTTTTCCTGACCTGTTGTTGTTGGCTTTAGGACTCTGGGCACTTTACCACTGCTGATCAGTGCTAAAGTGCATATGCTCTCTGTGTAAATTGGTATTGTGATTGCTTCTCCAAGATTGGCATATTTGTTTTACAAGTTGGTCCCTAGTAAAGTGCACTGAGTGTGCCAGGGCTGGTAAATCAAATGCTACTAGTGGGCTTGCAGCACTTATTGTGCCACCCACATGAGTAGCCCTGAAAAGCCACCGCAGTACCTGTGCGCAGTTTGTTAACTGCCATGTCGACTTGGCAAGTGCACCCACTTGCCAGGCCTTACACTTCCCTTTTCCTACATATAGGACACCCATATGGTAGGCCCAAGGTACCCCCCTGGGCAGGGTGCAGTGTATGTGAAAGGTAGGACATGTACTGGTGTGTGTAACATGTCCTGATAGTTAAATACTGCCAATTTCGTTTTTCACTATTGAAAGGCTATCTTGCCCATAGGACAGAATGGGGAATGCTTTGTAACCTTTTACAAGCATATCTTCCTATAGGGATAAAATAGAAAAATTGAGTTTAGTACCCCTGAACTCAGAATTTAATAACACATCTTTTAGTAAAGATGGGTTTTAAATTGTTTGAAAATACCACTTTTAGAAAGTGGCTATTTTCTTGTTCAACCTTCCTGTGTGCCTCTGCCTGTTTGTGGATTGACTGTCTGGCTTTGGAGTGACAGGGGCTGGGGAGGGTGCAGTGACTCCAGGAGTCTGGATGAGTCAGCACTAGGCTGAATAGGCCTGATCTGCATTTGGAATGGTGGGAGGAGTAGCACCTGTACCTGAATAGGGCTGTGCCTGCCTTCCACAATGCTGGCTCCGCCCCCCTGTGGTGTGTCTGGAGCCAAGGCTCACACTGACAAAGGATGTTGTTGTGCACTGGCAGAGTGCCCGCAGAACTGGGTTGGACTGGGCTCAGAGCCCCTTGCACAAAGAGAACAAAGACATGTTGGGGTATAAGTATCAGACCCAAAACCCCAGACTTTTAGATCATTCCTGGAATTCAAGAGGAACCTTTGCCAAGGAGAAGAGCTGGAGAGACTGAGGAGAAGTACTGCCCTTGCTGTGTGTCTGGGGTTGGCCTGCAGTTGCTGTTTCTGCCAAGGAAAGGAGAAGGACTTTGCTGTGTGCTGTGTCCCCTGCTTGAAGGAGATCTGTTATGTTATGTTATGTTAATCGCATTTGTAAAGCGCACAGTTACCCTAGGGTGTCCTGGCGTGCTGGCCTCCTGTTCTGAAGTCTCAGGGACACAAAAGACTTCATGCAAATCTGATGGTGCTGCTGGACTCTGCCATCTGTGAGTCCTACCCTTGCCTGAGGTGCCTCCTTCCAGTTACAGGGCCTCAGAGGTGGGTTTTGCAGCTAATCTCTGCAAGAACCGGCGCAAAGCATCGCAAAGCCGTGCAAAGTCTCTCGGAACCGACGCCAGACGACGCGAACCCTCGCCGAGTCTCGCAAGGCGACGAAAAGTCCCGCCGCGCAGCCCCCAGCACCAACGCCGGACGGCGCGAAGCCTCGCAAAGCGACGCATCACCTCTGGTGTGCCACGCATCGTACCTGTGCACCAAGTTTTTCCACGCATCACCCGCAGACCAGAATCGTCTTGGATTTCGACGCCTCACTTCCCCCTACAGTCCGGATTCGACGCATCACTTCTCCTGTGTGCAGCAGAACTGTCGCCTCGCCTCCCCAAGGACTCAGGAACTGACGAATCGCTGTGTTTTCCAACGCTTCCTTTCTCTGCAGCTGTTTGGCTTTTGGAACTTTCATGCATCTACAGATACTTTGTTGAAAAGTCACGCATCCATAGTTTTCTATGGTACAAGTTCTTGAAACCTTTTGAAAGTCATATTTTTAACTGTGTATGTTGGATTTTTGTCGTTTTGGTCTTGTTTAGTTTAGCCCCTTCGGTGCTCATGACGAGCTCAGCTCATCATGCTGCGCAGTGCTCGTGTGCGCATGACGAGCTGAGCTCGTCATGAACCCGCCCGCTTAATGAAACGCCCCGCACAGGGCGAAAATCGGCCGCGCACCGAAGGGGTTAGATAAAGATACTTTATTTTTCTGAACTGGTGTGGTGTACTTTTGTGGTGTTTTCACTGTGCTACTGTGAGTGTTGGTACAAATACTTTACACATTGCCTTTGTGATAAGCCTGTCTGCTCGTGCCAAGCTACCAAGGGGGTGAGCAGGGGTTATCTAAAGTGTGTATCCCCCTTACCCTGACTAGAAGCAAGGGTCCCTATTTGGACAAAGGTACCTATCTCTGCCAACTAGAGACCCCCATTTCTAACAGTGGCCATGTAAATAGCTTAAAACAGACTAAAGAGCATAAAAGTGTTTGGTGGAGAAAAAAAAGATATTTGCTATTCAAAAGTTCATGAAATGCTTCAAATGATGTTGTTGGCCCACTCAGACAATCTAGCTGGGCTGGAAAATATACACTAATCCTGGTGGCCTATCATTCTAATTGGATAGTGACCAAAGTGGTGAACCACATCACCATGCATGAGCTCACAGATTTCCTAACAGACACATTCATGATGGAAGGTATTTCCAGCACTCTTGTGACAGATAATGGAGTGCAGTTTACATCTGATGGCATGAAGGATTTTCTCACAATGATGTCTATCCAGCATTTTAAAACAGCCTGGTTTTGTCCCAGAGCAAATGGTTTAATTGAACGTGTAAATGGAATGATTAAGGAATGCATGAAAATGGTTAGTATTTCAGGTGATCCAATTGACAAATCTCTCCATAAAATGTTGTGGTCATATCATACAACTCCTAATGCTGTTACAGGCATTTTTCCATTTATAGGCAACCACTGCCTTGAGTGTTCTCCTTGGGAACTCTGGGTTTCTTGTTAAAAGGGACTCTGTCAGGATGTGATAATCTCCCTCCGCTTTGTCTCAGATGGTACGGGTATCCAAAGATATTGGCGTAGACTCCTCACTCACTTATCGTGACATGCTTCATCATCGGCACCTATCCACACCCGGGTGAGATGATACTACCCGGGCGGACTCAACCATAGATGGAATGGGAGTTCTTAGATAAAGCAATACTGGACATGCAGGGTTCCAGATGAGTGATGTTTAAAAATACCTCTAGGAATACCCAAACACTATGTTTTATTCCGAGGGTACCTGGGGTATGCATAAAAACGTGAATTTATTGGGTTTTACTGAATATCATTGTTCAGTTGTACCCCTTCTAAAGTGCCAACATGTTTCGGCTATAATGTGCACGCAATCCATGCACTATCGTGAGGCCTAATGCGCTCACCTGTCTACTTTTCGTCCACAGTAGATTTTCCACTGTTGTCTTTTTTCAAGGGACATGCGGATCAGGTGGGAGGTGCTGTCTTATAGTCACACATTTGTCAAAGATTCAGCACCACGGGATTACCTCAACATCACCACTCCGTCCGCTGCCGTGTGGCGGACGGAGTGGTGATGTTGAGGCAATCCCGCGGTGCTGAATGTTTGACGGCACGGCGGCGGACGGAGTGGTGATGTTGAGGTAATCCAGCGGTGCTGAATCTTTGATGAATGAGATAACTTACATTGAGCACCAAAGCTAATTTACACAGCGGTTTTAGAATGCAGATTTTCCATAATCTAGGAGGGAATTAATCGTTGTTCTGCTTCATTTTGTTGAGCAAAGCATGTCAGAAAGTTCAAACGCAAAGTTTTAGTGTCTGAAAGCGACAAATAGTTTTCCTTTTTGGTGAAAAGTTGGTGGAGAACGACGGTTTGAACCTTTGTAGATGGCCTTCTCTAAATCCACTAAAAAGGGATGGTATGTGGTGATCTTCCTACCTTTTCTATAAATTTGTTTTAAAGATTTTTGTTAAGATTTTTTGTCTTTTTCAGTGAGGCTTATATGAGTGTGTGAGCAAGATCATCAATCTTTACTGCTTGTAAACTGGTATGGTGACACTGTTGTTCCATGTTCAAGAAAGCACAACTTAAAACAACTTGTAGAGTGGGCATTTAGGGTGCTCTAACAAGAGCAATGCTAACTACTGATGGCTATGCAAGTTATTTGTATGCCGTTTTGCAATAGTTGGGGGTGGAGGGGAATAGGACAAGAGAGAGAGAAACAGAAGCACCAGATAGTGTCATGTTCAGCTGTCCTGTTCTTCCTGCTGGTCTCAACCTGCACTGTGGAGGTGTGGGTATCTACAAGAGAATATTCTTTTAGGTTTTGGACAACACAGGTATAATTCAATGGTTCCACTATGTCATATGATGCACTATGTGATAAGCTCTGTATTGCCCAATCTCCAAGGTTGTTGACAACTCTATGAATTCCTTGAGCTAAAAGACAGAGATAATCTTTAGTATTTATAGTATGCATAGTTATCTTCAGAAGTTTGAAGTTAAATCTTTGATGTGAATAATTCTTAACACACACAGTTCATCGTCTGCCACTTTAATGCACATTAAAATAATGCTTTTGCTTCTGACAATATGCATTCACTTTCCCTCACTGGTATACCGAATCAAGTGAAGTAAATAAAGTCTACACCATAGAGTTTATAGCACAAGAAGGATGACTCCAGTATAGAGTCTGAACTTCTATGCAGCATGTAGTTCACATTCTCAAACAAGATGACTTTGACATAAAGTTTGTGTTCCAAAACAGGATGACTCTAGTACTAACTTTGTAATTCTAAACAAAATCACTCTTTTTTATAGAGTTCACGATTTCAAAGAATATGCTAGTATAGCATTAATATAATAGGCTCAGTGCTGAGTTTCTAATGTTATGCTTTTTTGTATACAATGCCCTAATCACTCTGACATGAAGGCATAATGAAATCCGTCTTCTGGAGCAAGGCAAGGGTTCCAGCTGCAGCAACTAGTGCATTGATTGCCTAGCAAGGAACGGTTTGAAACACAAGGAACTTATATCCAGTGGGTCAAGGTGGCCACCACCATTGTAAATCTTGAGAGAGTCCCATGGCAGTCTGGGAAATTTAGTTTTCCTTTGTTCCCATTGCATGCTGTGCATAAGGTAACTAGCACACAGCGAAAGCTTATTCTAAGCATAACCCACACTCTGCTTACACCTTTGATCTCCTCTGCAGCAGAGAACTTGAATACTATTGAAGTTCAGAGGTCTATTTCTGCACTCCCACGACATACACAGGTGAGTGTGGATCAAGACAAAGGGTCCCCGCTAGATGTGGACAGTCTTTCAGCACCAGTCTTGGTCCAGGCATACTTTTGTTTTCTTCGAGACTCTACTGCTAAAGTGATCTGATGCATTAACACCCAGCCTAGGATCTCTTCAGTTCTTTCTTGGCTGGCTAGACTTAGGGGTCGATTCTGATCTCGGCCGGAAGCGCACCGAATACGATTCGTCCGGAAAAAATACGAGCCGAACGCGTTTTTCCCGAACGATTCGAACAGTCGTCCGAGCAAGCAAGTACGATGCGCATTACTGCCAAAATTCCGAGCGAGACGTACGTACCCATTCCAGGTCCAGTTCCCCGACCGAGCTGGATCCGGAAACGCCGATTCGAGTCGCACGGAAGTAAATACACAGCACCTTCCGGCCGGACAAGTACGATGCGCACTCCATACGCGCCGAACTGGTCGCGACGTCCGGCACGTCAGAGCATCCGGGAGAGCTGCACATAAGCTCCGATTCGCGCCACAAGATGATCCACGGCTACGAGACGAACAAGCCAGCTACGAGTACGAGTCGAAGCCACGAGAAACCCGAACGAGACGAACCAACCATGAATCCCATCGCGCAGGTCCTACCAATACTGTACATCTATTACCGGAACTGGTACTGACGCGTACGGCGCAGACGGTAAGTCAAACACCCACTACACAAACAAACGACACGTACCCGACATATGTCACACACACATAGGGATGCAGAAATGATGTACACTAGCAACAGCAGAACCATAGGGGCGGGATGGCAATCACCAATGCCATACACACCCATAGGGGCCTGATGCCTACCACTACCACCACCCCTACTCAGGGGGGGCTGGATGCCTGTCACTACCACCACCCCTACTCATGGGGGCCTGGATGCCTACCACTACCACCACCACTACTCATGGGGGCCTGGATGCCTGTCACTACTACCATCCCCACTCATAGGGGAATTGATGCCTACCACTACCACCACCCCTACTCATGGGGGCCTGGATGCCTACCACTACCACCACCCCTACTCAGGGGGGGATGGATGCCTAGCACTACTACCATCCCCACTCATAGGGGGATGGATGCCTACCACTACCACCACCCCTACTCAGGGGGGCTGGATGCCTGTCACTACCACCACCCCTACTCATGGGGGCCTGGATGCCTACCACTACCACCACCCCTACTCATGGGGGCCTGGATGCCTGTCACTACTACCATCCCCGCTCATAGGGGAATTGATGCCTACCACTACCACCACCCCTACTCATGGGGGGCTGGATGCCTACCACTATCACCACCCCTACTCAGGGGGGGCTGGATGCCTACCACTACCACCACCCCTACTCAGGGGGGGCTGGATGCCTGTCACTACCACCACCCCTACTCATGGGTGCCTGGATGCCTACCACTACCACCAACCCTACTCAGGGGGGGCTGGATGCCTGTCACTACTACCATCCCCACTCATAGGACGGGTAATGCATGACACAACCAGCATACTCCAACATAAGGAATGTCAGCAAAAGACATCCCCCCAACATCATGACAAGAGTGTGTAGTCTGTGTCAAATGCCTATAACACTGAACATGACATTGAACATACAATGTGACCCCCTATCACATGTGTCACACAGAAATGTGTGTGGCCTTCACAATGCAAGCAGACCATGAGCACTGTGGGAATGGGGTCTAAACCCCCATCATCACAGTGACCAAAAGGTAAGTGTGGGGTCCATAGCTGAAGCACATTTTGAACATTGTGGCAATGGGGTCCAAACCCCCATCATCACAGTGACCAAAAGGTAAGTGTGGGGTCCATAGCTGAAGCACATTTTGAACATTGTGGCAATGGGGTCTAAACCCCCATCATCACACTGACCAAAAGGTAAGTGTGGGGTCCATAGCTGAAGCACATTTTGAACATTGTGGCAATGGGGTCTAAACCCCCATCATCACAGTGACCAAAAGGTAAGTGTTGTCATGGAAAAAGCTGCAACTGCCAAACAGCATGGATCATTCCTGGTCACAGAACAACAAACACACCAGTGGCAAAGTAGTGGTTGTGTCCCATAGCAACATAGATTGGGTGAGGCAAACAGTGCAGTGCAAATAAAACATACCTTTGGCCATGTGCAGACAAACATCACCCATGGGGACTGACATCGTCTCCATTTATCAATTACACAATGCCAGAAGTGACCATCATAATGCAGACCCACATATCTGCACTAATGGACACACAAATGTAGATATCCTGTGGAGACTGTAGATGTGAGGTGAACAAATACCATACCATGGCAGCAATGGGACATACAAATCATGATTATTGTGCTGACTGATGACCTAGGAGTCCCAGGGACAGCATGGGAAATCCTCCAAACAACATACAGGCAATGGCACACTAAAGATATGCCAATGCAGTGGTGCAGATGCACAAACCCAAACAGGCAGCCTCACACTGCATATCAAACACAACAGGTGATGGGGGGGTGTGCCAGTGTCCCCAGGCTCCCACACAACACATGAGGAGGCCTGAATTCCAACTACACAGATGTGTATACAGTGCCATACAAAAGTAACTCATGGATCGGATTCCCCCATGTGGGCAATCGGGCATTGTTAGATGAGAGGGAGCCCAAATTACACATGTCACACAAGCTTGTAGGAACAGCAACTAACACAGCAAGAGACAGACCCACCACAGCACTACCCCCAGGGACCCCACATTGTGGTGACACTAGCCTGCATGATAATCCCACTGTGATGACAAAGGTAGATGTCGTTCACACTGTGAACCGTATCCATGTGTCCTGAGCAACAAACTACCATCACACCTACACAAGCACAAATCAATCAGCACGGCCTGTCAGCCAAGGCCAATATGGAGGTAGGGGTCTAGCCGTGCAACAACTCACATTTGCACACACTCAACACCACACACCTTGATCTCCACCAATGTGCAGCAGTGAAGCTCACATGGACAGGTGACATTGCACATGCACCCATGACAATCCCAGGGGTGGTTGTGGGAACTAAGGTGCAGAAACCCATCACACCTGGCCAGTCAACAAGACTCGTGAATGTCTGACACACTGCACAGTACGCCGTACATGGGCATGAGTTGAAATCCACCCCAATCAATGGGATCCCGGCCACAGTCACACACCAATGAAGAAGCCAAGGTCACCCACAAAGAACACACGTAGACAACTTCCAACATTGCAGCTCTGACCCTGAGGAGTGGCAGCAGTCACACACACAACGTGTCACAATCACTGAAAGCTACCACAAACTGTAAATTACATGACTTGTGTAACCAACAAGTGCCAAGGGGAATCCTGACTGTGTCTCATCTGCCCGCATCCCCAGCCCTGACAACAAAGACAACTAGGGATGACAACCTGATGAACATTAGTTTGCCATGCACCCACATCACGGAGAAACCAGGTACAAGATGCTGGATGAACACAGGACAACTCAGCAAGCATCACAAACAGGAACATCCGTAGGGACACAGCCGGTGTAGGAAAAGGGAAGGGAACACACACAGACATGCTTACACAACACACAACACGGGCCCAGGCAATGTCACGGTATCACACACTGCCATGAGGGCACTCCACTCCTGTGGAAGGTCCGCTGTGCCAAACCTTGTCTGTGCACGACTCAAACATGTCAGCAGAACACTCGGTCAGTGAGTCAACAATTACAACACACTGAAGGCTCTGCTCACATCAGCCTGGGTACGGGAGTGTCACTTCAGTCACCTGCATATACCCAATACACGTGTCAAGCAAGTTGCACTGTATACACAGATGAGTCCTTCAACATTGATGTGCTAAACTGCATGTCCAGTGGAGATGGGCACACAGTCAGGGAAATAGGAACATTGAACAGTGGTAAGCACACCAGATGTGCATCAGTGTAAACCACAGATGTTAAATTACAAATGCAAAACGTACATCCCTGTGTCAAATGCTGAACATTACACCCTCAGACTGCAGCAAAGGATGCTATGGATCCAGACTAGATTAGGACACATATCCCATGGACCACATGGAGTCCATCACAGCAACACTTCATTTTCCTGATCTGAACACTATTACAACAGCAAATGCATGATGATACTCATCTACATCATGTACAACAAAAGCAAAACCACTAGTAAACAAAAACACGCTTTATTCAGCCAATGTAAATGAAAAATTGGAAGTCCAAAAGAAACTAAGGCCAATGGCCAGTCCACATTCACAGTCTGAACAGGGTGACATGTGACAACTTGTCACCCATTGCTTGCCTGCACTGGTACGGACAGGGGACATCCCCTCGGAGGGGCATACAAGGGGCAGGCCAGGCACCGCAGGGACAGGATCAGGGGATGCCAGAAGGAGGCAGTGAAGGGGTGGTGGGTGCAGGAGTGTCACCGGCAACTGCAGTGGCGGTGTCTGACTCAGTGGGGGCCGGCACCACTGTAGGGCACAAGTCAGATGGTGTGGGTGCTGGCACCACTGCAGTGGGCCGGTCAGATGGAGTGGACTGGGTCCCCACTGCAGTGCCCAAGTCAGACGGGGTGGTTGTGGACTCCACTGCAGTGCATAACTCCAAGGGAGTGGAAGGGGGGGCAGACGAGGTGGGCAGGACAGAGGGGGGGGACCCGGTCTCCACACCAGTGGCACAAACAGGCCGTGCGTCTGGGTTGGGGGTGGAAGAGCAAGTGGTAGGGGGGAGGGCCTAAGCATTTTGGGGATGCGGTATGGGTGTGTGGGGGAACCTGGGGCAGGGTGTGGCGGGGGAACCTGTGGAGTGGTGGCCTGGGGGATGGAGGAGAGAGACTGTGTGGTGGATCTGCGTGGTGGTGGTGGTGGGGTCTTGCCCTTCCTGGTCCGGGTGGACTTCCTAATGGGGTCCTCAGTCTTCCTGTGCCTGGGGGAGGGTGTCCGGGTGTGAGGGGCACTCCCCTCTGTGTGTGGTGGTTACCTCTTCCGCCTGTGCGTTGGGTCAGATGGATCTGTGGGGAAGAGGCCAAGCTCACAGAGGAAGAGCTTCTGGGAGGGGTGGGTTGCAGGTGAGGCAAGGGAAGGGGTTTTGGAGGGAGAGGCATCTGAGGACTGCGGAGTGCTCGTGGATGCGTGTGTGTGTGTCTGGGCTCCATCCCCTGTGAGTGAGGTATCAGTCCCCTGACTGTGCGTGCGTGTGCGTCTGGATTTTGGCGTGTGTGTCTGTGTGCTGCTTGTGTCTGTGCTGGTGGGTGCCTGTGCCGGTGTGTGTGTGCTTGGGACAGGTAGGGTGCTGGGGATTGTGGATGGGGCAGAGGTAGGAGGGGTGAGGGACTGTTGCAGGAGGGACACTGCTGCCGTCAGTGAGGAGGCCATGGACTGATTGGTCCGATGTAGGGCAGACATGCCAGATGACATGCCCTCCATGAATGACACCAGTTGTGTCAACAGACCCGTGTGTGCATGGAGGACACTCAGCACTGATGTCTGCCCTACATGGATCTGTTTCAGCAAGTCCACAGACTCCACACTCAGGGCAGCAGGGGAGACAGAGGCAGGGGGTGCGGTGCCTGGCATGAAGGAGACACGCTCCCCTACACGGGAGCCTCTACGGACATGTGGGATGGGAGCAGATGGGAGGGTGGAGATGGTGGTGGTGGCGGGGACAGACTTGCTCGATTTTGTCTGTGGTCTGCTGACACCCGCCTCCACAAGGGAGTCCTCACTGGAAGTGCTGTGTTCCCCAGCCGAGGTGGTCGTAGCTGAGGTCTCCTCAGTGTGGCTCCCCTCACCCTCCGTGCCACTGGGTCCCTCGATCTCCCCTGCAGTGGACCCAGTCTGGCTCTGCCGCTCCTCTTGGTCCGTGGAGCTGTCTCCTCCTGTGGCCGTGGATGTATCTGCAAACAATCAGGATAAACAGAGCAACATTAGTCACCTGTACTGACCACACACACCACAGTAAGTACAGCACATCACAGAGCAAGCCCTGCCATCATTTGCTAGACATTGCAATAAGTGCTGACACTGATTTGAAGAAGCCCATTGTCTGCCTGACAGTCAGTCATGCCACACATATCCTACCTGTCCATGCACCCATCTGTCTGGTGCCTGTTGTATGCGACTAATCATATGTGCACACATGCACCACATACACAGTTGTTGGACATCCAAGAGAACATATGGAAATGTGTCACTCCAAACACATGCCATCTCCTGCCACTGACTCAGTACATGTGTCAGGAAAAGTGATGGGCAGAGTCTCTGTCGATATGCGGGTTTTGGTTCCATCACCAGACACAATGATGTCCTCATGTCCTGATAGACAATGCGACAATGGTGTGCATGCAGGACATATCACACTACTGCTGGATCACCCTTTGCAAGTTGAATGTCATGGCACAGGCCTGTCTGGCAAGTCAGTCATAACTGTCTCCTGTCACAGGGGCAGTGCATACACACAACACCAGTCTACACTGTGTCACAATCATGGAAGTTTTGGGAATGCAAGCCCTGTAGCTGACAGGTGCACATGTGCACCCCTGGCCACCCACATCATGAGGACTAAGATGATCCCACGTCATTCAAATGAGACATTTGAGTGACCGAAACACAAATCCATACACATGAGCACTTCACCGTCTGATGAAAATGAACCAAAGCTGCCTGCACCTCAATGTTTCATACACCATTGTGCACAGTCAAGGGATCAGAGACCTAGGCATTAACCAATGTGCATTTCCTATAGTCACAACTCAGATGGCTGGCCACCCCAAATTGTTAAACACTCCAGGAGTCCAAAAAGCAAGGCCACACCACGGTGACACAGAGGCAGACACCTGAGTGCACTCTTCACAATGCCCAATATGTATGCTGATACACGGGAGTGGGAGAACAGAGTGCCTTCGATGTCCGGAGTAGGCATTACAGTCCTGGTCCATGTGCAACATGGTATTACCCTGAACACTAGGCAGGTGGCTATGCATGTGTCACACACATGATGTACATACTTCTGAGGCTCCTACCTTGGTCTCTGCTGCAGCATGGGTGTGTGGCACATACCCCAGACATGTGGTGAGTCAGAGCAGCAATTGGAACACATATTAAAGCCATACCCAGAGTACATGTCAGATCACAGTCATTGTGTGAGCAATTGTACCACCCATGCAGCCCACAACAAAGTTCCTGTAACTGATGCTGTCCCCAACTTGAACCACAGGTAACTGCAAGTACACAGTACCCAAGTGACCTAAGTCACAGACTGTAAGGGCCACACCTGTGTATCAGATGAGGAGGGGGCATGACACAAGTGAGGGACATGAGTCCAGGATGACAAGACAGTCGTACTGTGGAAGTGGAACAGGCTAAAGTAAATATGTTCTTCAGTGCTTTTGACTGTGTGTCATGTCTGTCCTTCACAGGGTACTTTCAGAGTTGTTTGGTCAACTGTGATCCCCGACACCATGATTTAACTTCCAGGGTGGAAGCAGTCGTTTCCCTACAGGTGATGTGCCACACACCCCTGGACTTTATTTCTTCAACACTTGTTGACTGTGTGGACACTGCCACGTGGGATTACCTTGCATCTGTAGTGGAAACAACATGTTGCAAATGTGTAATAAACCTGTGCTTCACTTTGGGATGTGCGTTGTCTGTGGTCACACATCTGACTGACATTTGCTTACTGCACCTGTGGGCTAGTTAACACAGACTCTGAATAGGTGTGGTGTCTGTGCATTCCACTGTATTTCCTGGCAACATCAGTCTAGGCGATGAGTCAGATGGCCCTGGTGTGTATGTGTTGTGTTGCCCTAGTGGTGTGTCTCCCTCATGTGTCACGTCGCCATGACTCACATGACGGTGTTGGAATTGCTGTAGCAGTTAGCATGCACAGTGTCATTTAGCAGATCATCATCTCCATGACAAAATACCACGTTGGAATCACAACAGAGGCAAGTATGGTGTATTAGTGAGTTTATTTACATACATGTGTGAGGATAGTGCACAGGATGGTGGGTGCTGTACATTGGGATTGGAATCCAAAGTTCCCAGATGAGTCGGAAGTGTTGGTAGCAGAAATGTCCTGAGTAAAGTCCACAGTCATCTGATACATTAGTCCAACTTAAACTCCCCATGTCATGTGGGAGAGTTGGGTTGCATTCGACAGGGTGAACAGATTGCACACAAAGGAGAATTTCCAGAACAGGTGTTGGGTTCCTGGGGGATGTACATGGCCATCTGCCTCTCAGTTGTCCTTCCTCGGACGACCCCTCTTCTTTCTGGGGGGACCCTCACGTGCAGGCCGCTGCGGTGCAGAGGACTCTCCACCAGAGTCATCCTCCCTCCCTGTGGCAGTTGCAGTTGTCGCGGCACCAGATGTTGTGGGCACACAGGGAGGTGTGGACATGTTGGTGCTAATCTGGCGGAGGCATGTCAATATGTCCCTCTGCACCACTGTCAGTTCTTCCAATGTGTCCCACTTGGACTCCATGCCAGACATGTGTGTATCCACACGGGACATGTGGGAGTCCAAGCGGGCATGATGGGCAGCCTGCTGCTGTTGAATGTCCTTGAGGATCCCCACTACCTGGCTGACCTCTCCGGTGCTATTCTGGTACGCATCTGCAATGCGTACCAGTTGTGGGTCATTATGCAGTCCAGACCCCTCTGCAAACAGCGACCTCTGCCTACCACCCCTCCCACCACCCCTGGCCACACGTGCGGGACCTGTGGTGGCACGCACAGGTGACCCTAGGCCCCCTTGGGGGTTGGTACTGGGGTTGTTGTCCGTTGCTTCCCGGGGGGCCGGGGTCCCTGTGCTGTTGTCATTCAGTGTCCTTGGTCTGTCCATGTCGGCGGGGGTGGTCTGTGTGTTGGCAGATGTTGGAGCAGTGGGTGCAGGGGGTGCAGATGGTGTTCCTGCTGGTGCTGCATGATGACTCACACCGGAGGGGCCAGGTAGGTCTTCGCCATCCGAGGAGGGCAGAGGCTGTTCCACACCAGAGAGCTCAGGGGCCCCCGGAGCCTGGGACAGGGACTCATCATCATCTGCTGCTGTGTCCCCATCATCACCTGTGTTTGGAAGAGACACACAATGTATGTTATGTTTCTACTGGCATCAATGGTTCAAACACATGACAGTTGTGACTGTACATCTGGATGCGTGCCTTTACGTTGCATTGTGCTAAGTTGTCACAGCCAGAGGTTGATATTGTTGTAGCACATTGTCCTGCCAACCTGAAGCATTTCAATGTGAATGTTGAGGTGTGTGCATGACCAGCTCATGTATAGATTGGCTGTACATGGCCATTGCTACTCAAGGGCAATCACGTGCTTGACACAGGTGTGTCATCCTTGTCCACATTTGTCCTTTAACAGGGACATACGTGCAATTCCACTTAGGATATCTTTCAAGATTGGGACATGTGTGGTGGCAGTTTTTGCCAGTCTTTTTGGGTCACATTGGTGTGTCTGGACAACATGGTCACAGTCCGGTATGCCTGGGATCTCTTGGGAGTATCTGTGTTGTTGTCTGGGTTCATAGTTCACGTCTAATTTCATACAAGTGATGTTGTTAACGTAGCTAATGATGTTGTTGCTGAGTTTTGTACGTGCAAACGTGATTAATCTTGTCAATGTCCTCCATGGTGATAAGGATTGGGTATGGCAGCTCTCTGGCTTTTCCATTGTCATGACAGTGATGGCCAGTGGTGTGTGTTGCAGTTCTGCTGCTGTGAGTAGCATGTCTCCTCAAATGCAGTCCAGCTTGGTGCTTGTGTCTACAGTGTCTATGACAGTGAGTGGTGTGTTGTGTGAAGGATGCATATGTTGCCGAACGATGTGGGAGTGGAATGCAGCTCACAACCGCAACTTGTGTGACTGACACCATGGTACAGTGTCCGGTATATTGGTGTGTCCATTGCATTCACTGTCAGGTGTCCCCTGTCAATGATGTCTCTGTGACTGCCTGCGTGTTTTGTGCTATGTAGTTTGTCTGATACTCAACAGTTGTCATCTGAAAGTCACGCCTTCACAGCCAGGCCAGGGGGCACCCATGGACACTGCATCCCCTGACAATGTGTGTAAACATAGAGTTGCAATGGCTGTGAGTGTGTACGTGTTTGGGTTGGCCAGTGCATGGGTGTGAATTGCAGGCACATCATTTCTCATGCCCATGTGTCAGCCATCTTGCCAGGGCTTTTACTTTGGGAGTGACTGGTCCCACGTGTCGAATGTGTTTTTGCAGAGTAGGTGTGTGTATGGCCAGCATTGGTGGTATTTGATTGACATCCGGACCTCCTTCTCCCCCCAGCCCAGTTATCCCACCATGAAGCATGCCACCCTTGCAGTGGGTGCAAGTTAACTCTCAGGATGTCAGTCAGTGGTGTCCTGCTGTTGGTTGGTGCACAGTTCCCAGCAGGGCCTTGTGCTCCCCACAACAGAGCACCATTATCAGACATCTTGGAAGTGGCTTTTCACTCCCTGTGAGGTGTGCATGCTTCAGTGTGAGCTTGCCGGGCCATGGGGGTGGGGGATGTTGAGCTGTGACTACCACTCCCATCATGCTATTGCCTACACCCCCCTTCCCAGCATGCCCTTACTTCCTTCCTTTTGACTCTGCTTCCCTGTGGGGTAGTGTGCCTGTGCTGACAGGATGGCTGACAGTGTTGTCCTGGCGTTTGCTTGGCTAAAAGTCCCAAAAGTGTTCCTGTGCTTCACACAGCATAACCCAGTGTGGTAGTTCTTTGTGGGATATTTAATTAGAGGGTGAGGCAATGCATTCTCCCAGGTGAGTTGTGTGGAGTTTGTGTTAAGGGGGTGTGTGAGAAAAGCTGCTGGTAACTATGGTCAGAGCTGTCAGTCCTCCTTCCCACACAGCCAGACTTCCCACCATGGAACGTGCTTCCATTGCAGGGAGTGCAAGTTGGCTTTCAGGATGTCAGGCAGTGGTGTCCTGCTGCTGTTTTGAGCACAACCCCCAGCAGGGGCTTGTTCTCCCCACAGCAGTACCCAGTGTCAGCCATCTTGTCAGTTCTTTTCCACTCCCTGTGATGTGAGCATGGTTCAGAGTGGTGTTGATGGGCCAATTGTGAGGGTGACCAATATCTGTGACTACAACTCCCATCATGCTATTGGCTACACTCACTTCACCAGCATACACAGAATTCCTTCCTTTCAGTCAGCTTCCCTGTGAGGTGGTGTTCTAGTGGTGGCAAAATGTCTGACAGTGTTTGTTGGTTAGATTTGTGCCACTGCCTTGCTCTATTTGTTGTTATGTTTGTACATGTCATGACACAGTTACATATCACTATGAGATGGCAGGTATTGTGTTTGTCTGACTAGCATACACATCTTGGCATGATTATGTTTTGGTTACTGTGGCTTTGCTAACGGTGCATGGTTTCACTATCCCCTTGACAGTGATGAATGTGTATTGTCACACAATATTGGGTATATTGGTTGTGTACTCACCAGGCTCTGGGATGTCTGATAGTCCATGTACGCTCTCTGGTGGTAGGATGGCCCGCACCTTCTCCTCCCAGGGCCTGAGGTATACTGGTTTGGCAGGAGGGCCACTGCCGGTGCGATGACTCAAGGCGTATTCCTTCTTGAGTAGGTCCTTGACCCTCCGGCGCACGTCCTACCACCTATTCTGGATGTCTTCCTTTGTGCGCAAACATGGTGATTGTGCGTTCACCCTGTCGACGATCCTCTCCCACATCTTGGTTTTCTGCGACATGGGGGTCTGTTGGACGAATGTACCAAACAACTGTGGCTCTACTCTTAGGATTTCATCTACCAGGACTTCCAATTCACTGTCTAGGAACTTTGGATTCTTCTTTGGGGGCATGGTGATGGGTGGTGGTGGGGATTGATGTGTGTGTGAGTGTGCAAGTGAGGGTGGGTGAGTGTCAGTTTTGCTGGGTGTATGTGAGGGTGCTATTAGGGAAGTGCTAATGGTGTGTGGCTTGTGTGATGGATGAGTTGTGAGTGTGTCTGTGGTTGCTGTCTGATGGTGTTCTGTGCTGGCAGGTCAGTTGAATTTGCAAAGGATCATGGTAGGGATTTGTGGCCTTTATATGGGTGGAGTTGTTGGTGTGTCTTTGTTCCATGTTTTTTCCCCCCAGTATTTATTGACTTTGTCATTGCTTGTTTAGCCCTTTTTTTTGTATTTTTTCCTTTGTATTTTTTGGGCATGTAGGAGACGTTCTTCTGACCGAGTAGGACGCAGGAGTTGTCTCGTGCGAGCTTCTCCGAGTCTTTCACGCTGTCTTTCTGCTGGGTTTCATGTGCGGCGTACGCGTCGGTCGCGGAGTATTGGGTTGCTTTGGCTCTGTTTTGTATGCGTGTCGGTCGCACGGCTCAAACTCCATGCGACTCGGTCTGGTCTTACACGCATTGCTTCGTATTGCGCGGGTCGGAGTTAGCGGGTACGTATCTGTCGGGTTCATTCCTGGTGCGTGTCGGTCGGTTCGTATCGCGTAGATTTTCCGGCCGGATGGCTGCTTTCCGTGCGGTTCGGTCGTTCGGCTTGTGTTCCGTACGAGTCGGTCGTAATTCACATGCATTGCATCGTACTAGGCGGATCGGACAGCGCCGGTACGTGTCAGTCGGACTAAATTCCCGTACCGAGTCGGTCGGTACGATTTCCGGCCTGAATCGGAATCGGCCCCTTAGTGTGTATGGCCCACAATTAATGGTGAATTGTAGATCTACTCAACCTGCAGAGAGACACCCATACATGGCTGAAATATCGGCATTCTTATTGATAAACAAGTTGGAGAAGCCCATGCTCACCATTCTCCAGAATGTTTTGCAGGCTGTGTTTTTAGAAGCAAGGTCAAATTCCAACCAGTTTGTGTGTAAGCCATTTTTTTTATTCCTGTGAAGTAGATATTCATTATAGTTTTTAGAGGGCTTAATTTTTACACCAGCCAAGCATGGGTTAACTTATCTTGTTTTGCATTTGCTGTGCAACCAAGATAGGCCAAAGATTATTTTGTGATGAATTATGAGGTCATTGTTTCTTCAAGAACAAATAACAAATGTAATCTGCTGCTTAGCAAAAAACAAGTTGCTGGAACCTTCTTTTCTTTCTTTACCCTACTCTTGATGACACTGCTTCATTGAAAATCATTTAAAGCTTTTTTTTCCAGTTTCAAAAAACAGTTGTCAGCAGTAGATATACAAGGTAACGGCAATCAGATTGAGTTCATAGGGCGACATAGTTTCATAAGAAGTAAATTTACCCGCATTCCATCTAGAGAGGGTGCTTAGAAGAGCCCCCTCAACTGTACAACACTGTTGACACTCATCCTATCTTTCAGGAAGAACAGCCCTTCCATGCTCTCTCTTGCTCTTCTTCACTCACTTCCGTACTCGTGCACCCCTTGGAGTCAGTGTCTCCCTCCAGCCTGATAGCAGCTTCACTGAGCTCCCTCCAGTCTCTGAGGTCATCTACCAATTTGTCATCCCTCCTATGTAATTTCATATGTGACTCTTCAGCCGGAGCCCATTCCTGTACATCTCGGCACCAGTATTCTACTGTGGTGTAGTGCTGTCTCATCCATGTGATGGCTACTCTCCGTCGGGCTGAAACTAAGGCCAAGTGTAAGAATTTATTATATGCCATCTTACATTTCTTCGGTTACAGACAATGTAGTGACATGTTGTCTACATGGATACGTGTGATCCTATGCAGTTTCGTCACCACTTGTGTCCAATAGTCCTGTACCGCAGGGCACCACCATACTACGTGTAAAAAGTTGGCACTACTAGCTCTACATCTTGGACAGTCAACAGGTCTTATAGGTTTATTTGATTATTATGTCTAACATATATGTGGTTTGTGCGGAAGCAGGGTATTCAGGCCAGGTCGCTCTGGCAATGTCAGCCAGTCCGGCATAATATAAGTATTGTCCCTGCCCAAGTGTAAAGTCCTCACAAGCCTGCTCCTACGTGATAAAGAACTCGCCGGGGAATAGGTCTCCCAAAACTTACACCCACCCTCCTGCCATACTTGGAAGGACATGCGGTCCATCATTTGTCGAACCACGGCTAATTACCATATGGGGAGGTTCCCGGGAAATGGGGCATGTTTCAGTGTTGTTTCGATGTACTGTTGCCATATGTGTGCAGTGTGACACACTATGTATGGGTGATCCATGTCAACTTCTGATCCCTCCATTAAAGCAACAGGAAGGCTTTCTGCCGTCACAGTTCCTGCAAGTAAGCATTTTTCCCAATTATCATTGTCATCTAACCATCGGCCGCGTGTTGCAGCTGAGCAGCATAATAATGCAAATCTAGTCAGGGTACCTCAAGTCCTATCTCCTTATATCGCAGGGACAGCAAAGTCATCCAACAGTCTCAAGAGCCTGAGGTGTGGTGAAGTTATATAAAAAAGGGCGCCATCCGCATACAGGGAGATCACATGGTTAGCGCCCCCAGTCTAATACTGCAGTTATCCAATTCCCGTCTCGCCCAAATCGCTAAGGGTTCTATGGCTAAGGCAAATAATAGTGGGGAAAGAGGACTATCCCTGCAGCGTTTCTCATCCCAATGACCATGTTGTAGAGCCACTCTGCCCGACCCTAAAGTGGCCAGTGTTAATTTCCATTTCAGGGAGCTCTGAAAGGCAATTTCAGTGGTATTTGGCATGGTCCATAAAAACAATATTCAGGATCTTCCTTGTGATTAAAATTGGATTATGATCATTTTACTCATCCACTATTTGATGGTGGCTCCATGTCATTTGGCATCTCATTTGTGACTTCATGTGTGAGATTATGAGCAGTGCACTGGGGAAGTGTAGGAATCCTTCTCTTTTAATGATATATCAAAATGAGATATATTGTGCTAAGAGTTCAGGTATTTCCTTATGAGTGGATACAGGCTTGTTCTAACAATCCCAAGGTGCTCTTCGATCATAATCCAATTTTACTCACAAGGAAGATCCTGAATACTGTTTTTATGGACTATGCCAAATACCACTGAGATTGCCTTTCAGAACTCCCTGAAATGGAAATTAACACTGGCCACTTTGCCAAAATTAAGATGGCCAACTCTGAAAAGTTGTGTCCACTTCTGGTTATGCCACCTAATGGGTGGTACTAGCCTGGGGGGTGCGCACGCTTACCTGACTTGTTAATTTTCCCGCCTGTCCATGTGCCAATGGGCCCTGGACAAAGATGGTCGGCTTTCTCTCCTGTGAGGGAAGCCAGACTCTCATCCTAGAGGCAGTAGCTTCTTTGAAGTTCCCCTGCCTTGGAATGCTAATCAACAGGTCATCCTGGGGGAGAGGGTGTGAACAGCCTCTTCCCTAGCAGGCTTTGTTTCTGACCTCCAGAGATCAAAGGCTCTCACCCTTGGAGGCCAGAAGCGCGTCTCTGGTGGCAGGATGGCAGAAACTAGTCAGCCAACATTCAAGGTGCTGGTAGGTTTTCAGGGGCCACCTCTAAGGTGCCCTCTGGGTCCATGTATTAATACATCCAACACTGGAATCAGCATGGGCTTATTAATATGAGATGTTTGATATAAAACAGCTCTATTTTCAGGGAAGCCATCATGTATCTGGGGAACTCATTTTCACCAGTGTCCAGTACATGTTTTAAAAAGGCTTCTCTGCTCACTTGCACTGGCAGCAATGGAACTGACCAGCACAGGGGCATATCTGCTGTGGCAGATATGTCCTCACATATAATATAAGGCACCCTTCCTAAAGGCTGTAAGGCCTGCTGTAGGGGTGACTCACAAATATTACAAGCAGGTATAGGGGACATGGCACACAGGGATGAGTGCCATGTCGTGCTTTCACTTTACCCTGCATCAAAACATGTAGCCTGCAGTGGCAGTCTTGCATGTGTTTGGTGAGGGGTCTCCTTGGGTGGCACAATTCATGCTGCAGCCTTTAGAGACCCTCTTTTGTACCTCAGGTCCAAGGTACCAGGGGTAGTATTTACTAGGGACTTACAGAGAGTGCTAAAGGTATTGCCAATTGGGGGGAACAATTGTGCAGTTTTGGGAAAGAGATCCGGCACTGGGGAACCTGGTGAGCAGGGACCCAGTGCACTTCCAGTCGAGATCACATCAAATACCAGGCAAAAAGTGGGGGTGACCATGTCAAAAAGGGGCACTTTCCTACAGGAATTTAGAGTTGTGTTGTTCACCAAAACTGGGAAAGTTCAGCTTTTTTATGATTTTGCATTTTAACCCTAACATCCCTTCAACATATGCATTTTGTACAAAAATATGATATTGCTCAAATAGCAAAGGAACTCTTTAGAGTAAAATGTGTTACGTGCAGTATATATTTTAAGTCCTTTTGACATTTTAGTGAGTGAAATATGCTAAAATACACATAATCTGGTATTGCATTGAGTAAATTTGTCACAAATACCACTACATGCAAATACAAACCTGTGAAAAAAATACAATTAATCTGTACCCATGGAAGCAAAACACATAGGGCCTGATTATGAGTTACTCATTATAGTCTGACCCATGCATAAACCCATGTTTATGCACTGGTCAGAATTACGAGTTAAAAGGAATTTTACGCATGCAATAATTGTCGGATGCGCTAAATACCTCAAGCTTCGCTAAATTTTGGCAGCTCAAACCTGCCGAAATTTAACAGAGGAAATGTGCACGGTATTTACTGTACCATGCCGATTTTGGTGTTTTAAACACCAAAATGTGCATGTTTTTCCCCAATAACTCATAATAGATGCTATTTATTGCACCCGATACATAACTAACCCCAGGGTATCGTTATTTACCAGGTTCGATAAATAGCACCTTTACTTGTAATCAGGCCCTTTAGTGAAGACCGATTGATTCTTAGGAGTTGGGTGATTCATGACCAAGGACTTGCTTTGTTACCAACACTTTTTCACCCACTACTGCAGATGGCCCGGGCCAATAACTCTTCACCTTGATGTTTTTCAGACTCCCAATCCTGCAAGGCGGCACCTTTGCCTTCTTGACTCCCACCCTTGCCATGCTCTCCCTGCCGAAGTGGCAATGCCCGGAGTGGACGCAAAATGCTAGCCTGGTAAATGCCACATCACCGGAGTTTATTGAAGAGTGGCAGTCGAGAATACGAGAGGTAATATTGTTCATGGTTCATTAGCCTGTATTGTTGTTGGTGAGGCTTTGAAATAAATTCGGGAGTTAATGATGTTGGCAATACTATACGGAAGGCTTACCTGAAAAACCACCTCTGCATATGAAGCATGATCATTCGAAGTTAAAAATTCCACACTCCCTAGGACTAAGTACTCTATTTCAGCATTTTCTGAGCAGTGGTGCAAGCAAAAACTAAATATTCCCAGCTTCAATAGAGAGACTTAAGCTCATTAGTAATGTAGGAGATTGCTCATCTCTTTCTAACATCTTAAGAAAGGGGTCAGAGAAGGTCTGCCTCCATCCTTTAAGTCTGAAGATATGGTTTTGAGCTATGGAGATACTGAACAGATGCTGCAGCTCAGGTTTAGACGTGTAGGCAGAGAGTTCACATATGTACACCCAGAATGTCCATCAAAAGCTTCCTTTGCACCATTTACCTTACAGTCCACTGATGACACCGGTTACCTCCATGCAGCTGACATCAACCACCCTAAAACACAAGCACACAGTTTTAGCCGAAACTTCACTTAACCGAATGCTCCTTTGCTAGCTACTGGTCCGAAGACAGACTGGGAAACTGGCAACCTGACACCCAAAACTAATAAACCTGGCAAGGTGCTATTACCTGTTTTTAGGAGATGCATTAACAAATCTAAACTTTGAACATTAACACGTTGTCTGTTCTTAGCTTTTGCTGCTTTTAGTAGGTCTTTGAGTTTTATCATTCACTGTTTAATGTATAATAGATTGTTTACAAACTTTCCACGGTGGTACTTGTAGCTCCTTGAGCACAAATACGAGAGTAGCTTAAAATTTCAAAAATAAAAGCGAAGATAAGTCAGAAAATAAAACCATTAGGAAAGAATTTAGAAGAAAAAATAAATTGTTGGAGTGAAAATGAGAAAAACTGTTGCAAACTATAGAATAAGAATTGACAAACAATAAAATAAGAGCTGGCAAACGTAGTAGGTCTGGCTATTTTCCAAGTGAAAGTGCGTATTTATTATTTTGTAAGTTTGTGGTGATGGGGATGGGTGAGCAGGAGAGGCCCGTGCAAGTAAGATCGTGGGGGCGGGTGGGTGGGTGTACTCGACAGACGACAACGAGGGAAAATTAAGTAAATAATACATTTTCCCTCATCGTCATCTGTCGAGTCCCCCCCCACCCTGCCCACCGCTCTTACCTGCACGGGCCGCTCCTGTGGGTGAGTAGATGAATGTGACAATTCATCCATGGCTGCATGGATGACTCAGTGCACGGATAGATTAGTGAGTGATTCAGAGTGTATTGAAAGCGGATAAGTGAGTTCATGCAAAACAGCTGAATAACTAACTGCGTGGATGAGTGGATAAGTACATGGGTGAGTGTATGAATGGATGGGTGGATCGATAGATGCAGACAGGTTCCACCAATCTTAGAACCTAGGTCTCAGACAACAGTAGTGATAATGCTATTACAAGCTTGGTCATAATATGTTTTCCTAGATATTCTCTTTACTGAACATTTTATAAGCAGACTTGGGTTCAGATGTACGAAGCCTTTTTTCGGTCACAAATAGCCCGATTCGCAGAATTGGGCCATTTGCAACCACAAGAAGGTATTTTCTGATGTATCAAATCAATATTTCAATTCGGTAACACATTTTCGAATTGCAGTTTGGGTTTGCGACCAGATACCGATTCAGTATTTTGAGGGGGCGGTTTTAGGGCGTACCTTCCAAATACCAAATTGGAATGGCATGTATTAATGTTTTGAGACTGAATTCCGTCTGCAAAATATTCATCTTTTACCATCTCCTTAAAGGAGAAGGTAAACCATTCGCAAACTGAAAGGGATCCCCAAAGGACCACTTCCTTTTTGTGAACGTTCAAAAACATATCTTTTAAAAGAAGACAGTGGTCCAATGTACCACTGCCTCCTCTAAAAAATTAAAATTACAATTAATTATTTTTTGTTTAAAAAAATCCCGTTTTCCTTTAAGGAATGGGTTGTATTTAAAGAAAAAAATGCTTTATTTAAAAGCAATCACAGGCTGGTGGTCTGCTGTCTTCAGCAGGCCACCATCCCTGTGATAATATACACAAATGGTCTATGTTGCTAAAAACTTTTGACAACACCACCTTCGAGTTATACCATCAAATGGTTGTGATTTAATCTCATCACCAATTGAAATAATCAATTCATATATATAGTACAATACATGTACATTTTAAAGTTTAAAAAAGGTGCAACCTAAAGGAGGGGAGGGAGGGTTGTGAATAGTGTGTGATGTGAGGAAAGGAAAGGTAGTGTACATGTGAGCATCATATTCAATATTTATAACCTATCCAGCCAATAACTGGCTTGCACATATATGAAAAAGCAAAACATCAAAAGAATGCAGATAAACAATCTCTGTCATCCATGTTTGAAAGAAAGAAATGGTCAACGTTTCGACCCCTATATGTGGCAGGGAGCTTTATCCCTTGCGGACGGGGTCTTCATCAGGACTAGGGCACGTAGACGCGGAAGCACCAAATCAGCAAGAAGGATTCAGGCTGAAGTAGAAAAGAAAGGGCCTCGCAGGCTCTCATGTGACTAGCTGGCGTGTATTCCAGGTAAACATGAGCCAGGGTTGATGAGTAACCGGTGGCTGAAGCGAGTACGCAGCAAAACTTCTATCTCTCCGTACTCGCTTCAGCCACCCTGCCTTTGCCGTGACGAAGGAGAAGGAGCGACCTCCTGCTCTGGTCTTCTCGATGCGCGGTACCATGGCGAGGGAGAGCAGGGCTGAGCAGAGGCATCTATGGTGTGCGTGGAACGAGAGGCGGTGGTTCATGTAGGGAGGGCCAATGTTGTGGAGTGCTTTGTGGGCGTGAGTGAGAAGTTTGAAGGTGATTCTCTTCTCGACGGGAAGCCAATGTAGAGTCCGCAGGTGTTGGGTAATGTGGCGATGGCACGATAGGTTGAGGACTAGTCTGGCTGCGGCGTTCTGGATGTTCCGGAGTTTGTGGGTGAGGTTCTTGTTGATCCCGGCATAGAGTGTGTTGCCGTAGTCCAGTCTGCTGCTGATGAGGGCGTGGGTGACGGTTTTTCTGTGTTCGAGGGGGATCCAGTTGAAAGTTTTTCGTAGGAGACGGAGGGTGTGAAAACAGGAAGAGGTGACTGCGTTGATCTGGTGGTCCATTTTGAGTTCGGAGTCCAGAATGATTCCGAGGTTGTGTGCGTGGTCCGCGGGTGGGTTCCCGAGGGCTGGGGGCCACAAGGTGTCGTTCCAGGCATCGGGATGTGGGCCTATAATGAGTACTTCGGTTTTGTCTGTGTTCAGTTGTAGGCAGCTGTTCTTCATCCACCCAGTGACTGCTTCCATTCCTTCTTGAAAGTTGTGTTTTGCAATGTTGGGTTCGTTGGATAGTGAGAGGATGAGTTGCCTGTTGTCTGCATATGATACGATGTTGAGTCCGTGTGATCTGACGATGGAGGCGAGAGGGGCCACGTAGACGTTGAACAGAGTAGGGCTGATGGAGGATCCTTGGGGGACTCCGCAGGCGGTTTGTGTGGGCTCCGAGATGAAGGGAGGTAGTCTGACCCGCTGCGTTCTGCCGGAGAGGAATGAGCGGATCCAGTCGAGTGCTTTGTTCCAGATTCCAACATTGTGGAGTCTGTGGGCTAGGGTGCGGTGTGAGACTGTGTCGAAGGCCGCGGAGAGGTCCAGGAGGATGAGGGCCACAGTCTCTCCTCTGTCGAGGAGGGAGCGGATGTCGTCTGTCGCGGTGATGAGGGCGGTTTCAGTGCTGAGGTTCTTCCTAAAGCCTGATTGGGGGGAGTCGAGGATGTTGTTCTCGTCGATGAAGGAAGCGAGTTGACTGTTGACAGCTTTTTCAGTGACTTTCGCCAGATAGGGAAGTAGGGAGATCGGTCTGTAGTTCCTGAGGTCGGTGGGGCCCGCTCATGGCTTCTTTAGGATGTTTCCAGTCATCGGGGAAGGAGGCGGTCTCAAAGGATCGGTTGATGATTCTTTGTAGCTCGAGGGCGATGATGTCTGCGGCTCTGTGGTAGATGTGGTGGGGGCAGGGGTCCGTGGGGGCCCCGGAGTGAGTGGTCCTCATAGTCTTTAGGGTGTCTTCGATGCTGAGGGCGGTCCAGCTGTCCAGCGTCGGCTGTGTGGTGCCGGGAGTGGTGGGAGTGGATCCCTCGTGGAGGTTGTTGTTGTCGAAGTTGTCGTAGATGATCTTGATTTTGTGATGAAAAAGGTGCTGAGTTTGTCGCAGAGGTCCTGGGAGGGTGGGATGTCGGTGATTCACTGTTGGGTTGGGCGAACTCTTTGATGATGCCGAAGAGTTCTTTGCTGTTGTGTGTGTGGGCGGAGATTCTGTCCTGGAGGGCTTTCTTCCTTGAGTGTCTGATGTGTTTGTGGTGGGCAGTGGTGGCTGTTTTGTAGTTGTCGAGGTTCGCTGGGGTTTTGGAGTTCCTCCATAGTTTTTCGAGACGTCTGCAGGTCCGTCTGGATTCCCGGAGTTCGGTGGAGAACCAGCTGGCCTTCTTGGCGTGAGGATTGGAGGATTTTTTGAGGGGGGCGACGGTGTTGGCGTAGTCGGTGATCCATTTGTGTAGGGTGCGGTGGTGGTGGGGTCGTTGTCTGAGTCGGTGGGCATGGAGCCGCTGAGGGTGGTGGTGAGCTGCTCGTCTGAGATCTTGTTCCAGTTCCTCTGTTGGAGCTGGGGTGGGCGTCTGCGGGGGGTGTTTGCTTTGTAGGTGCAGTGGGCGCAGCGGTGGTCCGTCCATGGGAGTTTGGAGGTGTGGCTGAAGGAGAAGGAGTTTCCTGCTGTGAAGATAGGGTCGAGGGTGTGTCCTGCTGAGGTCGTTGGTCCAGGTACGATCTGATTGAGTCCGATGACGTGGAGGTTTTACAGGAGGGAGATGGAGATGAACTTGGAGTCTTGGCGGTTGTCGAGGTGGAAGTTGAGGTCTCCCAGCAAAATGTAGTCGGTGGAGGAGATGGCATGTGGGGTGATTATGTCGGTGATGGAGTCAGAGAAGGTTGCGCGGGGTCCGGGATGTCGGTAGATGAGGGTGCCACGTAGGGTGGTGGTCGGGTTGACCTGTAACTTGAAGTGGAGATGTTCCATAAGGTCCATGGGCCTGTCGGTGTAGGTGCTCAGGCGGAGGTTGGCCTTGTGGGCGATGGCGATGCCGCCTCCGGGGCGGTTTCGGCAGTCCTTCTGGGTGATTTTGTATCCTTCGGGGATGGTGAACATGATGTCAAGGCCCGATGTGGCGCTTGTCCATGTTTCGGTGAGAAAAGCGATGTCGGGGGAGCTGCTGTCGAGGAGGTCCCAGATTTCCGTGGCGTGTCTGTGGAGGGAGCGGATATTGAGGAGGATGCAGTGCAGGATTTGGGCTGCGGTGGGGATGTTGCTGGTCGGCGGAGGTGTTGGCGATGTTGAAGGAGTGGGGGCAGTTTTGGCAAGTGAAAAGACTGAGGGTGTCGAGAGGTGAGGAGAGCTTGCAGTTGTTATTCTTGCCGCAGTTGTGAGCGTGAAGACCGGCTGGACTGTAGCGTTGGTGGGTTGGGGGACCAGGGGTCCTGGCGCTGGTCGCGGTCGGGTCGCAGACGGGCTTGCCTTTGGCGCGCCGGTGGCGCGGCCGCACAGCGGCCTCCATTAAGTAGAAGTCGGGGGAGCTGGGAGGCGGGAGCAGGAAAGACGCGGGAGGGGCCGCGGGGGCAGCAGCGGCAGGAACTGGCAGAAGGGGCAGGAGCGGTGGTGAAAAAAAAGGGAAAAGGAAGATAATAGAGATAAGGGAATAAAAGGAAAGATATAAGATTAAAGATAAAAACGAGAAGAAAAAATAAGAATAAGTTACCAGTGAGGAGTCACCATAACGAGAACAAGTCACCAGTAGAATGCTAACTGCAGTATTTGTTGCCCCTCAAACACTTTATAATAGTTTATTTATATTGAGTCTGCATGTGCCACTACAAATTGGTTATTTGTTACCCTTGCTTATGTTCCTATTAAATAGTATCCAAAGTTGACATCCACCATATTCCCAAGGCCATGATAGAATGAATTACTACCGGAGACCACTGATCAGACTGCTGATTCATTGTGAACACGTTACTGTGCAAACTTGGAGTAGAAGGGATTTCAGGCGTCACAAGGAAAGGACTGAAGTGGACCTTGTTTGGGTACTGAGAGCATAAGTGTGTTCAAATTGTTTTGGTTTGTAATTTGAATGTTCTTGTTCCCTTTCCAACTTCCTTTTTCTTATGTAACTCACTTATACCACTCTCTCATATTCTAATTGCTCCAAGTGGCTCTTTTCCTTTTCTAAGATTATGTTCCTACTTTTAATCTGATTTTGCCTTTACTCAATTCAATTCATTCTCTGTTCCTCTTCCCATTCACAATGAACCAACCCTTCTTTCCTCTTACCTCCTCTTTCTCTTTCCCTCTGTAATCATTATCGTTCCTACGCCATGCGGAAAACTCATCTACATTTATGCACTCCCTTTGATGAATTATGCTTCCTATTATGCTTTCTTTACTCCATGCATATTCTTCATTTATTCTTCCTTATGCCTTGTGTTTTTCTTTCTGACTTCCCCTTCACCTTGTTTTTTCTCTATCCCTTTGTCCTACTCCCATTCAAACCCATTCAACCTCTCTCCCACCGTTTCCTCTCCTGCATTCTCCCCACTTGTACATCCTTCCCAGATTCAAGGTGCCGTCATGGTTGCTTCCTGTTTCCAAATCTTCGTGGGATTCACTGGTCTGATTGGACTCCTCATGCGCTTTATTGGACCATTGACAATCGCCCCAACTATCTGTCTTATTGCTTTGCCTCTCTTCGAGTCTGCAGGCAATGATGCCGGTTCACACTGGGGGATCTCAGCCATGTAAGTTTTACCACTTCTCCCATATCCATCCTTTCCAGGTTCAAAGCACCATTGGGGTTGATTATCTACATCTTACTCCCCCCCCCCCAGAAGCACATGAAATATGTGTGCCATGGTGGAATATATTGCTCCATAAATCGATTATATATGTATAAAAAAGTAATTCCTCCTGACCAAACCCTAGAGGGGATAACATTGCAGCTCTAGTTATTCCTTCAAGCCACAAGAGAAACCAATCATGTTAACCATGTTATTGACTAAAGAGAAGCACTTTACACATAATTTGTATTAAATGATTTCTTTATTAAATATAATTTTGTCTTTGTAAACAAAATATGTGATAGCCCCAGTACTACTATCCCTCCCTTAACCAGTACCATTGATTTTGTGTTGAGTTCATCAAATCTAACTGATATTGTCTGTGGGTATGTGAATTGCCTGAGTGAGCATAACCCGACTTTGTGGGGTGTTTGATTGGATCTAAGAGGATCTATATACTCTGTGAAGGACATAGACAAATAGGAACAATAGAGGAAGTGGATGAGCATAGACCCTACTGTATATCTATCGACCTTGGTTACACAGAACGTAACTGATTTTAAGACATGTTTAGAGGAAGATGTGAGTGATAGCAGGGTTAGAATCCCCTTAATATGATGTGTAGTTCTATTAATACCTTCCTTATGAGTGCTAGAGGCAAGTCAATGGATAAATATCAAGCATAGTTTGATATACCAAGCAACTCCTAAGGAGCGTGAAGAGATTATATGGGTACTTCAATCCAGGGAAATCAGAATTAGAGTAGAAGCTTGGGAGAGTTTCGTTAAAGATAGTGAGATTAAAGACTCTACCCTATTCAGGAAAACTGATAATGCCCCATTTTTTACAGAAGCTGTAGGGCCCTGCACTAAGTGTTCTATTCCTGCCTCGGAATGGGTTAATCACTTTAGTAATATTTTTGACTCAGAACAGGAGCAATTAACTACTAAAATAGTTAGTAATAGGAATGAAGAGGTCAAACTTACTCTGATTCTATTTGTTCTGAAAGAGGTACATGCTGCGATAAATAAAAGTAGCTCAGGACAAGCGCCAGGACCAGATGGTGTCCCAGTACACATTTTTAAATGCAATATTGAACTGTGGGCACAAATTTTAACTTGAGTCCTTAGGACTGTTACTAGAGGAGATTTTCCACTAATATGGACCCAATCAATAATTGTCCCTATTTATAGAAAGGGAATAGTGCCAACCATGAATGCCATCAGTCCACTGCCCTTTTAGATGCACCTGTTAAGCTGCAGGGTAGAATTTTTCAAGAAACCCTGGACTCATGGGTGGTGAAATATTCCATAATATTAGATGTACATTACAGATTTAAGAAATGTTTGGGAACTGTAGAGCAAAGCCTAAACCCTAATCGTTAATTGGAAAATATACCAAAGCTGAAAGAGAATTCCTTCATCTTGCATTCATTGATCCTACCAGTGCATTTGATTGTCTTAATCATGTCACATTGTAGACCATCATGAGACAACTGGGGGCGGATGAAGCTATAATCAGCTTATTAAGTCAAATGTATTCAAACACTATGTTAGACCTGGCATCCTCGACATGGTTTCCCCTGACGTGTTTGCCCTCTGAACTCCTGTTTTCCTGACTTCGTTTTTGCTGGATTTAGGATTCTGGACACTTTACCACTACTGACGAGGGCTAAAGTGAAGATGCTCTTTCCCTAAAGCATGGTAACATTGGCCTATCCACAATTGGCATATTTAAGTTACTTATAAGTCCCTAGTAGAGTGCACTATATGTGACCAGGGCCTGTAAATGTAATGCCACTAGTGGGCCTGCAGCACTGATTGTGCCACCCACTTCAGTAGCCCTTTAAACATGTCTCAGGCCTGCCACTGCAGAGCCTGTGTGTTCAGTTTTAATCTGCCATTTCGACCTGGCAAGTTAACTTATTTGCCAGGACCAAACCTTCCTTTTTAATACATATAAGTCACCCCTAAGTTAGGCCCTAGACAGCCCCAAGGGCAGGGTGCAGTGTATTTAAAAAGTTGGACATGTGCTTTTAAGTCCAGGCAGTGAAAAACTCTTAAATTTGTTTTTCATTACTGTAAGGCCTATCTTGCCCATAGGTTAACATTGAGATTGCCTTATTGCCTCTTATAAGTGTAATTTCCAATTGAGACAAGATGGAAATTTCGAGTTTGGTGTCTCTGTACTCCCAATTTAAAATCACAACTTATGATGAAGTCTGATTTTAAATTGTAAGTCTGAAAATGCCACTTTTAGAAAGTTATACACATGGGGAGTAAACCTAACCCTCGTATCACTTAGATGCGTTTATCCAATTCACGCTAAGATCAAACAATGAGTTACTTATGTATGATCGGATCTTTTTATTTTCCTTTTTCTTTATAAAAGTTCAAAGAGATTTTTTATGTAATATTCAAAACATATGAAAAAGTACACAATGCAGTCATAACACATTTATATACGACAATACAATATAGTCATTCCAATCATGTCCAAACAATTACACATAACAAAAACAATGCAACATATCTAAACAATTCGAATCGAATAGCGACAAACAAAACAACACTATTTTGTATATCAATATTGAATGATATAGAAAACATTTACTCATCCTACAACACCCTGAACTATCAATAGAAGGTGTCTAGGACAAACATTGGGAATACTTAAAAGTCCTACAACAGGGGTGAACAGAATTGTAGTATAACCCTCAGTGAGGAAAGGAATTCAATTCAACACTCCTCGATGTTTGATGGATTGCCAACGCGTTTCGAGTCCCGGGCAATACGTACAGGGGCTCTCTTCAGGGCTTCTTAATTTTAAAAAACGATGGTGTTGTCTGTAACAAGTATACAAAAATTGGATTTTAGATTGGTAACTATCGGGGCTCCCACCATTCTAAACATTTCAAGTATATTCATTTATTTACCCCACTGGAAGTCTCTGGTGGGAAGTATTTCTTCTGTCACGCTCAATTTCGCAGAGAAAGTAGATGGAATAATTTCTGTCAAAGACGGAAAAAATTGGCTACTGAGATATTTCATCTTTATTGTTCCACTAATCTGTATGGAATATATTTGCAGCAGGGGCCTACCTTTTTTTTCTTCTAAGTCAAGGTCCTTCTCTGTTTTCACGATTGATGACTGTGTGGGTCACTATGGGAAATAGGCTAAGTTTTATTCATGGTATTTTTAAACTCACTTGCAACACAACTCGACATGGCTCTTTTCAAAATAACATACCTGGCGGTAAAAAGTTTTCATCCGCCGCCGCTTTCGTTAGCAACCAGTCCGTCGCATCTCACGCGGCTGTTTCCTTTAAAGTATGCTGTGAGGAATGAGACGCTTATGAGCGAAACTTTGACCACGATTCAAAGTCGCCACCCTCCCTCCACAAACACAAGAGAGTTAAGGGGGCATACCTTTCAAATGCAGTAAGCGCAACAAATGCGGCTTCCGTCTTACTCTTCAAATAAACTTTCGTAACTCCTCGCAAAACTGCAAAAGGAGGATAAAAATCAGCCCGGTTTAGTTTTCACTTTGTGACATTTAGTTTGATTCAAGTAGACGGCTTGCTCGATCGCGTACCTGCTTTTGGGTCATTCCTCGCTGCATCTTACTTCCTGTTAGCTGTCTGTCTCACAAACAAGGTGAACAGGTGTAACGTCACAAGCTCACTTATATAACATTCCACTATAGAGTACTTGGGAGTTGTAGTTTAGAAGCTTAGCCAATGAAATCATTATGCTTATTTATGAGCGCTCATCAACATCTGTGGTGCATTCTGGTTATTGTAGTTTTCTAAGTTTTTGACAGCTCAGTCATACTATTAAGGCCAGTCAGGACACTATTAAATTTTAGAATAAGGTATGCTTCTTTTTGAAGTAAAGCATTATCAATATCCATCAAACGTTGTGATGTATGGAAGGAAGCCAAGACTGTCCATTTGAACTGATTTTCACTATGCGATTTTTCTACAAAATGCTCAACCATGGGAGCAGTTGTGATCTTTTTCTTAATTCTAGAACGGTGTTGTGTGATTCTTGTGTTTATTTGTTGGTTTGTCTTCCCTATGTATATTTTCTGGCAAGGGCAAACAATTGCATAAACCACGTTTTTGGTTTTGCAATTGGTAAAGTCTGTGTGTTTCCATTTGATCGCGTTATGAGTAAATTCGGTTCCTTCAATTGTTGTGGTGCAAGCCACACAGTTGCCACACTTCCTGTGGCCTTCTATTGGTTTCAAGTGCCATTGTGTTAATAGGTTATTCTTGGAAACACACAGACTTTACCAATTGCAAAACCAAAAACAAACCAACAAATAAACACAAGAATCACACAACACCGTTCTAGAATTAAGAAAAAGATCACAACTGCTCCCATGGTTGAGCATTTTGTAGAAAAATCGCATAGTGAAAATCAGTTCAAATGGACAGTCTTGGCTTCCTTCCATACATCACAACGTTTGATGGATATTGATAATGCTTTACTTCAAAAAGAAGCATACCTTATTCTAAAATTTAATAGTGTCCTGACTGGCCTTAATAGTATGACTGAGCTGTCAAAAACTTAGAAAACTACAATAACCAGAATGCACCACAGATGTTGATGAGTGCTCATAAATAAGCATAATGATTTCATTGGCTAAGCTTCTAAACTACAACTCCCAAGTACTCTATAGTGGAATGTTATATAAATGAGCTTGTGACGTTACGCCTGTTCACCTTGTTTGTGAGACAGACAGCTGACAGGAAGTAAGATGCAGCGAGGAATGACCCAAAAGCAGGTACGCGATCGAGCAAGCCGTCTACTTGAATTAAACTAAATGTCGCAAAGTGAAAACTAAACCGGGCTGATTTTTATCCTCCTTTTGCAGTTTTGCGAGGAGTGACGAAAGTTTATTTGAAGAGTAAGACGGAAGCTGCATTTGTTGCGCTTACTGCATTTGAAAGGTATTCCCCCTTAACCCTCTTGTGTTTGTGGAGGGAGGGTGGCAACTTTGAATCGTGGTCAAAGTTTCGCTCATAAGCGTCTCATTCCTCACAGCATACTTTAAAGGAAACAGCCGCGTGACATGCGACGGACTGGTTGCTAACGAAAGCGGCGGCGGATGAAAACTTTTTACCGCCAGGTATGTTATTTTGAAAAGAGCCATGTCGAGTTGTGTTGCAAGTGAGTTTAAAAATACCATGAATAAAACTTAGCCTATTTCCCATAGTGACCCACACAGTCATCAATCGTGAAAACGGCGAAGGACCTTGACTTAGAAGAAAAAAAAAGGTAGGCCCCTGCTGCAAATATATTCCATACAGATTAGTGGAACAATAAAGATGAAATATCTCAGTAGCCAATTTTTTCCGTCTTTGACAGAAATTATTCCATCTACTTTCTCTGCGAAATTGAGCGTGACAGAAGAAATACTTCCCACCAGAAACTTCCAGTGGGGTAAATAAATGAATATACTTGAAATGTTTAGAATGGTGGGAGCCTCGATAGTTACCAATCTAAAATCCAATTTTTGTATACTTGTTACAGACAACACCATCGTTTTTTAAAATTAAGAAGCCCTGAAGAGAGCCCCTGTACGTATTGCCCGGGACTCGAAACGCGTTGGTTATCCATCAAACATCGAGGAGTGTTGAATTGAATTCCTTTCCTCACTGAGGGTTATACTACAATTCTGTTCACCCCTGTTGTAGGACTTTTAAGTATTCCCAATGTTTGTCCTAGACACCTTCTATTGATAGTTCAGGGTGTTGTAGCTAGGATGAGTAAATGTTTTCTATATCATTCAATATTGATATACAAAATAGTGTTGTTTTGTTTGTCGCTATTCAATTCGAATTGTTTAGATATGTTGCATTGTTTTTGTTATGTGTAATTGTTTGGACATGATTGGAATGACTATATTGTATTGTCGTATATAAATGTGTTATGACTGCATTGTGTACTTTTTCATATGTTTTGAATATTCCATAAAAAATCTCTTTGAACTTTTATAAAGAAAAAGGAAAATAAAAAGATCCGATCATACATAAGTAATTCATTGTTTGATCTTAGCGTGAATTGGATAAACGCATCTAAGCGATACGAGGGTTAGGTTTACTCCCCATGTGTATAATTTTCCGGCCCTACCTGACCCTTGTCCCTTGTTGGGCCAAACTCCCCTGTTGCAAGACTTTTAGAAAGTTGGCATTTTCTTACTTTAACCATTCTGTGCCTCTGCCTGTCTCTGAATACACATCTGGGGTGGGTGACATCTGGGCTTTGTGCAATCCCTCTAGACAGTCACACACAAAGGGAGCTGAGGTGTCACATTCACATCCTGGTGTCCCATCACCAGGCTGATGGGCCTTCCTGAGCTAGATGGGAGGGAGGAGCTGACACTTGCACATGAATAGGGCTGTGCCTGTCCCCACACAAAGAGCTGCATACCCCCCTGTAGTGAGTCTAGAGCCAGGGCAAGAAGGACAGGGACCTTGTGTACTTTAAGGTCTCTCTTTGAAGCCTTTCAAAGGCACAACTGGGTATAAGTACTGGACCTCTGACACCACCAACTCAGTACACCCTGGACACTCTGCCAGGAAGGACTGCTGTACTGCTGAAATGACTGACACTCTGCTGGACTCTGCTGAGCCTGCCATGCTGCCTGCTGCCCCTTGCCTGGTCGTGAGAAGGACTGGACCTGAATCTCCACATCCCTAGAACCAAATGACTCCTAGGGCTTGCTGGCTTGCCTCCTGTTCTGAAGTCTCAGAGACATCAACGACTTCAATGAACTCTGCTTCAGCTGCTGGACTCTGCTATCTGTGAGTCCTGCTTTGCCAAGAGGTGCCAAACCAGTCCTGGGCCATAAAAGGAGGTTCGGCAGCTGTTTTCTTCAAAAACCTACGCACTGCCTACTTTGCGCCGGTCAGAACTGATGCATTCAACTTTGACGTAGATGCAGTACTGCTTCGAGGACATCCCAGCGCGGCTTGACTACAATGCGGGCCTGACTTCGAGGCTCAACGAAGACGCATCGCCTTCATCACAAAGGGGTTCGACAACGACACAGGAACCGACTGCATGTGTCGGAACTGACTAAGCTGCTTCTCGACGGCAACGCATCCTCCGGAATGGTACGGTTTTCAAGCGGGGCTGCTAGGCTTCTGTACCCGACCCACGCTCCATCGTGGTCGGATTGACTTTGCAGATTTGACCCAGTTGGCGCTTTATGACTCTAAGATTTAAATTCCAAGATATTCTTTAAAAATTCATAACTCGGTTCTACGTATTCGATTTTTGTTAATTTGGTATTGTTTTGTTCATTAAATTAAGCTCTATGTTTCTAACTGGGTGTGGATCATTTTACGTGTGGTGTTTTTCACTGTTTTACTGTAATAAATGTTGCACAAATACTTTACGCATTGCCTCTTAAGTTAAGCCAGACTGCTTTGTGCCAAGCTACCAGAGGGTGAGCACAAGTTAATTTATTGTGTGTATCTGACTTACTCTGAATAGGGTTGTGGTCCCTACTTAGACAGGGTGCATACCTCTGCCAACTGGAGGCCCAATTTCTAACACACTACTACTAAGGTTTGATTGATAAAGATGGAGAGTGAACTACTCCTTTCCATATTAGAAGGAGTGATAGACATGGGTGTGTCCTTCCCCCTTTATATATTCACTTTATATTAAAGATGTAGATACATTCTTAACTGCAGTAGGTAATGATTTGCCTGCAGCAGGTGGCGGCCAGATCCCTGTCTTACTATACACAGACAATCCAGTTTTAATGGCAAGAACAACAAATGCCCTTCAAAAATCTTTGAACAAGTTCACTCTGTTCATGGATCAATTGGACCTCAAACTACATTTCTACTGTGATCTGTTGACAGGGTATACCCAAGACAAGTATGCATACTATGAATGGTTTTCAGCTACTGGGTTGGCTATGGGGATATACAGACTGCGAGGCCCTCCAGAAGTTGTAGAATGCCTTTTTACTGTCCCACAGAGCAGATCATCTTATATCTGTCATCAAGAGTTGGGAATGAACTATCCTGAAGACATGAGATTGACACTGATGCTCCTATGGCATTTAATCTGGACTAAACCAGAGGCTTCTCTTAATCGAGCAATTATATATAATTGTTTATCCCTGGAGCAGGGTTTTAACATCCATTGGCTTAGTTAGATTAGGAAAAGTAGAAGACTTTAGAAGAGCCAGAGTCTATCAGCCTTTACTCCAAATTTAAAATCAAATGTCAATTAAACCAAGCCAAGAATAATGAGAGGGCAGTGGTTGAGTTCAGAAAGACAACGGTAAGAGCACACCCACTTTTAATATCTAGCAAAGGCATTCAACCTCACCTCAAGATGATAGTGAACACACCACATATTGATTTTGACCCTATGTTGGCCTTTCAGAGAATAGATCAATGGCTGATGGACCCCCCCCCATGAGGTGGGTGTTCTGCATATGGCCTAAAATTAATTTCCAACAATGTAGACCAGCTCTAATAACTGGCAACAATTAGACTCTCTGTCTATTTGTTTTGCAGGTATTAGTTTTATCTAGCAAGCTATCAGGCTGAGGAAATTCTTAAATCAATTATTTATTTAGCACAAGTATTTGATATTAATGAAAATAATTTTATTTTTTAATGAATTTGCTTCTAAAGTGTCATTACTGTAGTTTATTGTACACAGGTAGATAGCATACTTGAGTTGCTTTTTAAACTGACATATTTAATGCATGATTTGATCTTTTTATTGGTTTGTTTTCTGACATGAATAAAGATTAATCTGGTTGATTAAAGATAAATCAGTGGCACTGACCATTTGAGCCTGTCCCACATGACTTGACCCCGAAGGTTATGGGATGCTAATGTAGGATGCTACCTAAGAGGGAAAGTATTTTCAATATTCAAGCCTCATTATTAAGAGGTAGATCCAATCTAAGTCTAATAACGTAACCACTGTAGATTGCAGGGGGGGCACAAAGGGTTCATTTTGCTTACAATGATGAATAGAATTTGAGATGGGAAATATTAAATATTAAATAACAGGGATGTTTTTTCACCAAGGGGTTCTGAGTGACCTCAATAGACAATGGCCTGAACTCAATTCCCACTGCCATGCTGCCACAAGTGAGTGATACATAATGGGATGGCCACTCTTTTCTTTGCTGAAGGAAGTACTTATATTGTGTCTGGTGTGAAAAGAATTACAAAAGGTAGCCATCCTATTATATCAATTGCTCTATATGATGGCTCATTGAACTAATGTGTGCACTAAAGGGATGTTTGACTCAATTGCCGGAGATCCAAGTCCTGGTTGCTCCACTCAGCCTCTTTTCCTCAAGGTTGATAAAATGAGTACTATTGAGTCTCATACCATAGCAAATCTATGATATAGTTCACTGTAAAGAAATGCCTCTTTTTGGCTGATCATCTCCATGTTTTTGTACTGATGATGCTGGTTTTTCAACTCTTAAGGTGCACTGAGTCTTGCAGAACAGGCCTCTGTGCCAGTGATCTGACCCTTAAAATGTGTGTTTCTAATTGATTGACCCACAATTGGCATAACTTAACTTACATATAAGTACTTAGTATATGGTTCCAGGGGTACCTAGAGCTGCGCTGTACGTTTAGTGTCCCTCATGGACTGCAGCACTTATGTGCCACCACAAGTGTGACAAAGCAAAGCATGATTCCCAATGCAGGCAAGCAGAGCATTTTTTAAACCAATGGCAAAGCTCAAACCTTCCTTTTGAATATTTATAAGCCATACCTATGGCAGCCTACAGAGCATTAAAGGCAGGGCACATTATATTAAAAAGATAGATATGTGTTTTGGTAACTTTTACATGTCCTGACAGTAAAAACCCTGCATTGTTGTTTTAACTGTGGAAAGGCTAGTAGGCCCATTGGCGGGTATGGAGTTACACGCTGACAACTCAGCAATGCTAAATTCCAACTGGGATTACTAAATATGGTACTTCAAGGCTTCAAGCAAATTGTTGCATTAAGCCTGACTTGGTGCTGAAGTCGAATTTAATGTAACTTTGAACAAATGACAACTTTAGAAAGTTGCAACTTTGCTGCCCAAAGTTGTCCAGTACCCATTTACGGTTGCAAACAAGTTTAAGTTCTCGAGACAGCCTTCTGACCCCCCTTCCCGGAGAGAGGTGAGAACGACTCTCAGGAAGGGAAACAAAGGATCTGCAGAGAGTAGAGGCATCACTTCCTCCTGGCAGGATGGCCAGATTGAGGGTGAGAACAAAAGGATAGTTTCAAAGGGAAAGCCACCTTTGAAGGGTAAATTGTAGTCACATGTGAGAGGGGCTACTCTCTTATTTTAGCAGATAGGCTGACATATTGTACAGTTAAGGAGAAGTCGTTGTCAAACTGTTTTTTTCCATGGGTGTGTAGCCCCCAGTTAGCTACACCTCTGGGTTGGGTGAGGTAGCACCACACACCAGGAGAAGGTTTCTGCCATGTTCGAAGTGGGCAGAGTAGTGCATTCTGGGATAGCTAGCTGCCACACTTTGCAGCAAGTCGTCATGGGGTGGTGGACCTAGTAGCCCATTGACTAGTTGGTCGCCACATCTGCTAGGCTTGTATTGGGCATAAAAGTGGTACCCCTGGCACAAAGTCGTAGCGTTTCATACACATTCATCATGAATGTAATAAGCTACAACCTACCCTTCAACTGATCAACTGCAATATAATATTGAAGAAGGACTTGTTTGTGGCATTTCTATAGCGCAACCTAGCCAACAGGCAGTGGAGACAAGACAAGCATTAAGTTAACCAGTGATATCAGCAGTAGCTGGTTGGTGGACTATTAATTCATAATGATGTAGTGATCGTTAAAAAGGTGCATCTTCAACTCTTTATTAAATTGGAGCAACGTTGGGGTGGTCCTAATGGATGCATGGATTTTGTGTCCCAATCTTGGGTGCTTAGATGGCAAAAGCCTGCTGCCTTGTTTTTTTTTTACACATCTTAGTCTGCAGTCAGATGGTACTTTTGCTAGCGAAAGTGCCGACAGCTACCAGAGAATTTGAGCTTGTCTGCAAGATAAGCGCTGGTGCTAAGAGTGATGGCTTTGTAAATGATGTAGCTGGTTTTGAAGCTGTTGCTGGCCCACAAGGAATGCCAAGAGAGGTCCGTCTCGATGGGGATGATGTGATCCTATTTCTTTAGGCTCTAGATGAGATGTGCTGCCGTGTTTAGGATGCCCTTAAGTGATGGCAGTGTGGAGATTGGGAGGCCATGGAGAAAGACATTATTAGCATTCAGATACAAGAGTCCAAGGGCTTTCTGTAAGGAGAGCTGGAACCAGGCCATCTTTGTTTTTTTGGCAATATTTTCTTGGGGGTGAGGGCGGTGTCTAGAATGTATCCAGATCACTTCCATTTGGTGAAAGTTGGCGTTCAAATCTGTAAAGTCCATGTCATTGAGCCAGGTTTGTACTATTTCTTGTTTGTTATTCTTGGCAAATAATAGGACGTCTGTCTTGGTTGGACTGAGCTTCAGGTTGGTGCTGGACATCCAGGTCAGGATGATGTGCAAGCAGCAATTGAGGCATTCTATGTCTGAAGCAGAGGAGGCTTTCAAGTAGAGTTGTATATCATCTGCATGTTGCCGCTTGGTGAGTGGAGCACCAAGTGGCTCCATGTAGAGTTTGAAGATGACAGGGGACAGCATAGAACCCTAGGGGAGCTTTGCATTAAATAAGGATCTTTTGGAACCTCAAGGTGTCCAGGTGAACAAGCTGGTGTAATTTAGAAAGGCTGGAGCAGATCCCGTGATGGACATTGCATGTGAATTGCATTCGAGGCTCCAGGGTGCATATGAGGTTGAGATAGTTGACTGGGTCGAGGCAGCTGTCATCTTCCTCTGTTGTCAGGAGGGCATTGTCTTTACAGAGTTTCTGTGCTGTAGTGTAATCTGATGACAGGCTGGCAGTCATGCAGTATATGGTTAGCTTTAATTAGATCATGGAGTTGAACATAGACTGATTTTTCAATGATCTTGCCTATGAATGGTAGGTGAGTAATGAGCATGTAGGCGAGATCATCAGGGTCTACTGTAGGTTTCTTTAAGACTGGGAGGCTCTGGCGTGCTCTTGAGAGCTTCTGGGAAGATGCCTTGAGTGATGGAGGCATTGGTGAGTAGGGCTGATAAAGTGCCCCTGAGAGAAAGCATTGATGAAGGATAAGGGTAAGGCGGTATATTCATAATTCGCCATTTCCCTTTTCTGTGGAGTGAGTAATGGGTGGGCAGGCAAAAGGTTGATGCAATGCTTGATTGTCTTGAAAAGTGCTTTGCTTATGTAGGTGGTTTCATTAATGGTGTTGGTTTAGTACTTTGGTTGATGTGATGAGCTGTCTGTGTGTTGCTCGGAGGGACTTTAGTACCATAACGTCATTGGAAGTTCCATTTTTCGTCCATTTTCTTTCCTGTCTGTAGTTGGATTGTTTATTGTCAGCACAGTCTTTTGAGTGCTGAAGGCTTTGGCTTGCACTTGCATGTTTTAATTGGGGTGTGGATGTTCACATAGGTTTCCAAAAACTTTTTAACGTTTGTTTAGAAGAGTTTTTGCATTGGGCATGGTGTTAATAGGGTAAGAGATGAGTTCAAGCTTCACGTTGTCCATGGAGAAGGCTTGGAAGGATATGAAGGTTTGGTATTCTGCTTTGTGTTGGCCTTGGTTTTTTGATAGGGTATTGAGCTGGGAGATAGTGATTGCAAAGTGGTCGGTTGAGCCCAGGGGTATGGGTAGTTTGCATTGGAGTGTTGGTGATGTTGAGACCACAAGGTCGATCATGTGGCCTTCAAAGTATGTTGATTGTGTTATATGCCAAACCACTTTGGAAATTCAATGGTTGCACTCTCTGATTAAATATTTGAAGGTGAACTCGTATTTGGTATAATAATATTCGCATGCCATCTCATCCTTCTCAATCACCTTGCCATGGTCTGATTTCTATGTGTGGTGCCATTTGTGAGGAATTGGATTTTTAAACTATGCAGGAGAGACTACAATCTTGATGTGAGCTATTACTGATCTGCCATAAGGTCCAAATTATTTAACCCACAGAGATAAACCTTTTTTGTGAGGAATTCCTGGTTTCTGATTGGTAGGCAGTTGGTCCTACTGAAAATAGTTGCTTTCAGACTTATAAACTTTATATCGAGGAAGAAAATCTTGAGTTGGGCAAGCCTTGAAAATGTAGCCGGACAGACCTCCACAAGCTAAGGAACTTGCCTGAGTTGTTCCACTGTAGATTTAAACTTCCCACCCAAAAGCTTATTGTGAAAAACTCCTCTAAGACAAAACTGTTAAGGTTGCATCCTTTTAAGAAAAGACGGGGTGGGCTCCTTGTTTCATATTTAATTTTTAAATTTTGCAAATGGGATTCATGTCCTATTACTGTAAGGAAAAACCTTATATATTTTAGTTGTAGGTTGGAGAAACATGCCCCTATACACCACTGCCATACTTTACAATTTATTAGGGGACCTGCACAATGATAGTTGACTTTTCAGAGTGATAGGCAACTTGGAAATAAATAGAGTTGTCCATTTCAATAGAATAGGTGTATCTGACACATGGTTAGCAGGCCACGACACTGTACACATTACAAACCTCAGATCTACAGAGAAATGTAAGGGGAGACTGGAGGAACTTTGTAAAAATTCTAGATTTACATTATTCTAGTGTGAATATGCCCTATGTTCTCACCTCAGATATTCCTAATTGATCAATGCTATTCCTGTTCAATTTAATGTTAATCTGATCTTTCTAATTTCTGATGTTACTGAAAATAAATGAAATAATAAATTCCAGCTAGGTGAAGCAGTTGTCATGGCAGTCCGCTATGACTTCCTATTTAAGCATTAAGACTGAGCATTCCTGCACTCCTTCAATCTGTGTTGTTTTCTCTTTCAGGACCACCTTTCTAATCATCTTGTTTTCTCAGTATCTACGCAACGTTCCAGTGCCCATGCCAACATATAGCAAAACTAAGAAATGCCACTTCACGATGATCAACCTCTTTCAGATCTTCCCAGTGAGTGCCCTTTGAGTTAATATACATCCTTTTTTAAGGAACAGTGCAGTCTTGGCTATGACACTGTATTCTATGTCATGGCATTTCTTCAGCATGGGTCTATAAAAGATTAAAACATACACTTTGATTCCAATTTTATTTCATATTGACATATGAAAGTATTCCTAGGCCTCAATAAAAGAAAGACAATTTACACGTTCTTTACCAGTCACTTAATTTCTGGGTTTTGTAATTATATACTTACTTTGACAATGTAACGGCAGCTACTGTGCTGAATGCAGTAATTTTGTAGGTCAGTATTTCGAATATGATATAATGTCATACAACTGTAGCTGGGTGTGCTAAGAACGGTTATTACAATCAACATGCTGAATTTGTAAAAGTGAAAAAAAATCCATTTCGGCTATGTGGCAGATGTCAAGACTTTTAGCCTTATTTAGAGTTGAGCACATATTGAACGGGGTGAAGTTATACTGGCAGCAGTGATCGATTGGGATACAAACCTGCTAAATCTGTGATCTAATTTGAGGATTAAGTGCAGGATCATGCTAGCCAAAAGCATACAATAGTAATAAAGCACACATCTGGAATATGTAGGCTGATGTTTGTAGCTCTAGAAGTAATGACCCAAAACCTTTAGCCTTTTTAACTGAATGGTAGAGCTGCTACTGTTTTTCTTGCATATATACTTCGTGTAATTGTTATGGTCTCTTATCTTAAAAACTTATGATCCTTTGCACGTTTTATGAAAGTACTTTCATTAAAAGAAATTGAATTGTACATTTATATAACCCATCCCCATCCAAGAAGCAATGGGACTGTACACAGTGACTGGGAGAGATACAAAAAAGGGTGATATGTGCAGCTATCTTATGTAGAAGTTGAGGGAAGGTAATGGGAGTGAGTAGGTAGAAGGATTTACATTAATTAAAACTGATTACTTATTTTTGCTACTGTCTTTCATCCCTTAACTTCAGTTTTTTCCTGAATATTGGAATTACCAATTACAACCTATAGATAGTTACAAGAATCCTCTTGTGGAGACACCAGTGATCCAGGTTATTTAAGCAAAGCATTGTCTTTGTGCTTCGTCGATCTCCATCTTTGTACCCTGTGTTGAAACTTAAAAACAAAAAATCACCTTGCCCATCTCAAACACAGATCCGTAGCTGGATTTCTATGACTCTTTAAAATAGAGTGGCATGTCTCTTCTCAGTGGAGGCAAGATCACCTTAAATATTCCAAGTTTAATTTCCCAATCTATCCTCACCCCTTCCATAGATTCCCCCCTCCCTTATGTACTGAAACTCAATTTTCTGGAACTTGTTGTGCTTGATAAATAAGTACAGGAACATTTAATAGCCAGTATTTTTCTGGCGCAATTACATTTTTGTCTTCATGCACATTCACACTTGGCATCTCTTTGAAGTGGGCACCGCCAATGAGGAATTGGCGGAGCATTGTCTATGAGCGAACAAGAGAGACTTCCGTCTTTATCTCCGTACAATACCTGTCCTCCTTAGAGGTCTGAGTGCGTATATCCATGCCCAGCTCTGTTTCATAACTGTGAAATCCCAGCATTGGAGGGAAATTGTACTTTATGTGAAAGGGAAGTTCAGTCCTGTAAAAATAGACAGAGGACTGTCTCCATCTCAAGTGAAATAACCTCAAATGGATGGGAGGATATGCTAACCTCTGTTATTTTAATCAATGCTGTCTAGCTGCAGAATTTACCCTTACGGATTGGGCTTGTTCAGTCCCAATGCCTGTATTTGCTAAGATACAAAACTGTGGCAATTGTGGATAACTTTTGCTGATGGAACTGGACAGACACCAATAACTGGTCTAAGCCATTGAGGCGCCCTGATGTGAACAACCTTACTTGCCTGGTTTAAACTATGCTGAATTACTGATCAAAGTATAGAATATACTGTGCCAATTGATTTTTTTCTTTCTGATTGAATAGGTACTTTTCGGACTTGGCATCTCTTGGCTGGTATGCTTTGTCCTGACTGTTACCAATGCCTTTCCTTCAAGCCCACAAAGTTATGGATACTTGGCTCGAACAGATGTGAAAGGAGATGTCCTGTCGGAAGCTCCTTGGTTTCGTTTTCCATACCCAGGTACAGAATCAGTCTTTCTACTCTAAATGTTTTTTTTACAGTCTATTCATTATAGTGTTACCTGTGCAGCCTTGCACATTTTGTACTGAATTAAAAGCTTCATATTAATTGGGTACTGTGTTTCATTGGAGCAACAGGAGAGCTACTCAAGACATTGAATAATGTTGATAAAGCAATTATAGTTTAACAAAGAGATTGCGAGGGCGTGGCCTGGCACCAGCCAAGCTGGCTGCGTAGAGTGAGAGCTCCGCCGGAGCCGCTGCGAAAGCCCGTGAAATCCGTACAAAATCCTGCAACGGGGAGAATCAAGAGCCGATCGAGGTAACCGAAGCGCAGCCCGGAGGCTGCGAACTGAAAATAAGGCTTGGGGACGGCAATCCTGGTGTGTGACGGAGCGAGGCCTGTGCGGCCGCGGGCCCGTGAAAGCGGCGAAGGCGTGGGGCGGAGTCGCGTTGCCGAGACGCCCAGAGTCGGAGCGCGCGGCCTGGGCCCAGGAGACGGGAGAAGTGCGGTACGTGACTCGGTCTCGGAGTCAAACCGCGAGGCGGGAATCCCGTGTAAGATACTGTGCAACCTTCCCGGAGCCAGACCGGCGTGCACCCGCAGTGACGCCCGGCCCAACTCGGATTCCCTGGAGACACGGCCAGTGTTGGAGAGGAGTGATCGTGGCCGATAGGAGCTGCGACGGAGCGCCAGGCGGCGGGACGCCACCAGGGTCCCCTGAGAGGGGAACCACCGTTGAGGTGAGCGGTGGGAACAGTGCACACCTACGACTGGGGGCTCCATAGACCGAGAGGGGAGCTGGCCAAGAGATCAAGTATGCCGGTGGGATCTGGACGTAAGGGGAGTCCTGCACGTGCTGATCCGGGAGAAATTCGTGCTTCACTGCCGCCAGGCGCGGTTGACCCAGCCCTCAGCCATTACCGGATCCTCGCAAGCGAGTACGCACTGCAGGCGGCGACGCAGACTGCAATAAAGGCAGATCGGTGACCCAGAGTAGATCCCGAGGATACAGTCGCTGCCTGGTGGAGGTGAATCCACATTTGAGAGGTGGGTGCATAGCCAACCAGCGGAGTGAGTGGGGGTGCGACTAGCTACCCCCTATACACATTTAGTCCCACCGCACGATCACCAATGACCACAGGGGGCCTGGAGGCAAAAGAGGGACATCTCCTCCGCTTCTCTAACAACGATCGGAGTGTGATTCAGTCGAGGCTCCTCGGCTACCCTCAGCGACGGCTGGACGGGACCACAAGAAGCCGTACGCCGTTCTCGGACAGACCGATAACTATGAATCGGACCATGACGAAACCGAAGGGCAATCCTCCTTCAGTACAATCGAACAGACTGGATAAGTATACGGTCCCGCGGCCAGGGGCATCTGACAATGGAGTGCAGGGCAACAAGGAGGGGGCGGAAGAGCCCTCCATGGGAGCAATCATGGCGGCCATCCAGGCCCTGGGGACAACCCTGGAAACTAAAATAGACAAAGCCAAGATCGAACTAAACCTGATGCGAGCAGACATGCACAAAACCACTGAACGTGTCACCACGGCGGAAAGGAACATCACGGAGCTGAAAACCACAACGCGTAAGCTGGAAGAACGGGTACAACAACTGACGCACCAACATAAACAAATGGCACTGAAGCTCGAGGACCAGGAGGGGAGGGCCCGCCGCAACAACATCCGAGTGGTGGTTGTCCCGGAGGGGGCGGAAGGCCCGAGCATGGATCTCTTTCTTGAGGACATTATACTCAATCATCTTAAGCCCAAAAGACTCTCCACCTACTTTATGGTGGAGAGGGCACACAGAGCACCGATACCTCCGCCGAGACCAGGGGCTACCCCAGAACTATCATTGCAAGGATCCTGAACTATAGGGACCGAGACGCTATACTACAGGCGGCTAGGGTCCATGGTGACCTTTTATATGTCAACTAGGTCGTCAGGTCCTTTCCAGACTTTACCCTGAGGGTGAAACAGGAGAGACGAACATTCGACGGGGTGAAATGTGCCTTGCGAGAATGGGGAATGAAATATATGATGCTCTTCCCAGCAAAACTCAGGGTAATACAGAATGACAAATCCTGGTATTTCACTGCGCCAGCGGAGGCTCAGCAATGGTTGGAATAGGGGTGTCCTCAGAAACGTAGCCGGTGCAGGGAGGACTCTGGAAGAGGAAACCGAATTGGCAAAGGGTCATCCCTGGCATGGAGAGCGGAGGACGAGAGCTCAGAGACTAGATCGAGGGGGTCACGTTCAAGAAGTCCATCCACCGAAGCGGCGAAACCTGGGAAGGAATAGACACTGGCTGATTTCCAGAGATTGGGCACGTTAACGACGCGGGATTGCAGGTACAGACTGTGACCATTTGAGGGTGCAAGGAGACCGACCAAACCGGCCAGCCAAGTGTGACACCCTATTACGCAGTAACATTGACTTGAACAATATAGCGTTACCGAATGTTGAGGGGCTGGAGTGGGGCTCCGGGTGGGGAGTATTGACTGGTGGTGTCAGCCAGCTTCACCCATGCCAATTCTGTAGGACTTTTTCAGGGGGGGTGCCACAAGGCGAGAGGGATATCAGATCACTCACCAGTAGAGGTACAGATGCAGGGGCCAGTGCGGGACAGGACGCTTCCGCCGAGATTGGATCCCTTTTTGTTCAAAGATCAGGAGTTCAGGGATCGCTTTGAGGAGCGTACGGAACAGTATTTCACCGAGAATGCGGGCTCTGTCCGTTCGGACTGTATACTATGGGAGGCATACAAGACGGTGGCCAGGGACTTTGTGCAGGCGACAAGTGGGATCTAGCGGAAAGAACAGCGGGCGAAATGTGACGGCTTGGAGCGAGAGATATTAGCTCTCGAGCTAACACAGAGCACTGACCAAGAGGAAGACTCTAGGCGTAAACATAGACTTAGATTGAAGCAAAAAGAGCTTAGAGACTTAGAAGAAAACACTGCGCGCACTCGTGCAATTGCTACACAACGGAAAATTTACGATCTGGGGGATAAGGCCAACAAACAGATTGCGTGGTTAGAAAGGAGGGATGAGTCCAGGAATTGGGTGTCTGAAATTAGAACCGAAGAGGGCCTGCAGGGTGGGTCAGGCACGGAGATCTCAGAAATATTCGCTAGCTACCACGAAAACATTTACCAGTCACAGACTGCACGGGGTGGAGGAGTGCGATGAACTGCTAAAAGACATGACACTGCCGACGGTTGGGGCTGACGATAGGGCGACGCTAGACTCGGAGATAAACGTAGAGGAAGTGGAGGGCGCCATAAGGGACCTGCAATCAGGGAAGGCGGCAGGCCCGAACGGGCTCCCAACGGAATTGTTCAAGTGTGTCGCGGGACAGCTCGCCCCGCACATGCTCAATATGTTTCTGTGGGCAAGGGACGAGGGTCAACTCCCAGAAGACTTAAGAATGGCGACGATAGTGGTCATTCATAAAAAAGGGAAACCTCATGACCTATGCAGCTCGTACAGACCTATCTCCTTGCTAAATTTTGAAGCCAAAGTACTGGCTAAGGTAATTGCTAATCGGCTGAGTCTAATCATACAATCTCTAATCCACCCGTACCAGTCTGGTTTTATGCCGCATTGGAGCACTAGGCTCAACTTGCGACGCCTCTATGGGATCATGCACGTGACCCAAAAACAACTGGAAGTGCCAGCTGCCCTCTTATCACTCGATGCACGGATGGCATTTGATAGTATTGAATGGGCTTACTTATTTGCGGTTCTAAAAAAGGTGGGAATCGGCACAAATCTACAAGGGTGGATACGCTTACTCTATACCGCTCCGATGGCATGAGTCAGAGTCAATGGGACCACATCTAGACCCTTTGCACTCCACAGGGGCACACGTCAAGGGTGCCCGTTATCACCAATGCTCTTTGCACTGGCATTGGAACCACTGGCAGTCTGGATACGAGGAGACCCGGTGGTGAGGTGTATAGACTCAGATGGGGGCTGGGAAGACCGTATCTCTTCATATGCGTATGATATCCTGCTCTTGCCCACAGACCCAGACAGACATTCCATAGACTCATTCACATTATTCAATCCTTCGGTTCATATTCTGGTTATTGTATAAATTGGGATAAATCTCTGGTCTTCTCGCTAGCGGGAGAACTGCTAAACCTGACCTCGGTCTGTTCTGAGCTAATAAGGAAAGAGTCGTTCAAGTATTTGGGCATATGGATTACGAGGTCCGAGGACAAGTTCATACGATTGAACTTGCAGGCACAACTTGACAGATTGAGGGAGGACACGGCGCACTGGAAGCGACTGCCTGTCTCCCTTATGGGCAGAGCAGTCCTATTTAAAATGATGGCACTCTCACGCCTGTTGTATGTTGTTCAGAACACTCCATATCAAATACAAGAGACATTCTTTAGGACAATAGAGTCTGAGCAGAGGCTACTGTTATGGGGGGGGGGGATCCCCCTGAATTGCTTTACGGAAACTGCAGAAAGGAGTGTATGACTGGGGATTGGCCGTTCCGGATCTTCGGAAATATTACTGGGCCTCGCAACTTATAAACATTAATGGTTGGGTATTTTCCCCGCTGGAGGAGCCGGCGTATAGGGTTGACCGACTAATGATGGGCAATGGCAATTATTTAGCCGAGCTATACCGGAAAGGGAGAAATATTACACACCTGCCGGTGATCAAAATATGGCGGAAAGCCACCAGAATGACGGGCTGGGAGAATAGGCTCACTGAACAGACACCTTTGCGGGTGGGGGACCAACTGAAAGAGCTGCACCGCTTCCGGAAGTGGGGCCTTATAGGAATTGACTCATTAGGAGATATCTGGAGGGGAGGCAAGATGATCGAGTTCGACAGATTGCAGAAGGAATTTCAAATGGGAGGAGGGGAGTTTCTCCGCTACCGACAACTAAGGCATGTCATCTGCAGGAAGGAACCTCAATACCAGAATACTCTCTGCTTGAGGACAGACTCCTCCTAGATCCCATGATAGATAAGGCGACATCACTCACATATCAAAAGCTGGTTAATAACTCTCCTCTCCGGACTATATGGGACCGTTAAGGGAAGCCTGGGAATCAGACATTGGTCTCCTTGAGGAGGGTGATTGGGCTGAGGCCCTACAGAGCCCCAGGGAGATAGCTATTAGGGCACGCTTCCGACTGGTCCAACTCCGCATTCTTCATAGATCCTATGCCTCGCAAACGATCCAATTTCGGATCGGCCATTGTATGTCTGAGGAGTGTGCGAGTGGCTGTGGAGAGAAAGGGTTGTTCTTCCACATAGTGTGGGGCTGCCCCATAGTCCAAAAATATTGGGAGAGCCTGTCCCGAGTCATGTCTACAGTGGTGGGAGAGCCGGTGTTGACGGAACCGAGGTGGCATATCCTAGGAGTAACTGGAGAGATAACGTGGCCGCAATGGGCCAAGACCTGGCTGGCACTGGCAGGAGGGGTGGCCAAACGCAATATTGCCCGTGCATGGGGATCTGGAGACGCCCCCTCTGTTAAAGCCTGGAAAAAAGATATGGACTGGTGCTTCAGGGCGGAACAATCAGTGTATCAAAGCAGGGGCTGCCCGCGCAAATGGGAAAAGATATGGGGTGCATGGGCAAAATGCAGAGGACTTTGGACAGAGGAAAGTGGGTCACTTACAAGCCTCTTTGGACCCAATGGTGGAGCGATACCTCCCGAGAGAGCAATAATGGCAGCAGCAAACTAGTAGATCTCAATGCACGAGACAGCAGGGGTAATAGGTACACATGTAAACTTCTGTGACTCTATAATGTATGTATGATGCATATCTGAAGTATGTTTTTTTTGTTTGAATAAAAAGACCTTAAAATAACAAAGAGATTGCATACTTCTGAGCTGGGTGGTGCCATTTACCGAATTTCTCACACACCCTTTGGGAATGCTGTCTGGCTGAGGACCAGAAAACCATAAAGGCATATTTCAGCTTTTATGTGTAGCCTTCAGTCCAGACGCCTTGGCCAAATTGTAGCCCAAACCTTTACTACCATTCAAGCCAAGTCAAAGCTATACGTTTTCAGTTTGGAAATTAATTCATCTTCCTAGCTTCCCATCCCTGGCTCCTGGGCAGATGTCATCCCAATCTTCAGTCCCATTCTCTTGTCCTTTGCTCCTGTTCATCAGGAGCAAGGGTTATTCAAGTGCCTCAATGCACCATACAAGACTAAAGTTAGCAGAAACATTCTCTATTATGAAGGTCGAGACAAAGCTATATTTTTTCAGTTTGGAAATTAATTCATCTTCCTAGCTACCTACCCCAGGCTCTTGGGTGAATGACCTCATACTCTTCTGTTCCATTCTCTAGCCCTTTGCTCCTATTCATCAGGAGCGAGAGTAATTCAGGTGCCAAGACTAAAGCTTGGGCCCAAAGTAAAACCCTGCATGTCTTAGTAATGGAAAAAGCAAGCACTTTCACAGTGTCCTCTGCAGTCACAGCAACAAATGAACAGAATGGTCCCTGGCATCCTGGAGAAATATATGTACACATGGATTTAACCTGACATTTTTGGTTGATTTAACAATTATATTAAGGGTTTCACACAATAATGATAATATGAAAAACAACTTGGCAGTTCTGGTACTTACACATTCTTGAGACTCAAACATCTGTATGAAAAAGATTTGTGAAGTGTCTATGACCAAAATAATCCAAATATGCAATTTGAAATTTTTAACATTTATAGAAATGACTGTGGAAGAAAGAAAACAATAAAAGATAGAGGAAAAGAGAGAAAGAGAGAAAGGTAGGAAAAAAGAAAGAAGGAAAAGCAGTGTCAAAGATACAGAGCTTAAGCATAAAATTATATATGTAGTTGAGGAAGAATGAAAAAAATATAAAACAAATACATCAGATGTTATTAGAAAAATGACAGTATCAATGAAGTATTTCATGGAGGTTTGAGCTGGCGGCAGTAGTCGAAGTTCCAGTGGTTAATGAAGATATGAATGTGGTAGCAAGTCGCCAATCAGCCAGTGCTCTAAGATGTATGCCGGGTCACGTCTATCTCTGTACCACCACTTATTCAGGACTAAGAGATGTTAAGCGGCATATTAGGACTGTATGTCAGGGGTAGCTATCCCTCCACAATATGTTGATTGAAAACATGTATTTAGAGCAACTTTAGTGGCACCATCAGCCCAGAGGAAGTGATTCAGCGCTGTATTAATCTGACGGAACCAAGCGGGCGAGATCGGGAAGGGGTGGTTCTGTAGCTGATATAAGAGACAGGGAAGAGAGACCATCTTGAAGATGGTCGATCTCCCGAGGATAGAGAGCGGCAGGCGTGACCACTATTTCATCTCGGCCTGTACTTGCACCCACGTGGGGGTAAAATCTTTCTCCCAGGATATAGGCTGAGAAGCCGACAGATACTCCCCCAGATATTTGAACCCTATCGTGGCTATCGTTACCTCCTTTGCCCATGTACCCATTTCTTTTATACCCCCCAATGGCCAGAGGGTCGATTTACGGGTATTCATGTAGAGCCCCAGGGTCTCTCCGAATATCTGCATTATACGAAGCCTCGGTCCTGTCCTGTTTGGGTCAGTAATGAAGAAGAGGACATCATCTACGTACAATGCTGTACAGTCTGAAATCCCTCTGGACCACTCGAAACCTCTGACCTGTGCATCGATTCTGACCCAAGATGCCAGTGGTTCCATGGCCAGTGCGAATAAGTATGGGGACAGGGGGTATCCCAAAGGGTGCCACGACCAATAGGAAAGGCATGGGTGACCAAACCCACCACCCGAACCGAGGCCGTAAGGTCTGTGTATAACAATTCTACATATGATATATAACGGGGCCCAATATTTAAACATTGTCGGAGGCAAAGAGGTATGTCCAACTCAGCGAGCCAAATGCCCCGTCGATGTCAGCTAGTAACAATGCTGCCGGGCCGTCTCAGTGATCAATCGCTGCGATGGCATTGTGAACGCTTCGGATATTATGGCGTGTAGCACAGTGGGGCATGAAGCCTGCTTGATCTGGATGTACTAGGTCCGCCATACATGGTAGAATGCGATTTGCGAGTGCTTTTGCCTGCAGTTTGGCCTCAACATTCAGCAGCGATATGGGGCGATTAGATGTGTGTTGATCTGGAGGTCAGCCCGGTTTAGGGAACACTGCAATTTCAGCCTGACTCCAGTCTGGTGGGAGTCTTTCCAAATCGAGGGCCGCATTTACCACTGCGAGGTAGTGGGCACCAAGCAGAGGCTGGAATATTTAAAAAAAATTCGTACGGGAAGCCATTGGGGCCTGGCGCCTTACCTGTGAGCAAATCCACTAGGGCTGTGCCCAGTTCCTCAATAGTAAGGAGATTATCTAATTCTGCGCTCGCCGAGTCGGTCAACGCCTTCGGAGGTAAGTCATCAAGAAAGCGTTGTATAGTGGATTCGGGTTGGACTTCTCTAGGGGGGTATAATTCAGCATAGTATACTGCGAAACTAGATGCAATTTGAGACGGATCGGTGAGCACCTTACCGTCTGAATCGCGAATGCCAGGTGTGTGAGGCGGGTGAAGCGCGTGCTGAGACAATCAATGTAATAGTGTGCTTGATTTGTCCCCCCAATGGTATATTCTGCTGCGGGAGGCCTGCTTGGCCTCGTCCAGCAGTGCTCCAGCATATAGTTGTTGTGTATGGAGCAATTGTTGGTGAATCTGTTTCCCGTCCTCCCACAATAGGTGATTTTGACAACAGTGGTTTGATTTTGGTTTCATGCACACATTTATCAATGCATACATCGACTTTTTCAATATTAACTCTTTAATTAAATTAACATTTGTTTGTTTAGGAATATTTGAGAAGTAATTTTCAAGTACAAATTGGGAAGCATGAGTATCTTCCATAAGCAAGAATTTTGGAATAATGCTCAAATGCTTTATTTGCTGTACAAAAATATTTAGCATCAACCAAAAGAATATTACTGATGCTTAATGTAACAATCATGTTTCGTTCAAACTTTGTTGTGACTAGATAAGACATCATCTGAGAAGATATAAAATATACATAATTTAAAGATTTGATTTCAGCTAACAAGCATATGTATGGGGCATTTGAGGTAGACCGTTTTTGTAAAACATGAAATAACAAGTGGCTCTTAAATTAGGTTTATTTGAATGATAATTATTAGATAATGATGTCTCTTCGGGTTTATTAATATGAACAAAAATCATAAGTAAGCATTCAGAGTTGTAAAATGAACCATCAGATAAAAGGGAATTATTAGAGCATCTACTCCAATTTGATTTCCATACCCAATTATGATCAATAGATCTTATCGCAGGAGCATGGTTGACAATAGATATAGATCCTCTTTCTGATTTGCTAAGGTTTGCAGTAATAGATTTCAAATTAAAGATGTAATCAATTTGTGATAAAGAACCATGTGGGGATGAGACAAAAGTATATTTTCTGGTACTAGGATTGTGAATTGTTCATGAATCAAAAAGCGCTCTAGAGTTGAATGCACTTGTGAATGCTTTGTGTGATCTAGGACAGATTTCTACTATTTCTTATCAAGTAACAGATGAAAACTGCTGATTACAATCACCAGTGATACTGAAATGTTCATTGTCAACCAAGGCCACTTCAAATGCAGTATTATTCCACAAAGTTGGATCATTGCGTTCTGGTACATATTGATACATATTGATTTAAGATGGTTAAATGACATTTTTTAATAAAGACATCTTAGAGGAACCATCTACAATCATCGTCCTTCTCCCTGAAAGCGCACTTATTGCTGCTGAGCCTACGCCGTCTTCTTTTACTCCCTTGTGGCCTGTTCAAGCTCTGTTCAATCTTGGCCCCTGCTGGCCTTCTCCCCTCTGTAGTGGGCTGCCACTCACACCTGTAGTGAGTGGAAGGGTAGAACTAGAACCCCAGACGCTAAGGAGATTTGATCTACCACAAGGTGTCATACATAAATACAATAATGGGGAGCGAACATGTGCTGGAAAAAAACAAGTGCCACTCCCGCAAACCACAGCAACATTTCAACCAACTTCGATTGACAGGATGCTCCAGAGGGCCATAGGTGTGGTGACCACAGAAATTGAATTAACCGAAAGGCGGCTATCGTTAACCCCGGACATAGACTTTCCCTTGATTGATCTTGGTGCCTCGCGAACCTCACCAGCTTCGGCCATTAACTCTTCCAAGCCACAGTCAAGGGATCGTGCAATGGTCTATGAAACATCTAGCACTGACCCGCATCCAGAGGCTGCTCCCCCAGGCCCGTTAAAAAAGGGAAATCTAAACCTGCTGCGAGATCGGGGACAAAACGCGAGAGATTGGGGAGGGAGGGCTAGGTGGTTGTTCACCAATAGCCATAGAGCACCCAGCATGGGTGACCAACCTGGTGGTGGATTTACAGGTCCAAGTTAGGGCTATTGTGAAGGACGAGCTTAGTTCTTTGATAGCACGGGTGGACAAGCTTGCATCCCTGTTTGAGTCCTGGGTAGGCAACAGAGAAGCAACTTTAAGGGGGGCTGAGTCTGCTAATTACCAGGTAACACAAGCTGCTCCCCCCAGTACCAGGTTGGACAACCCACCCGCAAACAAATTGATTTCCTTTACACCCCCAAATCAGATTAATCTGGAGGCTCCAAACAAAAGTAGGGCCAATCCAACAATGCAAATAGCATATGACAACACGCATCGTCAGGGGCCAAGTCACGGGGTGGAGGCTGTAAACAAAAGTAGGGCCAATCCAACAATGCCAATAGCATTTGACAACAAGCATCATAAGGGGCTCAGTTACGGGGTGGGGGAGGGCTTGTTCCATGTGCAGAAACCAGCGGGGAGAGGCCAGCCTTGCCTTGTATCAATCTTCCATCTGCCTCAACACCGTATGTCATTATCCTAACGGGAGTACCACAGCTCAGAAGGGGGCAAAGGGAATCACACCACGAATTGAAGAACAAATGTATGTTTTGGCTGGCTAAGCAGAGGCAATCTTCTTATAAAGATGTAGGCGAAATTCTTTTGACATGCAGGGGTGGCTGGGTGGGTTGGAGGCCGAAATATTTGCAAAGGGATTGCATTGTGATTAATTTCAGAAACCCACTGGTCGCACAAGTTCTCCTGGACAGGAGCCCTCACAGGCACAAGGGGCATAAGGTCTTTTCCGCTAGGTTACTTTTATCCTCTAAGGCGAGACCCACAAACCAGAAAGCAGAATGGTCACGAGGTGGGGATGTGGGACCAGAACAATCAACCTATTAGTTTGGGTCAGGATCATCCCAGCCCGTTATTTTTTAACCTACCACTATTTAACAGATTTGGGGCCCTAAAGTCAGTGGACTGACTCGATCCTGCATGGCACCCAATTGAGAAATTCCACCGTCAGAAGGAGCCCTTGGGGAGCGTTATCCAGCGGGGGGAGTTCTTTCAACAGAGTGTGCCACTTAGGTGGGATGTGGATCAGGGGAAGGTGTGCGTTGACTAAATGGGAGGAGCCGATAGAGACCATTGGCACAGGGCTACAATAAGCCGACCCTCACCTAATCCACCCCAAAAAGACTATGCAGGCTCTTCATCCTCCCACATGGGTGGCCCCACAATCCCCATCCCCCACACTTGATAAAAGTGCTGCTAGTATTGGTTCAAGGTCATTGGGGGTGGAGAGGACCAGCCCTCCCCAACATGAACATGGTCCACTAACGACTCTTGGCCAGTTTCTAAACTTAGATAACTGTTCTGGCCCATCCAGGCTGCGGGTTTTATCCTGGAACATTGCTGGACTCACCTCTAAGCTGGATAACCCTGAGTGGGGGGTATTTATAGATCATTATGAGATCTGCATGTTCCAGGAAACCTGGGCTAGAGTGGACACGCACAGATTAGGCTATGCGTCGTTTGGTGTAGCCGCCACTTTCGGGGGAAAGGGAAGGCACTCAGGGGGGCTCTGTATCTGGGTTGGTTCGCATTTGGGCTGTGTAGCTAAACAGATAGAGGCATCTTCAAGTGATATCCTTTGTATTTTCCTGATTTTCCCCTTAAAGGTCAGAATTGCCCTGGTCAATGTTTATTCTCAACCAGTTGTCTATAGTCCAGAGTCAACGACTCTTGACCAACTGACCGCCTTTTTATCCACCGTACCTGATAACTTCTTGGTGATTCTTGGTGGTGATTTTAATTGCCAGTATGAGCCCTTCGATGGCTTGAATGGAGGTAACACCAATGAAGAGGATCTACAGTGGTCCATTCCAGAGCCCAATATTAAGCCAACCAGGGCTTGGACTCCATTGGTGCTCCAGATGAACACCCTTACATTGAACCATTCATTAAGGGCATGTAACGGTCGCACAAAATCTGACACACTGGGGAATCACACCTTCAATAGAATAGGACATGCCTCCAGCCTAGATTATATCTTGGTAGACACAAAATCTTGGCATAGGGTGATAGATTTTAAGATTGTGCCCCATCATGATATTGACCATAATGCTCTTATTCTAGAGGTGGTCTCGCCATGTGCCAAGAGCGCATCTGATTTAAAATCCCCACCTGACACCAGATTAACACTCACTAATTGCAGAAAGAGAGTTCGATGGGGGGATATTTGCCAATCCCAGGAAAAGCTGTCCTCTCTATCTTAAACCATTATCCCATTCCTTATGGCCATGAATCAATCTATTCTGACCAATGGCTCTTCTCTTTCTCTCTCACAAATTGCTGAGAACCATCAAGTTTTTAACCACCACTATGGCTAATATTTTTTACACCAATAAAAGGGAACACAAAAAATCACGACACCCTTGGTATAGCGATAGTTGCCGCATGGCCAAGTCAGCTCTCATCTCTGTATCAAGGTCAAGGATAGGCTGCTAATCAGAGAAAAAAGGGCAGCCTATAAAAGCACCATGGATAAGGCAAAAAGAAAGATGGGAATGTGACACGTGGGATACCTTGAGAAGCGCCCTATGTACCCATGATATGAGGACCTTCTGGAATGTGGTAAACATGGGCTGCTCTGAAGGCAAACAGGCAATAGAACCCAACATAGGAGCGGATGTGTGTAAGGCACACTTTGTGTCCCTCTATTTAAGGGTAGTGGGCAAGGATAGTGCAACTGGTAATGAGTTCTCCCCCTGTCAGATAATTTGCTCTGAGGCTTAGGTGATTACCCTTAAGGATATAACTGATGCCCTGAGCAAAGTAGCGCCATCTAAAGCTCTAGGGCGTGACAAGATCCCCGGGGACCTCTTACGCAGTGAACCTACTATCTGGGCCCCCTATTTGTGGACACTATTTAATGCCATCTTACAAGGAAAGTTGATTCCCGCTACCTGGGCAGGTGTGGAAATTACACCAATCTATAAAAAGGGATCACCACTCCTTCCCTTAAGTTATAGACCTATAAGCCTCATTGATGTTAGCCAAAAAATATTTGCCCGCGTGCTGCTGGGGCGACTCCAGAGCTGGATGGAGGAGCACAATGTCCTTAGCCCTTTCCAAGCTGGGTTTAGAGCGAAGATGTCCGCAACAGATCACATTTTTAGGTTACAACTTTTACACTGGAAAACAGTGTGTATAGAGGGTGGCAGTCTCTATTTAATATTTGTGGATCTAAAATCCGCGTTTGACCTGGTGCCGAGGGACAAACTGTGGGCTATTCTATTGGATTTGGGGGCTCCAGCTTATCTTTGCCACCTGCTGAAACGACTTCATGAAGGCAATTTTGCCCAAATCAGGTTTGGCAAACATGGAGAACTTACTGCCCCGATACCTGTAGACAGAGGTGTATGTCAAGGCTGTGTCCTGGTCCGACCCTTTTCTGTCTTTTTATTAATTGACTAGTTGAGGCCTTGATTGCAAGGAAGGACATAGATGCCCCTAAGTTGGCGAGCCGCAAAGTACCTGCTATGATGTTCGCAGATGACACTCTCTTGCTTTCTAAAACACTGATGGGCATTCAGAGGGCCCTTGACAACATTTATGCTTTTTGTAAGAACAGGGAGCTGGAGATTAATCTACAGAAAACCAAATACATGGTGTTTAATGCAAGTAAGAGCACTCTGCCAAATCCTCGCCTAGAAGGCAGACCTCTTGAGAGGGTGTCCGTTTATGAATACCTTGGAATTACGCTTACGGAAAAAATGGACTGGGGTGCTCAAATCAAGAAAGCTAGCCTAAAGTCGGCCCAGACAATGGGGGGCCTGGCAAAGGTATTCAGGAACTGCATCCATAAATCTGTTGGCCCGGTGGTTGAAATATACAAAGCACAAGCTAGGTGTGCTGCCCTATATGGGGCTGAAATCTGGGGTCACCGTCCATCTGGCACTATAGCAAAAATTGAGAACTCTTTTGCCAGGCAGCTATTTGGCCTTCCCCCTAGCTCCCCCCTTACACCGCTTCGTCTGGACCTTGGGGTTAGACCAATTGCAGACGAAGCCGCCCTTAGACCCCTCTTATTTTGGTGACGTCTGTGGGGCACCCCAGAACTGGCTGTAAATAGGGTAGAGTTGAGCGAGGTGTTGAGTTTACAGGGTGCGAGTAAACTACTGTGGTTGGCTTTCATTAGGGACACATTTGTGGCCATGGGAAGGGGCAATCTGTGGAACAATGCAGAATAAACCTGTCCCACAACATCTAGGAAGGACTTGATCTGGAGCTACAGGGAGTATAAACTTGCCCGCCTTCAGGAGAGCTCTATGTCTGGCACACTGACCACAGTGTTTTTAGAAATAAAAGATTAGTACAGACTAGAGCCTGTCCTGGATGATATCCAGCCGGCCCTTGCAAAGAAGTTATACCTGCAGTTCAGGCATGGGGCACTCCCGTTGCATGCTTTTACAAATAAATGGGCGGGCCCACCCAATTTGGGTTGTCCGGCCTGTAGCAATACAGCGGAGACGGAATACCATGTAATATTTTTCTGTCAAGGCTATAAGAAGGCGAGACATCGCTGGTTGATTCAGCTATGTAGAAACCTGGGAACCAAGCACTGCACAGAGGCTTTTAGGATACAGAAATATGACACCCACTTGCCTATTGTGTTTTCAATATCAAGTTTTTTATTCTCCCTGTGGTGCGTACATAGAGCTCTCTTGAAGATTAGCCCATAGGTTTTGGCTGACCACCCTATCATATTTTTTTTTAATTGGATCAGGCATATTTTTAACCTGTATGAAATGTTTATGATTCTTAAAGAAGTATTTTTTAACTATAACACGTTGTATACTTAGTTTTTTGTACATTTTATATTTGTGTACATTTTTAATGTGACCAGGAAACGATGGCCCTGATGTTAGCAACATGATCCCTGGTTCCTGGAAAAGGGCGCATGTTTATGCTGTTTGCACTTTTCTGTAGGCAATTACAATGGAGGGATATGGGGCCCGTGTCTGCGCCTATTTGAACTGCCCTGTGCTTTTTTCATCTTGTTACTGCTTTTGTATTGCACATGTATTGCACATACACTTTAATGAATCTTGTATTCGTAGGCCAATCCTAGGTCATTGGAGGTGGGCATGTGAAATTATAGGGTGTTTTATGGAATGTTAATGTGATGCACAAGCACTTTTGTGGCAAATTCTGCCCCCCAATTAGATTAACAAATTCCTTTTCATTTTCTTTATTTTTCTTTTAAATTTAATGTAATGTACTGTATTTGCACATGTACTTTTATGGTCAAAATGACCGAAATAAAGATTTTTTGATGATGATGATTGTTTCAGATTATTTAGTTCTAGTCGAAATATACTACAATATACATATTGGGCCATCAATAAAAATATTAGAATATTATCAGTAAGACATCCAGCATTTTAACATCACATGTGTCCTAGTTGTACATAGAGTTGTGCTAGCATAAAAGATGCCATGTTTTCAGATATAATATGAAATATTATAAATTGTATATAAATGATAAAAAAAGATATAAAAAGAAGCGATCCCTAAAAACAGAAGAAATATTAGTATGGATATATCTAACGCTGACCAAATGTAAAAGCGTATTACCATAAGGAGGTTGAGATACGAGTGAGAACAAAGAGGCATGCATTGTATTTATACTTTGAACTTGCTTCCATTAGATTTAGGGGAGGCACTGATGACTTTGTAGAATATATGAGTAAGCATGCTGTTCATATAGATGAATGTGTGCGTGTAGAGATCTACTAAGTACACGAAGACACAATAAAGCAGGCATATAGTGGCAAAAAGTTTAGGGAAATTTCAGTGAGAGAGGATGCGTGGCTTCCAAAAAGAAAAAGAAGGCCATTTGCTTCAGAAGTGGCAGGCAAATTAATGATCAGAGTGAGCTACTAGCTAAAAACAGTTCAAAGCAAAAATCAGTGGACATCAGCAGGTCTGGAAAATCATTTCAATTAGGATGGCTTCTTTCTGTGTGGGAACCCAGGCATATTCACATACACTTGTAGATTATGCAGCACTGAGAGTCTGGTGCAGTAAAACTAATTTACCTCATCTCAGAAAAGAAATATCAAGGGTTTCCAAACGCTCATTTAATTAACTATAGCATGAACCCATCACAAATCGCAGTGCATTCATTCCATCGTGTCAAGGCTCATAAATAATATTTATGTAGTGTGGGATTGATCTGGTAAAAAATAAGAAAAATCCAGATTTAACATTGAAATCCAAGAAAGGGTGGTCACTACATTCAGTGGCGTATTATATTACAAATAATCAAAGCACAATATTTCAATTAATGTGAATTGATTTGACATGCTGAGAAAATATATTTTCACATGCTTTTCTGAAAACAACATTGAGATGCAACCAGGCATCCATGTTAGAAATCATGAAAAGCATGTAAAGCTTTAGCAAGGCATGGAGTCATGTGCACTTAATCACAGCAGAATTCCTCACGGTTACTTTTAGATGCAATGCTTGGTTCTGCAATGGGTTTTTTTCCTTGATGACCCTGAAAGCACTTATGTGAACAGCCTTCTCCTTGGGCACCAGACCTGGTCGCTAACCTGCCACTTTTGCCAATATATTTTCTGTGTTATATCGACTAACCAACTGGATCATTTTTCTCTACCATTGACCAACCATCAGCAGCCACTAATTCATAATTACAGTAGTGCCATTGAAACCCCTTACATACCTTCTGGCAACCCCATATTTAGAGAAACCTGAAACATGTTGAATAATTTATTTAATTGAGTTTCAAAAGTTACCATGGGGTTTGACCAAAAATGCTGCTCCTCTCACCAAAATACACACATCAAAAAAAAAATTCAGATCTGGCTTGACAGTGCAGCTGTCGCCAGACCTTGTGTGATCATCAGAAAAAGAGGCAACAGAAGCGTTACTTTTCTTTTTTTTGGCAACGATTCTTTATTGGTATATCAACGTCATTTCAGTGTCAACAGAAGCATTACTGACAGAAGGGCGTTGGCTCTGCTCACATGTATATTTCCTTGAGTGCAGCATTTGATTGTGGAAAGGTTGGGTGCATTCACTGAAAAGGAGTACTTGGGTTGCAGATTTTCCTTTGTGAGGAAGCTTATACTCAGTACAGAAGGACTGAGTTGGTAATGGCACCAATTCAATGATCAAGGATAAAGGCCTGATCCATTTCTCATTCAAAGTTACTACAAATGTAGCAAGCCTCGCATATGTATTGTGAAAGGCATAGGTTAAATCCAGTATGGATTTAAAGGTGGATTGTTATCACACTAAGTTAAAGCACGTAGAGATGTATTGTTACCTCGAAGCCCAAAGATTATCACAGTACGCGAATGTTTTCGCTGAAGAAGATTTGCACTGTGATATTCCTTGCTAGCCCTTCTTAGAAGGTGAACTTTTTTCTCTACTGTAATTTTATACATGTGTAATTGTATGCCTGGACTATGTGAAATGAAATGAATGAATGAAATGAATTTGTACTTGTAAAGCGCACTGATACCCTGAGGCTTCCTGGCGCTGTACGCATACCGCTGTGGAACCCTTCCTGGCTTTTCCCTGTGAAATGTCCACTCCTGGGCACCCCCAAGGTGAAGCCAGGCATCCCAGCGCTGGTGGGGCCGTTGTGGAGATTAAGCAAGCTATTGCCCAGAGTTGCAGAGTGGGACCCATGATTAGAATAGGCACCGAGGCGAGAATTATCAGGTCCAAGGACATTGAGCCCAAGACCCGCCGAGGCGGGAATTGAACCCTGGTCCCGGGCCAGATCTCTGCATCAGGGTCTGCCGCTCTAACCATTGAGCCACACTTCTCCACTATGGAGTCGAGTTGGTTATATTGACAAGCCAGTGATGAATACAGTGGGCCTCATTGGTTCACAGTTAAAGTTATGGTGAATGCTACTGTTCTGCTGTGTTGATAGTATCTTTAAGGATGGATTGTTATTCCACTGTGTTAAAGGCAGTAGGCAGGTATTGTGTTACATGGAATCTCATAAATTAGTGTAGTAGGCAAGGGTTTTGCTGTTGGCAACCCCCACTGATATTCATAGATTGTCATTGTCATAATCCTTGCTAGCTTCTTAGAAGAGGTTTATTTTGTTTTGCCAGATATGATTTTATATATATTTTTTATTTTATGACTCTGAGTCTGATGGTTGCCAGGTTATGCTCAACACCGTAGCCCTGAACAGTTTAAGTAATATGATAAGGCTAAAGACTTGATTGGTTCGCTGGGAACAGCTATGTCAGATGCCACAGGTTGGATCTATTTATTATGAAAGGTTATGACAAAGGCAGTAGTTCTGACCTATTTATTGTGAAAAACATACGTTATTCGCTGATAATGTATAGAGGACGCCCCCAACAAAAGACCCCGCTCTGTTGTATGCCCATTAATTCCTTAGACCTAGGTTGACTACATTCCATTGAAATGTTTTGCCATATATCAATAGTATTAATCCCTGATGGTTCACTGGTTACTTACTTTCATTTTATTTAGATTTATTCTCTTCCCTCTATTAAAGATACTATTCTTGAACGCAATACAGAAGTGTAATGTATCCTAGAGTCTCTGCTGATTCTTTACAGTGTAATTTCTATGATTCAGAACTTGCATAATGTATGTTTAGATGTTATACTTCATACTACGATACTTTCGTTTTTCTTCTTTGAATATCACAAAATAATAAATGGAGAGTGCAAAAAATATATATATTTTTAAGCAATACACTTTTATGGGTGGATTGTTGTTTCACTGTGTTAAAGGCTGTAAACAGATATTTTGCTGCATGAAATCTAACAGGTTCACATTCTAGGCAAAGGTTTTGGTGTTGGTCACCCCCTCTGACAAACCCATAGGGTTGAAGATTTGCATTTTGATATAGTGATAATCTGTTAGGCCCATTCGAGAGGGCTGCATATTATTTTGACAACTGAAATTTTGTATGTAATATGACTGTATGCCTGTTAGTTGCCAGTTTATGCAAAATACAATAGGCCTGAGCAGTTTATGGTGATAAGTCAATGATAAACGCTAAGTGCTTGGTTGGTTCATTGGGAAAAGCTATGTCAGATGCCACGAGTCTGATCTGCTTATTATGAAAAGTTATGACAAGGGCAATAGGAATGACTTATTTATTGGGAAAAACATTTGTTGAAGTCAATCAGTCTGTAGAGTGCGTGGATAAGTATTGCACTCTGCTAAAGACCTTTGATGGTTATTTTGTGACAAGAAAGCCAACAGATCACCCTAATAGGCAAGGATACTGGTGCTGGCTACTCCCTTTGCCAAACCCTGGGAGTTGAAGATTTGCACTGTTAGAATCCATGTTAGGGCCCAATAGGAGGCCTGATGGTTGCCTTGTGAAAACCTATGCTAAATACAGCTGGCTTGAGTTGGTTATGGAGACAGGCCAGTAATGAAAGCCATAAGTCTGAGTTTGCTCACTGGGAAAAGTTATGTTAGATGCCACAGGTATGATTTGCTTAATGTGTAAAGTTATGACAAAGGAAGCAGGCCTGGCATATTTATTGTGAAAGGTATTTGTTAAATATAATATGTCTGTAAGGGATAATTTTTACAACATTGAGTTACTTACTATAGGCAAGCATTTGGTTACATAGAATCTAAGATTACCATGCTACCCAAAGGTGTTGGTGTTGTCAACCCCCACTGACAAACCCTGGAAGTAGACACTTTTCACTGTAATAATCTTTACTGACACCTCTTAGAAAGTGCATACTTTTTGTCTACTGCAGTTTTCTATATTTTCAATTTTATGACAGTGTGTCTGATGGTTGCCTTGTGGGAAAGCTTCTGCACAATTTAGTTGGCCTGAGCTGCTTATGTGACAAGCCAATGATAGAGGCTAATACTAGAGTTGGTTCACTATGTAATGTTATGTATGATGCCATAGGTTGGATCTGTTTATTAGGAAAAGTTATGACAAAGCCAGTAGGGCTGACTTATTGTGAAAAATATTTGTTAAAACCAATTTGCCCTTAAACGAAGATTAGTATTGCACTGTATTAGAGACCAAGGTATTTTGTAAAATGGAAGCTCACAGATCACCCTTCTAGGAAAGGATACAAGTGTTGGTTACCCCCTTCTCCAAACCCTAGGGTAGAAGATTTGCACTGTTGGTGTCCATGTTAGGCTCCCCTGAGACCTGGTGGTTGCCTAGTAGAAACACCTATGCCCAGTAAAACAGGCCACAGCTGGACAGTGCTCTGACCCCTTGCTTGCTGCTCAGTTTATCTGCAGTGCACCACAGCTGCATGGCCTCTGCTTCTAAACTGGGCAGTCATCTTGGAATGGCATTGTTTATAGTATATCACTCTTTATCATTCTAAGATGGCCATTATGTTGGACCTAAATGTGATGGCCATGTTGGACCTTTAAAACAATGGTACACTATAATTTCATGGAGGCCGTCTACTGCTACGTTTACTTTTTTTGTTGTTGTTGCAAGCATACCATTTAGATGACAGCATGTTTTCTTTTTTATGCTTTTTTATTTTTCTAATTTATCTTGCATATGTTTGTTAAGCTTTTGTGTGTCTTTTACTGGGGATGGGCAAGTGAGTGAATGCAAGAATAAGTCAGTGTATAGATGAATTAATGCATTAGTCCTTGGATGAGCGTCAGACTGCATTAATGTTGATGTACTGAGTGCCTAAACCTACTAGTGACTGTAGAGGTAGTTATAAGCCAGACACAGCCAATGTTTGTTTGAAATGAGTCTCTGAATAACATGGACAACAATTATGCTTTCACAAATGTGTATTGAGATCTCTGGGCTGTCCCCTTCCTCAGTGTGGGGGATTGACAATACCTGGAAAGGAAAATCACAGCCACAAAAATAATTATTAACCTACTGCATCGGAAGCCCTGATTTTGACCCTTTGTTGATCGTCTTGATATTATGCGACATTCATGCCCTTGCTATTGGTAGTCAACTGTCTAACAAAAATACTTTCTTTAATTCTATTTCTAGGCCAGTGGGGAGTACCCACCATCAGCCTTGCTGGTGTGTTTGGCATTTTGGCTGGAGTGATTTCATCCATGGTGGAATCCGTGGGGGATTATCATGCCTGTGCCAGGCTGTCTGGGGCTCCTCCCCCTCCGAGGCATGCAATAAATCGAGGAATTGGAATAGAAGGTATTGGGTGCCTTCTAGCAGGAGCCTGGGGGACTGGTAATGGGACTACATCTTACAGCGAGAACGTTGGTGCTCTTGGGATCACCAAGGTAAGAGAAGCATTATCTTTTATAGTATCCCAGTAAGCGTGTAAACTAAATTAAGTGCAGAGTTGAATAAATCATATATTACTAAATCTTGCAATTCATATGGTAAGCAGAACAGTCAGTGTTTATATTTTTTTAATGCTACTGTTGGGAAAAAGGAAATTGCAGCAACTCCTTTAATTAACTGTAGCATGAACCCATCACAAATTGTAATTGTAATTACATTTATATAGCGCTTACTACCCCTGACGAGGAGTCAAAGCGCTTTTTCGGCGAGTAGCATGGTACTCCGGAACCCAAAGAGGATTAGTGGTGAATTAGTATAGGGAGATATGAAATTAATTTGAGCAGTGGACTTGTGTGTATGTTATGTTGTTTAAAAAAAATAGTGGAGTTACAGAGGAGGGAAGGGTTTGCATTTATAGAGCGCTTGCTACCCCTGATGATGGGTTGAAGCGCTTTTCAACGGGTAGCACGCTACTCTGGAACTCAAACAGGATTATTGGGGAATTAGTAAAGGAAAATATGAAATTAATTTGAGCAGTGGACATGTTAGTCTGTTAGTTGGATTGAAATGGAAAGTGGAGGGATAGAAGAGGGAAGGGGCAAGGGTCTAGAAAGAGGTTTTTCTTTTTTGTTTGGAGCTCATAGCAGTAGGCGGAGGTTTGGGATGAGTAAAGGAGAAGTGGAAGAGTGAAAAGTCAGATGGAAGGGTTTAGCAAGGCTTGTTTGCGATATCAGTCTAGTTGAAGAGGTATGAGATGATGCAAGGAGGGGTAGAGGAGGGAAGAGTCAAGAAAGGGTTATTTTGTGGATCATAGTAGTAGAATGGAGTTGAGATGATTCAGAGAGTGGGAGTAGAGGATATATTGAGAGAGGTATAGGGTGAGAAATATGGTACTGCATTGGAGAGAGTAGTAGAATGAGGTTTGAGATGAGTCAGAGAGGGGAGGTAGAGGATATATTGAGAGAGGTATAGGGTGAGATATAGAGTAGTACATTGGAAATGCTGAATTAGAAGTAAAGTAATAAATATAAAGATACATAAGTACATGGAAGATATATATGTATAAGGAAGGTAGTATATGTAGATATAAGTTGTATTTAATAAACTCAGACTTTCAAGTGTTGCTGTACTTTAACCCGTTTACCGCAGCGATAATTTCGCCGCAATGCGGGGCGTTCCATTATGTGGGCGGGGCCGCGTCGGCCAACGGACGTGCGCAGCACTACCGAGGTAGTGCTCGCGATGGCCGTTGGCCGACGGGCGCACTTAAGGGGTTAAGTTAATAGTGAAGCAATTGTAGATAAATAGTTATGATAACGTTTACTTATTTATGCAGTCACGTATATACATGTTAGACATAGAATAATATAACCTTAAGTAATATGCACATTTGTTAAGCAGAACTAACGAATACCTATATATTTATAAACATAATTATACACATTTATACAAAGCAATACACATATCTAGGTACACATAAATAGTCCAAATAAATGCCTATATACACAGGGATATGCTGTATAGATATGCTGTATATATTTATGTTTGAGTATGGTGGTTATGTGGGGAAGAGCCAACTTTTGAGTAGTCTTCTAAAGATAAGGCAGTTGTCTGTGGATCTTATGTTTGGGGTAAAGAGTTCCATAGTTTGGCTGCTTGAACAGAGAAGGATGTGCCACCAATGGTTTTTTCTTGTATGGTGAGATTTTGAGGCAAGGTGCAATCTAGAGCGGAGGTTCCTTTGTTGAATGTATTCCATCTTGCCAAGGCTCATAAATAATATTTATGTAGTGTGGGATTGAGCTGGTAAAACATAAGAAAAGTCCAGAATTACCATTAAAGTCAAAGATAGGGTGGTCACTACATTCAGTGGAGTATAATATTAAAAAACATCAACCTGTTGAAATCCGGGTGCAATTCAATCCCTCAACCTGCAAGAGAGCCACTTTGCCCACTCGTCTAATATTTCAGCTCTCTGCTCTTCTTAACTCTTCCCTGAGAAACAAGGGACCACCATCTCTAAAGTAGATTATCGAATTCAGCTTCGGATTACTCCTGCTGGGGTCCTTGCAGATTCTCATGCATCTTGGATGTGTTATACCGATGCAGGAGCACAGCTGGGATTGTTGGGGCAAATATCTACCTGCTGGGTTCTCCTTGCGGGTCCAGCAGTGGCTTGTGCAGTAGACCTGGTGGCTTTCCAGCAGCACCATTTCTAGTTCTAGCAGCAGAAAGCTTTTTCTGTCTGGGAGCCCTCATGTCCTACATTTGTTAAAGTGCAATAAGAAGCTTTGAGCGGGAGAGGGACTTTGTGTCAGACTTGGCTTTCTTCTGGTTTTCATCAGTAGTGCCTGCTGTTAAGGGTGGAGGGCCCCGGGCCCCACACCTTTTCGCTAACATGAAGAGTGCCTGTCAGGCTGACGCTCTTCATGTTTGATTCAGGTAGCCAGGAGCTGCAAAGGTGCTAAATGTGCAGGCGCCTCGCTTCGTCACTCGAACTTTGCTCGACCAAAGATTTCTCAGCCCTGTGGGCATGACCTCCTCAGCCCTGCAAGACGCTTGGAGGTCCTCACCTGCATGATAAGGTATCATGTCACAGATAGACTCAGACTTGGACGCTTTTTAGCCCTGAAGTGTCCAGGACTGACTGTCCATCAGCTCAGCCTCGTCACAGAGTGGGTGGTGTCGGCAGTCTCACTTACCCCATCTGAATCTTTGCTGAGTAATGGACTGTCACCTCCTTTCATTGGCTGACCCATAACAAGGTTAGTCAATGAGAGGAGGCGCAGTCCCAATCATCCAGGAACCACCAAAGTTTCCCTCACTGCTGCGGCCAGGTACGTTGTCTTTTTTAAATGTTGGGTGCATGCATGTGTTTGTATCAATGTATGTTTATTTGTGCATGCGTGCTGGCAATGGATGTGTGTGTGTATGTGCTTGTTAATGGTGGGTGTCTGTGTACGCGCCTGTGAATGGATGAGTTTGAGTGTGCATATACATGGGTGAGTGTGAATATGTGTGCCACACCCATCCCCACGCTCTAATTTTGAGCCGCCACTAGTTTTCATGCTTTGCCATTGCTTGGATGGGCTGTCTGTTCAGCCACTAGATTTTTTGATTTTCTCATGCTGTGCCGTTGCTTGTATGGGAGGTTCATAAAGCCCATGGCAGTTCAAGGATGGTTGCATTTCTCCATCTGGCTTCCCATTAGGTTTTGGATTTGGGGTTTTCAAGTAGTCCTTTTGGTACAATGCAGATGCAACATGATGTGTAACTTATAATGGAGAGCCATTGTTAGTTCTTTCATATATTTACTTAGCTGACAAAATGATGCCACCTAGTACAGCAGTGCATAACATAACACAGTATAGCACTGCATGACAAAATATACCACAATCACACGTAGCAAAGTACCCACAACACAATATACCCTAATATAGTAAAATATGACCTGGCAAACAGATCACAAGACTACCATAAGGCAAAGCATAAAAAACACACCATACAATATCACGGCATGAAACAACATCACAAAACACACAATGACATTACATGATGTAACATGACATATTACGTACCCAAACATAGCCCAGCATGACACTTTATTCCATAATGCATCGTAATGCAATGCACACATTACATACCAAACCATAAAATGATAGAGCATAGATGAGAATGTGTGGTGATGTCGGCAGAACGTCTAGAATGCTATGTTTTGGCACGAGCGATCCGCTGCTGCATCTCGCGAGTGACGGTTGCTGCCTGTGCCTCTGACTCCACTGGTCAGGACGGCTCTCTGTACTTCTACATTAAATACTTATAAAGGATCACTTGGTTTCCGTGTTACTTCTGTACCTACAATTTGTCTTCACTTCAGGATGCCACAGCAAAGTATACCTTAACATCACATAGCACAACATGGCACAACAAGATAAAGATAACACAGCAAAGTACCATCTGACACAACACACCCTAGCATAGCACAGCATGGTCCTACATTATACACCCTAACAATAGACACCATAGTACAGCATGGCACACTATCAAAAACTGCACTTTAACATAAAACAACATGGAACAGAAGATTACAACATGAACCTAGTAACATTCTAAAGTATGACACAGTGTAACAAAACATAAAACAACACACAATAAGAAAACACAGCATAGCACAACATAACACACCTAACATAAAACAGCATGGCATTATATTGCAAAACATAAGATGCATAGTACAGCATGACACACCACATAACACAACATAGTACACACTTACTCTGACATCACACAGTATAGCACAACATGACAACATCCCAAAATAACACAGCGGAGCACCACATGACAAACATAGCACACCCTAGGATAACACAGAAGGACACTACATTATACTGTAACATAACATAACACATCTCAGCATGACACAATAGAAATCATTACACCATAACATACCACTGCAGAGCAAAGATTGTCACAACTTAAACACAACACCCCGTGTGTGCTGCCTCTTCAGGTGAGCTGCTAAGCTTACAATAACCTTACAGGTGATAATCTACTTGACCTAAGAAGTTCTCTTGAGAGCATCTTCTCTGGTTAAGTGACAACTGGATCAGTCATAGATGAAGTGGTTGAAAATGGGCTTGATTTTAAGTACTGAGCAAGTACAAAGAAGGTGGAGTCAGCAAGTTATAAGTAGTCAGGATGAAGCAGGATACAGGTTTGAATGTAAAGACTGGGTTGCCCTATTATTTTGTTTACTTGATATTTCTTTTTAAAAATACAATTTGTTGGCATGTGCAATAAAACACAATAACTAGCGGAGAAATATCTTTAAAAATAAACTATTCTTCTAAAATGCAACTCTAACCAGCTGCCTTTCCCGAGACACATAGGTCCTTACTTATTAGGATTTGGGGTAGTTCACCCGGAAACTGTAAACCTAAAAATTCCAGGGCTGGAGACACTGGACCTGGCTTTACTGCTGTAAGAGCAGGGGTTGTAGGCATTAGTACAACCAGACACCCCAGACCTCTGCAGCAGTCAAAAGCCTGCCCTGACCCCGCACCAAACCGGTCAGTTCATAATGAGGACATTAAATGCATGCGTCTAACTCCACTCCCACGCTTCCTTTTTTTCCTCAAGATTATGTCCTCCTTCTCATTGTCTAAAGTTTCCAAATTTAAATTGAATAGACTCTATTGCTCTTATTATTCTCTTCTTTCCCAATTCTTGCTGTGCTCTATGTGAAGTGCTATGTCGACTCTGAGGCTAGATCTATGCAATGCAAATACAATAAATAAATACATAAATAAATAAACATTATGAATGCAAATATTTCTTGAAAATTCTTGTACCAACATATATTATTTTAGTATTACTAGACCTTCACGGTATGTAAAAACAATAAAAAGGTATCAAAATGTATTTTTTAGTACTACCAGACCTTACAATTTATAAATCCGATATTTACTTTCAATAAGAAAAAATTGAGCAACTATTATTAACATAAAATGGAGCCATTTTACTTTTTCCTTTACATTTAAAAATGTTTTGTTTCACCTTCAGAACAATGACGAAATGAAAGAAATGAGAAATTTAAATCAATTTCATACTTAACTAGAAAGCAACTCAATCTCTGGCAAGAACTCATTTGTCTATAAAGCATGTAAAATGCTTGAATATGCTGCAGGGCCATGTAACATGTTACAAAGTCAAAAACTCGGCCATCACATGTGCAGTTGCCGTCATCCGATGACTTACTCCAGCAAAACTATATCAGTCTGAAAGGGGCAATCTAGTGAAAGCATCTCAAAACCCAAGCTGACATCATCAAACAAAGCAGCGTTCTAGATTGCCTATTTTTGGGGATTGTTAGTGACGCAAGACTTGATTAATTGTGTTATTCTCTTCACTGGATGCACCCTTTAACATTTTTTCAGACTTAGGATCATTGGGCCAAATGCACAAATCTTTTTGAGGTCACAAACAGCCCGATTTGCCAAATCGGGCCGTTTGCAACTGCAAAAACGCAGTTTGTAATGTACAAAAGTAAAATTGCGATTTAGTAACTTGGTATTTGAAAGGGGCATGTTTATGGTGTCTCTTCCAATCACCAAATCACAGTGGTATGGATTAATGTTTTGCGTTCGAAATCTAGTCACAAAACATTAATAATTTGCCACCTCTTAGAAGGAGTGCTAAGCCATTTGAAAATGGGCAGGGGTTCGCCAAGGGATCTCTTCCCCTTTGCAAATGTAAAAAAAAGATTTTAAGAGAAGGCAGTGGTCATTCGGACCACTGCCTACTCTTAAAAAAAATCAACTTAAATGTTTCATTTTCTTTTTTTAAACACATCCCGTTTTCTTTCAAGGAAAAAGGGCTGCATTTAAAAAAAACAAAAGATTGCTTTATTTTAAAACAATCACCAACATGGTGGTCTGTTGATCCCAGCAGGCCACCATCCCTGTGGTGGCTAGCATTCCTAATGGGTTGCAAACTGCGACCTACATCATTAATACTAATTTCTTAACAAAAGGTGCTATCATTGTAAAATTGAAGTGGTTTATGGTTGAGTCTAAACTTCAGCATTGTACCTAGTATAACCTTCTCTACAAACACCTCCTGGTTTCCCATTTTGATCTACTCTGATGTATCTAATTTGCAAACAGTTTTGCCATCAGTTCGTCAACATTGGCTGTGGTGAGCTTGATGTTAGCTAAGGCATCGGCCATTTAGCCCTTTCATACAGGATGCATTTTTCTCTTTTCCCTAGATACCATTTTAACCACTTTCTCCAACATCTACTGTAAGTTTATAATGTATTGCTCACAATTTCAGTGACAGCAGCACAATTCAGTTGCCTTTCATCGCTGAGTTGCACAACCTTCATCTGGCAGCGTCTTTTAACTTTGTATCTCCATGAGTTTTAAAGCTGCCAATTTCCTGTTGTTTTTATCTGAATCTCCATGGTGACTGCTCACAGGGCAGTGTCTGTCAACTTGTTGTTGCACTTTGATTTTTGAATGATTTAGCAAAGCTTAAATTTGGTATGTGATTGGGCAGAAAAAACAATTGCCAAGCTTTTTCCCCAGCTATAGCATCTCATGCCCCATTCAGAGGGGCTTACTACACCAACTAAAACCCAGATTGTGCATTTTAACATGGTCTGTTGCCAAAAACTACCGATTTTTCTACACATGAATCTTAGGGATATGATCTTCTAATTATGGAAGCTGCATTTATCTGTTTGTCTTTGTCAAGCAGATTCATGTGATTGGAGAAAAGTTGTACCTAAAGCTGTTTCCTTTTCTTGCACTGCACAAGCAGCAGGAACTGAACCTTTGGATTGGACCTGTCTAATTTGATGTATGGTACATTTTATGTTTTGTGTTATTTGTTTCGATTTATATGACAGTATTTCATTTAAAAACAAATGTGAACCTTAAATGAAGAAGCCCAACATAAAAAAAAAACTGGAATTGAATGTAATTGTCTATAAGTTCCTAAAATAATGAATAAAGAATAACTGTACTGTGTGTACTACATTCATTATCTTTACATGCCTGTTACCAGAGTGACGGAGGACACCCTGATTTCACCCCGATCAGGATTTTAGTTTTGTGCTCCTCACCTTTAGGTGTTGCCGACAGACAGCTCCAGCTGTCTGATGGCAAACAGGCCTATTGTAGCCAGCATATATTTAAAGTGGGCTTTTTGTACCCTTTGATCATGATTTGATGGCTCCCTTGCATATCATGGCCCCTTTTTCGTGTTTCGATCGGATGAGTTGCATCCTGCCACTTCTGATGTGAGAGGACTATTTTGACTATTTTATTCTTGTGCTTTCGGCACTCCAATCGAGTGCATTACTTTCCTTGATACCTTTCCTGTTCCCTAACCTTCAGTTTTGTTTTTCATTTATCTTTTTTTTTTGTTTTTACTTTTCGAGAGGGCCCAATAGCTACACACTGCTACCGGGCCCCTTGCACCCTCCCACTTAAAATCTTTGTTTTATTATTTTTGCGATGCTCTGGCAATTGGACACTGCTACTGAGCCACCCTCTTGTACTGCAATCTCATCACTTGGTGTAATTCAACCATGTTAGAGAGCAGCTCGGCTTAATTTGTAACAGAATTAACAAGCATTTTCAATGCAATAAGTCTCGCATTTTTCAGAGCTAGAGCAGCTGATGTAATTGGTAATGCTTTATACGTATGTGTTTTGTTTTTTAGTGTAGTGTATGTATGTGTTGTGTAGTGGAAATGTTTATTTTTTATTTTTTAGTTGTGTATTTGTGTGTGGTGTGGATTGTATTTGTTGTAGTTTAATTATGTGGTATGTTGTTTATCGGTTAAGGATTATGGTGTAACTAGATAGTGGTAGTTAAAGAAAGTATGAGTGGCTAAAGTAAAGTGAGAGTGAACATAAGTAATGTGTGGCTAGATCTATCAAGTTTGTGCAGTTGAGAGGTTGTGAGAAAACCTGGACGTAAATACCCCTAGAAAAGAAAGTGGTTATTAAATGTGCGTGTGTTGAGCACCTGAGAGAGAGCCAGCATTTCAAATAGATAATAGAGAGAGGCTGTTGTTGTACTTTAAAGGGGAAGAGAGCCTGCGGTTTGTGTAAAAAGAATATAAGTTGGATAAAAGTGCTGTTCTGAGCTGTGGAAAGAAATAATAGGCTTTTGACAGAGAGAGATAACTTGTGTTTTTGAGAGAGAACGAGGTAGAAGAGAAATATGCATGTGTATGTGAAAAGAAAAGAGAGAAATAACCTGGGAGTGCAGTTTGTAACGAATGAAGATTGCAAAGAGAGTATGTGTGTGTGAGAGACAGAGAAACAAAGAGATAAGTGCGTGTGAGATTGCTTCAGAGTAAAGTGGAGTGGTGCAGGGTAGAGCGCAGTGGCATTGAGTAGAATGGAGTAGAGTGGCACAGCCCTGATTGAAGTGGCATAGAGAGAGAGTAGAGTAGAGATTAGATTGGCATAGAGTGCAGTGGTTTTGAGTAAAGTGGTGTAGAGTGCAGTTGCGTAGATGGCAGTGTTGCACAGTAGAGTAGTACAGAGTAGAGTAGTGTGAGGTAGGATGCATTGGCATAGAGTAGAATGGAGTGGTGTAGCATAGAGAGGAGTGGAGTGGTGAAGAGAAGAGTGCAATGCTGCAGAGTGGAGTGGGGGAGTGTGGAGTGGTGCACAGTAGAGCGCGGTGGCGTGGAGTGGGGCAGACTGGATTGGGATGACGTGTAGTATGCATGGTATGGTAGCGTACTGCCATTACAGATAAATCATCTTCAATTGAAATGACCTTTACATTTGCACTCACATACAGTTTTGCTAATAGAAGTATACAGAGCACAAATGATAATTTGTGGAAATGTCATTACTCAATGTATTGATTTGCTCGTCAGCACATTTTACAGATATTTCAATTTTGTTGTGCGCTTTAAAATAAAAACAAATCTGTACAGCCTTCCTCAAGCATGATTGTCACATTCCTCTCACTTTGAAGTCAGAGATTGCAAAATAAACACTAAACCCCTCGTAAGGCACAGCCTGCCATTTGACCTCTGTCTCTGAATGCCCAGTAAATGTGACAAGAACAAGATTTAAAGGCCGGTTTACAGAAAGCGGGTTTGTGGAAGAACACAGTAAATAAGACTTGGGCAATAGGAAGGACGAACTGGAGCTGGGCAGTCTAAAGCAAATAAAGCCAATAAATAGAAAGCCAGAAAATGTGAGTTACAAACCACAAAGCCAATGGTAAGCAACAGGCAGAATGCATTCCTAGGCCAACTTCCTGAATGTCCCCATGATGTCTTTAGCAAAAGCATTTGTGTTAAGTGACTGTGACACTAAATTGAGAAAGTACGTAGGGTTTTCCATACATCTCTCATCGGCTCACCTTTCATTAAGGATCAACATAACCATACAGGGGAAGAGGAGCAGGGGCATTCAAATCAGTTCAGGCTGAACTTCAAGATCACAGTTGGGAAACACTTCCTGGGTCGAACATGAGGGTGCCTGATGAGAAACTATTATACTGATAGCGAGAAGGGTGATTTTCCAAGCGCTGCAGTTGATGAGAAAGCCTATGCACAGGAGAAAAACTTTGGTGTGGACAAGGGGGAGCCATGCCATTTTGAAGTAAACTCTAGCAGTGTGCGGAGTAGTGGACAACAGAATTCAAGCTATCTCCTCTTACTATCAGTGGAGGATGCAGGCCAAAAAGACATTACAGTGGTGCAGAGAAACTCAAGACACCAAGCGCCACTAGCATGCCTTAAAGAACGCTGAAGCAATGACAGCTAGTAAGGACTGCATAGTACAGTAATAAAGCAGCACTAATTGTCAGATAAAATTGGGCTTGCTAACAAACATCGGGCAGATTTACTAATTTTTCACGTAATGCACTGCAGCAGCCGCAAATGCTACGCTGCTCTATGTGAAAAGGAGAGAGAAGGAGAGCGCCCAATTTACTAAAATAAGGCACTCTCCTCCCCTCTCACTAGTGCCGGCGCTGAAATCAGCTACCGTGCGCCACGGAGACACCTTTGCGCCATGGTGCAAGTGTGTCTCCTTGAGTCTAGCATAGGTTTTGTACTGGAAGGAATCCTTCCAGTACAAAATACTATGCACAGACTCACTTTAACCATTTTCCCACTTCGTATGTGTGCTGTAAAGTGCAGCACACATTCAAAGTCGGAAAAGGAAGGAGAAATGAAAGCATTTCTCCTTCCTTGGGCCTACTTAAAAAGGGTGCAATTTTCTCACTCTAAACCCAATCTACTTTATTTAGTAAACTGGGTTTAGCATGAGAAACCTGGGGTGGTTGCATAGGAACGCCCATGCACCACCCTTGGTACGTCCCCATGGCGCAAAATAATAAGAAGCAGCGCAATGCTCTGCTTCGCATTACTTTTCCGTTATTTCCAGCGCTAAACAAGTTTTGCGCTGGAAAGTAAATTGGGGGAAAAAGACTTTGCACCAATTTGCGTCACTTTTGTGATGCAAACATGTCCCAAAATCTTAGTAAATCTCCCCCTTTGTCTTATTAACAGACTAAGTGACACCCAGAGTACAATGCAGGCACAGTCTTGCAGAACAGTGCACAGGCTCCTTTGTCTGGACCAGCATTGAAAACCACTTGTGTACGATTGGAGCAGCACAGAAACAGTCATCTTCGCATTGCTTTCTTTGGGAATGTGGAAGAGTGTCTCAATCTGTTAAAATGTAGCATTGTATTTTAGTTGTAAAACCTAGAACAACGTCACATTTACAGAATGAGTCAGTACTACTCATATGCATGTAACTCTGACAGAGTGGCAGTCACTTCCCTACTCTTACCATGTCTGCCACCAAAGTAATTTCAGCTCACCCATCACACAGCCTCTAAATACAATGGAAGGAATTATGCAAATGGCATCTTCTAATTACTTTGCGAGATGATCCTTTTCAGGTCCCTCCATTTTGAAGAGTTTTCAACTTACCAACCATGCACCATCCTTCTACTCTTTCGACGAACCCCTTCCCTCCACTGAGGGAGGACTGCCCCACACCACAGCTACAGGTGCTTTTTCCGGACAGAAAAAGAGTCAAATACTGTTGATGGCGACTCATCCTAACCTGTCCATTCAGACATCTCTAAGGCTAATATTTGGCTAGCTGCCAATCTTAATGTAGGGTACAGCAATGCCGCTCCCAGGGTTGGGAATGGCTTGTTAGGTACAAACCTGGATAATACAGCCCTGCTACAAAACTGAGGTTCAAGGACAAACTCGGAGTATTGAAGGTGAGACTGCATGTGTTTTGTATTGGCCCAGATACTGAGTCTGTGATGGAGAACTGAGCTTCCAAAGTGTCCTCGATTCTCCCGTCAACCCTAATTGAGAAGTTAGGGGTAGCTCATGGGACACTGAGTGATGGTTGAGAGGAGATAAAGGTTAATATCATAATTATTGCCACAGGAATGTCCAGCCAGGGTTTATTTGAAAAAGGATGCAGCTTTAATAAGACCTTAGCATTGTCACACAATTGAAAGTAAAATAAAGCATGGAAACGATGCTCACATGCAAAAACTAACAGGATGTGAAGAAAACAACTGTCAATCAATCTTTGGAGAAGTGTTACAGAAATACCAACGTTCCTAAGGTCAGGCTATTTCTTTCACAATCTTGACTAGAAAGGAGGAGAGGCGCCACATAACATTCCATAACAAACAGATCCTCAATGTCATGACCGGCATGGCCCGTTTGCTCATCACATAATTGGAACAAGGGCTGCTTCATACACTCGAGAACTTCCTAATCAAAAGAGTGCTGCCCTGTGAAGCAGCACCTACTCTGTCTTCAGAGCTCCGAAAACATGTGCCAGTGATGTCCTTCTCACGAGTCAAAAGCAGCAGAAGGCGACAGAGGGCAAAACAAACACTGCGTCCGCCAATGCTGAACAAAAGCTTTTTTTCCCCACACATGTACTCTTGCCTCATAGACACAATCCTCAGAAAAAGACATGCAAGTGGCACAGGGCACGTGGTTGGGTCAGTAGGTGGGCTCATAGAAGATAAGCCACAATAAGAGGACTACCTTAAAATATGGCTCCCAAAAGAGGCCAAATTATTTTACATTTGTGTTTCTTTGCATAATAAGCATTTTAAGTTAAGATATTAGGGTGCTGTGATGTGTGTTAAGCTATGGCACTCCTATTGCAGATAGTTAAGGGGAATGGGCTTGTGTTCAGAGAATTCCAACTGGCCACTAAAAAGAAGAGATTCTTTTTTTGTGGGGCCTGCGGTTCCCCCAAATATGTTCTGATGAAGAACCAGCGTGAGGTCTTCCAGCACTCTTAGTTTGTGAATAAAGCCCCTACATTTGGAGTTGGTTAATCAGTAATATGACATGCTTCTGATGCCCATGATACATCAAAGGCGGATAGCAACCATCCTCTTACACACGCCTGGCCAAGAGTTCAACAGTATCTACGACAGACTGCTTATGTACACATGAATAATGCAGACACGCACTAACGCCACTGTCATGTCTTTAAAGTACAGCATGCAAATAAAAAATGCATTGCAGTCAAACCTCTTGGAGAAGCACTGTTTTTTCACCAGTGGCCAACGGCCCATTCAAAAGAACAAAAGCACAGAGCAAAGCCGGAATGGTGGAAAATGAGGAAGTCATGCTGGTAATGCTGTGTTATGTGCAGGCAGGAAGGAAACCACACGAGCTGGACTTACCTCACGTGTGCAATACTAAACTCAGCAGACTGTCAAAACGCAGTTTAAGTTCATACAAGGTCCAGCAGGACAGTATAATACAGTTATGCTACTCAAATGTAATGCAAATTAAAAACCGATTTCAGTTGCATGAAACCGTTTATTATTGCTTTTCCGATACACTGTTTATCTGTTAAATATATAGCACATTGGTATACAATGTAAGAATTCTACATCATATGCAATTTCAACACACAAATAAAGGCTGTAATAAACACACACACACATAGCTCTGATTTTTTTATGCTTTTCTTTGATGAGGCTAACTTCCAAAAGCAGACCAAGACCCAAAAGGAAAATGTAATTATGACTCTTTAAGTGAGCAGTACATCACTGATCTGATTCTATCAACCTCGAAAAAATGCCTGTCTGAGGCATGTCCGGGGTAGACTGGTGTGTCAGAAACTGAAGGCATGCACGAGAGTGAACGCACTCGATGTAGGGACCACCGAGGAAGCTTGTTTAAACCTCAACATCATGTAAATACCAAAATAATTGAAATGGAAAGAGAACATGCAGTCAAAGGTCCCGTAAGGATCAGCTGTCAATCATCATATCATATCATATCATATCAAGTATTTATAGAGCGCACGTACACCGATTGGTTTCTTGGCGCTGATTGCTAGGAGATTGGCCAACCCGGAGACAGATCATTCATAAGCTTGAATAAAGAGCCAGGTTTTGAGGCTTTTCCTGAAACTCAGCAAGCTAGCGCTTGACCTGATTTCCAGGGGATGGAGTTCCATAGACGGGGGCAAGAGTTGCGAACCTGCAACCCCCTTGGCGCTTTCGTTTAAAGGTAGGGACCGTCAGCAGTTGGAGCTGTGCCGAACGTAGATTGCGTGAAGGGGTGTAACGGGAAATAAGATTATTTATGAATTTGGGGCTCTGGCCGTTCAGAGATTTGAACACCAGACATCCCACTTTAAACATGCAACACTGGGGAATGGGGAGCCAATGCAGTTTCCTAAGAAGGGGGGATGCATGTTGCCATCTGGGTTGTTTATAAATCAGTCTGGCTGCTTGGTTCTGAACCATTTGCAACCGTTTCGTAAGGCCAAGTGGAAGACCGAGGTAAGTTGCATTGGCATAGTCTAAGCGTGATATTACCAACGCCATCAGCACCTGAACCAGAGCTGCCTGAGTCAAAAGCCTACTTATCTTCCTAATTTTGCGTAACTGAAGGAAACAAGTGGAAATAACGGTGCCTACATGCGATTTTAAGGAGAGGTCATTACCAATGGTGACTCCTAGACTTTTCACTGAGGATGAGGGGACTGGGAGAGGACCTAATTCATTGGGCCAGTACTGTGGGCCCCAGTGGTTATGGGCACCACCTGTCAGGACCAGTTCGGTTTTTCCTGGATTTAATTTTAAATGGTTGTGATCCATCCAATGACGGATGAATGTCATAGTGGATTGAAAATCAGAGATTGACTGGGAAGAGTTGTCAATAGTAAACACAAGTTGGAGGTCGTCGGCATAATTAAAGGTGTCCACCCTTCTTTCCTTCAGACATCTAATCAGAGGAAGAAGGTAGAGATTGAATAGGTGCGGAGAGAGCGCAGAGCCCTGAGGAACCCCGCAAGTGGTTTTAAGTTTAGAGGCAGTGAACTGGCCAGTACGGACGGCCTGAGAGCGGTTTTCCAGGAAAGAGATCATCCATTTAAGGGCAAGGCCCTGAATGCCTGCCTCTCTGACACGGTCTACCAGTATAGTATGGTCGACCGTGTCAAATGCGGCCGAGAGATCTAACAGTACCAGGGCCTGAGGAGAACCTTTATCCGCCTTTCCTCTTAAGGAGTCCAGGACTGCCAATATGACAGTTTCTGTGGAATGGGCTGGACGAAAGCCCGCTTGGCGTGGGTCAAGGAACTCGGATTGTTCCAAAAGTTGGACATGCATTTAGCAACGTGGGCTTCAAGTAATTTGGCCAGATAGGGAGCAAAGAGATTGGGCGGTAGTTACCCAGCATCTTGGGGTCTGCACTAGGTTTTTTAAGGAGAGGGACCACTATAGCCTCCTTAAATGAGTTAGGTACAACGCCCTGGGACAGTGAATTGTTGAGTAGTGCAAGGACTGGGGCCGAAATGGTGGAGAAAGCTGTTTTTAAAATATGAGGGGGACATTGGTCCATAGGGGAGCCAGATCTAACTTTTACTAGAAGGTCACCCAGGATAGCTGTGTCAATTGAAGGAAAACAGTTAAGGGAGTGGGGGTTTCTAGGCAAGGGGGGGATTACCTGAGGTGACGTATGGGAGGGGATACTGGCTTTAATATCGGCGATTTTATCAATAAAAAATTTGTTCAGGGAATCGCAAAGATCCTGTGATGGAATGGGTTTACTAAGAGTTCTCTCAGGATTGGATAATTCGTCTATGATAGTAAAAATTTCTTTAGATTTATTGTTAGCAGATAGGATTCTCGAGGAAAAATGGGTGGCCTTAGCTAAGGAGATTGCCTTTTTGTATTCCTTCAGGGCCAGTAAATAGATAGTTTTTTGGGCCAGCGAATAGTCCAGCCTCCACTTTCTTTCAGATTGGCGGAGGAAGAGTTTCTGTTGTTTTAAGTCTGGGGAAAACCACTTTTGCGCCTCATGGTGACGGGTCAGTCTGATTTGTTTAAAAGGGGCATGTTCATTGCTAGCTGCTAGAAGCCAGGCCGAGATATTCTCCACATGGAGGTTGACATCAGGCGTAGGGTGAGGAGCTGTGTTGACCAGTGTTGTGATGAATACAGCATTATCGATGGCCTTCCAATTCCTCGCCATACCCCCCTTACTAGTAGGGATTTTACTGGTGGTCAGATGTAATAGAGTGAATTTAATCAAGTGGTGATCAGACCAAATGCACGGAGTGACGGATAGATTGGATACCGCCAGATTGGTGGTCCACAGTTGGTCCAAGGTGTGACCTTTTATGTGGGTGGCAGAAGAGATCTGCTGAATGAAGTTCATGTTTTCCAACGATTCAGTCAACTCATTGGAGTGATGCCCTCCTTGAGGATCGTTAGCCCAATAGTTGAAATCGCCAATCAGAAGAATTCTAGTATGATTTGTGACAAGGTGTGCGATTTGTTCTCCCAACGATTGGGGGAATAGGGGCATATGTTGAGGAGGCCTATAAAGTAATACGCAGATCAGTGGTGCCGATTCGGACTCAAATTTGATAACAATATTATCTGCTGCGGGGAGGCAAAGTGGGATAAGGGCCGTAAAAGTCAGGCTCTTATGAATAATAGCCGCCACTCCGCCTCCCATCTTGCCAAGAGGACGGTTTGTTTGCAGGATGTAGTAATCATAGGGTAAGGCGGCTAAGATATCGGGCGAGGATTCGGAAGTAAGCCAGGTTTCAGTGAGCAGGAGGATATCAGGTTTGTCTGAGTCTAAGAGGGTAAATATTTCTAGTTGATGTTTAACTAGGGAGCGAGTATTAAGATAGGTTATTGCTAAAGCTTTAGGCTCCAGAGTTTTTCCTTTTTGCGAGTGAAAATGGGGTGTGGGTAGTTTAAGCTCGGGGAACGAGCCTCGCTTCTGATGTATGCTGTTGTATAGCAAACATACTATAGTCTTAGAATCAGGTGAAGGTGCAATAGATTGGAACGTTTTAAGTTCTTGGGATGTGTATTTATAGAATTGGGCAAGGTGACTGGGTCCTGGGCTCGTCTGGGCGCGGACGGGCGCAGACGGGCTTGCCTTAGGCGCGCCTTTGGCGCGCCATCGGCGCGCCCGCTGCGCACGTCCGCTGCGCTCCCATGTTGCAGCCGGCATTTATGTCAGCTGAATGCCTTAACCCCTCCTCTGGCCCACGTGATCGGACACCGGGGAGGAGGCAGGAAGATGCTGGGGCGCGCTACGCTATCAGCGGTAAAAATACAATATCAGGCAAGATACACAAATTCAAATTAATGGCGGCCATATTGTGATTGGCTGCAAGTATTTCTGTATAGGTATGCAGCATAACAAACAGAGCTGCCGGGTAGGGGAGCGGGGTTCGAGTCCCGGCATCTGCTTTATGAAAAACAAATACAGATGGTAACAATTAAATTTAACTACATTTACTACCAAATTAACAAACTTCTGGAGCAAAAAAAAACCAGAGGGAGGGGGAAGTGCATTGAGCAGACGCCCTCATACCACTCTGATCATAGAAATGCAAATACTGCTCAAAAGCCAAAGCGGGAGGTGGAAGTGTGGAAGTGCATGGATACGCGGAGCAGGACACTGTGACCTAAGCATAACAGCACGTGTAAGAGGGGCAGCGCTCATGCGAGGTTACAAAAGAAACAAGCATTGGTCAATGCAAGAAAATATGCTACAGCCAATAGAACTAGAGGAAAAGTAAGAGGCCCGCATAGGAACCAATGAAAAGCCAAGAAAGAGAGGAGGAGGGATGTAAACCTTTTGCAGGCCATACCTAAAAAGTAAGCCCAATCCCCCTTAAAAGGAAGCCCAAACCAAGCAAATATCATACTAGAAAAAGCCCAACTGACGGTGGAGATCGAAAAGTGCAAAAAGCCTAATATAAAAAATAAAAACAATGGAGTGGGGGCCATGGTGGGGGACACAGCAGTAAAAGAGGCAGCAGTATCACAGCTGTGGCATTAAGAGGTGGTGGGAGGAAGAATGCTATATTTGAAGGTAATCAGCTAGGGCACTGAAGCTGAACACAGACAAACAGTAACAGAGCAGGAAACCAAGACTTAAATAGTCCCCCAGAGAACAAATATAGAATCATAGAGGAATAGTTCAGTACTAAGTCCCTGCTCTGTGGGAGGAACAGAAGAGAGAAAGGAGGGACAAAGAGGCAGGACTGACCACTAGCAAGTGAGGATTTATAAAGGACATTGAAACAAACAAATGAGAAGCAATGGCCAAAAGGGGGATGGACTAGAAGCCCACATACTGATTACAGCAGGTCTCGAAGAGACAGCGCATGCGCTGTCTGGCTCGACCTAAAAATGAGACTACTTTGTCCCTGGTGAAAAGAAGAATGAGGGGCACATTGATTATCTGGCACCTGAATTTTCTTGAAATGTTTTCTCAGATTAGCATGCTGTCTATTGTTCACCATTTATTTTTAATACTATAATTTAAGCCAATATGTTTTTACTAACTTTTCTTTAAAATGTATTTTTGAAATAACACAGCTCTTTCGCTTATTTTTCTTCAGTATCACCAGTTAATTTGATAAATTCATTTTATAAATTATATATTATATATTCAAAGTATTTTTTTATTTTTAGGGATAGATTTGCTAGTTAGCATTCTGATTTCCGATTGCTACTGAACATTGATAAACGTCTCCCCTTGTTTTGCTGAAATCATTTCTCAATTTATTTCCCCCCTCTTGAAACAGGTGGGAAGTCGGATGGTAATAATCGCTGGAGGGGTATTGATGCTTCTGATGGGCGTCTTTAGTAAGATTGGAGCGGTATTTGCCACAATTCCAACACCTGTGATTGGAGGAATGTTTCTGGTGATGTTCGGCGTCATTGCTGCTGTTGGAATTTCTAATCTTCAGGTATATAATTGGGTTTATGATTTCACAAGACAATATTTATATTTTAACTGGTTTGTGGAGAAGTATGTGTGTGTGTGTGTGTAGATATGCCCCTGCAAGTCACCGCTGATGGTTCTCATATGGATCCTTATCTTTACTGGAGGAGCATCTGTGCCTCGACTCCAGTTCCATCACATTGCACCTCTCACACAGCTCTCCAGATTCTCACCTGGACTTGTTGAATCCCAATTAATCATCCAGATTGAATGGTGTCTCTGGCCACTGGAGCTGTGGGAAGCCCTTTGTATCTTTACTCGTCTCTGGCACTGGCAAATGCTTGCCTGATGTCAATCCATTCCCCTAAAGTTGAACGCCAGGGGCAATATTTATGAGCCCCTTGCGCCGACGGAGTCTCACTATTTGTGTCGCTCCGGCACAGCAAATCTTAAAATCATATTTATGAGGCCACGCAAAGCCGCTTTACGTGGCTTTGAATGGCCTCATAAATATGGAGTAAGGCAAGGCAGCACAAATCACTGCATTGCCTTACTCTGCGCTTGGGGGAGGCTAGAAACTTTTGTCCTTTTGTCTCCTATCATGTACCGCTGATTAATGGCCTACTTGGCAATTGTATTGCCCCATTACCTGCCTCTTGTATGTCATTTTGTTGTCATTTTTTACCGGTTGTTATTGCTATATATCATTGCTTTTTTCCCACAATTACCTACCTATGGGTTCCTCAACTCATATGCAAAGCGCTCTGATACCCACTAGGGTCATGTTTGAGCTATATAAAACTTTTTAAAATAAATAAAATAAAATTCTATGGCAGTTGCGGTAGGTGTTACCACGCAAATAGCTGCATTGCCTTACTCTGCACTCGGGAGGAATTCCATGGGCGTTGCGATGGGTGTTCCCACGCAACACCCATGGATTTTGATGCTTCCCCAGATTTACAAGACAATGTAAACCTGGGAATGCACCAAAACCTTACGTCTCCCGAGGTGAGGCGTAACGAGAAGAAATATCTTTATTTCTTCCTGTTTTTTCCTCTTTCTATGTGTGCTGCATCAGCAGCAAGAGGAAAACACCACTCAGGGTTGTTTTTGTACAGGAAGATACACCTTCCTGCAATCCAATCCTGCCAACAACACAGGCACCCTTGCACAATGGTGCAAGGATGCCTGTGTTGGCGCTAGGCTGCTGAAACGGCGCCGGCACAGGGGGAACGGACAGAAATACACTGTATTGGATAAATAGGGTGCAATTCTGCCCTTTATCTTTGGCGTAGGGCAGCGTAACAAGGTGCCTTGCTGTGCTGCCCTATGCCAAATCCCCATAAATGAGGGTCCCTGTGCTCCATTTGCCATTCACAAAAAATGAACTCCCATGCCTGCCAGGGTACGTCTGTGGGTTTGGTAGTACCTGTGGTCTTCGTCTGTGAGATCTGATTAGCCATCATTGAAGAAGTTAAGATGAACACTGCACATGGAAAGGAATATATTTGTATATATATATATATATATATATATATGATTAGGGGAGATAGTCCTATCTTTGTATTATCTGGAAAGAGGGTCACTTCATTCAGGGAAGCTTGCCTTAAACTTAATCAGTGCTGGAGGTTCCTAGCCACTGACCCGTTTTGTGTGCCTCCCAAGAAAAACGCCACATTACACCATTTCTAGGTTTGAAGAAAGCAATCATTCCCTGAACACAAAAAGGGAAGAGAAAAAGCGAAGAACACTTATCATGTTCTGAATATTGGTGGTTGCCCAAGCTCACCACCAAATGACAGACAGGAACCAAATAAATCCACAACCCAAATGAGTCTTCAGTCAGCTGAAACCAATAAAGTAAATTAGTACTGACACCAGTTAAGTTGGAAATGCACTTTCCTAGTTCGGTTTCCACTCTATAGTATATTTTGTACTTCAGCATATTCATCAGTGTAAGTTGGCCATTGGAAGTAGATTTGGGGTGCCAAGACTCATTATGTTAAGAGTATAAATCCATTTTAATGATTGCCAATACCTCTATATTTTGGGTAACAAGACAGTCTGTTTATTATTGACAATGGATACAGCCGTACTAAAGACCCTCTCTGACAAGATACTGGCTGTTGGGCAACTAAACGAGTTTAATCATACACATGTATACATTGCATGTACAGTATTTTCTTCCTCTGCCAGCAAAGCAAGGGAGCATCAAACGAACCATCTAGCAGCAATTGTTTCACTGTGCAACTAATTGACAGTAAATCAACTATGAGGTCATCTGATGCAATCTGGATTTTTAGAGATAGCATTACTTGCCAATTTAAGAATACGTTGCCCTAGTTAATACCGGAATTGACAGAAGATTAGATACAATTATTCTTTAAATCCTATGTCTGCAATTAGTTATTTTGTTAAACACCTTGAAGATGGAGAAATATGCTTTGTAGCAAGGTTTACCAAGAGATCCTCGTAGACAGATTATGGTCTTGGATTATCCGCACGTTCTTTATAGACTATGGCCCTGAATACGGTTTAAGATGTTATTTATCGCCCCTGATAAATAATGGCACCACGGGGTATGTTATTTATCGGGAGTAATAAATAACACCTATTGCACGTTTATGTGGAATAACAAGCGTATTTTGGTGTTTGATGCTCCAAAATCTGTATGATATGTTAAATACCGTATGTTTTCCTCTGTTAAAATTTAGCAGGTGTAACCTGTTGAAATTTAACAAATGTTGAGATATTTAACACATCCGATAGTTTTCGGATGCGTTAAATACCTTCAAACTCGTAATTCAGAATCATGCACAAACAAGTTTAACCTGCCAAATGTAACGAATGTTGACATATTTAACACATCCAATACATTTCGGATGCATTAAATACCTTCAAACTCGAAATTCAGACCAATGTGTAGGCAGAAGTTTACGCATGGGTCGGAATATTATGGGAAACCCGTAATCAGGCCCTATGACTACAATGCAGGCATTGTGCCCTTCAATTAATTATGTGAAGCTATCTATACATATAATGTAGCTCAGTAACCATGATGCCTGTGCCTGTTTCTGAAATCTAGTACATCTTGAGTCCTGTACTCTGCTTGGCTGGCGACAGATGACAAAGGGGAAAATACCAGTAGGCTACAGGACAGAAAACTGCATTATGGGTGGGTCACCTGCTGGATCTACAGCCTATCCAGCTCCAAAAGCTTTAATTGTAAGGGTGTGACACACAATGTTCCTATATCCACATACATGGCTTACTGATGCAGAGAATTAACATTCCTGTCTCATCTGCATGTAATCCAACTGGCAGGCCATGTGGGTGAAGGGACACTTTGCTGAGCTGTGACTGACCTCCCACCCTGCCCAAATGGAAGCATCCACAAGGAGAAACCAGTTTTTCTCCTCAAGTCAAAACAAACTTGCATTTGATAACTTGGTCAGAGCAGCAAGGGAAACCTTCAGAGAAAACAAGGCAAGAACATATTTTTGCTTCTGGTTTCTTCAGGAATACTTCAAATGAACCAAAGACACTTCAGAAAGTTGTAGAGTAAGATCCCCAAAATTGACAACAGGTTTAAAAGATCTTCCTAGTGCTCCACCAATTATCTGTCAGCAAACGTTCTCTGTTGTAGGGCCAATGAACACAAGGGGCCTCATGTGATGGACTCTACAGCATGCTGCAAGTCTCTTACATGAGACTGTTTTAACAGTCCTGGGATAGGTTCCCATCAGGCACAGATATAGGCTGGGGAACCATTCAACTCTCCTTGTATTTCCTACTCCAGGCAGTAAAAATAATCTTCATATTCTCATCAAGCAGAGTCTTTCTCCTTCATCTTCTCTTCCATCCTATGCACAATTCAAAGGGCATAGGGGTCTGCGTAGGCCTTTCAAGGGTGCCAGCTAATATGTAAATAGTAGACATCTGAAAATTCATTCTGAGCCATCCCTTGTGGCATTCTCCAGCTTTTTCAGCAATGTGATGTTGACAGAAGTATCAAACAAGTCAAAGAAGATCGCACCCCTAATCTCTCTATTGTTCAGGAAATGTTTGAAACTGGGAGCGAAAATTCAACACTGACAGGCCCATTGGCATACCTGAATTACTACTCGCTTGAGTCCAAAGGTGTGAATAGCTCATAATTTGCTCTTTGCTGGCGAAAGTATATAATATTTATCCCCCATAACTTTGTAACAATTTGATAGCTGACATCTGTTTTCACATATCTGACCCACAAAGACCACATGAGCTATATTTGCCTATGTGAAATAAATGTGTCACTGCACAACCATACAGTATCAGACAAGTTCAGTGGCTATGCTGGCAGTATGAGAAAGTACACACCAGTTTAAACAGAGCATCTGGTGTGGTTGTTGTAACTCTGGAAGTGATTCCTGGTAGGCTTGCTATTGCTTGAAATGTAATGTCAGTGAACTAGCCAGGGCACAGAATAGGATTCGCACCTCTTTGCCTTCACAACGCATCTGTTCCTACCATTATCATGGATGCTGGAGCTCACTGTGGACATGGTGGTGATGCATCTACTTGCGCTGCATAGTATGGTGGCCCCTTTAACAGATACAACGCACATTGAGTCACAGAAAGCAGTCTATCTGGAAGTATAAATAACATTTTTCAAAGTTTTTAACATGGCTGGTCTCTGCTTCTGCCTTTGCCAATGCCAGCAGATTGTAAAAGCCCCCGACATAGGCAAAGCCAGATTGGCTAAAACCTATGGCGCGAGAGATGGGCGGTGGGGGAGGGCGACAAAAAACATAAAATAAGGGGAACACAAAAAGGCACACAAATGCAGCAGAACAACTTTCTGGGCATCACCTATCTATCAACTGGGTGCCTGTGTGTGCGTGTGTGTGTCAAAATATGTATTTGTGTTTTTAAGACAATACCCATTTAGGAAAAAATCTGTTTTCTATCCCCAGTATGCAGATATGAATTCCTCAAGAAATATATTTATTATTGGATTTTCCATTTTTTCTGGACTTACTATTCCTAACTGGGTCAACAAGAATACAAAACTCATAGAGACCGGTGAGTACAAATATTTTTAGTGCTATATTTAGGAAACAAACATCTAGACAGAGGAATAGATGAAAAGGGCTTAGAATCATAAGGAGGTGCTAACAGATAATAAAAGTTAACAAACATGTTATAACCAGTCATGCTCACTTTCTAAAGCACCAGTCCTGTTGTTTGCTACTTTGATGTCTGTGACAGGTGGGATTTTTTAAATTAAAAATGTAAAAACATCAATTTCATTTGAAATATCTTCAAATTAAATATTTAATTAAAAATTAAGTGGATAATTCTATAGCCTTTTATTTGGTTCTACATTTAAATAAATACAATTAATTTGCATCAATATTTAACATAAATATTTTTAAAAAATGTTAAAAAAAGTTTAATAAACTGTTTACATTTTCTCAATACTTTACTATAGGGAAAAGTCTAACCCAGTGGGGAGGACTCTGCTTACATGTGAAAAGCTAGTGGTAGTAATTTTACACTATTAACTTAATTGGGAATTTAATATTGAATTAATTTAAATATATTAAATTAAATTGAAATTCATTTTTAAAGATTTATTAAAAAACAGTTCCACCGAAAGTATAATGTTTCTATTTACTTATGTATTAAGAATTACAAAAAGTTATGTATAGAAATATTTAAATACATTTGTGTTTTTTACATTTAATTTTAAATTTAAAATAATTAAACTATTTTATCATAAAAATGTATTTATGATATATATATATATATATATATATTTTGTTTAACATTAAATTACATTTAAAAAAGTTGAAATAAATCAATTTATTTTAACATTATTTGCTATTGGGTACTATTTGAAGCCTGTCCCATTATTTTTTGTTGATGTTGCTGTACGAATGGTTGGCTGTGTGTGGTTCTGGACTTACTCCAGGGTCCTTTTTAACTGTAGTAACTTAACACTCATAAATGTGGCTCCACTCCCTGTTTCAGGGGTGGTGACATGTAAGTATAACATTTGTAGTAAATTTACACTCGGAAATGATAAATAGCCAACAGTAGTAAATTTACTACAAAGTGTAAGAGTACATTTACAAGTGTGAATATAGTCACGTATAAATTTACTTTTGTGAATATACCTCTATGTGTCTACAGTATACCACAGCAAGAAGTGCAAAATCAGAGTGATGATTACTCGATAACATTCTTTACTGATATCAATAATAACAAAGACATTTGTTAGAGTTAGCTATGGTACATCTTCTGACTTGTTTAACTACTTTTCTTTTACGTGCTTTATAGGGATTGTCCAGCTTGACCAAGTGATCCTCGTGCTACTCACTACTGGAATGTTTGTAGGAGGGTTCTTCGGCTTTTTTCTGGACAACACCATTCCAGGTAATTCATTGCACCACCATTCTTGATCTAGGATTCCCAAGGCTCGCTGCACGATTTGCACTAGTAGGATTATCAGAAAACAATGGCTATTTCTGTGAAATATTCTTATTGCCTTGGCTCGCAAATTGCTACTCTGCATCATAAAGTCTACAAAACAACCACATAACTTATTTATTTTTTCTCTTGAAACTGCAATACCAGTGACTGATCAGCCAAGAGACTGGAGAGGTGTTTTGGGTGAATTATTGAGTGTACCTGTGCAGGTGAAATGGAATTTACAGATAAGGATGATTTCCTTGTGTTTGGAATTGATTCTTAGAACAGCCTTACAGTTAGGTTTTGATGACAACTATGGGGCTAATTACATTTCAAATGAGAAACTCTATTTGCGCCTGAAACAGAATTCCAAGTCAGGTGACATTTGCTCTTATGCTAGTTGTCCTTTCACAAATTGTGTGCTGCTTTCTAATTATATTAGAAATCTGAAAACTGTAATGTTAATGTGTTGGTCAAATGCCCAGGTTCCTCTTGTAAGTGTTGCTTCTAGTTCATGGATGCACGGTGGTGGTACAGTATTAAAATAATTCTAAATTGTATTTTGAAAGCCACTTTGAAACATATGGGATTCTAGTGCTTGTTTGTAAAAGAAACTAATAAAAGTGTGTTTAAAATGCATTCATCCCTCTGAATATATTTAACACCTCATGTTCTGATGTAACACCTGCCCACCCATTGATGAGCTGGAAAGCTATAGTTCTCTAAAAAATATGCACAATTCTGAATTCAGAAAGAGGTTATTTGTGTAGATTGCTCATAATTTTCCTAAATAAACCAATCATTGAAATAAAAAATAATGATTTAAGTGGGAAAAAATAGAAATAAGTAGCAATGGTCAAACTCTTCCAGTTGAAGAAATATATAGTGTGTATTGGTTGTCCAAAAACATACACTACCCAGAGCCATCAACAGAGCTACGGCTTATATTTTTTTATTGTGGTTCTCCCATGCATCGCTTCATAAGGTGAAATCTAATTAAAAAACATTTTTGAGGTTGTTTTATCAAAGGTGTTCTCTGACTTACAGTTGAAAGCAAGAAGTGTATAGAAAATTAATAGATAAACATTCCCCCTCTTCACCCAATCAAAATAGTAACCCACATGTGTGAGAGAGCCTATCACACGGGGGAATACAGGAAAAATGCAGCATGAAAACACCAAGAATTTTTCTTTGAATTGCAATCTTTCTTGGGATGAGGTTCGCAGTGGTATTTGTTCTCGAGGTCAGAAGACACCCTTAGGCAGCGTACCTACCTCAGACAGGTCTGATAACTAGCCAGGGGGGAGTCCATAATGGTGTAGATTACGTGTAGCCCATCAGTTTTTCTTACCCAGAATGACCTGCATACATCAAACTTTGTGGAAAAAACACAAAATGTATAGGGATCACTGAAAGACCTACCGCCCATTGTCCCCACATTTCTCTGGGTAAAATGTTTTTGTCTATTCAAGTCATTTGCATTAGGACCACCTACACATGTGAGGCACTATTTTTCTCAGGAGAAATGTGGGAATGCGGGATGGTCTTGAGATTTCTGTCACATAAATATGGGAAGATTACATAATTTGACTCTAAAGTTTGCAAGGAATTCTGCATATGAAAACATTATCAGATCCATGTAAGCTGCACCAGCCTGGTTTCCCTTCGGTCACTGGTTTTCAGAAATGCCCACAGCTGGTAAGTTTCCCTGGGTTCTGGCGGACTCCAGACCCAAATATTGCTGCCATTTCTCATGCATTGTTGACATTTGCAGGGCATGCAGGATAAGAAAACATGGCTTAAACCCAAAATGCCCTTATCCCAAGGGGTGCAGAGAGACCGTGTAGGCACCTGCTATGGTGGTAAATCCCCCAATCTGCGATTCCCCAGGTAGGGCAGAAAGGCCCTTGGAGTCCTTGGTGTGCGAATGGAGAGCAGTTGGCTATGCATGGGAGGGGTGTCGGAATCAGTCCAAGAGAAACCTACTAACCCTAGGCATTTCTGCAGACCTGCTGAGGCATCACTCTCCTGCAGAAAGAGGAGAGTATCACTTTTCCATTTATGCATTTCCCATTGAGTTCAGTGTTTGAGGAGTTGAACAGTGCCCTTGAACACCGATAAAACTGAAAGCACCTGGACCTTTTGGTTGCTTTCAGTTTCAAATCTGTGACCTCTCCATTTCTGCAGCGCTTTGGGCCAACCCTCTTATCATTTGTCCGTCAATGGACTTTTCTTTCGGACTGAGAGGTGAGGGCAGTTAACATTACATCAATCAATTTCAATTAACAGTGTGATCCATTTGGCTACACAATAAGCACCAGGAATCAGTGACTAAAGTTAAGGAGGTTTATTATTAATTAGCAATCAAGTTAAGGTACACGTATCTCGGCACCATGTTATAAAGATACAGAATAACAACTGGGAAATCTAGTCTTCTAAAGAAGTTTAGGCGTACCATTATTAGACAAACAAGAAGCAATACAAAAGATCAGCAATACAATCTGGTGCTCAGAGAAGAGTTTCTGGTCCTCTCTTCTATACATGAGTAAATCTAGAATCGTCTAAGTTAAATTCCAAACAAAAAGGATGGCTCATTAGTCTAATGAATCTCAATATTGAGGGAACTGTAGAAAAATAGGAAAATACAGGAAAGTACGGGAAGTGAGAGAAGGTGTCAGGATTTCAGTTGCTCGGTCAAGACTCTTCTTGGGTCAGGCAAATTTTGAGTATTAGCCTAAGCCACACTCAGCAAGATTCAAAGGGAAAAAGGTGTAAACCCTCAAGGCCCAAGAAAAATGACTCTAACATCAGACAGTGTAGACTCCAGTTGTTCACACTAAAATCACTTAGGTACCAGCCCTCTGTTCTCATCATCAGGGGTTCCATTATTCTTTTTCATTCTCACATTGTAAGCTGTAACATTTATGAAATGTACCACACTGAACATGGGAACAACATCATCCTTGCTCAACTAAGCCATGTTGTAACATTGCTGAATAGTACTCTTCAGTTAACGTTCTGACTCTCCATGTTCCTTTGTCAAGGTCTTCTTCTCAGGCTCTCTCTCTATCGCTAATATAGTATTGCTACTATTCTCAAACTAACAATGTGTGCAAATGCCCCTGAAAGGGAAAAGTCATGTAAGCAGAAATGGAAAACATATTTTATGTAGAATGAAAACCAGATCTTATAAGGGCAAATTTAAAATATTATATCAGTGGTGCACATTTAATATGCGTGTGCACTTTCAAACACAAATGACTGTAACTTGTCAGTACTTTAGATTCATATTGCATGTGGTATACAGTAAATCTTTATTACGCATGTGTAAGTATGACTGAGATCTACATTTTACATGAAATATATGTGAGAGAGAGTAAGACCTCTGACCCTCGGTCTAGGTCCACTCTCTCCCCACTGCTCCGCTGTGCCGTCTCTTGCCTCCAGACCCCGACCTCCTCCTTGGGAGGTTCGAGGCTGCTGCCCGGTCCTGCGCCTGCTGCCCGCTCCAACTGGGACCAGACTGCCTCCAACCACCGTAACCTTTCTCAGATGCTTTTTTTCTTAATTTTTTTCCCTGTTGTGCCACTGTTATTGTGCCCATCTGTGTCTTGCTCTAATTCCACCACTGTTTTTATTTTCTCGTGCCTGCCTGTTCCTTTTGCCTTTCGCCGCTGCTGCCCCTGCGGCCCCTCCCCGGAAATCCCCCCGGAATTTCCCTTCTGGAATTTCCCCCGGAATTCCCCTGCTCCCTCCTCCCAGCCTCTCCTCCCTCCCACCTCCCCTACTTAATGGCGGCCGCTGCGCGGTCGCGCCGCCGGTGCGCCAAAGGCAAGCCCGCCTGCGCCCGTCCGCGACCCGACCGCGGCCAGCGCCAAGAACCCTGGCCCTCCCACTACTCATCGCTACGACACCACCACCCTCCTCGCACTCAACCCTGGAAGACTTAGAGAATACCAACAGGCCTCGCCGAACACGACCCACGGCCAGTTCTCCTGCCTCCACTGCCGCCAGACCCTCACCGCCACCCCGGCCTCCAACACCGCCGACGCCAGCGCCGGCGACACCCTAAAATGCATCCTCCTCAATGTACGCTCCGTACACAAACACGCCATGGAAATCTGGAACCTACTCGACTCTCTTTCGCCTGACATCGCCTTCTTCACAGAGACCTGGACCAACGCATCCTCCGCCCCCGACATCAGCACCGCCATCCCAGACGGATACAAGATCCAGAGGAAAGACCGCCCCAACCACCCAGGAGGGGGCCTCGCCATCGCCCACAAGAGCACCCTCCGCCTCACCACCTCCAGCGAAACCTTCCCCTCCACCGAACACCTGCACTTCAAGATCCAGACCACCCCCAAAGCCACACTCCGAGGAACCCTCGTCTACAGACCCCCGGCCCCGAACACCCTTCGCCGCCACCATCACCGACTTCATCGCACCCCACGCGATCGCCTCAACAAACTACATACTCATTGGAGACCTGAACTTCACCTCGACAACCCCAGCGACCCCAACTCCACTATCCTTCATGACAACCTCACCAGCATCGGACTTAAACAACTCGTCAACACACTGACCCACAGAGCAGGACACACCCTCGACCCCATCTTCGCGGCAGGAAACAGCGTCCATTTCAGCCACACAACGCAGCCGCCATGGACCGACCACCACTGTGTACACTTCACCATCAACAAACCCAAGGCACCCAAACCAGCCCCACGCCCACCACGAAGGAACTGGAGCAAGGTTACCGACGAGCAACTTAACTCCACCCTCAACCGAGACAACCACACTTGGGCACCCGACGCAAACAGCGCAAACGACGCAGCCAGAGAACTCCACACCTGGATCTCCAACTGCGCAGATGAGCTCGCCCCGCTACGCAACCCCGACAGACAACGCCCCAGGAAAGCCGCCTGGTTCACAACCGCTCTCCAAGAAGCCAGACGCACCTGCAGACGCCTGGGGAAGAACTGGAGAAACACCAAGACAACCGAAAACCACACCACCTACAAGGACGCCATGACGGACTACCACAACCAGATCAGAGCCACCAAAAGGAACTTCATCCACAACAAAATCCTGGCCAACTCCACCAACTCCAAGGAACTTTTCAGTGTCATTCAAGAATTCACCAACCGACGCAGCGAAGCCACAGACATCACCCCATCCCAAGACCTCTGCGACAAGCTTGGAACCTATTTCCACCTCAAGATCAAAAACCTCTACGACAACTTCATCGACCATCCACCAGGTGCCACAGAAGGCCCCCCGCCCCCCAGAAACACCAGCCAGCCCAATATCTCCAACTGGACACCGATCACGGCCGAAGACACCGCCTCGACCATGAAAAGCATCCACTCGGGGGCCCCCACCGACCCCTGCCCCCCTCACATCTACCACAGAGCCGTGGCCTCCATCGCACCCGAACTACAATGCACCATCAACACCACCTTCAAAACAGGTACCTTCCCAGACGACTGGAAGCGCGCAAAAGTCAGACCCCTGCTCAAGAAGCCCACAGCTGACCCCACCGACCTCAAGAACTATCGGCCCATCTCGCTCCTCCCCTTCGCAGCCAAAGTTGCAGAGAAAACAGTCAACAGGAAACTGACACGATTCATTGAAGAAAACGCCGTCCTCGACCCGTCCCAATTCGGATTCCAAAGGAACCACAGCACAGAGACCGCCCTACTCGCCGCCACAGACGACATCCGCACCCTCCTGGACCAAGGCCACTCCGCAGCCCTCATCCTACTCGACCTATCAGCGGCCTTCGACACCGTCTCCCATCGCACACTAGTCATCAGACTACACGACGCAGGCATACAAGGAACAGCCCTGGACTGGATCCGATCATTCCTCACCAGAAGAAGCCAAAGGATCAGACTCCCACCCTTCCTCTCCGACCCCACGAAAATCAACTGCGGAGTCCCACAGGGTTCATCACTGAGCCCCACCCTCTTCAACATTTACATGGCCCCCCTCGCAGCCATCGCCCGACAACACGGCCTCAACATCGTATCTTACGCCGACGACACCCAGCTCATCCTCTCCCTCACCAAAGACCCCACCACTGCCAAACTCAACTTCCAGAAAGGAATGCAAGACGTCGCAGTCTGGATGACCAACAGCTGCCTGAAGCTCAACGCCGAGAAGACAGAAGTCCTCGTCCTCGGTACCACCCCTTCTGCATGGGACAGCACCTGGTGGCCGACCGCCCTCGGAAGCCCACCTACCCCCTCAGACCACGCCAAGAACCTCGGCATCGTACTCGACTCATCACTTTCCATGAACCGACAGGTCAACGCCGTCACCTCCAGCTGCTTCAACACCCTCCGCATCCTCCGCAAGACCTTCAAGTGGATCCCCCCTGAGTCAAGGAAGACAGTCACCCACGCACTCAACACCAGCAGACTGAACTATGGAAACGCACTCTACGCCGGCATCAACAAGTCCCTACTCCGCAAACTCCAGACAGTACAGAACACCGCCGCCAGACTTGTCCTCGGCATCCCCCGACATGAACACATCAGCCAACACCTACGAAGTCTCCACTGGCTCCCCGTGGAGAAAAGAGTCACTTTCAAAATCCTCACTCACGCCTACAAATGCCTACACAACAACGGACCCAAATACCTCAACGAGAGAATCAACTTCCACGTACCCAAAGAAACCTCCGATCTTCCAACCTCGCACTGGCCGAAACCCCGCGCATCCACAGAGCCAGTGCAGGCGGAAGATCCTTCTCTCACATTGCAGCCAAGACCTGGAACGAGCTACCGGCAGAAATCAGACGCGCCCCCTCCCTGAACACCTTCAGGAAGACCCTCAAGACCTGGCTCTTCGGCTAAACAGATCTGCGGACCCCCCCCTCAGCGCCTTGAGACCCTCACGGGTGAGTAGCGCGCTTACAATTCCCTGATTGATTGATTGATTGATTGAAACATTTGTGCACACGTTACATAAACTCATTATCGTTTCTAGAGTAAACACATTCTAAATAGCTAGCATTTAAAAAGGAAGTCAAAATGCTACTCATGAACACATTTTTGCTCTAAGCTCATGTACTCTACCAGCTGTCAACTATGGCCACTTCTGGTATAACCTTGTAAATTATTGGACTTCTATGAACATGTATATGTAGCGGTTGCTTGGGCTCTGAGATGGCCTCCTGCCTCTATTGGGTCCCTCCCACCCTGTTTGCCTCCTGATTGTGTTATTTGTTTTACTGTTTCTTTCCTTGACCTCTTGTAAAGCGCTCTGATACCTTTCTAGGGTCATGTTCGCACTATATAAAACTTTTTATAAATAAATCTTTAAAGAATGTCTCATTTAATACGGTTAAGGCACATAATGTTATGCATGAATTCTCTAATTCTGTAGTGAATGCACTTCAATAATGACGTTAAGTACAAAATTTCATATTAATGTCGTTAGGCCACACAGGAAACATGTGCTAAGTGCACGTTTAGGTTATGCATTTGGAACGTATAAAGATAGGGTCAAAATTACCCTTTACCAATGTGCATGGGACGCAGTGCATCACTGAAATAAAAAAAATCTAGGTTTGCAAGGAAAGCTCTTCCCTTGCAGTCTGAGTTGAGGACTTCAAAAGAGAATCCCTTTGGCACGCGCAACGAACCAGAGGAATTCCCTGTTCCTGGTGTGAGAACATGATGTTCAAGTTCCCTTTAAGTACAGAGTTTGTATGGAGAACCTGAATGTCATGTCACCAGCACTAAAAGAGTTAATGGTGGTGATAAACAGTGTTTATTTAAGAGAAACAGAAACTATATGACTCATGAAAATGTTTACTTAACTACTTAATACCTTTTATGCATAGGTTCAAGTTTATATTTTTGTTTACTGTTTGATGGAAAATGTTATTTCTAAAATATGTTGGCTGATGAGGGGTGATACCCCGAAACCAGTCCCAGAATGCTTGTTTTCCAGTCCAGGAAGGACCTGGCCTGGTAGTTCGGGCTGGACTGTTCCCATGGGGAGCAGGGTCAAGGTTGATTTGCATATGGCTGGATCTAAACTGGAATGGCGTGGCGAGCAAAATAACGCTAGATTAAACCCAGACCTGTGACTGGGGGTGAATGATTAACAATGTTCAGTATTCTGTCCACCATCTTTTTGTGTTGCATTTCAGAGAATTGCCAACTACAAGTCTAGTAAGTACCATGCCACGTGCCTTGAGAAAAGGGAGATGTAGTACAATTGAAGTGCTCTAGAAGTTATGTACAAACCTGAGGACAACAACCAGCCTCCCTGGGATGACTCAATGCATCAATGAAATTGTGTTACAGTAGCAGAATATCCATATGATATATCAGAATTCCCAAACAGCAGAAAGTATCTGTTTCTCAACCTTAGGGTTTCCATGGTAATCTCTCCTGATGTGCCTCCTCTAACAGACCTGGTATAGCGTCTACTTTGTGTTCTTTGCTGCAATCCCAACACTACGATTTTTGCTAATTCTTCTTGGCAAATGCAAATATAGCGTGAAAAATGTAAGAGAAACATGGCAGCAGTTAAGGCCAAAATCAAAAATCATCTTACTCATCGTGAGTCTGGCAGTACGGTAGTCAAACCCACTATTGCATGATGGATAATAGCTATTCTAAAGACGTCTGCTAGAGCCAGCAAACTCCACTACAGTCAGACAGTCCTACCTTCATATGGATAGAGGTTATTTGATACTGCCCTATTTTTAATTTTTTTCTATGCACACTTCATATAAAGCCTTTCCCCATAAAGACTCACAGTGATTTTGATTGTGATTAGAACAAGAGCCAATAAGTGTCCAGTAGCTCCGCTCATAAGGAAGCATTCCTTCTAGACACTAGTATTTGTAACTATTTATATTTTTATTTATGGATATGCCCCATCTACTTTGTTTATTTTTTTATTTATTTACGTTATAGAGAGCACAATTAGCTGTATAAGCGTCAGTGTGCTTAATAAATATACCAAATAGTCCTTCCTTCAAGGTACCAGAACACACAGTTTGAAAATTCAGGTTATTACTGCTTTCTTGACTGCTAATTAGTTTGTGGCTGCGCATAAGTTAAGGAGAAAAGAATTCCAGATCTTAGCAACTTCAAAAGAGGGGACAGCCACCCTGGCCCACCTTTCTCACGTTAGACCACATTAGTAGGTGACCTGTGGCAGATCATTAAGCATGGGCCATCATTGGACAAGTAAAACAGTCAACAGATAATAGATGGGCCCTGATTATGCAAACCTTTGAAGCAAATAAAAAGGTTCTTCAACAGGGTTCTCCAAAGTCGGTCCTGGTGGGCCGAATCCATGCTAGAGTTTTAAGATAGCTACATTTATCTAAATGGGGATATGCTAAAAATCTGGCATGGATCCGGCCCTCCAGGACTGACTTTGGAGAACCCTGCTCTTAAACATAGAGCGATTGCGCAGGACAAAGAAACGTCATTAGCAGCTGGGTCACCATGTTTTGTGTAAATTGGAGTTGATGAATAACATAGGATGAGAGGCCCACAGACAGGACATTCCCATAATCAAGGCAAGAACCTATGTCAGAATGAAAAATAGAAAGATAAGTATGCATAGGAAGGAAATGTACAGCCATCTTAAGAATTTTCAAGTGACTAATACAAAGCGCTGCAACTTTAGCCACTTGCGGCTTAAAAGACAGTTCACCATCTAATTCCTGACTCTCTTAACAGGAGTGGGTCACCAACATAGAGAATCTGGCCCCTAGGTTGAAGGCGATACTTAACAGGGGCTACCCTTGACCACATCTTTAGTTTTATCTGATACTTGCAAGGTTGGCATCATCCATCCTGAGTCAAGCATCAAATTGGTGGAAATAAAACATAACTAAGCAATGACCATTTCTTCCACTATTTTCGTTTCTTTTTTTTAAAAAAGTTTTTGTTTTTTGGCATCAGCATATATAGTCAGTCAGACAATGTATAGACAGTATACATTGGTGATTAACAGACAAGTTAGTATTTAGATACAATCTTCACATTTGTGCAGCACCTGTTCATAACCACACATTCAGGGCCCGATTCACGAAGGGACTTGTGTAGTAAAGTTACGAGTGCTGAGTCTCTGCATTTGTAGTGAAGTCTCTGTACTCGCGGCGGAATCTCCGCTGGCGCACTGTAGAGAGTGCGCCGGGCAAAGATTCCGCTTTGAGTGTGGAGATTCTGCCACAAGTGCGGAGACTTCGCCACCTGTGAAGAGACTCTGCACTCGTAACTTTACCACTCACAAGTCCCTTTGTGAATCGGGCTCTCAGTGAGCTTCGCATCATATCTTCATACTGCTGGTAGAATTTAACAATGGTGCGTGCCATAAACAGGGAAACCAACCCATCATCCCAACTCAGTGAAAAGATAACAATTAAAGAAAACTTTGTCTGACCTCACTTCTATAAACCAGTAGTACTTATGTGTTGTTAGAAGGGACCTAAGCTGCGAATTGAAGTAAAGAGATTGGCCTATTGTTGCTCAGAACCCCAAAGTTCCAAAGAAAGTTTTCCTCAACAGGAGGATCACACATACCTCTTTGCACTCTGAAGGAGCTGTGGTGGTAGTATATAAGGAATCAACAGGATTATATAACATAGGTGCGATAAAGGGGATAGCTAGAAGCAAGATACTCATGGCCCAGAGATCACCAAGACGGGCAATTTTAGCTGCTTTCATGAATTGAATAGTGCGGTCAAAGGAGAGAGGAGTGAATTTGACCAATGTGCTCTTTGCATCATCGACAATCTTCTCTCTAGGAGGCCAGTGGCGCTGGAACAATTTTCAGAGGGGTGGTGCTTCCGTCAGTGTTTGTCACTGAAGTAATAGGGCTGTGAAAAATGAAAACATTACAAAAAGAACAAGTGTAGTAAATGAGACACGCCCATTTAGCAGGAAGATTGTGGAAGAGTAGTGTGTCCAATGATGAATTTTGCAACACATTGTCTTAAATATATCATCAAAGCATAGTGTAGTATGGTACTGGCATTTATAGAGAGCACCTTTTGTATTGAAATGGCCTCTAAATTTGCATCAGATGTAGAGTTTTATGGCTAAACGTATGTGGCATATATATAGAGAAAGAGGGAGTGACCCCACTGACCAAGAGACAGGGTACCACAGGTAATGATCAAAACAAACTCTCTTGGACCGGAAAGTATTTATCTCCAATTTCACTCAACAAAATTTACACTACCACCATAAAGACTCTTAAGCACCTCACATTGATCACCAACATGAACCCAGATAACAATTATAAAAACACACAAATAGAATCTCTAATTATTATAGCAAAAACATTTATTATTTAATTATATTAACAATTCGTCATAGGATAAAATCATTTTTGGGTGAAGTAAAATAACATAGATACAATTTAGAGCAATATAATAAAACAATGTTAAAATATATGAGAGACAATTAACATGTGAAGCATTAAAAACATCATAACATGGTTATTCCAACAAGAATCTATCGAATTTATAGAGGTCCACTGTTCAATAATTAGGTAGGACCACGAAAGTTCCTTGGATGTAACCCTAAACAAGCAAAGCGTTGACGCGTTTCGGTGGTAACAAAACAATTTATACGACCACCTTCATCAGGACACGATTAATAAGTAGTCTCTCCTATTGTTGACACAATTTCATTGCACCTATTTAAAAAACACAAAGTTTAAAAATTCATAACCAAATATTTTATACATCAATTATCATTGCATCCAGTCAAAAGACAACTTAAAAATAACTTTATACCTATGCATTTTCTATATAAAAGAACAAACATTTATCAGAGTCTTTTTACAATTGTTTATAAGGGTCCAAAAAAAAAAAAGGATATCATACAAAAATATCATACACCACTCATACATTCATTAACCAAAAAAACACCCCATTCATTCAAACTTCCTACATGTGGATCTTCTTAAAAGATCATGGGTAAGGGATATAATCACTTGACCCATTGTTTTGCGGGTATATTTTATGTCATTTGCTAGTATCTCATACATTTTTTAAAAGGGTCCATTTACCCAGGATCCCGCATAAATGGGTTTTAAATCTAAAAGTGATATATACATATATATATTTTTTACATCACGCCCACCTTAGCGTTGTGTATCTCCTGTCACTATTTTTAGGCGGAACGCTGAAGATAAAATTCTTATCAGCCCCCGACGTCCTGAAAACAATGGTTTAAAAAAATCTTTTTTATATAATCCAAAGGATTTATCCTCATTATCCTTTTTATTTATTACAAAGAAAATCCTTTCTCCAAACCTACCCCTCGTGACGTCAATCAGTCCCAGAGCCTGGGTATTCCTCAGGTATTTACTGGAATCAGGTGAATCATGTATCAAGGGTGGGGTGGCATTCCCCTATTTTATCAAGGAGATCCTTAAAAGGGACATAAATAAGGAAAATATATCAATGTACCTGTGATACTTTTAGTAATTTGCAACTCTATAAACCCTTATTCTCTCCCCGGTATTTCTGGGCGATGCATTGCCCCATACCTACCTTTCACTAATGCGTGCTATCCTTAACCGAGGCGATATAATTAGGTGTCTTCGATAAGTTTTTAGTGTGCCAGGGTAATATCCGGTCACCATATAAATGTTCCCTTCATTCCGATCTGAAATAATAACAAACTAACACTTAGCAAAAAAATAAGGTTTTTTATAATGCAAAAGCATATGTTTAGAAACACTTGTTGACTAGGAAATATAGCCTGCAAGTTTATCGACTATTTTATGGGTTAGTAGATATCACTAATCGCTACATAAATCCTCAAGTATGCATAATATAATCACCGCTGTCCCAAAGCACCGATCCATATTGTTTGAGGGGGTATATTTACTGTATCCTTAATAGAATCCCATTCGTATTATTATTAGTATGAACTAAAAAGCTAAAAGAATATCCCTAGGGATATAGGGGACGAGCGCTACATTAATCATAGAGCCTCCCGGGGTGCCCAATTGCTTACTTGTAAATTGTGTTCAAGAGTCGCGTGTTCCGCCGTTCCGTTATTCTTTGAAATGCGATCTCTAACACAGTCGTGTTTTCACCCTCTATAAGTATGCTAGTCAATTATTTGCACCTGATGTATCCTTCTCACGTCATCAGATAGCGACCTGTTGCGTAAGAGGTTGTACTCTTAAAGTGGCAATATCTTAAAGCGGCACCCTACTACACCTTTCTTCTGGTGGGGCCCATATCGCTCCCAAGCACCAAAGTTATTTTTAAAGTGCGAAAAGAAGAGATGTGGGGGTAACATTTTAAGAGACCTCCTCTGCGGGACCTCATGGGCAATAAGTACTGTCTAAAACTCATATTTTTTAATTTAGATGGCAATATCAAAGGAAGGCAGCTCGTGTGTCTTACCCATACCATCGAATCGCTCAAATTCGGGGTATAATCGCAAAGCACACGAGGGGCCCTCGAGAAAGCATGAAGCCTCATAAGTCCCAAAGTCACACTTACTATATTTTGGGAGGAACAGATACAATTTCCGCCGCATACCACTCATCTATAATGTACACCTAGACAGGTGGACTCCCCATAATTAGACAAAAAAAGCCTGGCCTGTACAGACCTATTCATCCGTCATAGGTGTCTCACACTGGCATGGTCCTAAAACACTGGTGTAATGGATCTCATCTACAGTTCAGTTTAATCAATTAATTTCATCCAATTCTCCTTCGTATTTAAGCCTGTTCTGATTGTATCTAAAATAGAGATGTACCATTGCTCACTATTTTTGTGTTTAGTCGTGAGGTCACCGCCTCTTCTGTTTCCTTTAATTCTTTCTATGACAAACCATCTAAAGTCCGTACATGTATGGCCAGCCCTCTTAAAATGACCTACCAATGGTGCGTTTTCCTTGTTGTTTTTTATGGCAGACTTATGTTCTAATAAGCGAATGCGTAATTCTCGCGATGTTTCGCCTATATAACCCAGATTACACGGGCATAAGAGGAGGTAAACCAGATTTTTGCTCCTGCAGTTGTTAAAATCTTTAGAAATCAGGGTATGCTTATTGAACATCGTATCTTTACCCACTATACATTGATTACACATTATACAATTGCTGCATTTGTAATTGCCAATTACTTCAGTGCCCATCAGGGTGCGTTGGTCCCCTGTGGGTGTTTCCCGACTAGTAGGCACCAATTCTTTTCTTAAATTGTTGTTTCGTCTGAACACAAATAATGGTCTGTCCAAGGTCATTAACTCATTATCATTAAGAATATTCCAATTAGAGTTAATGATATTCTTAACTTTGTTGCTGATACCAGAAAATTGACTTACAAATACTAACTTCTGCTTGTTATTTCTTTCTTGTTTTTTGGAGGTTGTATTGGATAGCATGCTTTCGCGGTCATAAAACCGGGCACCTTTGAAAGCGTGTGTAACAAGTTTTTAGGGTAACCCCTCTCTTTCAGCTTAGTCTTAAGGATATCTGAGTGTTTGTAATAATCATCCAAAGACGAACAGTTCCTTCGAAGACGAAGGAACTATCCGAAAGGGATGTTATCTTTCTGTGCCTTAGGGTGAAAACTTGAATAGTGCAATAGAGTATCCTTGTCGGTAGGTTTGGAAAAGAGCTCTACTGACAAGATACCTCCAACATCTTTGATACTTAGATCTAGGAAGTTCACTACACTCTCGCTGTATTGTGATGTGAATTTTAAATTCACATCACCCAAATTCAGCCATTGCAAGAATTCCTCTAGGAGGTCTGTTGTGCCTTCCCAGATAAATAAAATGTCATCTGTGAATCTGCTCCATTTTAACACATTCTCATAAAAAGGGGCAGATTCATGCGGCACACAAACTATAATGTGCGGAAATTGGATGTCTGCACATAGTTATCATTTGCGGATCATACAAGTAAAGTGACTTGGTTTGCTTTGCTCCTATTATTAAAATCTTTATTTCCATCATGTCAGAATTACAAAAACCTGAGTGCCCCCTTTGTATTTTCTTTGCTTCTGATGCATTTTGAAATATTTGTAAACTTTACCCCAGCAAGATTGTCATTGGGTTCACATTGCCAATCAGTGAAAGAAAAAACTATCACTAATCTCCATGTTCAATAAGCAGCATTTTGTTATAGGACATTGAGTGACACTTGACCTTTGTCTCTGAACTCACAGCAAAAGATAAATACAAAATTTAAAAACATGTTTATGGCTCGTTCTGTTTTTAAATTCCTGCAAGCTTATTTTGGGGATTCTGCAGCAAACCAAGCACCCCTACTTTCAGAGCCCCTGTTGGAGGATTCATAGAATTTCATTGATGACCACAGCAAGCCAGATATGATTTCCATATGCCTGGCCCACCTGAACTGAGGGATAGTGACCATGATGCCAAGGATACTTACAACATGGCAAGGCCACCTTTAAACCAGGATGCCACCTAAGGATCTGAGATATTTGAGATATTTTTCAGAATTGGTACACTAATTCAGGACCAATAGTTTTCTCATTAATTTTGCTGGGTTTTTACCATCTAAGTCAACGTTTAAATTCTAGTATCTTGCTGGTGTCTTAGCCAAATGTAAGATAAGGTAAGAGATGGAGGTTCAGGGCTAGGCAGCAATCTGAATGGATTTGGTGCCTTGCTTCCTGTAGGAGCAATAGGAAGGCCTAGAAATAACTAACAGCCTTGGACCAACAGGAAATAAATATTAGCAAGTTATCTCTGCATATTTATTAAATGTAAAGGATAATATTGACTGAATGATCATGTTTTAATTGGTAAGCTGCATTGACAACCTATATTTGGATTGAGCTTACCATATGACTTTATTAACTTGACCGTTATAATCAGAAATGTCTTTATTAAATTTTTTCAAAACCACATTCTGCATTATATCCTTCCTGTGAATGCCTTTTAGCCAGGATTTCAAGAAAAATGTCATGTGTTATTCAGGTCCTGCATACCTGTTGGAATTGACACCTCATTACTCCCGACCAGAGACCTCTACACAAGATCTGCACACTTTCTCACTTAATGGTCCTCCCAGATGATAATATACAGTGGCAGGGCCCTAAATGCACAAGCACAGAGACTCTGAAACATCCTCAACCCATCCATGCACTATCTGAGGTTCTGGAAGCTCCTGAAATGGAAGGCTTCAGATTTGCCTTTAATTAAAACTCAAACTGGAAAAGGTGGTGTCGAAGAATATCAGACATGGCCACTGATCCTGCCTAGACACCAACAGCAGCAACAATCAAGCAATGCTTCTTTATCAGACAGCACTCTGAAGTTACTGAGAGGCAACACACTATACAAAATGCCTTAATGAATAAATATGATCAAGCAGTTTATATTAATTTGGCAAAACAGACTTCAAAGTATATGAGGAAATATAATTGGGTCTACAAGAAATGGTGGGCTAGCAGATAAAAAAAAACAGATGTTATTTGGTCACCAGCACATCTTACTGCCTTGAATGAATGGGACAATGTATTATCTCCAGAGCTGTGGTAATCAGTGGAATGCATTTATTAGGCTTCACCACTAAAGTAGTTTCATTTGTATACATTTTACTCTTGAAGATGTACACTCTACCTATGAAATATGTCTATTTGGGCTGGTAGGAGATTCTGTTAACTATGTTGTCTTTTCTTAACCTTGCTTGGCATAATACATGTTAGATCTGCATTCCATTACTAAAGATTTATAGACTGAGAAGAGGAGAAATTGTGTGAGGTTCACTGTCTCAACAATGGTAGGATGAAAGGGTGGGTCATTTTTGGTCCACAGCCCTCAGGTCCTGATATTACCAACTATAATGCTACCTTCTGCATCATAGAATTATGATTAGTATTAGGAGGAGCATAACAGAATAGAAAACACATCCAAAACCTGAAGGCTTCACTAAACCCAACACCTCCAACCTAAGCTAAGAGGAAGTTTGGAGGTGTTTTCCTTTGCATGAAGGCATGGAGGAAGGAAATATGCATAGAGCGTGTGTAAGTGAAATGAAGAAAAGATAAGAGATACATTATTTGCATATTTATGTTTATATACCACACAATTACTAACTGTAAAAAGCACTTTAAGGCTGTGAGAAGGAGAGAGTTTCCATTTTTTGTATTTTTTCTTAAGTGGGTATGGCAAGAAGTGTCTCTTAACCAATTCCTGATTACCCTTCTGTAGAGTGTAATAAAGCCTTTAAAAGAATTATACATATATTTTAACTCTGGCAAAAATGTATCAGGGCTTGGTGACTTAATTACTGGAAGCCTGCACAGAGGCTCCCTTTGCGACTGTTAAGTTGGAGAACATGGAAACCAAAGCTTAATGTCATTCAATATAATGTGTCTTTTGAATGAGAAGAAAGTATTGGATGACAGTATTGTGGATTAAATCATTAGAATATAGTGTCACTGTCGCACATGGCAGCCTAATGTTAATTACAGGCGAGCCGGAGACGAGAGGTCTAGGCGGAGCACCACCCTTGGAGTAAGTGTGACTACAGGGGGTCTCCTCCTCTAACTCGCCAGTTTAAGCATGGCTAATTTGAAAACTCGAATTTTTGGAGTAAGTTACTAATTGGGCCCCTAAATCTGCGAACAATTGGTTCCGGAGACCCAAGACAGTGGGTCCTGAGGGGATTCTAATTTCTGGGATCTGAAAGGTCCTGATGAAGGCTGTGATGACCTGAAAATTGTAGGCAATAAAAAGCAGCTGAAACATGTCGACAATCTGGCAGTAAGGAGGGGTGTAGGAACTCCTTATACTTTCCTGTCACCACCATCCTTTACGTTTTTAATCCTAGTCGGTAGATCTAGGAATAAAATTATTTGCTATAGATACCACTGAACTAGTTTGAACTCTCACTGCACTTTTTCTTTCGGTGATCCCAGGATCCATTACGTATATTATTATTTATATGTGTTTGTATTGTCTTCCCCTCCCTTTTGCTCCACTCCGGGCGTTAGTCTGCGCAGGGGCGTACTGAAGCAAGCTCGATGATGAAGCATGTTACAATTTTGTGAGTGAGGGCAGTATTTTTCCACTGAGCACGTGCCACCTCTAATCTAGACATCCACACACACTACTCCCCTTGGTGTGTTTACAATTACAGTTCTTACACTGATGAATGTGTAGATATTTGAAGCTTGCTGTTACCTTAGTCGGGGCTTCTATGCATGTCTATCAATTGCCGAAAAACATAACTGGTAATTTGATATTAATGTGCTAAATTATGTTTGCCTTCTAATAGGCACACAAGAGGAGCGAGGAATTCTGGCGTGGAACGAGGTCCATGAGGATGAATCTGCTGACATCCTGGATACTGAGGAAATCTACAACCTTCCCTTTGGCATTGGCACCAGGTTCTGCACAGGATCTTGGACTCGGTACCTCCCATTTTGTCCCAAACCCAAGAAGCAAGACCCCAGTAGCAGCATTCAGCAGGAGGACAGCTATGACCAATCAAAAGACAAAGAAAAAGAGACCAAGCACTGACTCACAGGGCATCAATAGTGACAATCAGGCCAACAGGTTGACTCTACCTCTGAGATGCAGTTAGTGAATGCATCCCACACAAAAGGTGACCAAACACAAAACTGGAACTATCCAGGATTGATGTTACAGACTCAACGTGTGCAATGGCTCAGTTGTTCTTCCAATGACAATAATAAAGTAGACTGCACTGATATCTCGCACTGACTAAATAGATCCTGAAATAATTTTAAAATGACCTGTTGAAAAGGTGGGATAAAAGAAGTGTGTTATGCTGGAAATCAGACCCCCAAATAGCTCCTTTTCTACATCGGTTCATCTGAGTGTGTTGTAAACTGTGGGTTCATGCATACTGTGTCCAAAGAAACTGTAACGTTGTGGATGGTTCAAAGCCAGATGAAGATGCATTTATAAATAACAAGTGGATCAGAGGGGAATTAAATTGTGTTTTTTATACAAAAATAATGCAGTATTTTGCCTTCTTTAGTGTTTTTCCCTGTTGAATACCTTTAAGGTCAATGATCACAGGATGGTAAAATCTAAGAAAGATATCCCATTAGGTCATCTTATGAAAGGAGAGCCTTTCATTGCCTCTGATATCAACCAACTGTTTTAATAAATAGGCCTAATTCAAAGATATAACACAGCCATGGAAAGCTAAAACAATCTATTTCATCAACCTTTCTCAGCAAAGGGTAAGTCCTGCCTGTTTGGCAATCTATGGTGATCGCACCACTACATAAGAAGCCTACTCTTTATCCCAACTTCTGATCCATTTCTAAGAAAGGGTATGTGAAAATTCATTCAAATTAGCAGACTTCAATCTCAATTCAAAGTATTATATCCTAGATGACTTCCAAGCCGATTTCCACCATGCACATGGACAGAGTTGAGCCTAGTTTTTACTTCATGACTCCCCACTGACCAAGTGTTCTTGTCAGTTCCTGTCATGCTTAACATATCTATGTCCTTTGCTACACTGACGGACATCCAGCTCACTCTAACCACAGTACGGATAGTCAAACCCCAGCTGGAGATCGATAGCCAGAACACCAATCCTACGTTACCTTCTACCAGGGAAGGAAATATCCTGGATATGGAACACTGTCTTGCAAGAATGCAGTCATTGGCCCCTGTGGACTCTCCTCTCCTTTTGCCCGACTGGAGTCAATAAAGTCAGTTTCACCATTAGACCCTATTCCGCCGGCTAAGCTGAGTGCCTTGAGCCCACAACTGTCCCAACTTGTGGTGGGACTCCTGAACTCCTCTCTTCAGGACTGATATATACTTAAACATGGAAGCATGCAATGGTTCTGCCCATATTAAAAAACTGGTCCAACTTCAAACCTATTTCAATGCTGCCCATTCTCTCCATGGTGCTGGAAAAACATGGCAATGCTCAACCTTCCACTTTTGTGGAGGCACAAGACGCTCTATGCTCCTCACACTCGGGCTTCAGAGCAGGACAAGGTACCAAATCCACCCTTCTAGGAGTGATGGAACATCTCAGATGGCTCCTAGACTCGGTTGGTACAGCCGCGCTGATTGTATTGGACTGCATCACGGCCTTCGACACTATGTCACATGACATCCTCGCTGAAAGACTGACTCAGATGGGTCTCTAAGGGACGGCTCTTGCATGGCTGACCTCCTTTTTTTTTTTATTGAATTTTATTAAGTATACACAGCAGTACAGTACATACGCCCAAGAGCATTCATCATATTACAAGTATACACATTAAATAGTAGTTGGTACACATCGGGCGTTATGCCTCCCCCGGCTTGACAATGCTATCGACATGCTATAGCACATTATTGAGATCACAGGGCAATATGCCAGTGTTACAGTAACATTTATCCCTCAATCAAGTAGTAAGTGGTAGAGATATAGATAACTGCATAGTTCCTGGGTGTTTGTTCATGTGTATTCACTAAGTGTTGAGCCGGTCCTCAGTTACAATGTGCCTGACTCCATGTTAATTGCAGAGGGTGTCAGCAGTGCAGTGTGTGAATGTTTAGTCAGTGCATTCGTGCAGGTATGTCAATAGCGGATCCCATATCTCCCTGGGGTGTGATGAAGGCAGCAACAACTCTGCATATGTGGTGAGTTGATCCTTACAGTATATTAAATCAGTAAGCCATTCCTTACATTTGGGAGTGCCTGCCCGGCCCCACCTACATGCTACCCGCCTTTTTGCTAGCAGCATACTCAAAGCAAAGAATTTTCTATGTGTCGGTGGCAATTCTTCCGTATATCCCAACAGTACGATTATAGGTGACATTGTAGTGTGATATCCAGTCATCTGGGAAATCGCATCCAGCACTTCCCCCCTAATATTTCTGTATTGCATTGCACTGCCACGCCAGATGCAGAAACCCCGCTCCCTCACCGCTGCATCTGTCGCATCGGTCATTGTCTCGTAGCTTAAAACTATTCAAGCGCGCAGGGGTATAATAGGCCCGGTGTATGAATTTAAAGTGTATGATCCTTAAGCGGCTGCTTGCCGTGATGGCCTCTGTCTGCTTGCAGCAATACTCCCATTGTTTATCTGTAATTGTGGCTTCTAGTTCTAGCTCCCATCCTCTCCTCGCCTCTTGCTGTGTGCATGGGCGCTCCAGTGAAGCAGTGCGGTTGTTATACTGCTGCTGCTCAGCCTGAGTGTCTGTGTGAGAGAATGTTGGTGAATGGAATGTTTGTGTGTGTGAGTGTCAGTTGGAGATGGGCTGAGCAGCAGTGAGGCTGCTCCTGGTGGGGTTCTCTGTGTAACATCTTGCCTGAATAAAGAAACATGAAGATACCACTTGGAATGAACATTACTTTATTACAACAGCGGTATAGTCTAGAAACCAAGTGTGCTGCCCCGTTCGTCTGCAGGAGGGTGTAATGTGTCACATCTAGCGGGTTCATGTGGGAACGCAGGGGTATTAGCTTTAATCTCGTGTCGCAGCCTAATGTATAGGAAGGTTCTTATGGCGTACCGCCATCTCCCCCCAGGAGTGTTTGTCTATCTTTGAATAACCCATCTTGATATAGCACTCCTAGGGTGTTCAGGTTGCACGCTCTGAGCATTTTCCTACAGGCTGTATCCTGAGTGACCGGGGCTAGGAACAGGTGCGGGAGAGGCAGCAGCGGAGAGTATAGTAGGGGCTTTCCTACTTTTTTAGTCAACCTCTTCCATGCTAGATTCATGCACACTACCGTCGAGTGTGCGGTACTCCACTCTGCAGTGCTAGCTCCGAAGAAGGCAGTCCAGGGCAGTGGAGTCATGTACCCTTGTTCAATGGCTAGGTGAGGCATAAAGGGTGGAGGGTGAAGCCAGTGTATGGCGTGATGCGCTGGAGCACATAAAAAATAGAGCTCAATGTTGGGCGCCTCAAAGCCCCCACGTGACAATTGGAGTGTCAGTGTTTGCCAACTTATTCGGGGCTGTTTGCCCCCCCATGCCAATCTGAAGAGCTGAGATTTAATTGTGCTAAAGAAGAGGCGGTCTGGGTGATATGGTATGTTGATAAATAAATAAAGTAATTTCGGCAGGATTATCATTTTCATCAGTGCTATTCTACCTGCCAGTGATAGCGGCAATATATCCAGCGGGTGATTGAGTTTGTGATTCCAATGTGGTACCATAGTTTGCCCTCAGTGTCTCCTTCTTATCTCGGATAATCCTCACACCCATATATTTTATCTCCGAGGCACACCATGTTAATGGAAAATCTAGGGATATCTCTGGAGTGGATGGAGTCAGGGTAAATATCTGAGACTTGCTCCAGTTGATATGTATCCCCGAGATGTCCCCAAACCTGATGAATTCCCTAAGGATGGGGTTCAGGCTGACTTGGTTCGTGACAGAGGGTGATATCGTCAGCATAAAGCGAGACTAGGATATGTCTTGAGGGATATGGCATGGCATATTCCCTGTGGTGTTGACGGAGTTTGGCAGCTAAAGGTTCAACTGCGAGTGCAAAGAGCAGGGGCAATAAAGGGCACCCCTGTTGAGTGCCCCTGGAAATCAGGAAAGGAGTGGAATGCAGCCCATTCACCTGTGCGACAGCCGTGGGTTGGTTGTACAGCAGAGCTATCCAGCTAAGGAATGCCGCAGGTAATCCCATTCTGCCCAAAATTGCCAGTAGGTAGTCCCATTCCAATGAATCAAATGCCTTCGTGGCATATAAAAATACAGCTACTGCGTTAGATTCTGGGTCAATGTCCTGCAGGAGCGTGAAAATGGTGCGCAGGTTGTGAGACGTTGCCCTCCCGGGTATAAACCCTGCTTAGTCGGGCAATACTAGCCCTGTCATCAGCAAGCTGAGTCTGTTAGCTAATATTTTAGCTAGAATCTTGGAGTCACAATTTATTAAGGACAGGGGTCTATAGGTATCACATTTGGTAACGTTTGGTAACGTCCTTACCTGGTTTAAGGAGCAATATGATCAGGGCTTGTCGCATTGACATCGGGAGAACTCCAGCCTCTTTGGCTTCCTCATATACTTTTCTAAGAATAGAGACTATCTCATATATGTAACATTTATAAAAAATCTACTGGTAGGCCGTCAGGGCCTGGGGCCTTACCAGAGCGCAGTTGCATAAAGGCTTACCGTATCTCGTCATCCTCAATGTCAGCTGCCAGACATTCCCTGTGACTGTCGTTTATCCAGCCAAATGCACTGTCTTTGAAATATGCTGCCAATCAATCTGTCCAGTTCTGTGCATGTAGTAAAGGCGTTGGTAATGTGACGCGAAAGTATTGAGGATTGTTGTGGGGTCTGCATGTAATGTGCCAGTCTCACTCTCTACATTGAATATGTTGTTTGAGAACCGGGGAGCCGTGACTGCTTCTGCAAGAGCTTTTCCGGGTCTCTCACCCTCCCTGTATGCTCGGACCCGGGTGTACCTAGATCGAAATAGGGCTTCTCGTTCAGATGTGTCTGTATATTCTATTAGCAGCTCCTTCAGCTGCGCATGCAGTTGTGACGTCGGGGCGTCTGCTATGGACTTCTGAGTTACTTTAATATTGTGTTCCAGCTTGCTTAATGTGTCCCTGATGCCTCGCAGTATTCCCCCACTTTTAGAGATGCATAATCCCCTGACTGTTACTTTAAAACGTTCCCATACGCTGGCCAGCATCTGCACGCTGCCAATATTCTGTGAGAAGAAATCTTGGATCTCCTGCCGCAGTTCCTCCTGGAACACAGCATCCAACAGCACTGTGGGTTGGAGTCTCCATGACCGATATGGAGTTTCATTAGCAGGGGGGCAAAGATTTAGCAGTACAGTGGAATGGTCTGAATAAGTGCGTACGAGATGGCATGTCTCTTTTAGCCACGTGCAAAGTCCAGCCGAGAGCAACCAATAGTCCATTCTTGACCAACTACAATGTACAGAGGAATAGAACGTGCCCTCCCTGCGCTCAGGGTGTAGGATTCTCCAGGCGTCTAGCATATGCTGTTCTGCAATAATATTATTTAAATGTTTCCCTGCCTTTGTGCAGGCCCGTAGCCTGGAATATTTGTTTGGAGGGGGCATGGCCCAAGCAATGACAGCAACATAAGAGTGGTGCAGTGGATGGGAAAATAATCTTTCCCATTGAGTTGTTTAAAAAATGTTTACATTTTGATAAGATTGTAAAGACCGCTGAAAGCAAGACATGCGCTGAGAGTGGGTCTGTACATTTTGGGATAGAGAGGGAAGGGCTCACAGAAGGTTTTTGGTTTGGTAAGTGAACAGAAGGACCTTATCTTTGTTAACCATCACAGAAACAATAGATTGCCAAGCACTCCCTTGGCAAATCACACAATGGGTTTAGAAATGCATACCGAATCGAAATTTGGAAGGGGCGGGTACAGCATCCCTATTAAATTGCATTTCAAAATGCTATGTAACAATTGTTTGCGACCATAATTTGGGTCATAAACCATTCTTAGGTTACCAACTCCTCAAAGGTGGTTGTAACCCATTCACAAAGGCAAAGTGGTCATCTTAAGACACTTTTCCTGTGGTGAATGTAAAACAAAAGTTTGGAGTGGGAAGTGGTTCAGTGGAACTTTAAAAAACAAAATTTTAAATGCAGCACTGTTTCATTCAAGACAAAAGGGCTGCCTTTACAACGAAAAAAAATTGAAAACAAGATCACAGACATGGTGATCTGCTGACAGTAGGCCACCATTCCTCTAATGGCCATCCATTGGAATAAGTCACAATTTGCCACCTAATTCATGAAGAGTTATGGGGTAGGTTGGATTGTGCCTCACTCCAAATCCTTATTCTGTGAACAGACCTATTAATACATCGGTCTGTTCACCAAATAATTTAGCTGCCACAAAAATATATGTTGCAAATTATGTATGTCTGGACCTAAGTTTCTGTTATGAATTGCTAATAATTGCATAGTAAATGTCCTTTGCAGAGGGTTATACAAAAAACTGATTTCTATTATCACTCTTCTTTTTGTTATTGGTTCAAAGAGATAGGGAAACTGTTCTTTCCCCACCTTAGATCTTAACGCAACATAAGAAAGAACATGGGCAGAGTATTTTACAATGCTCACTGTTGTTCCTTGGGGGTAAAATTAGTATATTTCTAGCAGCAGAAAACAAATAGGCCTGATGCAATGGCCTAATGTCTGCAGCTAAGTGAGTAGGTGGTCAGGACTGCCAACTGGCCTCAAAATGCGAGGCTGACTTCATCCAGTTGTGTCTTTTTAGCCAACACCTTTTTGGTATTCTGGAAATTGCAGACTCACTTTTCCAAACAATGTATGAGTTGCATATTGTAATGTGTTGTAGGCTATAAGTTGGTCTGGCTAAAGATGTCAACGGTGACAGTTAACAGGTATTTGAGAGTAAGCGTGAAATAGATAGGCTATCTTATTCCAATTTGACAACTTCTATCCATGGGATGAACTAATCTCATAGAGGCCTCACGGTTTACTTTTGACATGTGCACTCTTGATGTTATGTGTGAGTGGTCTTAGGTATCCAACTTATGTACAAGAAAGTCAGAAAGTTTAAGGGCAGCCATTTGTTGCGATTGTGCATCTGCAGTATTTTAAGTTTAAAATGGTTCCTCCTCTGCTTTGTGTTGTTTTTTCTCCCATGTGTCTAGCATTGTGTTCAAATTAATGGGCTATGTTCATACCCTGCAGCCCTTGCTTCCTCCCTGCCTTAAGCTAACTACCTCCACCTCAAGGGCTGGTCTCTTAATGTCGCTATTGACCTGCAGGGGCAGTAGTTGAGCCTTCTGCAGACAAGCCCTTCCTTCCACCCCCTGGGAAATGATGCTCAGCTCTCTTATTTTATCCCTCCCATCAACGTGTCCAACTCGGGCATCCAACTAAAAGGAAGAAGGATAAAAGTGTCTGTCTGTGGTGTGTTCTCTGCTTGTGCCTGATAGACATGAGGACTAGAGCCAGAGTTTGGTGTCCTTTCATCTCTGTTTTCTTATTCTCCGAGTCCCTACCCACTCAACCATGGATGAACGCCATACACTACTGTTTTGGTGGTTTATTCTATGTCACACATGGATAGACTTCTTTGTAGTTTAACAATCCCTCCAATGGATTACTCCTTTGTTTTTACTGAGTGAGCATTATACATCACTTTTTGATGTTTCAACAGCACCTACAATTAGTTGCTCTTCTGTTTCTCCCTAATGCTTCTAGACAGACTTCACATAATACGTTGAAACCTCCAATCCCTGTATAAAGGCCCGTGCCTAATTTCTTTATAACCGTTGAGATGGGACGCATCTAGTCATCTACAATAAAGAAACAACATAGCTGCTCCTTTATATTAAGTTACTACAGTTGAGTTCAGACATCAGAATGCCTGCTGCCTGCAGCCATGATGAAAGACAGTTTACCAATGAAAATGGGAGCTGGCTATTCCTTTTGATTTATTTTTCTAAAAAGAAAAGGTGAACAGCAATAAAGAAATATTCATGCCAAGGATTTTTCCCCACACTGTAAGTTATTGCAAGAAAGTTAGAATCCCTACAAGTTTGTACACAATCTGATCCACAGCCTTTTTAACCTGACTTGCATTAAACTGATTCCATTATATTTTTCAGAAAATTAGTATGCACATTTGGTGTGCTTTATTTCACACTACAGATTCTGTTGATAAACTTCTTATCTGTAATGAACATGAAAAAGCAAGACACCAAAGCCCAGATAACCAAACATTTTGTGCTGCTTTTGTGTCACAAAAGTGACGCAAACCTGTGCAAATTGTTTTTACAATTTACTTTCCAGTGCATAACTTGAGTTCTCTCAAAGAAACACAAAGAAGCCCTTAGCTTTGCATTAATCGGCAAAGGGGGTTGTTGCATGGGTTGCAGGTGTTAAAAAGGAGAAATGCTTTTATTTCTCCTAACTGTTCCCACTTCGCATCTGTGCTGCACTGCAAAGGGGGCATTGCATGGGTTGTTTATGTGCGTTCTCATGCAGTCACCCTTGTTTTTTCTTGTAAAACCCTATCTACTAACAGTTGTAGGCAAGATTTTGTGCCAAAGATAATGCCACTTTGAAACAGGTGTTAATAAGGAGAAATGTTTTTATTTCTCCTAACTTTTCCCACTTTGCACGTGTGCTGCACTGCACAGCATACATCCGAAGTGGGAAAAGTTTTAAAGTTAGTCTAAGCGTAGTATTTCTTACTGGAAAGTTGCCCTTCCAGTACAAAACATATGCAAGACTCATGCAGACACCCTTGCACAATGGTGCAAATGTGTGTGCAAGGCACTAAGCAGCCTGATTGTGCATTGGCACTAGGGAGAGAGGAAAGTCCCATATCTCTAGATATGGCTCTTTTCTCCTCTGTCGTGTCACGCGACACAGCGCAGTAACTTTGGTTACTGTGCTGCATTTAGTAACATTTTTGATTATCTGGGCTCAAGGTTTTAAGATGTTTGCAGGAAGGGGGGTGTTATACTTGTCCTTCGTCTTTGCTCCTCTATATGGTCTGGGAACTCATTGGGGACTTGCAATAGCCTTATAATCTACGGCAGAGGAACCTTTATCCTATTTATAATACTACTTGGTGATTTAACAATGTCACCAAAATATGTATGATCTCCGGTTGGTAGTTGGTGAGCGCTGTATACCATGATGGACCCTTCTGATGCACATCAACAGTGGATTCCATCTATAGTGCATGCAAGTGCAGTTGAGTCTTTCTCACACCCTCTGCAACACATATGTGAAACTACATTCCATGTGACATGTGCCCACTGTGTCTTCATATTTTAATTTTTTTTTTTTATTCTTTCATTTTTGCAAATTCAAACCAAAGGTATTGTAGTGCTTTACATGAGCACCAGCTGCATTAGACAATGTCACATTTATTTTGTCTCCGGTCCAGGGAGGACCTGTCTTGGCAGTTCGGGCTGGACTGTTCCCAGAAGAAACAGGGTCAAGACTGATTTGCATATGGCTGGGTTCAAACTGGGGTGGCGTGGTGAGCAAAAGAATGAGGGATTAAAGCCAGATCTTTGTGACTGGGGGTGAATGTTTGCATTGTTCAGCATTCCGTCCATCATTTGTTCCTTTCACACTCTTCACCTAACAGGTCCAACAGAGGTCAAACCACACAACCACCCTTTCCAATATGCACCAAACAGTTGATACAAATTGCATGCTTCAATATCCTTGTTTCTGGTATTAAGCTGTATATAAATAATGAAACCAGACTACCCAGTACCTAAAAACCAGTACAATTCAATACAATTGTTTTATGAAGTCTAATCTACATTTTATGAACTCTTGCATTGTGTCCCAAATCCTGCTTGTTTTTATGCTTTCATTTATCTTGTTTTTGTTCCATTTACATTTAATGTAGCACTGCATTGCGTTTTTAATTCTAATCTACAGTTCATGCATTCCTAAAAGTGATTCGCAGGCACATCTGCATTTTCATTTTCAGCTACAATACCAATATTGACTCCTTACTCTAGTCCATATTGAACGTATTGTACTTGTGAATTGTACAGTTCCCAGCCATTTATTTAAACACAAATCATCACAGTCTAAAATCAGAGTGTTTAAATGGAAGAGGAAAATGGATTCATTCATTGTCTGGAGTTCATTTATTGTCCGGAGGCAAGATGGTGGCGCAGGCCTGCACCGCTCTACGTGCGGCAGGCCCATGAGTCGCACGGAGCTTTAGAGGAAATCTGCTCCCACAGTCGGAAGCCCGGAGGCTCCTGCATCACGGCCCGAGACCTGGAGTGAGTCTTTAAACTACGGCGCGGAAGGACCGGGAGGTGGAGAACGTCAACCCCCTTTCATAATATTTGAAAGGGGGCACTGAACCCTAGCCCTTGAAGCAGTCGAGACCGGCGGAGGACTGGGGCACTTTCGGAGGCCTGACCGCTCTGCTGGGCCCATCTCGGGGTAAGATGTCTACAACCTGGCTTGATTCATCCCCATGCAGTGCGAGATCTACCTGCAGACTACCACACACCGCCTTCGCCCACCACCACCCGGCCTTCCACCCATACGACCAGCACCAGCTCTGGGATCCCTCCAGGCTCAAGAACACTGCCCGTGATTGCACCTGCACCCTGAAGGCCTGGCTGAATGAGCACTGCAGAAAACCCCAGCAAATGCGAGAAGATCATGCTCTGTAAAATATATATATATATATATATATATATATATATATATATATATATATATATATATATCCACCAAAACCAAAGTTAAATGCGCTCTCAGGACAATCGAGATCCGAAACAGAGTAAACTTGCAAAAAGCGTTTAATTACACGACGCGTTTCGACTACAGCCGTAGTCTTGGTCACATGTAAAAGTGCAGAAACAATGATTGGCTTATATAACATCACATGGGACAAATCCACAGGAAGTGGTGTATCAAGCAACAGTGGCAGCCATGATGGAAAAGTAAAACATCAATTTACAATTCATCTAAACAGAGCTAGACATGTATTAAAATGCTACGATGATGCGCATGAGTAAACCAAATGGAAACCTGAGAGCAAAGTGCAGCAACTCTGAGGCTGAAACTTAACCTGTGAGTCTCAAATAGAAAGAAACGAGAGGTGTGTCTAGTGACATTGTCGGCCATATTGGAGTGGTGAACCATAATAATAAATGCATGGTGTAAAAAAGCAATCAAAATGCGAATGAGGGCAAATGGACACGTAAGCGCAAAGTGCGATAATGTCGCCCCAAACAGCAAATATAAATCACTGTATAATTAACGGTATACCACTCTCTGGACAAAAGTGAACAACAAGAGAAGTCCTGGCTGTAAGTGAAATACCATGCTGGTGTCAGGGAATCGGATCAGGCTCCAGTGGGCATGGCGAAATCGCCAGGATCCGAACCCCTATAATGAAGCAAGGAAAACTTCTCATAGGTCAGACACCAACATTAATGATAACCTCAAGGGCAAGTGCCCGGAGATCATGGTATATAACGAGAGAAGAAGTCTGCATAAACTGCAAAGTGCTAAAAGCATGCCAAATGTCCAAGATGTGTCACATAATATCCACAGTCGGATGGCACTGACTACCAGGCGGAGCCCCGCCTGTCCTACCTCTAAAATGATAACCACGTGACGAGATCAGCCAACATAAGTGATAACCGAAGAAAAGGTTAGGCGGCCCGTGCTCGTGGTGTCAAGTGATGTGTCTGGTGAAGTGGGCCCCTTCCTTTCCTCCTGCAAAGAGAAACAAAAAGATGCACATTAAAAGCTAGACCCCAAAAGACATAGGGATCAAGTATACACATGGTCTATCTTAATGCACTGATGTTACAATGGAGGAAAAACAAGTCATAAAACTAATAACATCACAGGGAACATGTTACAGAGATTCTAAAGGGGAAAAGTCAATAAAAGGGCACAGGTAGGTAAACTAATGTTCTTTCAAATGAATGGCTAGTTCCTCATCCAGGTTTAACCCCCCCACCCCCGGCATTCTAGTTTGAAAATCCACTATGTACTTAGACTCTTTCTGTCTCAATCTGAGAGTTCTATCACCTCCCCTGGGGTTTTTGTTGATCTGTTCCAGAATGCAATAACTCAGGACAGAAGAGTCGGAGAAATGTTTAGCCTGATAGTGTCTGGCTACCGGATATTTAGGGTCTTTATTGGTTATGGCCCGCATGTGTTCAAGTATGCGTTTCTTGGCCATTAACGTTGTACTGCCAATATACCACTGATTGCAGGGACACACAACTGCATATATCACAAAAGTGGTACGGCAAGTCAGAAATTGTGAGATGACTTTTTTGTGTGTGCCTATGGTGACTTCTTTGCGAAAAGTGCTGTGTCTGCATGCTTTGCAGTGTCCACAGGGAAAAAATTCCTGTAGGTTGTGTTCACTGTTGGTAGTGTATCTGGTGACGTCACTGTGCACCAGCATGTCCCTCATATTTCTGCTCCTTCTGAATGTGATGCTAGGTCTTGTCTGAATCGTCTCGCCTATAGTGTTATCATTCCTGAGTATATTCCAATTACTGGCAAATATGCGCCTGATCTCTTTGGTTTCAGAGTGATATGAGAGTATGATTCTAGTGTCATTCTCCCTCAATCCTGCCGTCGGGGAGAGTTTTGTCTGCTAGAGTATCAGTTCTATTGATGCAATCAGCTTTCTCTTTGGCTTTCAAAAGAACCCAGTTAGGGTAACCCCTTACTCTGAATCTCTCAAGCATAGCGGTGCTTTCTATTTTAAATGACTCCTCAGTATTGCAATTTCTTTTGGCCCGCAGCAGTTCCCCATATGGAATACTCCATTTGAGCGTTTCTGGGTGACTGCTGAGGGCATGAAGAATGCTATTGCCTGCTGTCGCTTTGCGGAACAGTGTGGTGTGAATGGCATTATCTTTGATCTTTAATTTGACATCTAGGTATTCTGCCTCAGTACTGTCAATATTGCCCGTGAGTCTGATGTTGCGATCATTGGCGTTAAGTTTATTGATGAAATCTTTGGCTTCAGGCTCTGAGCCCCTCCAGACAATGAAAAGGTCGTCAATGTAGCGAAGCCACATGACGACCCGCCCAAAATCCAGAGAGAGCCCTGGATCCCGAAAGATCTCCTCCTCCCAGAGTCCCATGAAGAGATTCGCAAAACTGGGAGCAAAGCATGATCCCATCGCAGTACCGGTGGTCTGGATGAACAGCTCACCATCAAAAAGAAAGATATTGTTCTTCAGACAGAACTCCGTCATGTCAAGTATCATATTGCTATGCTCCCAGTATCTGACAAGTCTCTTCTTGAGGAAGTGTTTGCAAGCCGCCAGCCCCTACTGGTGATCAATAATGGTGTACAAAGAATGTACATCAAGTATGATAAACCTATAATTATCACACCAGACAACATCTTGTATCCTCACCAGGAAGTCTTTAGTGTCCCGGATATAGCTTGGGAGATTGGCTACATGTTCCCTGAGAAAATGGTCAATATATTTAGACACATGTTCAGTCACACTGCCCCTGGAAGAAACAATCGGTCTGCCCGGAGGGTTACTCGAGTCTTTGTGCACTTTAGGTAGTAGATATAACACAGGAAGAATGGGGTAGTCTCTTTTTAAGTAGCAGTACTCATCCCATGTCAGAATACCCATGTCCCATGTGATGTTATATAAGCCAATCATTGTTTCTGCACTTTTACATGTGACCAAGACTACGGCTGTAGTCGAAACGCGTCGTGTAATTAAACGCTTTTTGCAAGTTTACTCTGTTTCGGATCTCGATTGTCCTGAGAGCGCATTTAACTTTGGTTTTGGTGGATATTATTGCCGGTACGCTCTGCCGGTGTGTGCGCCACTTCTCACGGGTCCCTGTGATACCGGAAGGAGCCTTTTTTTCGAGGAATATATATATATATATATATATATATATGTGTGTCCAACCCTAATCCCTTCAACTTTCCTTAAAATTTAATCTTGAGTGAATGTGCAACTTGTATATTTGTAACTCTAACCACTAGTATCTGTAGTAGACTTATGTACTTACTACCATTCTTATGTGAATTTAGAGTTTATCTGTTTGTATCTTTTATGTAATTCATGTACTCTGAAGTCCTTATGTAATGTAACTGGTTCTATTGTAAAGCGCTCGGACACCTTCAGGTAAAGTTTGCACTATATAAAAACACATGAATAAATAAGTAAATAAATTGTAATAAAAATAATGCTGAGCTTTTTTTCTTAAGAAATATTTATTCTTAACTGGAGCACACTTTAGCTTACATTCTGTGTTTCTCCCGAGGCGAAAAATGCCTGGATCGTACTGAGCATTTCTTTAAATATCCCCTTGCCATCTGCCCAATGCCAAGAACATTTGGGGGGGCCAGGCATCAAGATGGAGGGGCCGGGCCCTGCTGGGCCCCCCAGTGGCAACGGCCCTGCCTTTGTGTGAGGCTCGACCGTGCCGCAGGAGCGCTCCATGTTCGAGTTTAGGGCGAGGTTAAAATCTCCACCCACACCAGATGTGTTGATCCCACCTCTAGTATGCGGCCCCATAGTGTGTCAAAAAACTGCGCATCATCGACATTCGGCGCTTAGCAATTAACTAGTGTCACAGACTGCCCGGCTAGCCGTCCCCACATCATGCAATACCTTCCTTGAGGATCTTGGAGCGCACCTGCGGGACAATAGCTAACTCCAGCTTTGATTAATATAGCGGTGCCCTGGAATAGGTCGTATATGAAGCAAAGCATCCGTGCGCTTCCCATTTCCCGGCAAAGCCAGGCGGGGAGCCCGGGTCCAGGTGAGTCTCCTGTATCATAGCTATTTAAACATGATGTCTATCTAAGTAAATGAGTACGTGTCTTCTTTTATGGGGATTTCGCAATCCTCGCACATTCCAGGTCAGTAACTGAATGGCACGATTTATAGGGTCTTTAGGAGTGCTCATTTGTTGGTTTGCATATTTTAATTTGCGTGACGGTCTCTTTAGTGCCAAGGCGAGCTCTGCCCTCTGTGTATGCCTGTGCTGTTGGTCCTCTTATCTTGTGCTACATGTAAACCTCTGCTGTATACAACTTCGAACATCAAACCCTTCCCTCCCCCCCCTCCCACACCCGCAGCTCAATCCCGCAGGCTAATATGGTTCCCATCAAAAACCCCAAAACTTAGCCCGCCCATTGTCAGCATGAAAGGCCATTGTCGGGCATAGAAGCTTTGAACCACTGCAAAGCAAGATTTGTGTTGTATTAGTTTTAAGTCTCTGGCTCCTGTTTGTACATAGAATTCTTGAATGGGTAAGTGTGGGCCATGCAAATAGAACTGTATATAATACAACCAAAAAAAAAATAAGCTAATGGCATCTAGCCTTCAGGGAATACCCATAGGGGGTTGTACACAAGAGAGCCTGATGTTTCACCCAGCTTGCTCGGGGGTGCCCGGGGTAGTCAGGGTATTGGTGCCGTCTAAAGCAGTGACATTCATACAATGAGAGATATTCCCTAAACATATATTTAGGCATTTGTTGAAATAGCTAACCTGCAATCGAGATCCATCCCCCTCAAATAATTATGAACTGTATTGTACATAATGTTCTCAATGCAACTTGTAGAAGTGGCCTAAGCAGCCGAGCCGGATTTTTCATTCAGTGCTGAGCAGTGGGGAGGTCGACCTGGACTCGTCTCCATCTCTCTCTGATCTGGGGCTGCAGGAGGATATCTTTTTGAGAAAGTCCTGCGCTTGCTGGGGAGTGAAGAACACGTGCTGCCTGCCACGATGTGTTACTCGCAATCTCGCTGGATACAGCATCGCATAAGGGATGTTAGCCTGCTGCAGTTTACGCTTCACGGGAATGAACTTTTTGCGAGCTTCTTGGACAGTCAGCGTGAAGTCAGGAAATAAGGAGATGGAATGTCCGTCATGATGAAGATCTCTCTTTTCACGTGCCATGCGGAGTGCAGTGTCTCTATCCTTGTAATTCAGAAGATGCGCAATGATGGGCATGGGGGGGGGGTCCCAGCGGCGAGGGAGCGATGGGCGCGCTCTACTATCAGTACCTTAGAGAAGGAGGATGCACCAAACAGGTCTACCAGCATATGCTCGACGTAGTCTTCCATTCGCCCTGTGTCTGCAGACTCCGGCGCTCCCAGAATGCGGATATTATTGCGGCGTGGGCGCGCTTCTAGGTCCTCCTTCTTTGCTGCAATAACCTTCAGTAGGCGCTCCATGTTTTGCATTTCCTCCCCCCCCAGCGTTCGTGGTGTCTTCCAACTGCGAGATTCTGTGCTCTGTTTCACTGATGCATCCGTCATGCTTTTCCAGCCGCTGAGTGATAAAGTCCATACGCACATTCAATGCATTCATTTTTTATTCAATTGAGTGAGGCTCTTTCTAATTATCAGCAGGGGGATTACATCAGTGTCCTCTGAATGAGAACCTTCCGCTACATTGGAGGCTGCGCCCCTTTCTGGGCTTCCAGCGGACTTACGCGGCTCAAAGGGCAGTTTCGCCTGCTTGCCCTGTTTTCCCCATATTTGTATCCGCAGTATGGCAATGACACACAGGCCCTAAGTGTTTAGCACTTTGCACTACTCTGTTACGTTTTGTATTTCCAGTACTGCTTAGTCAGGGCTCCGGTCGGTTAATGTCCCGTGTTAGTAACTCTGTCTGGGGGACACTCTCTGATGAATTCCACCGGTTCCTCTTCGCTCCTGTGCGGTAGGGCCGAGAAATCCAGCCTCCCTTGTCCTGGGCGCTGTTGGTATGGAGTTCTCATAGGCACAACTGCCGAGCTCCAATTCTGGGCAGTTCCCAAGTGCTGGGCCGACCTCCCAGCAGCCAAGGAGCATGCAATCCGTGCAAGCGGGACCGCCAGCCGCAGCGCGCTCCTCAGCTGCCTGCGGCCCGGACAACGGAACCGCGCCCAGAGCTTCCGGCTGTCAGTCCGCTGCCATCTTCTCTTGGCCTCGCGCCCAATCTTCGGCTGTTCGTTTAGCGCTCGTCTGTGACTGCAGTTCTTTTCCTCCGGTGCAGATTATAGTAGTTTCCACATCTTCAGGACTGCTTTTGTTTTCATTGCTGGTGGCACCTATATCAGGATTATGTTGGATTAAATCCCCGGGCAGCAGGAGCCTCAGCGAGGTGCGGCCATCTTGCTTGCCGGCTCTCTAGCACCCCTATGGCTGACCTCCTTACTGGTGGATCGTACCTTCCAGTTCTTTTCGGCTAATGCAGTGTCCAACCCTCATGCCCTGATCCCGGGAGTCCCGCAGGGGTCAGCCCTCAGCCCTATGTTATTTAAAATATAAGTCCGGCCTTAGTGGACCTGGTAAAAAGCTGTAACCTCACCCTGTTTTCCTACGCAGATGACACCCAAATCATCTTTTCTCTGTTGTCTGAGCAGGAATACAACTCTGGAGATCTAAACTCCTGCCTCGGTCTTATCTCCTCTTGGATGAATACGAGCTCTCTAAATCTAAATGGTGACAAGACCAAGGTAATGATACTGGGCAAGAATCCCTGGCCCTGGGGACCCCAACACTGGGCTACTATTCTAGGGGCTCTTCCAGAGCCAACACATAAGGAGATTGTGGGAGGGCAGGCCGAACAAACAGACGTGGAGGCTGTATATAGTGTGCCAGCCGGCTAGTTTTATTCGCTATCAGGGAATATCTGTCCTTAAGGGTGGTTTTATGGGTTCTTGGGAGGATCTTCCGGGTCTTCTCCTGTTCCTGCGGTTCCTGGTTGCTTGTGGATGGGGAATCCTCGTCTCCTAGCTGGTCGGTTCTCCCAGGGAGGCTCATGGAAGAGAGGAAATACAAGGAACCGTCAGTTGCATCGATTGATCATGCCCGTTGTCTGTGTGACCCGTAACCACACCCGTTTGGTGCTCTCAGCTATCCGGGATGGGGTATAGTGTCTTCTGGTTTCGTGAAGGGAGAGGGGTTGCATGCAGGAAGGGTGTGTGGATTGTTCCGGGAACGTAGTGAACAGGGAATAAACAAAACAAAGAGAACGCCTCTTACGACTTTGGGCGCGCAAACACAGTCACTCTCCCTATATTGTGTTCCCATAGACCTCCCGCCACCCCGCTATACACCCTCAGCCCTCCCGCTCCCCGGTGCCCGTTCCCCCTGTTTCTGGTCACTCACCGGCCCCGCCGCAACTCTCCCGAGCTGCGGCCGCTCTCCAGCCTCCTCCTGTGGGGACCACCAATCCTCGCACCACGCTTTGTCCTCGTCTCGATCGTCGTCCTCTCCGTTCCGTCTTTCCTCGTCTTCTCCGTTCTGTTCTCCACTCTCGCTCGACTCCTTCCTTCCACCGGCTTGTACGCGTCCGCTTCCTGTTTCCTTGGGCTTCTTCTCTTCCTGTGAGGAACCACATCCGGGGTTAGTCCCTCCTACTGCCGCCTCTGATACGTGAGTATCGAAACACTGCCCGGGCTGAGGCCAAGGGGAGGGGTCACAGTTACGGGAACCGTCGACCTGTATCGGGATCTGTTGGGACATCTTCCTGCAGGTAGGGAATTGGGACCGAGTTGTTGTGGCGACCCTGGATATCGGCATGTCAGGGTAGGGGTCCTCTCACAGAGATGAACCTAGGCTTCTGGTTGGCTCCACCCTGTCCATGAAGCCACAGGTGACCAAAGTACCCTTGACATGTTTGCCATCATGAAATGGCTAAAAAAGGTCCTGTGGATGCTTCCTTTCTTGGCCCAAAGCACAGTCATCCATGCCATGATATTATCAAGGTCGGATTACGGCAACATCCTGTATCTTGGAACGGACATGGCTCTTTTTCAATTACAGCGTAATTACGCTCTCGTGGAAATAGCTTTCTACTGATATACAAAATGGGTTGTTCCTCCCCCTGTTGGTTTCTCTGAGACAAGACCGCCCCCAACCCCTGATCCGAGGCGTCCGTCTGAAGGATGAAGGGTAAGGAGTAATTGGGACTGGCTAATATCGTGTCTGAGGTAAGAGACGCCTTCAGTGCCTCGAAGGCCTGGAGCACGTCGGGGTCAGGGTCTCTCAATTTGAGCTCAGTTTTGATGTTTTTCTGTAAGAGGTCGGTGAGTGGGACTGCTATCCGGGAGAACTGTGGTATAAACCTTCGGTAGTATCCGAGCAGCCCCAAAAATGCTCGGAGGGCTTTGGCTGTACGTGGAAAGGGTATCTGGGATATGGCAGTCAATTTGTTGTCCTGAGGCCGTATGACTCCTTCTCCCAACAGGTAGCCCAGATACTTCACGGTCTGGGCGGCTAAATGACTCTTAGCTGGGTTGATGTTAAGTCCGTGGTTACCTAGGGCTCGCACCACGTTACACAGATGAATTAGATGTTGTTCCCAGGTTTCACTGTAGATAATGATGTCATCTATGTAAGCACCGGCATAGCTCTCGTGGGGGCGGAGAACGAGGTTCACGGCCCTTTGAAATGTAGCCGGTGCTCCGTGTAGCCCAAAGGGCAGCATCACGAACTGGAACAGACCATCCGGAGTAGAGAATGCAGTTTTCTCTCTGTCCTGGGCTCTTAGGGGTATCTGCCAGTACCCTTTACATAGATCAAGGGTACTAATATAAGTGGCCTTCCCTATCCGTTCTACCATCTCGTCTACCCGGGGAGGGGATACGTATCAAATTCTGACACCTTGTTGACCTCTCGGAAGTCAATGCAAAGGCGTACCGAGCCATCCGGCTTCGGCACGAGTACTATGGGTGAATTCCATTCGCTTACAGAGGGTTCTATGATACCCATCTGTAGCATTTGCTGAACTTCAGTACGAATAGTATGTCGACGGGCCTCTGGTATACGGTAGGGTCGGAGACGTACTCTTGCCCCGGGACGGGTTTTTATGGCGTGTTCAACCAACGTAGTTTTGCCGGGAGTTAAGGAAAACACACCCTGTAGGGGTAACAATTTATCAATCAGAGACGTGGCCAAAGGGGACGGCAAGTCAGGGTCAATACACTGGCAATATAAGGGACTATTAGGTCCTATGTTTCCAACCAAGGAAGGAAGGGGTCCCTCCCATTTCTTTAAAAGATTAATGTGATACACCTGAGTAGTGCCTCTTTTTTTGTCTAGTTCGAGCCGGTAGGTGACAGGTGTCACCTGTTCCAGCACTAAGTATGGGCCCTGCCATTGACCCAACAGCTTGTGATCCGATGAAGACATCATCAACAACACCGCATCTCCTGTTGAGAAGGACCTCTCTTTGGCTTTCTTGTCATATTGGGTCTTCTGTGCCCCTTGTGCTTTCTCCATGTTATTCCTAACTATTGCACGTATTTGTCCCAGATGAGTCTTTAGTTGGGTGACATACTCTATCAAAGGGGTAGCATTGTTAGGTTCTGTTTCCCAGGTCTCTCGAACCATGTCTAATAGGGAGCGGGGTTGGTGGCCGTAGAGTAACTCAAATGGAGAATACCCAGTGCTCTTTTGGGTTTGACATCGGATTGCATACAACGCTAGGGGTAACATATCCTCCCACCGCTTAGATTCGAAGGCAAGAAGTTTTTTTAGGGTGGTCTTCAATGTGGCATTATAACGCTCAACGAGCCCATCCGTCTGGGGGTGGTAAGCCGCCGTCCGTATTTGCTTAATCCCTAACTGGGAGCACACTTGCTTCATCAGTTTTGATACGAACGGGGTCCCTTGATCTGTTAAGATCTCTTTTGGGAACCCCACCCGGGAAAACACCGGTATGATAGCTTTAGCTATGCTGGAAGCGTCAGGGTGTTTCAGGGCGATCGCCTCCGGGAAGCGGGTGGCGTAATCCACAAGTACCAACACATAACGACACCCGCTACGCGATGGCAACAGAGGGCCTATTATATCCATCCCCACCCTACTAAAGGGCTCCTCTATGATGGGTAATGGATGTAATGGGGCTCGTGGGGGTTTGTATCTACTATTTTTTTGGCAAACGGGACATTCACGGCAGTATTGTTTCACTCGTCCATACACGCCGGGCCAATAAAACTGTTTCGTTATTAACTGCCCTGTTTTTTCCTCCCCGAAATGCCCACCTAATAGATGACTATGTGCCAGATAAAGTACCTTGTCCTGGAAAGGGTTAGGAACCAACAACTGAGGGGTACTATCAGGCTCTGCTTTCCTGTACAATAGTCCATGTCTAATGAAAAAATAAGGACATACATGTATCGGGGCTTCTTGGTTTTGGGCTTGGTTCCAAGCCTCTTGTAGGACCGGGTCTTCTCTCTGAGCCGTGTGGAAGTGTCTGTCGTTTTCCCACGGGTTCTCCACCGGGGTGGCAGGGAAAGCACGAACATAGTTTCCTTTATCCTTTCGTTTTTGGTTTTCCTCGGTTTTGAGGGGGGCCAGTCGGGGTTCTCCTCCTGAGCGAAGGGAGCTATGTCCCACCAGTCACTCTCTGCGGCCGATGTGTCTTGTAATAGTTCGGGTAGGTGGGGGTAATCGTTTCCTAATATGATCTGTTCCGGTAGACGGGGAATGAGGCCGACCTTCAACTCCGAACCAGGATCCTTGGCGTTTTGTATTCGTACGTAAGTAGTGGGATACCTCTTTGTATCCCCATGGACGCACTGAATATGTACGGTACCCTCGACAGCCCCAATTCCGGCTCCCAATTCCTGAGGACGTACCACGCTTTGTCGACAGCCCGTATCGGCAAGGGCTGTCATCGGTTGTCCGTTTATGGTCACGCCACAATGATACGGGGGAGGCGTTCTATTCTGGGTGAGGCAGCAGTAGTTTCTTGCAAGGCCTATCTCCATCGGTTCCTCCTTCTGTGTACAAAAGCGAGCTATGTGGCCCAGCCCCCCGCAGTTGTAACACTGAGGCCCAGGGGAAGGGGTTTTCAAAAGAGAAGGTCCGGGACCCCGAAACAAAGGGGGCCCTGGAACGAGTGTTACAGGTTCGGGTCTTCGGACCAGAGGGGGTCGGGTAGGACGGTGAGCCCCGCCCATGCCTGTTCTCCAAGGGGTATCTTCGCGACCCTTTTGGACATCTTGGGCTCTACTGTAGGCCCCTGCAATTTCTACGGCCGACTCCAAGGTGAGATGTGCGTGTTGTCTGACCCATCTCTGTATGGGTGGGTGGAGGGAGGCCAAGTATTGTTCCAAGTAGACTTTGGCCATGATGTCCTCCTTTGTGGCGGTGGTGGGTTTTAACCAACGGTCAGCCATGTCCTTTACCCGAAAGTATAGGGCCCTCGGGGTCTCGTGAGGTCCTTCCTTGATCTGTCTAAGTCTCATCCTATAGGTCTCATCGTCAACCCCCAGGCGTTCCATAATACACTGTTTTATGTCCGCGTAGGGGGTTACCCCTAGGATGTTGGCCGCTTGGTAGGATGCCTGTAGTTCCCCCGACAGCAAGGGCCCCAGATATTGTCCCCATTTATCAGCCGGCCATGCCGCAGCCAGGGCCATCCGTTCAAAGTTATTGAAGAAGTACTCAGGGTCTTCTCCGCTGACATATTTTTGTAAGATCACTGAGGGGAGAGTACTGGGACCTCTTTGTTGTCCCATGGCGTCCGTAAGCTTCCCTATGGCCGTGTCATGGGTCTGACCCTGTACTGTCATAGCCTGCTGTAGCTTCCCCGGTCCTCTTCCACCACGGTGAGGAATCTCTCCATAGCCTTCCCTAGGCTTTCCTGGCTTTCTGCCATTCTGGCGATCACAGCCTCCATGTCTTCGGCGAATCCCACTTCTGACACCACTTGTGGGAGGGCAGGCCGAACAAACAGACGTGGAGGCTGTATATAGTGTGCCAGCCGGCTAGTTTTATTCGCTATCAGGGAATATCTGTCCTTAAGGGTGGTTTTATGGGTTCTTGGGAGGATCTTCCGGGTCTTCTCCTGTTCCTGCGGTTCCTTGTTGCTTGTGGATGGGGAATCCTCGTCTCCTAGCTGGTCGGTTCTCCCAGGGAGGCTCATGGAAGAGAGGAAATACAAGGAACCGTCAGTTGCATCGATTGATCATGCCCGTTGTCTGTGTGACCCGTAACCACACCCGTTTGGTGCTCTCAGCTATCCGGGATGGGGTATAGTGTCTTCTGGTTTCGTGAAGGGAGAGGGGTTGCATGCAGGAAGGGTGTGTGGATTGTTCCGGGAACGTAGTGAACAGGGAATAAACAAAACAAAGAGAACGCCTCTTACGACTTTGGGCGCGCAAACACAGTCACTCTCCCTATATTGTGTTCCCATAGACCTCCCGCCACCCCGCTATACACCCTCAGCCCTCCCGCTCCCCGGTGCCCGTTCCCCCTGTTTCTGGTCACTCACCGGCCCCGCCGCAACTCTCCCGAGCTGCGGCCGCTCTCCAGCCTCCTCCTGTGGGGACCACCAATCCTCGCACCACGCTTCGTCCTCGTCTCGATCGTCGTCCTCTCCGTTCCGTCTTTCCTCGTCTTCTCCGTTCTGTTCTCCACTCTCGCTCGACTCCTTCCTTCCACCGGCTTGTACGCGTCCGCTTCCTGTTTCCTTGGGCTTCTTCTCTTCCTGTGAGGAACCACATCCGGGGTTAGTCCCTCCTACTGCCGCCTCTGATACGTGAGTATCGAAACACTGCCCGGGCTGAGGCCAAGGGGGAGGGGTCACAGTTACGGGAACCGTCGACCTGTATCGGGATCTGTTGGGACATCTTCCTGCAGGTAGGGAATTGGGACCGAGTTGTTGTGGCGACCCTGGATATCGGCATGTCAGGGTAGGGGTCCTCTCACAGAGATGAACCTAGGCTTCTGGTTGGCTCCACCCTGTCCATGAAGCCACAGGTGACCAAAGTAGCCTTGACATGTTTGCCATCATGAAATGGCTAAAAAAGGTCCTGTGGATGCTTCCTTGCTTGGCCCAAAGCACAGTCATCCATGCCATGATATTATCAAGGTCGGATTATGGCAACATCCTGTATCTTGGAACGGACATGGCTGTGATAAGACATCTTCAAGTGATCCAGAACTCTGCCGCCAGGCTTCTGTTCTGACTCCCTAAGCATGGCTCATTGTCTGGCTTACTTCGTGACCTTCATTGGCTCACAGTGGACAAGCGAATCTAGTTTAAGGCACTTTGCTTGATGCATAAAATCAATTCTTGGTCAGGACCATGGTACCTGCAAAAACTGGTGGCTCCTTACCACTCCTCCCTTGCATTGTGCTCTAGCAATCGTTCCCTCTACACAGTCACAAGAATAAAATGGACTCGGATGAGTGGCCGTTCCTTCTCTCGCCTAGGCCCCAAGCTATGGAATACTCTCCCTGAGTCCCTGAGAAGCTGTACTCCTCTAACCACTTTCTGCAAGGACCTGAAAACTTGGTGATTTTAAGCTGTTCGTGTCCAGGCTGCCCTTCCTGCCACCAATGCGATGGGAACCCCCCTTTGGGTAGCTGCGTGCTATATAAAATGTTAATAATAATAATACACTTTGCCACACATTTCTGTCAGACAGACTGAAGTCCTATTCTGGCATCTAAAGGTCGATTGAGTTTTCCTCAACCCCCCAGAAAATGTTGAAAGCTGCTGTTCATGTTCCAATCTTCTCTGATCGTTTTTTAAATGTGTTTTTGGTTTCCTACGAACATTCATAGGCTATAGTCATTTACAATACTTCAAGAAAAAAGAAACTCAAAAACCACAGTGATTAATTGTCAGATACAATACATTCCCTTTCGAAGCAACCCCATTTTTTCATACTTATGTAGTTTATTCATTTGTTTAAAATATAATTTTCTATTTGACATATTCTTTTCAGTTTCTGAAGTCAGGGATGGAACTGCAGAGGATCTTTGCCTTTCTGTAGTTCTGTAATAAGGGATCGAGCTACTAGCTTTGCAATGAACCAGCTTCTGTCTTCCTGCAGGAACTATTCCTAATTGCTTTGAACACCGTAATAATAATAGAATTGTATCTGAAATCATTAATTTACCCATCAGGTTGCCTATAAAAAACAAAAATAGAGTCCCAGTATTACTTCAGTTGCGGGCCTGTCATTATCCTACGAGTCCAGCTTTTTTCGCCTGAGCTTCTACGGCACTGATCGGAAATGCCTAACTTTTGCTCATGTAGAAAAGCTGGGTTATAATATAGGAGCCATTGGGCAAATCATTGTGTTTTTTTTTAACTTGCCCCGCACACACCACGTCAACCATGATCGCAAGCTTCTCTTCAAATTTCCAAATTCATGAGACTTCCTCTTTAAATTTTCCATTTATTTATTAGCTTTCTAATCAATGCCTCTTGTGTATTGTTCACGTTTCAGGTTTATCTAGCCCATAGGCCAATGCTGTGATATCTATGTTTTTCTGCATAATCTATTTCAACTAAAGGCGGAGAGCATTTAATTTCTCTGACCGATATTCTACACAGAACCACAGTGATTTGGACATAGGATAAATTGAACCATCCCTCATGAGTTTTTATCTTGGAGTATATCTGTTCCCATGTGATAATATTATCCGTTTTAATCCAACAACCCATTTTTCCCATACTTTGTTTGATCCATCATCATCGATGTGGCCTGTGGTGTGCTCCATGGGAAAACCCTCTCTCTCTTTGATCGGAACCCTCTAGCTGACATCTAGAACTTCTTTCAAATTCAACTATTACAAGTACACAGACAACAAACATATTTTAAGTAAACCTGGCTAAACTGAAGAATTGGTTCTGTCCCCCGCTTGAGCCCTGTTACATTCAACAACTGTCACTTTGACTGTCTTCCTACAGACGCGGTCCTTTTTCCCTACACAACTTCTGCTACTTTGGTTTTGTGGCTTATGAGTCCGGGTAGAGCGTTCCTCCTCCCTCTCCCACTTCCTAGGCCCCGTCTGTAGTCACATACGACTTCTTTCAAAATCCAAAGCATCTCCAGTATCTTTTCATGCTTTTACCGACAATGTAACATTTGTAAATGTCTTGTTTTTCGGTCGCAGACTCCGTGGCCAGGCCTGGAGTGGAGTGGATTCAGACCTGTCACTCAAGGATTTGCTCCAGTCCCAGTGTCAATGGTATGCTCCAGTGTGGATTCTTCGGTATTTTGTGCAAACACCGTTCCCCCAACCAGGTCCCTATCGCCGACTTGGGGGCCACATTGCCAGACGCTGCCGGATTTCCGCTGGAGCATAACTCAATCCACGTTAGAGCAGAACATTGACACTGTGGCAATTGACATCGCCCTTATACGTCAGACTTTGAGAAATTGTCGGCCAGAGTGACTTCGGTGGAACAGAGCGTTGAAGGAAGTTTCTGAAATCATGGCTGTTTACTCAATCCTAAGTGTTGATTTTCTGGAGGGACAGGCTCCGTTCTTTTGTTTCAGTGTTGTTAGCGCTGAGATGCCTCTCGAGGCGCATTTCAATTAAGTTCAAGGCTTGGAGCCAGGGCTAGACCGGTCATTGTCAGGGTGATCACCTACAGGGACCGTGATGCTATCCTCAGAGCTGCATGTCCAAAGGGCCACTAGCCTGTGAAAACAGCAGTCATGCTATTACTGGACTACACACAGGAGCAACAGCGGAACTGCATGAATTGAATGTCCAATGTATAATGTTATTTCCAGTGAAATTGAGGATTCTGGCAGAGGGCAAATATGGCATTTTACATTGCCAGAGGAAGTCTGGGAGTGGCTGGAGGAATGGCACTCAGTGGAGAGTAATAGACAGAGAAGAGACCGGTCCCCACTACAACGCAGGGAACCAGGTAACATATCACCAATGTAAGAGGGAGAGGAAATGCCGCGACAAGATGAGGAAGATGAACGGGCAGAAAACAGGGGCTGCAGACTAGAATTGTCAGGGCGACTTGGAGGTGGGAGACGGCCTCAGATTTGGGGCCTTGACGCTGATGTGTATTTAATTTCCGTGATTGTTTTCTCCATTTGTAAGTCACAGGAGGACTAAGAGAACTGCAGACATTGCACTCACACAGATATGATAGGTTAAAATGTTGTACAGGGGAGGATGACAGGTGTCTCAAGTGTTGGAGCAGCAGGGAATTTCAACCCTGCAGCATGAGGCAATGGGAGTGGGCTAACAGTTGGGTGGGTTGGTTTTTTTTGGGCACTCCTGGTACATTTGTGCACAAGACCATTAATCGGATGGCTGGGGGACTGGGGATCTACACACACAATTTCTTTTACCAGTATCGCAAGTTAACACTGACCGGGCCTTAGGATTTTAATGTGGAAAGTTAAGGATTGGGACATAAATTGAAGAGATGGACGGTGGTCAGGTTCCTTTCTATTCAGGATCCAGACCTGATCCTGTTACAGAAGACACACCTAGTGAGCAGCAACTGCTGGTTCATTGGTAAGGGTGGATAGAGGGTTGTGGCCCATTCTGGATTCATCTCTAGCACATGAGGGGTGGGAATTCTGCCATGCAGATTGCTCCTACATTCAGTTAAATAGATCTGGGCACACAGGGATGGATGTTACACAGCAATCCTAGGGGAGTGTAATAGGGAAAAGATGGTGGTGGTGCCCCTGTACTTTTCACCATGCTTGAAGTTGGTTATGTTGGAGCAAATGGGGACATGATAACACAAACCCCACACAGGGCTCTTGATCATGGGAGGGGACTTAAACCTGACGATGCACTATGACATAGATAGAATCACAACATCCAGACTCCCGGGATGAGATGACAGGAGACTACAACACTTTGTCAAAGCTTTTGGACTTTTAGATCTCTGGAGGGATACTCACCCCGACATACAAGAATACTCAAATCTACCAACTATCAGGCATTCACTCTCTAGATTTGTGTACTTTTTTCACGCCAATATTACAGGGAAGTAGATATGGGAACACATGTTTTCTGCTGTGAGGAATTTCAGCCATTCCCCACTCATGACCACACTAAAATCCACAAGCATCCAAGGGAGGCCTGAGTGAAAGCTCGGTCCATGAACTTGGGCATTAGGACCCAAATGGGACAAACCACAGATGAAAACTTTTAAGAGAATTCTGGTTCAGTAGCCTCAGTGACCCTTTGGGAAGCATACAAAGTGGTTATTAGGGGGAAATTTATAGCCATTTCAACTGGCAGACGTTGTGGAAAAGAAAAGGATGGTGCAGGAGATGGAACAGCACCCGGGCCAGTGGGAAGCAGACTACATACAGGATCTGAGAATTGAACTTTCCCACCAAGTTGAGCTCTTGGGAGAGAAATACAGATAGTAGAGGTGGATGCAAACACACTCTTTTGAGCAATGCAGTACAATTTATATAAGCTAGGCAATAAGGCCAGCAAATTACTGGCCTGGCTAGCACACAGGGAGGGCAGCCTAAGATTGGTTGGGAATATAATGACGGATACCGGAAACTTGTTAGAATCAGGGAATGATATTACACATGTTTCAATGAATTTCTCCTCTGTAAGACAGAGGAGAGGAGGGTAGTTAAAGCTGGTTTAGGACGTCCAGAGCCCGTGGGCCTATGGGTAAGTCAAAGAATCAAAAAAGGGGGCGTCTGTTCCTGAGAAAGGAGAGAAAGTGTTACTAACAGGTGTGTCTATACCTATGTCATGAGGACAGTCTCAGGTTGCCCTAGCAAATCCCCAAGGGGATGTCATGCTTCATCATAGGGCGGTGCTCCTCGTCGGGTCGGTGCTGCAATGCCCTTCTAGTCCCCCGAAGGGTCACGTTGGCGGAGATCTTTTTCAGAGATGCCGTATGATGCGTGCAAGTGAGCTGACTGGTGGGGTGGAGTAGTGGAACGTGGTTGTGGATTAAAAACTGATAGGGGAGGTCACAAGCTATCCTTTAATAAAGTAGACCGCCCTGTCATAAATAAAAACCTATAACAGGCAAATGCTACCCTAGAGGTTTGAAAGGAATTCTGGTAGTCAGTGTATAACGACTATGCGGGAAAGTACCCTAAAGTGAGGTGAAGGCCTCACTCTGGTCTCCCACTCAGTTATTTGTCGACATGTTTCACGCCTAAAAAGTGGTCTGAATGATCCGTGGCGCCTCGTCAGGACATCAACATATATAATGAAAAACTCCCCCACACAATTGTGGTGCCCCTAAAGTGCAACTTCTGTCTGTGTTGTTCAAGGTCCAACCTGTAAAGATAAAGATATATAAAAAAGAGAAAGAGGTTACTGTGTCCATGATGTAACAGGGTTTCTGCCGCCATAGGATTACAAAGAAGGAAGATTGCGGGAACTGGCTGGTAGCACGATCAGGCAGTTCACATGAAGATTTTAAAATGTTAAAAAATGACACAAACAAACACAAAAGTAGGACACCAATTGACATAAACAGACACAAATTTCGTGCTGTGGCAGTGATGTTGGCAATGAACGTTGTCACTGCAACACAGGTCCTAAAGGCATGGTAGTGATGTTTCAAAGGCAATGCCACCATGTGTCCAACATAAATGGTAAGTAATATCCACCATTTTATATGCCCACATTTGTGTTTACTCAGGCCACTTGCCTTTACAACTACTGTATATTGCATGGTTTGAGCGCACACGTATATGCCATCCTATAGCATAAACTGGTACATATACCCGAAACTAACTATGTTAAGCAACATAATCTGCATCTACCACAATGAATGCTGACACATCTGCATTGGTTTATTTATTGCTTACCATTTATGTTGGACACATGGTGGCAGTGCCTTGGATACATCACTACCATGCCTTTAGGACCTGCGTTGCAGTGACAACGTTCATTGCGGACATCACTGCCAAAACACGGAATTGGTGTCCTACATTTGTGTCTGTTTATGTCAATTGGTGCCCTACTTTTGTGTTTGTTTGTGTCATTTTTTAACATTTTAAAATCTTCATGTGAACTGCCTGATCGTGCTACTAGCCAGTTTCCGCAATCGTCCGTCTTTGTAATCCTTTGGCAGCAGAAACCCTGTTACATCATGGACACAGTAACCTCTTTCTCTCTTTTTTTTATATATCTTTATCTTTACAGGATGGACCTCGAACCACACAGACAGTAGGTTGCACTTTAGGGGCACCACAATTGTGTGGGGGAGTTTTTCATTATATATGTTGATGTCCTGATGAAGCGCCACGGATCCTTCAGACCACTTTGTAGGCGCGAAACATATCGACAAATCACTGAGTGGGAGACCAGAGTGAGGCCTCCACCTCACGACTATAGGGTACTTTCCCCGCATAGTCATTATGTACTGATTACCAGAGTTCCTTTCAAACCTCTAGGGTAGCATTTGCCTGTTATAAGTTTTTATTTCTGACAGGGCGGTCTACTTTGTTAAAGGATAGCTTGTGACCTCCCCTATCAGTTTTTAACCCACAACCACATTCCACTACTCCACCACACCAGTCAACTCACTTGCACCCATCATACGGCATCTCTGAAAAAGATCTCCGCCAAAGTGACCCTTCGGGGGCCCGTAGGGCATTGCAGTGCCGGCCCGACGAGGAGACTGCCCATTGATGAAGCATAACATCCCCTTGGGGATGTGTGAGGGCAACATGAGACAGTCTCATTGACTGTCCTCATGACATAGGTCTAGACACACCTGTTAGTAACACTTTCTCTCCTTTCTCACGAACAGAATCCCCCTTTTTTGATTCAATGATATTACACAAGCTTTTGCCACGCATCTAGAGCGCCTTTGCCAGTTTAAGCTGCTGTGCTCTCCAGTGGAAGTGGAGACATTTGTAAAACATCTTCCTACCTCCATTCTGTCCAACGAAGATGCTGCTCTGTAAGATACTAGAGGTTAAAGAGGTGCACGAGGCCATTAAACAAATGCACTTGTGGAGGACACCAGGGCTCAACGGACTGCCTGTGGAATTTTTTTAATGCATGGGGGGATGGGGGAACCACTCATACGGCTTTTACATGAAACCAGGAGACAGGAAGCCTTGCCTAGAGACCTTAGGATTTCCAACAATATCCTTATTCATAAAAAAGGCAGACTACTGTAGGACTGCTCCTCATATTGACATATATCGTTGTTGAATGTTGAGGCCAAGATACTGGCTAAAGAGTTGGCCTATCGCTAATATCAAGTAATTGATTAGCTTTGAAAATACAGACCTATTAGGGTTCATGCCACATAGATCTACCCGGCACAACCTCAGGCGCCTGTACAGGGTCATGGCACAGGTAGATGAGAAGGAGGAACCGGCAGTGGTGCTTGCTCTTGATGCCAAGAAAGCATTTGACGAACAGGAGTGGCCCTATCTCTTGGCAGTACTGGGTAAAATGAGGATTGGTCCATAATTCCGGGCATGGGTCAAATTATTATATACTGCCTGTTAGATCTGACAGCCTTAGCAGGGGTTTCCCCCAGATCTTTTGCCTGCCTCCCTCCATTTTTCTGGCCTAGTTTTTGCTGACTTTAGGACTCTATGCACTTTACCACTGCTAATCAGTGCTAAATTGCTTGTGCTCTCTCCCCTAAACTTGGTAACATTGGCTTAACCCCAACTGACATATTTAATTTACTTATAAGTCCCTAGTGAAGTGTAGTACATGTGCCCAGGGCCTGTAAATTAAATTTATTTATTTATTTTATTTATTTAAGAAATTTGTTAAGCGCACAAATACCCTTGGGTGTCTTGGCGCTATGGACGGCTAGGTAGAGAAGGACTAGAGGTAGGTGATTTATTAATTGAATAGCCAGGTTTTTAAGTGTTTACGGAAGGACAACAGGGTGGGAATGGTCTTAATGTGAAGGGGGAGTGTGTTCCATAGTCTAGCAGTGGCGACAGTAAATCTTCTATCGCCCCAAGAGGTTTTTTTGGTTCTGGGGACAGTTAGCAAGTTTGCTGCTGAAGAGCGTAAGGGTCTGGATGGCCTGTAGGAGCATAGAGTTCTCTTGAGGAACTCAGGTCCTGTGTTGTGAATTGCCTTATAGGCAATGCATAGGGCCTTGAACCTGGTTCTGCTCCTAATGGGTAACCAGTGAAGCTGTCGTATCACCTTGGATATTGGTTTGAACTTGGGGGTGCCTGACAGGATCCTCGCCGCTGCGTTTTGCACCATTTGTAATTTGTTTAGCACTCTTTCCTGGGCATTGATGAGTAGACCATTGCAATAGTCTACCTTAGACATGACCAGCGTGCTAATGAGAGTCCTGCCGGCGCTTGGTGGAAGGTAAGGTAAGAGTTTCTTTATCATCCTGATGGTGTGGAAGGATGAGGAGACGACTGTATTAGCGTGGTGGATGAATGAGAGCTTGTCGTCGAACATGACCCCTAAGTTTCTGACTTTTGTGACGGGGGCGGAGGTGGGCCTAATTCTGCTGGCCACCAGGATGGAGACCAGCTAGGAGAGAGATTGCCGAAGATCATCACCTCCGTTTTGTCTGAATTTAGTTTGAGGCAATTGTTTGCCATCCAGGTGCTTATCGCAAGCATTCCCTCTTGGAAGTTTGCCGCGACTGTCCCTCCATTGTTATGAATCTCTAGCACCAGCTGTGTATCGTCGGCGTAGGACGTTAATCGCATGTCGTAGGACTTAATGGTCCTGGCCAAGTCCGACACGTATATGTTGAATAAGGTCGGACTTAGCGATGATCCCTGCGGGACCCCGCATGGGAGTGCAAAGGATGGGGATTTGAAGTCGCTGAGCGATACTAGTTGGGTGCGGTTAGACAGGAAGGATGTCAGGAGGGCCTTGGCTTTGTCTGTGATGCCTATGGCTGAGACACGGTCGACTAGGGTTGCGTGGTCGACCGTGTCAAATGCTGCTGAAAGATCTAGCAGCACCAGGACCGGGGCACCTCCTTGGTCAAGTCTCATCCTGATTTCGTCGGATGCCTTAATGAGGGCTGTTTCGGTGCCGTGGCCTTTCCTAAAGCCAAATTGGGTGTCATCTAGAAGGTTGTTTTCGTCGATGAAGTGGGCCAGTTGAGTGTTCATCACTTTTTCAAAGATTTTAGCGGGGAAAGGGAGGCAAGCAATAGGTCTATAGTTGTTGGCCTCTGTGGGATCAAGGTTGTGTTTCTATAGTAGCGGCTTGATGACGGTTTTTTTCCAGATGGAAGGGTATATTCCTGTCGTGAACATTGAGTTGCAGATATTAGCTAGTTTGGGGCCTGTGATGTCGGGTATAAGTTTTAATGTGTTTGGGGGGCATGGGTCATTGGGGGATCCAGATTTGATGGTGGATATAAGATCAGTGATCTGGTCTGCGGTGACCTGGCTGAATTCTGAGAGAGTTGGGGTGGGGTTATCGTTGGAGGGGCAACGTGCAGAGGGGTTAGGAGAGTTTTTTTCGTCGCTGGAGGCGATGATCAGATTATTGGTCATGGAGTGGGTTGAGAAGTTAGTGTAGATATGGCTGACTTTTTCTTGAAAGAAAGTGGCCAGGGAATCACAGAGAGCTTGCGTGGGAGTAATGGGCGGGTTGGTCTGTGGTCCTGATAGCCTAGTTACGACCTGGAACAGCTGTTTAACCGAGTCTTGTGCTATTTCGATTTGGTTGAGGTAGTATTTGCTTTTCTCTGTGATTAAAATAAGTTTGTAGCGTGTTTTCACTGAGATGTCGTAGTCTCGGCGCCAGTGTCTTTCTAAGTTTCTACATCTTTGTTTTTCCAATCTCAGTGCCTCGGAGAACCATGGGGCGGATGGTGTCTTTCTATTTTTGGAAATATTTTTTAATGGAACCAAGGTGTCGAAGGCAGTATGGAGCCATTGAGTGTAATGCATGGCTGCCAGTTCGGGATCGTGTGGTAGGTCTTGCTGAGTGGACAGCAAGTGTGATTTTAGGACATGAGGGGGGATACTGCCCCAGGCCTTGAACTGCTTGTTCCACCCACTTCAGTAGCCCTCTAACCATGGCTCAGACCTGCCAATGCAGGGCCTGGATGTGCAGTTTTACACTGCCACTTTGACCTGGCAAGATAAACCTCTTACCAAGCCTTCCATTTTTATACATATAAGTAACCCTTAAAGTAGGCCCTGTGTGACCCACAGGGCAGGGCACAATGTATTTGAAAGGCTGGACAAGCGCTTTTAAGTTTTACATGTCTTGGTAGTGAAAAACTCCCTTTTTGTTCTTTTTTTGTTTTTATTTGCTTTTTCAGAACACCCAAAACTTACAGCACCATATCAACCATAAGTGCTACTGACAATGAAATAGAGCAGCTTCATCTGTACAGCATAACTTCCGCAAATGTAGAGCTAGAAAAAAACATACAGTTGATTAAATCTACCGTCCCATAGCTGAAATGTCTTTTGCTCGCGATGGCCGTGGTAACTCTTCTGCATACAGTTCCAACTGTTCTCTGCAGTATGCTAGGTCCAAGAGTCACTACCTTTTGGTGGGTACGACTCATTTGCCCAAGTGCAGAGCTACTCTCCGCTTTGCCAACAGAAAAGCTGCAGCTACAAATCGACGATTGGCCAATTGTAAGTCATTGACCAGTCCCAGCAAGCACTGTCCAGGGCTACAATCTGTCTCCAGCACAATAGTGGTCAGGGCCTCCATAATTAGAGTGCAGAATCGCCGGACAGAGGTGTTCAGCCAGACCAGATGCAGGAAATCTGCGTCTGGTGCTCCATAGCGCACACATTTTGCGTCCTCTCTCAAACCATATTTGCATAATCTGACAGGTGTACTATACATTTGGTGTAAATACATAAAGTGGATAGTGCACACATTAGAGTAAGATGTGTGTATACTCAGTTGTATGTAGCAGATGGCCCAGTCCACCGGCTCCAGTGGTCGGTCCAGCACCGCATTCCATCTTTCCAGTGCCGGATTCGGGGCTGCCGGTCTGTCTGCCTGCACTGCACTGTATAATTTTCCTGCATGGCTGACAGGGTGGGATGGGATTTCCTCAGGAGTTCTGGAGCATATAAAGGGGCCTTACCCACTCGTGCCCCTAGAGCTCGCCAAGCACCTGTGGAGAAGAGGATCATGCTGTTCTGTGTGTGCCACACCCTTGCGCTTAAGCGGCGATATAGCTTGTAGCTGTATGGGAAACGCATCATCAAGCTCTGCCACTAGATGTTTAAAATTGTCATGGGGAACCTACCTGCAGTGGGCGAAATGGGCTTGGGCACATAAATAGTATAACTGCAAATCTGGCGCATTAAAGCCTCCTAGTGTGTACAGTAGGGTGAGTTTATCACAGTGTATTTGTGGCTGTTTTCCTGCCCACGCAAATTTAATCATGTGAGCCGGAAGTGTTTTAAAAAGGAGTTGCAGCAGCACTATTAGAATGTTGATAAAAAGGTATAGAAATTTGGGCAGTACTACAATTTTCTTAATGGCTATTCTGTTCCAAGTTTGCGGTAACTTCGACCACTTCGAATTTGGTCCTCCAAGGGCAAGATGGCCCTGCCACAGTTGTAATGTATTACAAGTTCAGGATCACTATGTATACAGATTCCAAAGTATTTAACAGGGTCCATGCTCCACAGCAAGGGAAAATCTAGTGGGGAGGTTTAAGTGCTCAGCGTCAGGGGGAATACCACTGATTTTGATTAGTTAATTCTCAGCCCGAGTATCATTCAAATTTAATATATTCCCAGATTGCTGGAGCTAGATGTGTGGTAGGGTCCCTGATGTACAGTACCATATCGTTCGCATATAAGGAGATGCCCAAAGGGTGCAATAGGAAGTGGAGTATGGAAGTGGCATGGCGCTATCGGATCATACAAGCCAGGAGCTCCAGTGTAATAGCAAATAATAATGGTGACAGGGGCCACCCCTGTTGTGTGCCCCTGTGGAATGGGAACCATTAATACGCACTCGGGCCACTGGGTCCGTGTATAATAAGCAAATCCATCACAGGAATGCTGTAGGTATCCCCCTGCGAGCCAGAATCATGAGCACATAGTCCCATTCGATAGAATCAAAAGCTTTGGCAGTGTCCAGTAGGATTGCTACTGCCTGCAATGAAGAATTCAGCTGGTATAACAGTGCAAATAGGGAGAGCAAGTTATGTGCGGTGGAGCGGGCTAGTATGAAGCCTGATTGATCCGACAATATCAGGCTGGGGAGCAATGGCTGCAGCCTGGTCGCTAATATCTTGGCTAATATCTTTACCTCAGCATTTATTAGAGACAGGTGTCTGTACTATTCAAAAGCACTCTGGAGCTCTGTCAGGCTTCAACAGTGAAAAAATGAGAGCGTCCCGCAATGAGGGGGTAGGGTCTGCCTGGTGTATGCCTCTTCATAGAGGGCGTGGAGATGTGGCACCAGCAAATCAACCCCATTTTGTTTTTAACTACTGCAAGGCCTATCTCTTCCATAGGATAACATTGGGATTACCTTTTACATTTTTTAAGTGTTAATTTTCATGTGAAGAGATAGACTTTTCAAGTTTGGTGTCACTGGACTCACAATTTAAAGTCACCACTTATGGTGAAGTTGGATTTTAAATTACGGTTTAGCAAATGCCACTTTTGGCAAGTTGGCATTTACTTATTTCAGCCATTTGGTGCATGGTGCCTGTCTCTGTTCAGTCTGGTTTGGGTGACAGCTGGCCTTTGTGCATTCCCTCTAGACATTCACATACAAAGGGAGATATGGTGTGTCTTGATGGGCCTTCCTGGGAGATGGGAGGGAGGAGCTGTCACAGCCTCACACTTACACCTGAATAGGATGTGTATTGTCCACACACAAAGGCTGCATACCACCCTGTAGTGAGTCTGGAGCCAGGGCAGGAAGGGAGGACCTCTGTGCACTTCAAAGCTTTCTTTGAAGTTTCCCCCACTTCAAAGGCACAACTGAGTATAAGTCCTGTACCTCTGACACCATAACTTCAGTACACATCTGGACCTGTGACTACTCTGCCAGGAAGAAGAGCTGCTGTGCTGTTGAAAGGACTGCTGCTTTGCTGGACTTCTGCCTTGCTCTGCTCTTGCCTTGCTGAGCTGGCCTGCTGCCTCCTGCTCTCCTGCCTGGGTGAGAAGGACTGGACCTGCATCACTTTAACCCAGAGTGATTCCAAGGGCTTTCTGGTTTGCCTCCTGTTCTGAGTCTCAAGGATATTAAAGACTTCAACTACCTGCATCTGGACTCTACAAGCTGTGAGTCTGCTCTGCCAAGTGGTGCCACTCCAGTCCTAGACTCTTGGAAGTAAGACCTAAGGTGCTCCTACACACAGAACCCATGCATTCTCATTGGAAGTGGTGGATCTTCACCTTTGCCTGAGTCTGAACCAGTGCATCATCATCATTGTATAGAGTGGACCCCGCACAAGGCCTACAGAACCAGCGCATGGACTTCGGAATCAACGCATCACCTACTGCAGGAGCAGCAGCCTTGCATCGCATTCGGAAGCAGAGCTTCACACTCAAAGAGACGCATCGACAAAGTTGCGTGGAGAAAAGTGACGCAGCTCGACCACTGCGTGGCTCGAGACTGACGCCTCACCTCGGCTGCACCATGCATCCTCGTCGACCATGAGGAAGCATCCCTGATCAAGCTACTTTGTTTCAGCTGGCCCAAGTGGGCCTGTGTATCTTGCCCGTGCTCCATCGCTGTTGGCCTGAACTTTTGACTTTGCCCCAGTCTAGCATGACCAGATAACCCATTTAAGCGCTTTTTGATTCTAAGCGCTATTTTACATTTATTCTTTAAAAATTCATATCTCAACTTCTACTTGTTGGATTTTTATCATTTTGGTCTGTTTTTATTTATAAAATTATTCTTTAGTTTTCTAACCCGATATGGAGTCTTTTTGTGGTGTTTTCCCTGTGTTACTGTTTGAAGTGTTGCACAAATACTTTACACATTGCCTCTTTAGTGAAGCCTGACTGCTCTGAGCCAAGCTACCAGAGGTTGAGCACAGGATAATTTAGAGTGTGTTGTGACTTACCCTGACTAGGTTGTTGTTCCTGCTTGGACAGGGTGCATACATCTGCTAACCAGTAACCCAAGTTCTAACAGTGAGAGTATGCATTAGTGGTGTTACCTAAAGGGAGTTCTGCCTCTGTCGGATAATGAGACAGGGATGTCCCCCTCATTTGTTGTAGGATTTTGAGGTGGAGCCAGTGGCCAATTGGGTGCAATGTGACGCACAACTACGGGGTGTCAAGTGGGATGAGGATTGGGAAGACATTATTTCTTTATATGGTACTGAAAATGCTTAACATATTCTGAGAATCTGCAAAGGGCTGCATAAACTGTCACAAATTGTTAGCATTCCCACTCACTTCCTGGCGGCCTCTTGCAACCTGGTTGGGCCGGTTACAGTGGCCCTACACGGGACCACATACCTAGTGGTCTATTGTCACCAGGGGTAACGCTGTCTGCTGAGGGCTATGAGACGGATGTTGACCACTGGAGAAAACTCCCACTGCCAACACTGGGAAGGGCCGCACTTTATAAAATGATCTCACTGCCAAAATTCATGTATATGATGCAGAACACGCCTTATGAGGTTCTGAACTTCTTTTTCCAAAAGCCCAGTAGTGTGGCAAGTCTATTGTTATGGGACTGGGGCATCCCTAGGGAAGCACTGCATGTGCTGATGAAGTCTCCATGTGAAGTGGACATAACCAGCGGTGGTTCCTCAATGGGAGCGGAGGAGTTCCGCCCCACCCCTCCCCCCCCACACACACTGCTGCGCAGAAAGATGGAAAAAAATGGTATTAAAAATGGATAGGGCAGGCAGGGCGGGGCCAGTGAGTCATTGCTGCTGATTGGCAGCAATGACGAGTGACCCCCATCAGTATGACTTGCACATGTCGGTTTGGCCGGCTACTTTGCTATGGCCAAACCAACACGCGCAATTCATACTCTCCAACCCAGCTGTCTTAGATAGCTAGGTTGGAGAGCAGGCCCAGGCCTTCAGTGCTCTTCGGTGCGCTGGGGCAGCCTATTCCAGCCAATCCAGATGCTTCACTCAGTCAGCATGAGAGCAGTGTCTGGATTGGATAAGGACCTGTGGGAGCTGTGGGACTTCGTGCTCGGAGTAGTCTGGAGCCGTGGACTGGAGAACACTGAGGACGTGCTTCAGGCTAAGGTAAGTGAAGCTTTTTTTTCATATTTAAATGTTTATTTGTATGTGTGATGAGCAGTTTTAGACTGCTAGCCCTGCCTTGCTACTGCCCACAGTGGCAAAGCAAGGCCTCCCCTGGTATTATGTGTAAGTCACCTCTATGGCAGGCTTACCAAGCCCTAAGGCAGGGGACAGCATATTTCACGGGTAGAACATGTATCTTAGAAGTTCTGATGGTAAAACCGTGAAACAGTTGCTTTTACTGTGGAAAGACTTGGTGAGTACAGGGTTACATGCTGACTCCTTTAGCTGTGCTACCTCCTGAACGATGCAACCAAGGTTTATATTCCAAGGTATCAAACAACTCATGACATTAATCCTGACTGCATTCTCCAGCTGAAATTAATGTAACATGTTGTAGTGTGCACCTTTCACAAAGTTGCCATTTTGTTGCCTTCAATCTTCTGTGCCGTTAGCAGTTACACAAGGAGCTTGAACCCAAGGTAGCTTTCTGCCCTCCTATGGAGATGTGCTAACAACTCCCAGGAAAGGAGACAATAGGGGCCTGCACTGGAGAGCGGTGTTACCTCCCTCTTGCATGAAGCCACACGGGTGTTGGCCCAAAATGTGAGCTTCAAAACTGAAGATGCCGTTGAAGAGCAAACGGTAAACACTTGGGAGAGGGGCAGCCCCATTGTTTAGGTAAACTGGCTGGAACCCAGGAAGGAGAGAGGAAACCTGCTGTCAAACTGTTTTTTCAGGGGTGTGCACCCTTTTATCTATTTGGACAATCCATCACAATCTTCTTGTAAATATGTAGTTGCTACCCTGGAGACTGTTACCCGGGAGACATTTATGTGCAAGATGAAGCACCATGTATGTATTCTAAGCAGCAAATGAGAAACCTAGCAGGGTAGATCTTGGCAGCATTTCAAGTCTTCCCTCTCTCTTCGCTATGGAAGAGGAAACCATGTATGTGACTATCAAGAAGAGGAGGTAACAAGACAAACTGGTCAAGGAATGCAAAAATAAAAACATATCACTGCCAAAATTATTTAACCCCGACTAGTAGCAAGGGCTTCAGGTCGGGTCCCTCCTCCACATTATGAGCCCCACTGATTTACATACAGTAATATGGGCCATATGTACTTATGTAAAACATAGCCCGCATGGCCTTAAGGCACTGAAGAAAATGTGCAAAGGATCTGCATGGAAATGGCCGCCAGGAGAAACAGAGGCGTCCATAGCATTTCCCCTGCCTCACACTCCGGTGGTGGTCTGCCAGAATAGCCTGCCCCAGGTCTACACACCATCATTGCCATTTCAGGTCACTCCTTAACCAACGTATTTCTTGAAATCAGACAAGGCAAAGTGCAACGCACTACTGACCGATCTAATGGAGGTTTGGCTGCAGATCTCCTAGTTAGAAGCAGACTATAGTAAGGCAGATCATGAGGAGTGCTGGGGCAGGCTAAGGTAAGCCAGCTTGATAACTGCTCCCGATTTCGCTCCAGTTACACCTTATGCAGACAAGGGGCCCTGTCCTCTCCCCATCCCTTTTCCCGCAGTATGAGTGGAACTTGTCTAAATTCAGTTTTCAGGGCACAGACTTGCCTTCCTGTACCAGCACCCAGGTCATTGACACACTGCAGTATGCTGTTGAAAACTACATCAGTGGAAACAACTATCCCTCTCCTTATCCACTATATTGATGCAGAACAGCTGACTGTTATTTTCCCCATAGTGACTTGCTCCAGCCTGATGATGCCTTTATGGAAAGTGCCCCCGGCTCCCTCACTAACTGGCAAGCCAGGGCCAACAGCATACATACACATCCTGTGGTCAAGATCTAACCTCATGACCTTCACTAAAGACTCCCTAAATTACGTGAGAAACCACACAAATGGTACACAGAACTAAATCGCACGGTGGCGATGGGGGGGCCTCCTCTGGAAAGACTTTGACATTTTTTTAGGTTTCGCCAAGCGTTGCAGCGCATGCGCTGCTCGCTCTGCGAGACCTCTTGTAATCGAGCAGATTTCGGAAGTGGAGTGGAAGCTCCGCCCATCATTCCTATTGGCTGGCGTCATCATTTATGCTAAACGGTGGCCTTCGATTGAAAACGAGGCTTTTTTGTTACCACCCTGTCTCCTTCTCGGACGGCCCATCCGGACTGGATCGTGTGCTTGCGGCGTGACATGGTGGGCTTTATATGGTGAGTGAGCACTATTTTTAACATGGACACTGATGGGGACAATGGCGGCTGCAGCGCTATGCGCTCAAAATTGTATGGTATTTTTATTACTTTAATGAGCGCGGCGTCCAAAAAGACAACCTGGTTTTGCAAATTGTGCTGATCTTAAAGCATCTTGTGCCGGAAGTGCCTGCTGTCTCCACAGACGCAGAAGTACTGTAGTATGGCATAGTAAGTAATGCTTTATTGTACATGGTTATTTAAAACCCTTACAATGTAAGCCAAAATTCAATTGATAAAACAAAAGTCAAATTCATACATATTAAAATAATAAATCCATCATTAAAAAACATAATAAGGCAGTTCATGTTGATGTTCCTATCATGTGGTCATAGTTAATGGCATAGACGTTTTAAGGCATGGGCAAAGAGGGCAACTGCCCAGGGCCCACATATTCCAAAGGCCCCCAGAGAAGAGGAACTTTCTCATTATTACCTCTGTCTATTCTATTTCTCTATGTAAGCCTCTCTCCCTGTCTCTGTCAGTCTTTATCCCCGAATCTCTCTCCTCAGTGTAATTTGAAGAAGTTTGGGTTTCCCACACAGGACATATTTTAAATGCTTTTGAAAGTTTCTCAAAGTTTATAGTATAATTCAGTACTTTTTGGCACCATGTATGCTTGAGTTGTAAGAAAATTGGTAATAGATTGAAAGTTATTCTAAAAAGGGATCTTTACAATAGGTCTTGCCCAGGGCCCCCAAATCCTTAAGGTGACACGGAGTATGTATTATATCTGTTCAAATGAGTATTTTCTTTGTATTGTATAGCACCATAACGTGCCATAACTTCAGAACCATCGTCCGTTTTATTATATAACGGACAGAGGCCGATTGAACAATTTTGCGACAGGAGGTGTCGCGTCAAAACCATCCGTAAAAAGTAGCATCATTCCCCTGGGACAGCGCTGTGCCTAATGCAGCCCTTCTGTGTGGGTTTATGCCGAGCAATACAACTCAATGGATGTAATGAATAAATGGATTTTGACCTAGTTATCTGCGTTCTGCTTTAATGCACAGTTGTTGAATAATTTAATTTAAATCCCCGCATGGCTTCTGTGGAAGTTGTATTCCTTCTCCTGTTCTTTGTACATCTTTACTTTTGACACATAAATGCATCAGCACTAGTTTCTGTTGAAGCTCTTTACCCTTTTTCAAACCCAAAACATAAATAAAAGGCATTGTCATTTACAATGCCAATAGCTCAAACTCGCGTGAATGCGAGACCTATTGCATTGCAAATGCTTGTTTTATTTTATTGTCCCCAAAGATGTGTAGGAGGACTGCAAACGTAGTGCAGCCTGGCCAGTGTCGGAGCCTGAGCGAAAACAGAGCAGGGAACCAAGTGATGTGGTTACCACAAAAGTAAGATGTAATAAAGCATTTGAAAACAAAAGTCCCCGAAGGCAGAGTAGATTGGTCTAAAATTGTGAATACAACACAAGAAAAAGATGAAACGGTAAATGCATACTTTGACCTCCTACTGCAAATATACCAACAGAATAGTGGCATGTGCAGCCTCCTGGGGAGGTACTTCCAGCCTTTGTTACAACTTTCGTACAAGAACTGCACCCTGCCATACGGCGGCATCTGAAGACTTTCTTTGTCTGCTGGCAACAAGAGCAGGTAGAGAAAGTGTTGGCTGCAGCTAAATATTGTGAAGACTACTAAGTACATTTGCAGGCAATGGAGGAGAGAAATATGAAGAAGGATAGAGTGAGGTTAATAGTTGCACAGCAGCAGTATTACCAAAACAGTGGCCAACAAAGTAGAGGTAGAGGCAAGGCCTTGGGAAGAGGCAGGTACAGATCTGGGTGTAACAGAGCAGCATCCCGGCCCCCACCAGGGACAACTTGTTTCCATTGTAACCAGCCCAGTCACTGGCAGGCCAACTGTCGTACGGTTCCTACTAATTTAGTAGGACTGTGCGTTTCGACAATATATGCATAAAAATATGGTGACTGAGTCCACTCATATAATCAGAATATGTTGGCCCAATTCCTTGTTAGCTCACAGTAAGCCATCTGGACTCCAAAACTTGACAAGTCAGACCTGCAATCTCAGAACATGACCAATCTAATTCCCCCAAGGAAATTGTGGAAACAGATCTATCTACCTTTTTGTTGTTACCTTAGGTATGCCCAAAGGGGGACACAAGAAAATCAAAAATTGGCATTTCAAACATTTATTGAAGCAATTGGATTCTTGTGTAAAATACATGAGCTGCAATTATTAGCAGAAGGAAACACAGCATTGTTACCAGCATTACAAGAATGGGAAGGAATAGGAATAGTTTAACCATTTTAATTTTTGCAGTAATTATATGAATATATAAATATGTCAAAATGACAATCCTACCCAACACTACCTATAAATTGGAGAGCATTGTGAGATTGAGTTCTGCCAGATAGCTAGAATGTGTTTTGCCAGATCGCTTGGGGCAACCTAACTCCCCATTTCCTGTGTGTGATGTATTAGGAAGTCAGTCTGTTGTAGAACAAGCCGCTGACATTTGCAGGATAGTGATGTGTGTCAGCAGGGCTGGAAATCAGTCACGAGCGAACGTCCAGGATAATCCATGGAAGTGCTCCTCTGAGGAACTTGGCTCAGAGGCAGTTTATATAATAACAGCCTGGTTCCATTTGAACTGTTTAGGAAGTGTAATGCTGATGTGTGTATTTGTCTTTCCAATTAAGGGCAGCTTGCTCAATGTTCTTGTAGCCTTGAACAGAGTGCACAAGTGTTGTGATAAAGTGCTTATGAAGAAATGTGCTTGCAAGCAGAACACTTTCGGAGTACGTGATCATGTACGTGCAAAGCAAGTAAAACGTCACTGTCTAAAAAAGATATGAAGTTTAAACGCTGTTGTGCACGGGTCCTGTTAAACCACACAACACTGACTCCTTGGTCGGAGGCAGACTAATACTTCAAACTAAACTTAAAGGCATATCCTAAAATTAAACTTAATATATGTATAAGCCTAAAATTATAAAAATGCACTTTAATAATAAAGCAAAAAGAAAGCCAAATTGTATTAAAAAAAGCCAATTAAACACATACAATTTATAAAAATATAAAAGCCATTTAAAAAAAAATTAAAGTTGTCTAAATATTATTCAGGCGGCTTCACAAATATTTGACATGTTCCGAGGGTCATCGAGCACCATAATTGAATAAGCTTCCGCTGATGATGTTTCTCTTGAGCTTGCACAGGCTCTAGCACATGCAATATTTCAAAAACTCAATTGTCAGTACAGTGGTAAAAAAGAAACCAATTATTTTTTTCTCTTATTTCTCCATTTTATTTTCAGCCCTTTGACTGAAACAATTTCTATAGCCACCCAAAACCCATGTTTCGTCAGTGAGGGAATATCTCATGACTTATTCAGGGCTGTATACCGGTTCTAATTCCAACCCAGCCTTCTATTGTACTAGTATCAATTGGAAAATATTGCAAACAGGAAGTAAATCCGTATATCCTATGGTAAATAAATATGGCGTCCTTCAAAATTAAATGTTCCTTGTTACCTTTGGTTGGCAATTGGTTAGCTCGAGAGAGTATGGCTAGATTGTACGCTGCAAATCTCAACGGTGTATGTCCACCATATGACTTTCAAAAATCCAAAGTCCCTTCACCTGTCACCTGTATATTGAAGTCTATTTGTGTGCCTTTATAGAAAAAGCGAGTGCGCAGCGAGGATGTACGGATTTACTTCCTGTTTGTAATATTTTCAATTGATACCAGTACAATAGGCGTCCGAGTTGGAATTATAACCGGTATACAGCCCTGAAGAAGTCATGAGGTATGCCCTCACTGACAAAACACAAGTTGGCTGTCTACAGAAACCCGAGAAGAGGCCAATGGGCTGCAAATAAAAAGAAGAAATCCGAAAAGCACGAGAAAAAAAGAATTGGTTTCAATCAATCAATCAATCATGTCACTTATAAAGCGCACTACATACCCGCGAGGGTCTCAAGGCGCTGGGGGAAGAGGGGGGTGGTGCTGCTACTGATCGAAGAGCCAGGTCTTGAGGAGTCTTCTGAAGGCCAGTAGGTCTTGGGTCTGTCGGAGGTTGGTGGGGAGGGTGTTCCAGGTCTTGGCGGCGAGGTGGGAGAAGGATCTGCCGCCGGCGGTCATTTTCCGGATTCGGGGGACTGTGGCGAGGGCGAGGCTGGTCGAGCGGAGCTGGCGGGTGGGGGTGTAGAAGCTGAGTCGTCTGTTGAGGTAGGCTGGTCCGGAGTTGTGGAGTGCTTTGTGTGCGTGGGTGAGGAGCTTGAAGGTTATCCTCTTGTTGACAGGGAGCCAGTGCAGGTCTCTCAGGTGGGGAGTGGTGTGGCTGCGTCGGGGGATGTCGAGGATAAGACGTGCAGAGGCGTTCTGGATGCGTTGCAGCCGTCTCAGGAGCTTAGCCGTCGTTCCTGCGTAGAGGGCGTTTCCGTAGTCCAGCCTGCTGGTGACGAGGGCCTGGGTGACTGTTTTTCTTGTTTCGGTGGGGATCCACTTGAAGATCCTGCGGAGCATTCGGAGGATGTTGAAGCAGGATGAGGAAACGGCGTTGACCTGCTTAGTCATGGAGAGGGTGGGGTCGAGGATGACCCCTAGGTTGCGTACGTGGTCGGTGGGTGGCGGGGCTGTTCCCAGTGATGTTGGCCACCAGGAGTCGTCCCAGGCTGAAGGGTTGGAACCAAGGATGAGGACCTCCGTCTTGTCCAAGTTCAGCTTCAGGCGGCTGGTCCTCATCCATTCGGAGACGGCCTTCATTCCTTCGTGGAGGTGGGCTTTGGCGGTGTGAGGGTCTTTGGTGAGGGAGAGGATCAGCTGGGTGTCGTCGGCGTAGGAGATGATGTTGAGGTTGTGCTGTCGGGCGACGTGGGCGAGGGGTGCCATGTAGATATGGAACAGCGTTGGGCTGAGGGAGGAGCCTTGGGGTACGCCGCAGATGATCTTGGTGGCCTTGGATCGGAAGGGGGCGAGGCGGACGCTTTGTGTTCTACCGGAAAGGAAGGATGTGGTCCAGTCCAGGGCCTTCTCTTGGATCCCGGCGTCGTGAAGGCGTGTTCGTAGTGTGTGGTGGCAGACCGTGTCGAAGGCGGCTGATAGGTCCAGGAGGATGAGGGCTGCTGTTTCTCCGTTGTCTAGTAGGGTCCTGATGTCATCGGTGGCGGCGATGAGGGCGGTTTCGGTGCTGTGGTTGCTGCGGAAGCCGGACTGGGAAGGGTCCAGGATGTTGTTCTCCTCGAGGTAGCGGGTCAGTTGTTTGTTGACGATTTTCTCGGTGACCTTCGCGGGAACGGGAGCAGAGAGAGATGGGTCGGAAGTTCTTGAGGTCTTTGGGGTCTGCCTTGGGTTTCTTGAGTAAGGCGGTGATCTCGGCGTGCTTCCAGCTTTCCGGGAAGGTTGCTGTCTCGAAGGAGATGTTGATTATTTTCCGGAGATGGGGCGCGATGGCTGTATTGGCTTTGTTGAAGATGTGGTGAGGGCACGGGTCTAGCGGTGAACCGGAGTGGATGGTGTTCATGATCTCGCTGGTGTCCTCGTCGTTGATGTTGGTCCAGGAGAGCAGGCGGTTGGTGGTTGTGGGGGCAGTGGTCTCGGTGGTTGCCGGGGCGGTCGTGGTGTTGAAGCTGTCGTGGATGTCGGCGATTTTGCGGTGGAAGAAGGTGGCCAGTGAGTCGCACAGGTCTCGCGACGGCTGGATGTCGTTGGTGGTGGAGCTGGGGTTGGAGAGTTCCTTCACGATGTTGAAGAGCTCTTTGCTGTTGTGTGCGTTGTTGTCTAGGCGGTCTTTGAGTGAGGCCCTTTTGGCGGATCTGATGAGGTGATGGTGACTGCGGGTGGCGCTCTTCTGGGCGGCGTAGCTGTCCGCTGTCCGTTCGTGGAGCCAGATCTTCTCCAGTTTTCGGCATGTTCGTTTGGAGGCCTGGAGGTCTTCGGTGAACCAGGTGGCTTTCTTGCTGGTGTGGCTGTTGGGCGGATTCTTGAGCGGGGCGAGGGTGTTGGCGCAGTCGTCGATCCACTGTCTGAGGTTGCGGGCGGCGGTGTCGGGGTCGGAGGGTTCGGCGGGTGGGCTCAGGGCGAGGGTTGTGGTTAGCTGGTCTTCCGTGACTCTGCTCCAGCAGCGGCGAGGCATTTGTTCGGTGCGGTGGTGCGTGGTGGGCTTCCTGTAGGTGAAGTGGATGCAGTGGTGGTCAGTCCAGTGGGGTTCGGAGGTGTGGTTGAAGGAGACGTGTGGGCTTGCGGAAAAGATGGAGTTGAGCGTGTGGCCGGCGGCGTGGGTGGGTGTAGTCGCGAGCTGTCTGAGTCCGAGGGTGGCGAGGTTGTCGATCAGGGTGGTGGAGTTGGTGTCCTTGTTGTTCTCGAGGTGGAAGTTCAGGTCCCCGAGGAGGATGTAGTCCGTGGAGGCGATGGCGTGTGTGCTGACGAAGTCAGCGATGGAATCGCTGAACTGTGGTCGGAGTCCGGGGGTCTGTAGATGAGGGTTCCTCTGAGGGTGGTGTTGGGATCGGTGTGGATCTGGAAGTGCATGTGTTCGGCGGTGCTGAGGGTGTCGTCGGTGTTGGTTGAGACTCTGAGGGTGTTCCTGTGGACGATGGCGATGCCTCCTCCGACTCCGTTGGTGCGGTCCCTGCGGGTGATCTTGTATCCGTCCGGGATGGCAATGGCGATGTCGGGGCTGAAGCGGGATTCAGCCAGGTCTCCGTCAGGAATGCGACGTCTGGGGAGGTTGAGTCGAGAAGGTCCCAGAGTTCGATGGCGTGTTTGCGGGCGGAGCGGGTGTTGAGGAGGATGCATCTGAGGTAGTTGGGTTCTTTCCTGGGCGGTGGTTTGGCGGGGCGGGTGCTGGCGAAGCTGCAGTTCCGGCAGGTGAAGGGCCCTTGGGTGCGCTTCGGGGTGGCCTGGTAGCAGGCGTGATCTTTTCCGGGGTTGAGTGCGTGGAGGGTGCTGGCGTCGTATCGGCGTCTGTTGATGTGGCGGGCGCGGGGATGCCCGGACCAGGGGTCTGGCGCTGGGCGGGGTCACGGCGCGGAGGGGCGCAGACGGGCTTGCCTTCGGCGCGCCTTTGGCGCGCCAGCGGCGCGGCCGCGCAGCGGCCGCCATAAATGGGGAGGTGGGAGGGAGGAGCAGGGAATAGGGCAGCGAATGGGCAGTGAGGGGCGGGGCCGCAGAGGCGCAGCGGCGGGAAACAGGCACAGAAGGGAAAACGAGCACAATCAGGGCATCAAGGGGGCACAGAAAGGAAAAAAACGAGCACAATGAGGGGCAGCAAGGGGGCACAGAAAGGAAAAACGAGCACAATGAAGGGCAGCAAGGGGGCACAGAAAGGAAAAACTAGCACAATGAGGGGCAGCAAGGGGGCACAGAAAGGAAAAACGAGCACAATCAGGGGCAGCAAGGGGGCACAGAAAGGAAAAAACGAGCACAATCAGGGGCAGCAAGGGGGCACAGAAAGGAAAAAAACGAGCACAATCAGGGGCAGCAAGAGGGCACAGAAAGGAAAAACTAGCACAATGAGGGGCAGCAAGGGGGCACAGAAAGGAAAATCGAGCACAATCAGGGGCAGCAAGGGGGCACAGAAAGGAAAAAACGAGCACAATCAGGGGCAGCAAGGGGGCACAGAAAGGAAAAACGAGCACAATCAGGGGCAGCAAGGGGGCACAGAAAGGAAAAACGAGCACAATCAGGGGCAGCAAGGGGGCACAGAAAGGAAAAAACGAGCACAATCAGGGGCAGCAAGGGGGCACAGAAAGGAAAAAACGAGCACAATCAGGGGCAGCAAGGGGGCACAGAAAGGAAAAACGAGCACAATCAGGGGCAGCAGCAGGGCACACAGACGGAGCTGTGTGGTGGGGGAGCGACCTACCAGTCAAGGTCAGAGGTCGCTCTCTTCACCACGCAGCGGCCGCCATAAATGGGGAGGTGGGAGGGAGGAGCAGGGAATGGGGCAGCGAATGGGCAGTGAGGGGCGGGGCCGCAGGGCGCAGCGGCGGGAAACAGGCACAGAAGGGAAAACGAGCACAATCAGTGCATCAAGGGGGCACAGAAAGGAAAAAAACGAGCACAATGAGGGGCAGCAAGGGGGCACAGAAAGGAAAAAACTAGCACAATGAGGGGCAGCAAGGGGGCACAGAAAGGAAAAACGAGCACAATCAGGGGCAGCAAGGGGGCACAGAAAGGAAAAAACGAGCACAATCAGGGGCAGCAAGGGGGCACAGAAAGGAAAAAAACGAGCACAATCAGGGGCAGCAAGGGGGCACAGAAAGGAAAAACTAGCACAATGAGGGGCAGCAAGGGGGCACAGAAAGGAAAAACGAGCACAATCAGGGGCAGCAAGGGGGCACAGAAAGGAAAAAACGAGCACAATCAGGGGCAGCAAGGGCGCACAAAAAGGAAAAACGAGCACAATCAGGGGCAGCAAGGGGGGCACAGAAAGGAAAAAACGAGCACAATCAGGGGCAGCAAGGGGCGCACAGAAAGGAAAAAACGAGCACAATCAGGGGCAGCAAGGGGGGCACAGAAAGGAAAAATCTAGCACAATCAGGGGCAGCAAGGGGGCACAGAAAGGAAAAACGAGCACAATCAGGGGCAGCAGCAGGGCACACAGACGGAGCTGTGTGGTGGGGAAGCGACCTACCAGTCAAGGAAGTTTAAGTTTTTTACCACTGTGCTGACAATTGAGGGCCTCATTTATGAAAACTGTCCCTGCGTAAAAACAGCGATGTGACAGTTTTCACTGCGCCCTCCTTGCAACACGATGGATGTGCCGTATTTAATGTACGGCGCTCCATGTCGCTAGCAGTTACAGATACGTCAGTATTTCTGACGTATCTGTAGGTGTACTAATGATGCATTGCTGGAGTGTGTCAGCAATGTGTCCTTTCACATGGGCAAGCCCCATGTGAAAGGGCCTGCGTCAGTCTTACACCTGCTGTGAGGCAGGCGTAAGATTTTGACGCAGTGGCGTCCTAGAAGTGGCCCAGTGAAATCTGATAGATTTCACTCAGCCACTTCTACGAGGTCTTTTACGTGGGAACGCCCACCCTGCATACATTATACCTGATGCAGGTATAATATAACACAGGGCTTTACAAAGTGACACATCTGCTTAGATGCGTCACTTTGTAAATAGTGCGCAACATGGTGCATTTTTATGCCTCCGGTGCGTCACAAAAAGTGACGCAATGGCGGCGCAAAATTTTTGCTAGGCCTCATAAATAAGGCCCTGAGTTGTTGAACTATTGCGTGTGTTAGAGTGTGTGCAAGCATATTTGTCCGATCCAGTGGATCAGGTTTTTGGGGAAGTAGGGTGAACACCTCCTACCTCTTTTAGCACCGCAGGGGCATAAGTACATAATCTGATATACGAAGTGCAACAAGTCCTCAAGCGCCATATATACCCATAAAATCACCAATGTTTCTCTTGAGGCTCGGCTTACAAGCTCCAAAGAACAAATATGGTCATATCCAACCCAATCAGCAGCCGTGGATGGTGTGCTGGCCAGTAGTGTAGCTGAAGAGGAGGAGCCAGGATCCAAGAATACAGGAGCCAAAGCATCTAAGAAAGTATCTCAGTATGCATTCTGTAGCAATAGCAATCTAATCGGACAACACTGAAAATGAATAATAAGGAGACACATCAACAGATCCATATCCATAGATTAAACCGATTGCATCCCAAGCCACATATCCGGAGTACATTCAAAAGTGCACAGTAGAGAACGGAACACAAGCAGTACACAATGTAACCATACAGGTCGAAAGGACAAAGACCAGTTTTCATTGAGTTCTTGAAGCAAAGACGCACCAAAATACTGCATCATACATTCACGACATAGCAGCACTTGTGGTAATTCCATCACCATTTGGCTGTGAGGTGGAACATCCATTGTGGAGCAGCAAAATTAGGACCAAAATTCCAACAATAAGGAAAAGTACCAGAGGTATGTGTCCAAATACAGTGGAAACCAGGGAGTGTATAAAGAAGGAATCACTCTGAAGACAGTCTGGAACATGCTAACAAAGCCAGACCCAATCGCTTTAAAAAGTTTACAACTCCCGTAGTATTAGATGCATTAAATATGTGGTGCACAAGTTCTCAAAAATGGTGAGGGTGGTTAGTGCATAGTAGCGATTGTATTTCAGAGGAGATCAAATGTCACTCCAGCAGATGTTAAAGAAACCTCCTTGTGAAACAATAAGGCTTTCAGTCTGCTCAACTTATCAAAGTTAAAAATAGCTATTGAAGGTCATACTGTCACTTCTCTGACTGTAAGCGCAGGTGTAAATAACATGTTATTATAGCAAGTAACGACCCTGGAAACCGTTACTACATAGGGTACTCCCGGTTTCATCCCAAAACAATCTTGGTAGTTCAGAACTAAATCACTTTCATTAGAAAGTATAGTGAATGCCGGCCGAATCAAGGTAACTGGGGCACCTTTCAGATAGCATGCTAAGTTGGCCATAGAAGCATTACAAGAAAGAAAGACCTGGCGGCAGGTACGCTCGAATTACAGTCCCTTGTCCAAAGCGCAGGAGGATTAGCAGAAGTGGACTCAGCTCACTCCCGCCTTTTCGATCGAATAAGCTCCTACTTTACCGTACCCGGAAGTAATTCAAGGGTCAGTAAACTAAAAGAGGGGCCAGCTTCTTGGTATACAAGGGATTGCTCCAGCAACTCAAAAGAACTCTTCAGCATCATCCAGGAATTCACCAAACCCCGCAGCGAAGCCACAGACGTCACACTCTCCCAGGACCTCTGCAACAAGCTTGGCTCCTACTTCCATCTGAAAATCAAGTCCCTCTTTGCAAACTTCAGCAAACAGACACCGAAACCACCCCTTCCTCCAGCAACGACAACCAACCGGCCATCTCCGCCTGGACACTGGTAACCACCAAAGACACCGCCACGACCATGAAAAGCATTCACTCAGGAGCCCCCACGGACCGCTGCTCACCGCACAACTTCCACAGAGCCGCCGCTGCCATAGCACCCGAGCTACAGCGCACCATCAACGCCACCTTCGAATCTGGCACATTTCCCAACGACTGGAAACACGCAGAAGTCAAGCCCCTCCTCAAGAAACCCTCTGCAGACCCGATGGACCACAAAAACTACAGACCCATGTCTCTCCTCCCCTTTGCAGCCAAAGTCATTGAGAAGATTGTCAACGCCCAGCTGACGAACCTCATCGAAAAGAACTCCATCCTTGACCCCTCCCAATCCGGATCCCGCACCAACCACAGCACCGAGACCGCCCTCCTCGCCGCCACAGACAACATCTGCACGCTCCTCCACCAAGGCCACACCGGGGCCCTTATCCTACTAGATCTCTCCACCGCCTTCGACAACATCTCCCACCGCACTCTCACCACCAGACTCCTCGACGCCGGCATACAGGGAACTGCCCTCGACTGGCTCCGCTCCTTCCTCTCCGGCAGAACTCAAAGAATCAGACTCCCGCCCTTCTATTCTGAACCCACAGAGATCATCTGCAGAGTACCCCAAGGATCATCACTCAGTCCCATGCTCTTCAACATCTACATGGCCCCCCTTGCCGCCATCGTCAGACGGCATGAACTCAGCATAGTATCCTATGTTGATGACACCCAGCTCATCCTCTCCCTCACGAAGGAACCCGACACCACCAGACTCAGCTTCCAGGAAGGAATGAAAGACATTGCATCCTGGATGAGCAGCAGCTGTCTGAAGCGCAACTCAGAGAAGCCGGAAGTCCTCGTCCTCAAGCCGAACCCCTCGGCATGGGACAACACCTGGTGGCCCACCGCCCTCAGCAACCTCCACACCCCCACGGACCACGCCCGGAACCTCGGCATCATACTCGACTCCTCCCTCACCAAGACCCGACAGATCAACGCTGTCGCCTGCACCTGCTTCAACACCCTCCATATCCTTCGCAAGACCTTCAAATGGATCCCCCCAAATCCAGAAAGACCGTCACCCACGCACTCATAACAAGCAGACTGGACTACAGAAACACCCCTTACGCCGGAATCAACAAATCCCTGCTACGCAAACTCCAGACCATCCAGAACACCGCGGTCAGACTCGTCCTAGGCATCCCGCGACACAAACACATCACCCAACACCTGCGAGACCTCCACTGGCTCCCTGTCGAGAAGAGAGTACCCTTCAAGCTACTCACCCACGCCTACAAATCCCTCCACAACACCATACCCAAATACCTCAACAAAAGAGTTTCCTTCCACGTACCCAATAGAAACCTCCGCTCCGCCAACCTCGCCCTCGCCAAAACCCAGCGCATCTGCAGAGCCAGAGCAGGTAGAAGAACCTTCTCCTACATTGCGGCAAAGACCTGGAACGAGCTCCCGATCACCATCAGACGCTCCCCCACTCTGCACACCTTCAGGAAGAGCCTCAAGACCTGGCTCTTTGGCTGACTCTGAGCTGCACCCCCTCAGCCCCCCAGCACCTTGAGACCCTCACAGGTGAGTAGCGTGCTTCACAATTCCCTGAGTGATTGATTGATTGATTGAATGCAGAACCGAACGCTCTAACCTAGTATTGGCAGTTAAATCAAAGGACAGTAACCAAATTAGAGAGTCTAGAAGGCGGCACAAGATAACCCTGCTCCATGCAAAAAGGGCGTGGGATGAGTCCCGTTAGCAGTTACTTAAGGAAGCTTGTGCCGACAAAGATTTTAAATCATTCTGGTTCTTATTTACTTGGGGCAATTGAGCAGGGGCCCAATCTTCCCCAAACTATATTACAGCTCAAGTCTGGTATGACCACTTCCACAAGCTCTACTCAGAAGTCGCCAATCCGCTCCAGATGGAGAAGGCCGTATGTTACATTCAGCCCTCGAGTAGCAGTTTCTTCACCTTGAGCGAGATTGAGGACTCCATTGGTCAAATAGTAAAGTCGAAAGCCCCAGGGCCTGACGGCATCCCGGGGCATCTTTCTTTTCGACACCGCCAAGTGGGCTCGTTATGTCCTACTTCTTTCCAACGCCATAGCGAGTGGTGCCCCAGTTCCCGGGTCCTGGAAGGGGGCAGAGGTGGTTCGTATATTCAAAAAGGGGGAGAGAGGAGAGCCCTGCAATTATTGGCCTATCAGTTTGATAGACGAGCTACAAAAGGTGTTTTGCAGAGCTCTCCTCTCTAAGATTCGGGATTGGGCGGAAAACAACGCAATCCTGTCACAATACAAAGCTGGTTTTAGGGTAAAGACTGGGACCATTGACCAGGCATTTCGCCTCCTGCTTCTCTACTGGAAAGTTGTAGTGATTGGCCAGGGCAGCCTATATCTATCCTTTATTGAGTTAAAGACCGCCTTCGATTTAGTTCCCAGGCAGACACTATGGTATGTGCTTGCAGACATGGGTATTTCGCCACCTATTCTTAACCTGGTCATTCATTTGCATGAAGACAACTTCGCACGGATAAGATGGGGTTCAGAGGGGCAACTTACAGACTGCATCCCAGTCAGCAGGGGAGTTCGCCAAGGCTGCGTCCTGGCCCCCATGCTCTTCTCCCTGTACATGAACGGTGTGGTGAGTTTCTTATCACAGGAGACCGCTGACGCTCCATCGTTAGGTGGGGAAAAGGTAGTAACCCTTCTATTTGTAGATGACACCCTGTTGGTGTCTAAAACCCCGGCAGGGCTTCAGCTACTATGAAATGGATTCAAACTCTTCTGCGACACCAGGGGTTTGGTAATAAACACCGCAAAAACCAAATACATGGCTTTCAGTCTCCGTACGTCTTACAAAGGCAAACCTACTTTAGGAGGGGCTCCCCTGGAGCGAGTCAGCACCTTTGAATACTTAGGAGTTAGACTCTCTAACAAAATGTCCTGGAAGCTCCACCTTACAAAGATGGTACTGACTCATAAGCACGTCACAGGCTCACTAGGGAAAGAACATCGCTCCTCCCATAGCAGACCTGTTGCTGCTGCTCTGCAGGTATACAATCTAAAAGCAGTTAGCTCAGCCTTGTACGGGGCAGAGCTATGGGGTTTTAACACCATTTCTGAATTCAGCAGATCAGAGCACAAATTCCTAAGGAACTTAGGGGCATATTATCAAGCGGCAGCGATAATTATCGCTGGCCGCTCTTAGCGAGAAATTATTTATCGCCGGCTATCGCTGGCAATTATCGCCATGCTATCGCTGTATCAACAACGCATAGCGCAATGGCGATAATTTTCCAGCGATAGCGGTGTTTTCCATGGAACATCGCTGGTTTTTCAGCGATGTTCCATGGAAGACGGCGATAACCTTGCTGATACGACCCTGTGGTCGTATCAGCATAATCCACCCCCAATGGTAAGTATACCTAAGTCAGCATTTTTGCAGACGTTAGTTTTTAGCGAAAACCGCGGTTTTTGCCAAAAACTAACATCTGCAAAATGCGTGGCCTCCTTGTAAATATCGCGATGTGCACATCAGCGATAATTTACAAGGAGTACTACCAGTGACGCCCACTTTGCATCTCATTAGAGATGCAAAGCGAGCGTCGGGAAACGGGGCTAACATGCGCTAATGCATGTTAGCATCCCCTTGTAGATAGGGCGATGTCATTTCGCCGCTTTTTGGCTTTTAAAGCCAAAAAAGCGGCGAAATGGCCCTTGATAATATGCCCCTTAGTGATGTTGCCCCAAAGTACCCCACTATCCCCTCTCCTGCTAGATATGGGATAACATCCCATAAGCAACATTGTCAAGCTCCACACCTTGTTGTTCTGGGCCAGGATTCGCAGGACCCCGGAGCTCCGGCCTTATGCCGAATCCCTGCCAGAGGTAGCCCGTTTGGACACAAGTAACAAGGTGGGGTGGATCAAAAATGTAAGGAAGCTTGCGTCTGACGTAGGGCTCCGAGAAGTGTGGGATCAACCAGCTTCTCTTCTGCTTCAAAAAGACGCAGTAAAACGATATTACTCGGAGTGGGTTGCACAACAAAACTCCATTAGGCCCGACCAAGGGAAACTCACCATATAGTTCCGAATGCACAAACATGTCAGACTTTTGGAACCCTATCTTGACCTAATCCAGGTTCCGCTGGATAGGAAACTTTATATGCACTTCAGGCTCGGAACCCTACTCGTCAATGAGACATTAGCTAAGTGGCACACCAACTAACCGAATCCTAGCAACTGCCCAGGATGCAAGGCACCAGTGGAGTCTGTTGTCCATGTGCTGTTCGCATGTCCAGCTTACATGCGTCCAAGATCCAAATGGATAAAACCCATTTGTCAGCAAGTGGTTACACGGAATCACCGGGATGCCTTGCGTATCCTCAAATCAGACACCAGATCTTCTTTTGTCTGTGCAGTAGCTAAGTTCTTTGTCCTCATGTGGGTCATGAGGAGAAAGGCCCAAGAGAGAAGAATTGTTGAACGTAGTCACAAGTACGCAACATGCCCCAAATATCAAGCACCACTCCCTATTGAAATATCCTACTTGCTGAGTTAATGCACAAGCACTTACTGTTCTTAGCAGCCAAGCTGACCGTTTATGCAGCCATACTACACGAGGGCCTATAGGGTGAATGCCAGACAAATGCTAGCGGGGCATACTATTCTGGCAACACTTCCCTTTTTAACCATTGTAACACCCTGATTGTTGTTTTTTTTACCATCTTGTATACAGGAAAAATTTTAACTCTTATGAATCCAATCCTTTTTACTGTAATATTGTTTTGTACGATGAATTGTCGCTTTTAATGATTTGGACAGGCGGGCTCTTTTAAGGCATAAATGTTGAGCCAATTTTATTCTGTTTTCCTCAACGCTGGCACTGGGTGACTTCTGTGGTCACAGTACGAGGGACTGATCTCTGACAAACACTCAAGAGTCCCCATGCTGCATGCTGGGGACTGCAGTACAGTTTTTTGTAGTCCTCTTTAAAATTGTATTCTTTTTTTTACATCTGCATGAGGGACTGATGCCTAACGAACACTGAATAGCCTCCAAGCTTTAAAGCTCATGTTTTTCCAACAGGAAAGAACCCCTTTTGCAAGTGGTATTGTGTTTTCTGTTTTTTATGGCCCAGATGTACAACCGTTTTTTGCGGTCGCAAAAGGGAAATCAACCTGTTTGAGACCGCAAAAAACGGTGGTGGTATGTACAAACGCTATTTTGCGAGTCACTGACTCGCAAAATAGCGTTTGTGACTCGCTATTAGGAAGGGGCGTGCCAAGGGCGTCCCTTCCTAATAGCGACTCTAACATCAATGTACTATTGTTTTGTGACCACATTTGCGGTCGCAAAACACTCGCAGTTTACCACCTACTGCAAGTAGGTGGTAAACTACTCTCAAACGGCAAGGGGTCCCCAGAGGACCCCTTCCCCTTTGTGAATGGGTGCGAAAATATTTTTTAAGAGCAGGCAGTGGTCCCAGGGACCATTGCCTGCCCTTAAAAAATAAAACTGAAAAGTTTAATTGTTCTTTTTTAAATGCATCACGGGCTGCATTTAAAAAACAAAAACTGCTTTATTGAAAAGCAGTCACAGACATGGTGTTCTGCTGACCCCAGCAGGCCACCATCCCTGTGAGCGCTAGCCATTCCCAATGGGGTCGCAAATTGCGCTTGCCTCATGAATATTGATGAGGCATGCAATTTGCAACCCCATTGGGAATCGCAAACAGTGTCTGAGAAACTGTTGTACATGCAGTTTAGTAAGTCGCAAATTGCGAGTCGCAATTCTGCGCAATTTCTGACTCGCTAAACTGAATGGTCGTACATCTGGCCCTATATCTTTTAATTCTAGCATACGCCTGTCTGTTGCTTGCTTTTATGACACGAGCTGTCGAAATAAAGCTTACATTGATTGCATTACAAGCGCCGTGAAGACTGACATCCTTGCAAACGAGAGAATGAGGAAATGAAGTTTCGCATTCATTTTTTGCTGAGAAATAATTAAGTTCCTAAATTCCTACATCCGAAATCAAAAGCCATTATGCATGTTCTGTGTACAAATCTGTCCCCTAATGCCTCATATCTGCCTAGTTGAAAATGTTTCAAACAAGACGTGAAATGAATTACAGAAATTGGTAGTGAAATAAATTTATGGATTAACCCCTTGGCAGATGGTGTTTCAGCTACTGTAAATGGCAATTTCTCTAAATGCTCTATACTTAACATTGTGTAAGTCGCATCCTTTTTCACCATTACTCATTTAGATATTTCCAAGGTATGCAACCAGCTTTTAAAATCAGCAATGTCCAGCTCAACTGCATAATTCACCTAAGCAAACTTTGCCCGTGTTGTAAGAGGAACATGTACTTTGTATGATGTCAATTGCTGAAGATACAATGATATTCAGAGAATAAATTGTAGTTGATAATGTAGTCAGCCCATTATCAACAACATCCAATGCCTTTCTAAATTAGCCCTCTGAATTTCTCGTATGAGCTCAGCAGCTTCCTGCTGGGAAGCTTTCCGAAGGTCATTATATATGGCATATGGAAAGCGTTTATGATGTAGTGCTCTAGGACTCAACAAAACAAACCTGTAAATCCATGTCAACAGAAAGGAGTGACAAGTGTTCCTTCGCCTCATCTAAGTTGGAATGTTATTATTTCTAGAATAACTTTCCCACACTGTATGCAGTGACAACTCCCAAGTGTTGTGTTTGCACATGACATGGGTATGGTTTGTTTGTTTTGAAACCCTTTGTGTTGTCTAAAAACGTGCATGACAACCATTAGTATTTAATGGCCACGCTAGTCACCCATCTGAATTGGAGTTTGAAGAATTGTATGTACCATTCTGTATCATGTTATTGAACTATTTCTCAATGTAATTTGCAAAATGTTGCCAATTATCAATCTGTGCAATTGCGGGAATGTTTTGTGTATTCATGTCTTTAATTTTAGCCAAACCCAGGGATGTTGTTTGCTGTACTGTTTTGTTCAGAAAAATCATTTGTCTTGGTATTAGACAAGCTCTAAACAAAGCCTCATTGCCCTGGACTTGCCAATCTGTTCCCAAAATTTATTTTAAATCAATATTGTCTTTCCAAAAGTAATAACCCTGTACGGACACCTGGGAAATTAAGGAAGCTGAATAAATCAATTTAGTTTTGGTAAGTATATTTTTCTTTGCCAGGGGAGGGGAAAGTTTAATATAATAAGACACTGGGTTCACAGGGTTGTTGCCAGAAAAATATGCAAACTTTTGCAGGTATGATTTTGAGCTATCCACTGGTGGTGTTGAGCAATGTTCCCATTGAGTGTAATTAAAAACTGCACGTGGAGTACTAGCTCTGTGTAAATAATGGTGTGCATACTGAAGATAACAGAACATTTCACTATAATTAGTTGTTCCACTATACATATCTTCACTCTCAAATACAGTATCAATTCCAGTTCAGAAAGCATGGAAATTGCAGCATTTACATCCCAATCATCGGATAAGCTGCCAGGAGTTATTGCATCACTCAATGACATTTCGAAAACATAAGGGACCTGTAAAGTCTCTGTTGGACCAAAAATATAAAATGGTACCTTATCACAAACAATTCCATCCGGGATGGGAAATGCAGAAATGTTCACAAGGGACCGGTCTCTTCGCACTTTGTGATGAAGAATGATGCTTCAATACCTCGGTTATCAGTTCGACAGCAGAGCATTCTGGGAGATAATGTCCATTTAGAAGCAAAATGAAAACTGTCACAAAATCATCCAAATGAAAAAGAAAAGTAATGAAAAGGCAATCCAAATATAAATCCAAGGTGTAACAAGGTAAATCTGTTATAGCCAAAAAATAAATGCACAAATTCCATGCAATGGTGGATCTAAGGAATCTGAGGAAGTCATCAAAGTTGGCAAAATAGCCAGAGGCAGTCTGTGCAAAAATAGGGACCTCAAAGGGCAGTGTAGAACTGGTAGATACCTCCAAAGGTGAATCATAATAAACAACTGTGTTGTTAGGAGTGCCAGTAGAGCACTGTGCATTAACATACTGTGTGTATATGATGTTGGTAGTTGTAACTGGGAGTAGCAACATGTCAGTGTATGATATTCCTCGCCGGGGAGTAGAAATTTCTGTATTATTTAATGCTTGTAAAGGGATTTCCTGTATGGTAGTGAAAGGAGACAGGCAATCACCCAGCAGTCCTCATGGCCTACTGCGTAGGACTGGCCACAAGGTGTGGCTTGATGAGATCTATTGAGACAAATCTTTTGTGTTTATAACCAGCAAGGAGTGGCAAAAGTACTGTTCTGGTACCTTCAACTGTCAGTACTGGCACCAGTGCTCTGTAGCACGGTCAAAACTCCTTCCTGCCAACAATCTTCTCTCAAACTAGAGCCCCAATCTTTAGAATCCAGACAGGAGTTACTGGTTGCACCTTCACTTCTTCAGTGACAGAACATTTCAATTGTTGATTAGAACGGTCATCTCTGAAGTCTTTGAGTTCCTGTAAGACAGCCAAATGTTCATTAATGTTAAAAGGCATATCTGCCACTGTACCAAGATTATCAAGGTCTGGAACCCACATCTGGATGCTGAACAGGACTTCATAGGGAGTCCGACCGCCCAAGGATCTTCTAGCCAGATTATTTAAAGCTCTCTGGAATCATGAACAGCTATGAGCAATTCTAATCTGCGGTCTGAATTTGGAATCACTCAATCCCCCACTCTGGGAATACGAGCAAAAGGTATGTTTTGTGCACCCAGTAGGTAGAAGTGTTTTTCTGGATATTTTTTTAGGTAATGTAGGGTCACAGCGTGAAGCTGTAACAGCTACCATGATGTCGCTATCTACTCTCATATGGGAACGAGTGATTGCAGCTACAAGAGCAGTCTGAACTGCTGCCTTTGCGGCTTCATCAGCCAGTGAATTCCCAGCAATGTGTATCCCAACATGTTGGTGACTCAATGTATGAATTACATATGCCCGTGGCAAGCATTGTTTAAGATGTGCCACTATTCCCCAAAGCAACTTGTGCTTGATAATATTCCCTTTCGAGTCTCTGAATCAATTCTGACACCAATAGTGTAAGTGCTCATTAAAAGACTGGACACAATAATACAAATTGCACACTATTAGTGTGGGGAATTCAGGATCAGTATTTTCTGCCAGAATTAGATCATTGAGTTCAGCCAGCTGTGCAGTACATTCACCATGATTGTGTAAAGGTTTTAAGAGGCTGGAAGACTCTATCCCTCATTTCTCCCTGTGCTGCTGAACAAGCGGCAGAGTATCGTTGTTTAGTTCCAACTGCGGGCTGGGCAGAACCATCAGTATAGGCAATGAAGTCGTACTGGTCAAGAAGCACAACATCATTGGGCACAGGGTATTCTTGTTCGTATTGTAGGAATTCTGGTGTTTGTAGCGTAGGGTCAATGGCATAATCTATGCCAATAGCTGTTACGGAGTTGGCCCACTGTATCCATCTAGGATGTAAGGCTTTTGTGTTTGGGGCACTGGTATTTAAGACAGCCTCTAAGGCTGGGATAGGAGTCACAACAATCATGTGTTTCCCCTGAGCCAATGATCTTTCCTTTATAACTGCTGTCTGAACTGCAGTCAATATTTTTTCTGTAGGTGCAAAATGCATTTCGGCATTGGAATATAAATATGATTTATATGCAATTGGTACAGCATCACCTTCATCGAAATGACATATATGTAGCCTGTGGCCTCCGCAATTATGCAGACCACCAAATTTGTGGTGCTAACAAGTGTGTGTGAGTGTTTAGAAGCAATCATGTCAGTTTGCACTGATCTTAGAATATGTGTATGTTCTGGTGTCGAATGTGTGCTTGAGAAGTCTGCACCTGTTAATTCATGAAACGGTTTCACCCATTGTGCATAATCTGGTAACACAGAATAAACGGATGCAAAAGGTGGTGCATACAACTAATAGCTCATGGAAAAGAGGATCTCCAAGGAGGAAGATGGATCCTGTATCATTAAATGTTCATAAAAACAAAAGACAGTCTCAACAATGCAACCAGTGTCGATCCCAAATACATTTTATTGGGCGTCCCGGGTGATGTAAATAGTCCAAGATCGCAACTTTTCTTCTGCAACCGGGGACTTGTGGTGGCTAACCTAGATGTGGTGCACCACTGGGGTGTGCTGGAAGTCCCTACCATGACAGAATGGAAGTTCGGGATGGATATATATGACTGTTGTGAAGATCACATACAAGAGTAGGGGGGTGCCCACGCAAGTTCTTCAAGGTCTGGAGAGAATGGCTAAAGCACTAAAAAATTTACCCCTTAGAGGGTGAGGCAGATCCCTTAGTACGACTTCGACTCCTAATGTATACCGTGGTGTCGTCCCAGTTAATATTGTATTCCATCCGTATTGACATTCCATCTTACTGCAATTTACTTGTCCTATGTAAACAGTTGCATGTGTATTCTCACCCCCCCTGCTGTTTAATTTTTATCTCTGGTGTGGGTTTGTGCCCTAAATTGTTGTTTAACGAAGAACAAAACTTAAATAAAGATGTCTTTTTTAAAAAAAACAATGCAACCAGTGTCTATTTGTACATCAACCCACAGAATAAGACATGCTGTGCTAGAGGGCATTTTACCCATGAGTGAGTGACAAATTGGCCCCATTCATCCTGAGTGTTTAATCCATACTGTATGGATTGCACTCGTTCTATCCATCTGCATTCAAGTTCCAAGACTCTGTTAATGGAATTTCCACCTTCAGGATCACATCTCAGCACCTCGACCAACTGCCATGTGATGTCCTCCATCGTGTGGCCATGTTATTCAAAATGCTCGACTAGAAGTGCTCCCAGTCTTTTGCAGTTGATTCTGCTGTGATATTGAAGTATCTGGGTTTTCGCGTTCTGCGTTGTTGGAGCAATGTCTATTTTGGAGCATGGGCATCAAACCGCATAAATCACATTGTTGGAGTTATATTTGGAAAAGTACTATAATTCATATTTCACATTTTCATGCACAAATAATTTAATTTCAAAGCGATATTGACATGCTAAGCATTTCCCACACTTGTAATGGCCCTTAATAGGAGTATGACCCCACTGTGATTGTATTGTTGGGCAACCTGGGCTGGTAGGGCAGCCCTCATCAGTTTGCCTGGTATCTTTAGTCCCCTTTTGAAAGAACATAGTGGTAAATTCTTATGTTTAACAGTGTCTCTGATCTGATGCCAATGTTTTTAAATGATGTTCCTAATGCTGTTTGTTTTCCGTGTGGAATGTAATCACAAATATAATACAGCCCTCTGTGCTGGAGTGTACCTTGGGTATTAACAGGTGTTCTCTATGTGTATACCACACCCTCTTCCTTGCTCGTTTGAGCAGTCTAATAGGATAACCTCTATCCGCCAATTGCTTAATCAATAGATCTGATTCATAGGAAAAATCTTTTCTTTTGGTGCAATTCCTGCTAACCTCAGAAGTTGGGCATAAGGAAGGTTGTCATGCAGGCCCTTTAGATGATGGCTTGAATACATAAGCAAGAATTTCTCGCTGTTGGTTTATAGTGATCACTCTTCAACTTTAATGGTCAACTCAAGAAACTTTATGCTAGCATTGTTGTGGTCCACAGTGAACTGGATGTCAAAGGAACAGGAATTATTGATTCTGGGGCCCATTATATTTTTTAGATGTACACACCAATTCCTTAGATCTGCACTTGTCTTTTATGAGTACTGCCTGTAGTGTCGTGAGATTATGTGCGCTAGGATCCTTGTGGTTCTGGGCGGACTCAACAGAGGAATTACATAACTTGCTGGGACGTGTTAAGGTGTGGTTATTAATGGTTATGGCTTAAAGAGAGTGCAGTGTGTTTTTGTATGCTGAGGAATAAAGACATCTGTTACAGAGCTCTGTGTGTGGCATATTCATTTGCATGCTCCCGGGCTGGCGAGGATGCTACATCTGGCAATGAGTAGGGGGATACTGCCGAAAAAAGTGTCCCGCAACACGAGATTTAAGTTCATCCAATATATGATATTACACAGGGCATACCTCACGCCGCACAGACTACATGAAATATACCCAGGGGTATCAGCGCATTGCCCTAGGTGCGTAGAGCCAGATGCAATCTTGTTGCACATGTTGTGGTCTTGCCCAACCCTCTCGAGATATTGGGCACAAGTGATAGGAAACATAAATCAAGTCATTGGGGGAACGCGTCTGGGCACAGTTGAAAGTTGTATACTGGGAGTATATTGTAGACCTAAAACCCAAAAGGTGCAAGCCACATTCGCAGACCTAGCACTGCTGATAGCGAAGCGGCTCATAACGAGACAATGGAAATCACCCACCTCACCCAACATACAAACCTGGTGGGATGAAACCTCTCGATGGGGAAGGGTGGAGAGTGAATTGCTACGAAGGAATACAGGGGACTGCGGAAAATACCAATCTTCCTTGAGTGGAACGTGCTGTTAGAAGCCTTTAAAGCACTTGATCCACAGACACAATAAAGACAGTTTCACATCCTTACTGCCTGTAGATTTGCACGGGTGCCCAGATACGTGGACCTGGCATGCCTATGACTGTTGTAGGTATCTACTATTACAAATAAGGCTGAATGCAACCAATGTAGGTCCCACTGGGGAAGGAGCCTGGCCGATCCCCCAGCATACCCTTGTATATAGACATGGATCCCTAAACTATGCGACTTACAGGAGCACTTACCATTCTAGATATGACCATGGTGTAATATTTAAACGGCGAGCCAAGTACACAGGGGGAGGGAATGGGCATTTGTTGTTCTTATATCATAATATATCTGAACCAACTGTGGTTGTTAATGCTGACAATTAGGCCATGCAAATCTGGGAAAATACGTTATGTAATATCTGCTTTATGTATTGTTGTAACTCAGTACCACTGTGGAACCTGCATGTATGTCTTTTCTTATTGTCAAAATCAATAAAATGTGTTGGAAAAAAAAAAAGAGTAGGGGGATACTTCTCTTCCTGAGAGTTTGGAACAGTACAGCAAACTTCTTGTGCATGCCACGTGCCCCCCAAGTCGATGCAATGAAGTTTGAAGTTGGCATTTGTGGAGTCGAAGCCCCGCTCCAGCCCAGACACAGCTGTCGAAGAAATTGAAGGCCCTACGAACGAGTGCACTCGAAAGCCCGCCAGAAACCCACTGGTAAATCATTCATGCAAGGCAATTGCTAAAGGCAGTGATAACAGGTACAATAGTACAAATGTACTTACCAGCATAAGCGAGGGAAGTGCCACACAACCTCAAATTGTGTGTGATGACCCAGACACGGGTGAGAGGCCGATGCCTGCACAGCGGTAAGTGTCATCAACGGCAACGAAAGCCATCAGAATAGTGACATTTTTCAACGGCTGCAGAAGGGAGCCTGAAGTACGATGCAACCACGTTCCTAAAACCACCACCACCATTCAACACCACCAAGAAGCAGAATATTGGCGCCAGGTGGCCTGCATGGATTGAGATGTTTGATGACTTCATAGATGCCCTAGAAGGAGCAGATGATAAGAAAATCATTAAGTACTTAATGAACCTTGCAGATAATGGAGTAAAAGAAGTGCTGAAAAAAACCTTGCATCCTGATTCGATATCATACCATCAGATCAAAGAAGCATTGGGAACCAAGGGGCATATGTATCAAGCCTTATTCCCGTTCGCAAACGGGCCGATTCTCAGAATCGGCCCATTTGCGAACGGGAAAAAGCCTTTTGGGATGTATCATCCCAAAAGGCCTTCGCAAAATAGGGAATCTCAAAATTTGCGATTCCCTATTTTGCGAATGCATTTAAGGAATTGCAAATTGCGATTCCTTAAATGCTATTCTGGAAGCACCAAAAATTAGCGATTTGCCCTTAAGGAATCACAAATTACCACCAGCTCTAAGTTGGGGGTAATTTGCGATTTCCAAGAAAAATACACTTTTTAGCATTTTTCAAAATGCCATGTGGCGCACATACATGCCCTTAGGGCATGTATGTGCGCCACATGTGCACACATGCATATTTCAGGGGTGCAACAGGGTGTCCTTTTGACACCCTTGCACCTTGAAATTGCATTCACAATTTGCGAGTACCTAATGGGTACTCGCAAATTGTGAATGTCTTCCCATTCATTCCTATGGGCCTCTAGGCCAATAGGAATGAATGGGAAGGTATTCCTTAATTGCGAATCGCAATTTGCGAGTTGCAATTAAGGAATATATAGGAATCGCAATTATTATTGCGATACCTACATACATTTCATTTTGCGAGTCCTTAATAGCGATTCGCTAAAGTTCGCTATTAAGGACTCGCAAAAGGGTTTTTTGATACATATGCCCCCAAGTTCAATCTGATGCTGAATGCCGGCTATGAAAGGTACATTTTCAATCAAGTGAGACAGCAAGCTGGTGAAATGATGGATGAGTTTGTTAAGAGACTTGATGTGATTATCAAACAATGCAAATGTAGTGAATTCAATGATGAAGCTGTTCGTCTTAGAGTTATCGATGGTTGTCTTTAAGACTCCTTCAGAAGGCGCATATTGAGCGAGACACTCAGTTTACAGAAAGTGCTAATAGCCGCAAGGGCAGAAGAACATGCAGATCAACAGGCTGCTGATATGGAAGCTGGATTAGCGTTGGGTGAGCCAGCGTTGATCATGAAAATCAGGCACAAGCACAAGGTGGATGCACAATAGTCGACGTCTACAGAGAAGAAAAAGTTGTCTTTCCAATGTGGTTTTTTGTTTCCCCATGAAGGTAAATGTCCTGAAAAGGGACAGCCATGCAAAGGCTGCGTGAAAGAAACCCAATTTGTAATGGTCTGCAAGGCGAAAGAGAAACAAAATGTATCATAGCGAGAAGAGAAAATGAGTGCTAGAAGGTTCCAGAAGCATTCTCGCCACACCCACAAGGTCAAAAAGCAACATCAGTTACGACATGAATAACCAGACAAAGTTGATTATTGTCAAGTTCATCCTACAAATGCTCTTCAATGTCATTATCAAGTGCCTGTGAAGAAAATGAATATGCGAAGATGGTATCGACTGTGGAACGAAAGGCACATGTAGGTTTGGCTGCTTGTAGGGAAGAACAAAAGGCAAACCGCCAAACAAAACAACTGAATTGATTTGGACACTGCCCCAAGATTACAATAAAGGTCAAGGGTTGCCCCATAACCTTTCTCATAGACAGTGGTGTGTTGATTAACATCATGCCAGTCGAAAAGTTCAATAGCATGTCTCCTGTGCATGCCTCAACCGGTCAAATACAAAGGTGTACACGTGAACTGCTTCTAAACTGTTGCAGTCAAGGGTCATTCACAGCGACAATGTGACATAAAGCAGTATAAGTGGAAGCACCAATACACGTTCTTCAAGGAACTTCGTCCAGTGCATGCCTACACAGTTTTGCCTCTGCTGCTGACAGAGGGCTGATATCCCTCAATTACAATCTCCCCACTCAATCTGAAATTGAGTGTCAGTTCCCGTCATTGGTTCATGGCCTAAGAAGGATCAAGAAAATGAAAGTGCAACCTCATTTAATGATAGCATTCGCCCTGTTGTCCAGTAGCATAGCAGAGTCACTTTTCACATGCAAGAATCTGTTAAGAAAGAACTAGACCAACTGAATGGTGCCAAAGTCTTCTCACGTCTTGACCTGAACAAGGGATACTATCAACTCTAATTGGGAGAGAACTGTAGGTACATCACTACGTTTTTGACTCATGTTGGTTTGTTCAGATACGAAAAGTTGAGTTTTGGAGAGTCATCAGCTGCAGAAATATTTCATGATGTTAAACGTCAAGCAATTCAACCTATCATGCATGCTTTTAATTACAGTGATAACATACTGGCATTTGGGGCAACGCAAAAGTGTGCCAGTTACTTGCTGATGCAGGTCTCACAATGAATGCAGCAAAGTGTGAGTTTCACATGACCAAACTTAAATTCTTTGGGCACATATTCTCTGATAGGGGAATGTTCCTAACCCAGATAAAGTGTAAGCACTGTCAGCTACTTGCCCTCCACAAAATGTCACCATGCTGCGATCCTTCTTAGGCATGGCCAGTTATAGTTCAAGGTGCATTTGTGACTTTGCTATTGTGAGTGCCCCCTTGAGAGACTTGACAAAATGAAATGTCTCTTTCCAGTGGTCTACTGAATGTGATCACAGATTAAAAAAATAAAACATACGATTGAGAATGCAACGAGATGGCGTATTTTGACCCCAAGTTACATACTGAGATCACAGTAGATGCAACCCCAGTGAGTCTGGGGGCAATCCTTTTTCAACATAGTGGTCATCCGAATGCTCAGAGACACATTGTGACCTATACCAGTTGAAGCCTGTCTGACACAAAATGTGGCAGAAGGAGAAGTAAAGTCTGGCTCTAGTGTGGGCCTGAGAACATTTTCATGTGTTTCTATGCGGAAAAAGTTTCACTATCATTATAGCTCACCAAGTGCTGCTCACTATTTTTGGAAACCAAAAAACCAAGATGCCCCCTCGCATTGAGAGGTGGGAGTTGCGACTGCAAGAGTACAACTATGCAATTGTACACATGCCAGGTAAAGATCAGAACCTGCTGATTGCTTTTAACGAGTACAGCTGCATCATCACAGTTCAACATCCAAAACAGAGTACATTAACTTCATCGTGAGTTCCAGCATGCCAGCAACCCTATCCATTGAATAGATTTTTGCTGCTACTGATGAGAACATGCTTATCCTGAAAGACATCATTTCATTTCAGCCATGGAAGAAGAGTGCTTGACCTTTTGCTGACGATGTTGAATTTCAAAATTTTAAAAATGTACAGGATGAACTGTCTGAGACCTGAGAAGGTGTTGTATCGAGAGGCTCAAGAATCGTCATACCTGAGAGCCTAAGACAGAAAGTCATTGAACTACCCCATGAAGGACATCGTGGCATTGTAGCCACCAAAAGAGCTCTTAGTAACTACGGGGCATATTAACAAGGCCCGGCGATAAATATCGCAAAGCGCGCTTAGCGCTTGCATATTTATTGCCGGCTATCTCTGTAATTTATCGCCCGGTTAGCGCGTTATCAACAACGCGCATCGCAGAGGCGATAAAATTCCAGAGATAGCGTGGATATCGCCGTTTTCCATGGTGGAAAACGGCGATATCCTAGATGATAGGGCCTGTGGTCTTAGCCACAGAATCCACCCCCATGTTAAGTATGCCTTAGTCAGGAATTTAACAGACGTTAAGGGGCATATTAACAAGGCCCGGCGATAAATATCGCAAAGCGCGCTTAGCGCTTGCATATTTATCGCCGGCTATCTCTGTAATTTATCGCCCGGTTAGCGCGTTATCAACAACGCGCATCGCTGAGGCGATAAAATTCCAGAGATAGCGTGGATATCGCCGTTTTCCATGGTGGAAAACGGCGATATCCTAGATGATAGGGCCTGTGGTCTTAGCCACAGAATCCACCCCCCATGTTAAGTATGCCTTAGTCAGGAATTTAACAGACGTTAAATTCCTGCGTTAAGGCATACTTAACGCGATTTAAAAGATCGCTAACCCTCCTTGATAATATCGCGAAGCTGCCTTCGCGATATTATCCCTGTTTGGTTTCACAGCCACGCCTACTTTGCATCTCATTAGCGATGCAAAGTTAGGCGTGCTTGGAACGGGCGCTAAGTCAGCAAAACACGCGATAGCATGTCTTTGCTGATAAAGCGATGAAATTATCGCCGCTTTTCGCCCGAAAACGGACGCAAAAGCGGCGATAATTTCATATCGCCCCCTAGTTAATATGCCCCTAAATTCCTGCGTTAAGGCATACTTAACGCGATTTAAAAGATCGCTAACCCTCCTTGATAATATCACGAAGCTGCCTTCGCGATATTATCCCTGTTTGGTTTCACAGCCACGCCTACTTTGCATCTCATTAGCGATGCAAAGTTAGGCGTGCTGGGAACGGGCGCTAAATCAGCAAAACACGCGGGGGCATATTAACAAGGGGGCGATATGAAATTATCGCCGCTTTGCGTCCGTTGGCGGAAAGCGGCGATACTTCATCGCCTTATCAGCAAAGACACGCTATCGCATGTTTTGCTGACTTAGCGCTCCGTTCTCAGCACGCCTAACTTTGCATCGCTAATGAGATGCAAAGTAGGCGTGGCTGTGAAATCAAACAGAGATAATATCGCGAAGGCAGCTTCGCGATATTATCAGGAGGGTTAGCGATCTTTAAATCGCGTTAGTATGTCTTAACGCAGGAATTTAACGTCTGTTAAATTCCTGACTAAGGCATACTTAACATGGGGGTGGATTCTGTGGCTAAGACCACAGGCCCTATCATCTAGGGTATTGCCGTTTTCCACCATGGAAAACGGCGATATCCACGCTATCTCTGGAATTTTATCGCCTCAGCGATGCGCGTTGTTGATAACGCGCTAACCGGGCGATAAATTACAGAGATAGCCAGCGATAAATATGCAAGCGCTAAGCGCGCTTTGCGATATTTATCGCCGGGCCTTGTTAATATGCCCCGCGATAGCGTGTCTTTGCTGATAAGGCGATGAAATTATCGCCGCTTTTCGCCCGAAAACGGACGCAAAAGCGGCGATAATTTCATATCGCCCCCTTGTTAATATGCCCCTGAGTCGGGTTCCTGCACCTAGATGAGTGAGTGGAGCAGCAACTACTTTTTTATAACATATTTTATTAAGTTTTCAAACTAAAAGGACAAAGGAAAATTCCGACAGGTCATAAACGGTACCTTAACAGTAAAAGAAATAAGATTTTAGCATTACAGCAAGTTATGATCAGTACAATAACATTACTGCATTTACAAAATTATCGGCCTAGTCGGCAAGTAATTCCCACCCCTCTCCCAGTGCCAATTAACTACAGAGCCCAGCCACCCACCCATCCCAGACTCATTACTGTACAAACCTAGCCTCAGGAACAGCAGACAAGACATGTGTCAGCACATGGTTTCAGGCACACACCCTACAGGTTTACATATTATAGTTCTGTAGGGATCTTGTGGGGTCTGTTGGTTATTGAATCCATAATTATACTACACAGTCTTGAAGCGAGACAGATTTTCAATGCAACGAAGATTCAGCAGAAATAAACATAGCGTCCCATTCCAAAGCAATCGGATTCTTTCGCAAGCCTCTGTTTTCCTCCCTCCTGATTTCCATACTTTCAGCCCTTCCCCATCGAACAACCTCGCCATGCCATGCCAAAGCCATCGGGGGCAATGCGGACTTCCAACGCATCGTGATTGATCGTTTCACCAGAAGTATCATCAGGTTGGCAAACCTAGCCTGCACTCCCTGCTTCTTGCGCCTTTTGCACTACCCTAATATACAGTATTCGATTGTATTCCTTCCTGTACCCGGCGCCACATCACTAAGGATGTTGAGTACCGTTGTCCAAAAAGGGGTTAGTCTGGGACATGCCCACATCATGTGAAGTAAGTCAGCTGGCTGTGTATAACATCTGGGACATGTATCTGCTGTGCCCGGGGACATCTTACTCAACCTATGCAGGGTCAAGTACGCTCTATGTAAGAACATGTATTGGATTAGTTTAAACTGGGGGTTACAGGATATTTTCTTAGGGTGTCCCAGTATTCGCTCCCATTCATTATCTGTCAGTACTTGTCCAATATCATCAGACAATTTGTCTCTTAACTCCTGTAGCGGGACTGCCGCCTGAGCACGAATTCCTCTATACAACCACTTAGTCAAGTGTCCCCATTTCCCATGAGATATAGCATGTATACTAATTCATGTGTCTGTGGCTCCGTACCATCTGGTGACCAGGTATTTTTAACATATCTGCTGATGCTAGCGTGGAGTAGATATAGTGCATTTGGAACCCCTTGTTCCCTGACAAATGTTTCATGGTCCATTAGAGTGTTATCTACAAACAACATCCCAATTGTGGTAACTCCCTCCTCCGACCATTTGGTCAGACATTTGGTAGTAATTATTCTAGACGGTGTAGGGATCCCTATCAGCGGAACGTTAGGTGCACAGGGAGACAGGCTATTAGTATAGTGAATAGCTTTCTTCCAATAGGAAACGGCCACCTTCAGTAATGGCGGTGCTGTCCGCAAGAGCTCCCCTTTTGGTAACAGCAGGGTGTTGAGCATGCCTCTCTCCCATGCTTCCTGTGACATCCCTATTTCCTGCAAGTGTCGTCCTGCTATCCAGTATGCTAGCCATTGGAGTTGACTCACATAGCAATATGCCTTGAAGTCTGGGACCCCAAGTCCCCCCTGATCCGTATCCAGTTGAAGTTTCGCTAATCCCACCCTCCGACGCCCTCCACCCCATATTAATTCCAATAGGAGCGTGTTTAGTGATTTGAAAATGTACAACGGTATTAATATCAGTAAATTTGTAAAAAAATAAAGCAGTCTAGGGAGCATAACCATTTTTGAGATAGCTACTCTCCCCGCTACCGAGAGTGGGAGTGATGTCCAGTCCAGAAAGCTATTTGGGTTTTTGGGGCCCCATGCATCAAACAAAAAAACGGTTGCAAACGGGCAGATTCTCAGAATCTGCCCCTTTGCGACCGGTATTTTTGCATTTGGGATGCATCATCCCAAATGCAAAAATCGGAAATTGCATTTAAGGAATCGCAAATTGCGATTCCTTAAATGCAATGCTAGAAGCAATTTAAAATAGCGATTTCGCTATTAGGGCTCGCAAATTACCGAAAAATAAAACAGGTCGGTAATTTGCAAAAACTTTGAAAAATGCACTAAAGTGCATTTTTCAAAGTTACATGTTTCACACACACATGCCCTTGGGGCATGTGTGTGTGCAACATGGGTGCACATTACAATTTCAGGGGTGCAACAGGGTGTCCTTTTGACACCCTTGCACCCTTGAAATTGCATGCGCAATTTTCATTCATTCCTATGGGCCTTTAGGCCCATAGGAATGAATGGAAAGCCATTCCTTAATTGCGAGTCGCAATTTGTGAGTCGCAATTAAGGAATGTTTAGGAATCGCTATTTTTATAGCGATTCCTACATGCATAGGTGTCTTGTGGATTGTTACCTGCCTTGTTATGTTGGCCTAGGCCTGGCTGCCATGCTGCTTTTCTTTGCGCACGTTACACTGAGCCGGGCCTCCCTCGCCCTTTGCTCGTGCCAAGTTCTTTTGCACTGTCTGCATTTTCTGTTGTTCACCTTTTTGGGCTCAGTCTGCACAAACATGTACAAGGTCGCATAACAATGTATTTTGGTTCTTCCTGATATGGCCAGTCTCGCGCACCCAGACATAACATTAGGTGCAATTGCCATGAAGAATTTGGTATGCTTTTAATACTGTGGTTTACTAGCACTTAACACACACTTGGAGAAATCCCTTTCAGTGAGAAGAGCTACGATGTCCTGCTGATGTAATTCTGCATCTAGAGACTGAGGTATGGGGGTTCGCTAGTCAAAGCCCAGAGGTCTTCTATTATTATAATAAACTATCTTACTGCAAGGGGAGGGTGGTAATGTTATTTATACGTTTATCCACTGAGCTCTGAGATGCTTTCCCCGTTTGTATTCTATGGAATTGTAACCATGCTGCTTATATTAGTCATATGCATTATGCTATTAGTACTGACACGTGTACTGTACATTAGAGCACGTAAGTTGGAATAAACATTTTAACCTATCCAGTGTCTCTTCCTACGCACCTTGTGGACAAGTACGAGTGAGTGACGAAAGAGTGTTCTTGCTTCTGCGAGTCCTGAGATAAAGATACCGTGTTCTGGGTTGTCCAATCATTGGTACTTGGGTGTTAATGGGATGCTAAGCTAGTTGGGTTGGGGTTTTTGGGTGCTACGGTATATGGTGGCAAACCACTGTATTCCGGGGTCCCATTTTCCTGTGCATAGCTCTGTGTATGTGCAGAAACTTTATGACATGGCGCGACCACCGTGGGGCAGCTTAACTGCGAGACGCTTGAGTAGTACTTGTGCTTGTCCACAATCCCCTCGCGTACGCTTCCGGAGGCGTATGTGACGGTGATACCTCCTATATTGAATGTTTTATAGGTTCTTTCAAGCTTGATGTTATTAAAAAGGTTAGTTAATAGACCCATTTTAGTGCTCCCTGTTAGGTTGTCGAATATAACTGTTTAGTCATGGCTGGTGTGGCGATTGCTGCACATAGTCGAGGAGCACTCCGAGACCACTTACGGGTGTATGGAGTGCCTGATACAGGGATCGATTTGGTCTTTGTGGTTCAAGCCGATCCGGCTTACCACTTTGAGGTGTTTTACACTTGGATCACTTTTGAAGCGGTGGAGGCAGATGATAATCTGTTTCATGAATATAAACCCACCGTTATTCCTGCTGCCTATCGACCCTATACCACTCTTGAAGTACCTCTCACGGCTTGGCAGCACCGTGTTTGGTTTAATGGCGCCCTACCACAACCAACTACCGCAGTTCGTTTAGGCCCCTTGTCAATTCAGGGGGCCACTTGGCCTGTATTGGCCGGGTATACCCCGCATCCAAATTATCTGGCATTACCGCTTATGGAACTGCGCACTATGCATACCGAATTGGTACGAGTGCATCGAGCCCTAGTGACATACGTTACAGGTAGCCTACATGGAGCTGCTCCTGTAGTCGCAGGCCAACCAGCTATAGCCGCTGGAGTGACCATAAGTCCTGTCATGGTAAATTCTGTGATGGGCAAACGTCCACAAAATAAGGACGACTATCCTTACTGGCTTGCAGAAAAGTTCGATCAGATAGAAGCAGTGTTTCCCCATACATCCCCAGTAGATAAACATCGCATCCTCACGATAAGTTTGCCAAAAGACATAATCCCCGATTTGACATCATGTGAAAACTGGGGTAAGGTATTCGCAGCAGTTTATTCAAAATGTTTTGGAACTCCTTCCATGACGGTTCTACCCTCTGTAATTAAAAAAGTACAGGATGAACATGGCCCTGAAGCGGCTGTGGAATTAGGGATGAGACTAGTGGGAGTGTTTGATGTAGTAGCTGAGCTGATCCTTGGAAATGTCAAGGGCGATGCTATGAACTTTCAAGTAGCGAATGCTTTGGCTTTGGTCCCAGAGTTGGACAGGCCCCGCGAATTACCGAAAATTATTGCCCGGGCTTATAAAACAATTGGAAGAAATAGCCTGGGCAACAAGCCTTTTGTAAAAATGCAAACTCAATCGCAAACACAAGTTACACAAACAAAAAGTGCATCTGAGAAAGATGATAAACCGGTCTTCACTAAAAAGAGTTGGAGACAGAAAAAACAGGGTAAGCAACAAAAGAAGCCGGGGTCGAGAGGCGCTTCCCCAGTTTCGGTTTCTTCTGAACGTACTTATGATTTACGTGATAGGTCAAGGATTAAATCACCAGAAAGGTTTCAGAGCTCTGATACGCGTTCTCCTCGTTCTTCACAGGCCCAGACGTCGTCACAGGCTGGTGGAGGAGGACGGCAAGATAGAGGAAGGGGCCGAGAGGCTCCCCAGGAGCGAGACCAACCTCGACAACAAGTCAGAGGGAAAGCAGAAGACTTTCATCTTCCTCGACCGCAATTTCAGAAGAAAAAGTTGCCGCTGTCACAGCGAAATATGCCTCAGACCGTGAGAACGAGACTCCAGAATTGGACGTGGGCAGTGACCCTCCTAGACAGCGCCGCAGAAGTTACCATAGTGCGGGAGGCGCTACGTCCTCATATGGAGGCGACAGCAACTGAAACATTCGTTACTGTAGAGACAGCTGACACGAGAGTGGCACCCCCTGACAGACTTTACAACATAGTCATACAAATTGAAGGTGACATACCGCGTGAAATAAAAGGGATTTTTTGGGAAAATCTAACCTCTTCATATGACATTTTGTTAGCAGAGGTGGATTGGCCACCCCCATTCGTTTTAGCTGCACATAAAGGAGAGGAGGTAATCCTTCCAAGCTTCTCACGGCATGTCCCAAAAGACAAAGCTGAAGCACTTGCAGCTGAGTGGGCTGTGTACCTGGCACCAGCGTTATACCGCAACCATGTGGGATGGGATGAAGAATCACCTCCTCATGCAATACCTTTGCGGTCACTACCGCAGCCACAACCCCAATATCCCATCAAACGGCAGGCAAAAGGCCCCGTCTCCGAAATTCTGACACAGTTGGAATATCAGGGAGTAATTGAACCATGCGTATCACCTATGAACAATCCCCTTTTCGTGGTTTCTAAACCCGATGGATCGTACCGCTTAGTTTTGGATTACCGGCATTTAAATACTCATTGTCGGAACTTTGCGGTGCAAAATACACACAGTTCTGCGCTTGTAGACAGTCTTGTTCGTAAAAAATACAAAACGACACTTGACCTTTCAAACGGTTTCTACACGCACAACCTAGCCCCGGAGAGTGGTCAATGGACCGCATTCACTTCCGGTGGTAAATTATTCCAGTTCCGGCGTTTACCCATGGGCTACAAAAATAGTCCGGGTATATTCGCCGCCCGTGTTGTTTCTTTGTTAAATGACATTGATCAAGACGCATGTTCGTACGTAGATGACATCTATCTGACGGACGACGAATTATTTCAGCATTTGTCCCGTGTGGACCGCATTATTCTTGAATTTGCGGAGCAGGGTTACAAATTTAACTTTGCTAAGTCACACATTGCTGAATTTACCGTTCTGTTCTTGGGCTATGAGCTCAATAACGAAGGTAAGGGCTTAGCCCCACATTTCTTGGAAAAATGTGCACATTTGTGCCCCCCAAATACTCTGAAGAAACTTCAGTCTTTGCTGGGTTTCTTGAATTTCGGGCGTACTTACATTCCCGAATATGCCCAGCGTATCAAGCCTTTGTATGCTTTGATACAACCTACTTATTCAAGGTCTTGCTGGCTGCCTGAGCATACCTCGATTCTGCAGTCTTTGCAGACAGACCTATTGGAGTCTAAATATCTTTTGACTCGTGATAACCACACAAACCTGGTGATTAGAATAATTCCGGGGGCGGTGGGATTCACATACTTAACTTTTAATGAAGGTGATACAGTACCCATCGCATACAAGTCACATCTGTACACTTCCGCTGAATTGCGCTTTACATCTGTCGAAAAAGTTCTAACTGCAGTGCAAATGGCGATTCTAAAAGAACGCGCACTGGCACAGGGAAAGCGGATTCTAGTGGTAACACCCTGTCCTGCCCTAGAGGCAGTAACAAAGGCAAGTGTACCGAACTCAAAAGCAATGCATCCCCGTTGGATACAATGGGCTACATCCTTGACGTCTTCGGACGTCACTTTTGTTTTTGATTCTTCTCTGCAGACTCAGGAGTTTTTGCAGTATGAATTCGTTCATCCTCCTCCTTTGTTTTTATTACCGCTTGAGGATTACAAATGTGTGATCTACACCGATGGTTCGGCGCAACCGGCCACTGGGTCCAAGCACGCTTATTCAGCTGCATGTGCTATTGTTGCGGGTTCCTTTGTAAATGGAACGTTCAAATCCTCTGTAGTGCACACTCGCACACTTGGAGATAGTACCGCACAATTGGCCGAGCTGCATGCATTGCTACTTGCACTTGAGTTCGCTTCTCAGGATGAGACAACTCTTATTGTATGTGATTCCTTCTACTGTGTACAGTCTTACAATGACAATCTGTTTTTCTGGTCGAAAAACGACTACAAGGACGCAAAAGGGAGCACAATCAAGCATAAAATGCTTTGGGTTCGAGTGGCAGAATTGCAACAACGTCTGCCCCTCACACAGGTGGTTCACACCTTAGGCCATCAGCGGGTGGGCGCACACGCTATTGGTAACGATCTGGCAGATGAGGCTGCCCGTTCAGCAGTAGTCACGTGTTCAGTAGCAGCGGTTACCAGGTCCATGTCTAAAATAGACCCTGTTATATTAGCAGCTATTGCTGCAACCAAGGAAGGTAATAATTACCCTACAGGTTTCCCTTCCAAGTATTCTTACACATTAAGTCCCGATCAGGTTCCTTATGTAACTATACCTGACGTTGGAGATCGGCTGATCCCCAACGCGGACCGCAGGAGTGCCTTGATATCAGCTGCACACGAAGGCATGGCTTCTGCTCATGCAGGTGTGTCAGCTACGGTTTCCATCTTGCAGCAGCGTTATTGGTGGCGTGGGTTATATAAAGACACCCGTGCTTTTGTGCTTTCTTGCGACGTTTGTCAACAGATTAAGCCTTCCACGGTAACACGTCCACCACAAACACCGCTCTGCATTGCTAACAGACCCTTTGGGTGTGTTTACTTGGATCACTGCGGTCCCTTCTCATCAGACACTGCCTATAAATACATCTTAGTGGCAGTGGACTCGTGCACACGGTTTCTCTGGGTCTGGCCACAACGGAGTGCTGACGCCCGAAATGTAATCAGGGATTTGCGTGTCTTTGTGGGAATTTTCGCATGCGGCACCTTCCATTCGGACCAAGGTCCAGCGTTTGCCTCTAGGGCTTACAAGGATGCAATGGCTTCGCTTGGGGTGCGGGTGAAATTTTCGTCTCCGTATAGGCCTGAGGGCAACTCTATCGTTGAACGAATGAACCGTGACTTAAAGCAATCCTTAACAGCTAGGGTTATAGGTACTGGCAGGAACTGGCTGGCCCATTTGTATACCGTTCAGCGTGCACTTAATAATCTCCCTAGAAGACCTCTGGGTGGGCGGACCCCATACGAAATGCTCTTTGGCATAAGAATGTTTGTGCCTGACCTTGAGGGTCCAGACATCGCGGCGCAATCCGCCAAGTTTGATGTAGATAACCATTCTGCTATGTTACAGGACTTACAAGAAGCCCGAGACAAACTTGCAACTACACATTTGCCTTCAGCCACAGATCCTGCGTTGCAGATTCCGGTAGCCGGCTGGCTTCCGAAAGTTGGAGAACTGGTTCGAGAGAAGGTTGAAAACAAAAAGAATTTGGCCCCTCTTTTCGTGCACCGGTTCCAGTTCTTGGCCTGAAGGGAACACGTACAGTCATTTTACCACCGCTTCCTGGTCGCAAAGAGAACAGATACATCTCAGTTGAAAATGTCAAGCTACAGCGCCTGGCCGATCCTGAATAGTGTCACACCAGCGGTCTCTTGTCCTGCCATTTATCGGACATATGTTCATAGTCCATCTGCGCGAACGATCGCTGATGCTGTAATTGAGATGGTTGATTTGCCTGAATCCTCTACTTTGCCTGAAACTATAATTGATCCCCAACTCTCCACCAACATCGACGAGGACGAGTATACTTATCCTGCATCTGAATCGGTGGCACATCAACCAATATCGCCACTAAGCCCGACTCGTTATTCCTTTGATTCGGATTCCACATCTTCAAAAGTTCCATCCAAGTTCAGTATTTTTATATCCTGGTTTAGAGACAATTTTTTGATTCCACCCTGGACATACATCTGGTTGGTACTTTTCTTGATTTTTTTGTTCATGTCCATCGGCTTTGTCACAGTGTTTTTTCTACTAATTAATGGTCACTATTTACCTGAACGCTCTGCTGTAGACTATGTTTCTGGAACTTTGGCTCCTCATTCCTCGTCTCACATCATGAAGCGTGACCACACATTTGTGAACATTTCAGCTTTCCCAGTTGCTGATGGCATCGTATGGGATGCAGTGAACTATCAAATCCATGGTCCGACGGAAATTATTAATGTACCTAATGTCCTTCGTGTTTCAATGGGTGATGTAGTACAAAATAATATTCATTCTGATGATTGGGATGTGCATGCCGTTGAAGCATTGTTTGCCGATTTAAAATATTATGCATCCTTTAATGCTGAAGATTTATATATGAATTCTGCTAATTATGCCGATTTGTATTGTTACCAACATTGGGGTAATCATTTTCTCCATAAGCCCAGTGCCCTGCGTAGTTCTGTTAACTATACCCAATGGGAACATTGTCCAAACCCCTTGCCAGGTAGCTCTCAAACTCTTCGAAATAAGTTTAATTATTTTACTGATTTTAATCGGTCGAACCCTGCATCCTATTATTTTAGACTTAATAACACATCAACTCAGAAAATTATGTTAACACACACCAAATTGCTTTATTCAGGTTCCTTTCTAAGTGCCCTAGCTGTGGGTGGTTATGAGTACTGGGATAATACAGTGGATTTAAAATCTATTTGGGGCTCCAAGCCATGGCAGGTACAGGGAACCGAGGCATTACACCGTGCTTGCCTCATCCCTACACAAATTATGTTCCTCAATGTCTCCATCTATCAGACTACATGTTGGGGCTTAGCAACCACTAAACAATTGAATACTCCATCAATACCATCCCTGTCGAGTTTTCCCAATGAAAGCTCACGATTCAATATGTCCCTCGTGTCCCTGCAGGCTCTGTTACAAAATAATTCGTATAATGTTTCTAAGCTAGTTCAGTCACCCTGGTTGGTATGGCCTACATCATCAAATGCATGTCAAATGCGTTTTCACGACTCAGGAGCTAGTTACACACAGGATAGGCCTGATCCGAGATTTACTGATTCCCGTACTGTCACTACATATTCTGTTGGTAAATTATGCAAACAATGGCTGCAACATTCGTCCCTTGATTCTGTTAAACAACATTTGTCCCTCCTTTCAGGCAATATTGATCTGTCCGACTTTGTTTTGGGACCTCGTGGTCCCCGACCTAAAAGATTCATTTATGAGACATATAATGAACTCTGGAAGCTATCACAAATGGAAGCTGCTTCCCGTCTTCGGGAAATAGATCAAGCAAATTTGGAAAAGGTGCTTGCTGTTGTTGACAATAGTATTAATACCCTGTCTTCTCGCATTTATACTTTAGAGAATATTGTGTCCTCTGTTGTTGATATTGTACAAGATGATGTTTCTGTGTTATATCATGGTCAGAATCAATTGCGTTCAGTTATGCAGTTTGCATGGACTTTACAAACGCTCAAGTTAGGTAAAGTTCCTTGGCATTTTTTGAACACCTCTGCCTTGTTTCTACCTTTTAACTTAACTGACAAACAGCAATTTATGTCCATGAAAGATGCAACTTACACTCTATTACATATCGAAAAGATGGATCCTTTGCCGTTCTCTGTTGCAGAACTCGATTCTGCTGTATGGCTAGTCCATGGGGCTATCGCTTTACCTTTTTCCTTGTTTGAATTTGACTCGTGCATGAAACATTATCCTGTGGGCCGTTACCGGCCCTTGGGCAGTGCTTTCCTGCATGAACTCTGGTCCTTGCCTTTCATGTATAAATGCCTTCGGGACGGCAAGGAAGTCTTTCTCACGGGGGAGTACTGCGACTCGACTATGGGTCATTCGCTTATTTGTAAACACATTAAATTGCATGGCTCATGTAGCGTTTCCGCTCCTAATCTTGCTTGTGTGCTGAAAGGTATTCCTGCTCCTGTTATTTCTCCTACTTTCACTCTCCTTTCCAATGGTAGTTATTTACTTTTAAATAACGAAAACTGTTGTGGCCTGCAGGCTGGCATTCCTTACATTGTAACAGTTTCGCACAGGGTTGTCTGCTGCAAAAATGTGCTTTTTCCTCCCCCTCATGGCAAGCTTGATATCTCTATTTGGCCTTCCATCCCTACCATGGAAGCAGATTTCAATAGACTGAGCAGAATAAAGGCACTATTATTAAACGAGGAAGTTATGCTCACGTCCGCCCGGGAGACATTCATTCTCCAGGTGGCGAGTACCCACAGTGAAATACAGGCCCTTTTGAACACTAATCTCCCCCAACATTTTGGGGAGTTAATTCATCGTATTTTTAACGCATCTAACACAGAGGGTCTGGTACACTTTTTTAAGGTCGTGGGGTCGGGCTTGGTGTCCTCTTTCCAAACTATTTTTGGTGTCATCCCGGCGTTTATTCATTCTATTTTTTCCAGTGTCTTTGGCGGTTTCCCATTGATCCTCGCTTTAGCGGCTGGTGTCTTGCTCTTAATTTGCTTTCTGCGCAATGGCTGCTCCCGATGGGACCTGCTCGATCCAGAACGCCTCCAGCTGCTCCGTGAGCGCCTTTTGGCCGGTTTTGGTGTCTTGCCATTGGCGACACTGAGTGTGTCATATACTCTTTCATTTCGCTTTGCGTATTTCACTTGCGTGCAACCTGTGATGACTTGTGTCCGCTGTCCTTTCACCTGGACTCTGGATTATTGCCTCTCCAATTCGTCATTGTCTGTTCCGGATTGTGTTCAGTTGATGGGTCCCTTAGAGGCCCATGAGCAGGACTGTTCCGTTGCTGGCTGTATGGCGCGTGCGGCTGCACTGGGGATTTTGGCGCAATGGGATATCTGGGCGGCTGCCCAGGATCTCCTACAACGAAGCTGTTTCAATTATCACGCAAGCTGTCCCGCATTGCTTCTGGATGCTCCCTTTGTTGAGGAGCATTCCTGCTCTTTGATCTCATGGATTGGATGGCATCTATGTTTTTTGACAATTCCAATGATGAACTCTTGGAGGGTATGGCTTTTCTCTGCACTTACACTTTCATGGATTGACCTGCCCTTCGCCGTTTGGGCGCTCCCTGTGCTCCAACGGCTGTGTTTTTCCTCTGATGGGCCTCTGTCCTGGCCGCTGGACTGACCAGGGGAGGGTGTCTTGTGGATTGTTACCTGCCTTGTTATGTTGGCCTAGGCCTGGCTGCCATGCTGCTTTTCTTTGCGCACGTTACACTGAGCCGGGCCTCCTCGCCCTTTGCTCGTGCCAAGTTCTTTTGCACTGTCTGCATTTTCTGTTGTTCACCTTTTTGGGCTCAGTCTGCACAAACATGTACAAGGTCGCATAACAATGTATTTTGGTTCTTCCTGATATGGCCAGTCTCGCGCACCCAGACATAACATTAGGTGCAATTGCCATGAAGAATTTGGTATGCTTTTAATACTGTGGTTTACTAGCGCTTAACACACACTTGGAGAAATCCCTTTCAGTGAGAAGAGCTACGATGTCCTGCTGATGTAATTCTGCATCTAGAGACTGAGGTATGGGGGTTCGCTAGTCAAAGCCCAGAGGTCTTCTATTATTATAATAAACTATCTTACTGCAAGGGAGGGTGGTAATGTTATTTATACGTTTATCCACTGAGCTCTGAGATGCTTTCCCCGTTTGTATTCTATGGAATTGTAACCATGCTGCTTATATTAGTCATATGCATTATGCTATTAGTACTGACACGTGTACTGTACATTAGAGCACGTAAGTTGGAATAAACATTTTAACCTATCCAGTGTCTCTTCCTACGCACCTTGTGGACAAGTACGAGTGAGTGACGAAAGAGTGTTCTTGCTTCTGCGAGTCCTGAGATAAAGATACCGTGTTCTGGGTTGTCCAATCATTGGTACTTGGGTGCTAATGGGATCCTAAGCTAGTTGGGTTGGGGTTTTTGGGTGCTACGGTATATGGTGGCAAACCACTGTATTCCGGGGTCCCATTTTCCTGTGCATAGCTCTGTGTATGTGCAGAAACCTTATGACGATGCTATGAACTTTCAAGTAGCGGATGCTTTGGCTTTGGTCCCAGAGTTGGACAGGCCCCGCGAATTACCGAAAATTATTGCCCGGGCTTATAAAACAATTGGAAGAAATAGCCTGGGCAACAAGCCTTTTGCAATTAAGGAATCGCAAAAGCCCTCCTTGATGCATGTGCCAGTTAGCGTCTTAATGGCACGGCCCAGATTACCGTCCAATAAATCCTGTGCCTCTCTGTATATTTGTATACCTAAGTATTTGAATGTGATGGGCGCAATGGGGAATGTACAGTGGCCAAAGTTAATAGGTTCTACTCGTGCAGTGTCCTTAAAATAATAGGCATACGATTTTGTTTCATTTATTGCTAATCCTGAGAGTGCTTGGAATTGCTGGAAAACCGTGGGTAGGGGCTCATTTGCACCTTGTAGGTTATTAAGATATAATATTATGTCATCCATGTAAGCGGAAAAAATATGCGTGGTGGCCCCGGTTTTAATACCTCTGTCTACCGCAACCGCACGTATTTTGACAGCTAGTGGTTCAAGCGCTAACGCAAACAACAGGGGGGACAGAGGGCATCCCTGTTTCGTGCCCCTAGCTATCGAATAGGGCTGTGATATGTGGGCCCCGGTATGAGCCCTTGCCGTGGGATCCGTATATAATAGTCTGACCCACTGCATATACTCATTAGGTATCCCAAACTTTGGGAGGGCTCGCATCATGTAGCTCCAGTGTAGAGTATCAAATGCCTGTCTCAGGTCTAGCAAAATACAGCCTGCTGTGCCGTCTTCTGCCAGCGCACTTGTTAATACCTGGTGTAATCATCTAGTATTGAGAGAGGTACTCCTGCCCGGGACAAATCCACACTGGTCTATATGTATTAGCTGTGGTAAGTAGTTAAGTAGCCTATGGGCCAAAATTTTGCTTAGGATCTTATAGTCGGTATTTAATAATGAAAGGGGGCGATACCCCGACATATCCGTGGGGTCCCTGCCAGGCTTCTGGAGAGATGCAACCAATGCCTGCCGTGTAGTGGGGAGTAGAAACCCTGTTTCTAGTGCTGCATGGTATAGTTTTTCTAGTTGTGGGACCAATTAGGTCGCAAATGCTTCATAAAACTCTACTGGTAAGCCGTCAAGCCCCGGAGTTTTATTACGTGGGAGGTCTTTTATAGCCAATTGTACTTCAGTTTTTGTAATGGGCCTTGCCAATTCTTTTTTCTGTGCGTCCGAGAGCTGTGGGAACCTTAGGCCGTCAAGGAAGGCCATAAGCTCCTCTTCCTGGAGTTCTGCTGGGGCCACGTACAATGCTTCATAATATTTCCTAAAGGCTGTGTTAATATCTACTTGCGTATTCACTATGTTTCCCTCTAACGTGGTAACCTCGTGTATTGGAACCATGGTTGGTGTGTCCCGTATAATCCTCGCTAGGGCACTCGCTCTCTCTGCCTCTTCCTGCTGCTTTTGAGTATAAGCGCGGTAGTCAATGGTTCGCAACTGTTCTAAGAGTTCTGCATGCCTTATATGGGCTTCTTGTAGGGCATCCTTATTCGTGCCATCAGACACTGCAGCCTGTTCTAGCCTTCCCAATCTATCTTCCAACTCCCGTAGTTCTCTATCTACTGGGACACGGGCTCCAATTTTGGTGCTGATGGCCACCCCACGGACGACCATCTTAAAAGCCTCCCATTGCCTCGAGCTTGCGGTGTCTGCATTTTCTAAAAAATAATTAGATATGGCGGTGGAGAGAGTGGTGCGAAATACTGGGTCCTCCAGGTTTATGGGCTGCATTCTCCATATAGGTACTGGCGTGGGGATCCTCCCCCATGTGAGCGTCACTTCCAAAGGATTATGATCCGACAGCGTTTTCCCCAGATAAGTGGTGTGTGTAATATGAGCTATTAGGGACAGAGAACAGAACACCCTGTCTATTCTTGTGTGTAACATGTGCGTTGGGGAATAAAACGAGTATTCCCTCCTTGTCGGGTTGTGTACATGCCAGGGGTCTCCCAGTGTCCATCCCTCTGCCCATCCCGTAACCCCTCAGCTTGCTTCTTACTGCTACTCCCTATTAGAGGTGGGTGGAGCGATCTAAGTCTGTGTTCAGGACAGCGTTAAAGTCCCCACCTATACACCAGGGGTGTCCATCCCAATCCGCTAATACCGTGTTCAGTGATCCCGGAAATTTGTCTTGTTCTACATTGGGGGCATACATACTACCAAGCACTAGGTGTTCCCCGTCCAATGTACCGCGGAGCAGCACATACCTACCATTAATATCTATCCTCTGTTCCAGGGCCACAAAAGGGGCACCTTTCCTAATCCATATAGCTGGCCCCCTTGCGAATGCAGAGTATGATGTACAGTACAGCTGCCCTCCCATTTTTTCTTTAGCTTAATGGCTTCCGCGTTAGTGAGGTGCGTTTCCTGCATTAACACGATGTGGGTCTTCCTTCTGCATAGTTGGGCATAAATTCTATGCCTCTTGTGCACAGACCCCAATACCCTAACATTCCAGGTCGTGACTGTGTACTTCCCTGTCGTGTCCATTAATTGTTGAGTGTTGCTGTGTCATGCCTATACCCGTACGCTCCCGAGTAACTAGTACTAAATTTTCAGCGAGTGAGTCTAACTGAACTTTTCCCACAACAAATCCCAATACAAGGTTCCCACACAGAATGGCAGAGGACCAAACCATGATAATTAGAACCATTAGAAATCTTAACAACTGATATAGAAGTGCAGCTGCAATGTGGGAGGTGGAAACCAACATCTGTTGCAATTCTAGGGGTGTAATATATCGAACTAGCACCACAGCCGGCCAAGCTCGGGCCCTTACTTACCACATATATCAGCATTGCTAGGACAATATATGTAATGTAAGATGTATTGTCTCCCTTCAGCTAGCTTCCCCGTCCCCTGTGTATACAGACCAGGTACATCAGCCCAGGTAGTCATTCACTATTTGTGGCGTGATAGAAGAAAAAAGGGCCAGACTATTTTCAGAGTCCGAATGCAAAGTAGCGTCCTCTGAAGAGTCAAGGGATCCAACCGTCGAAGCTCTGTCCTGGTCATCCAGCAAAGCAGCCGCTAGTATTGCCGATTTTTGACCTACAAGTATTTGCTCCGGTGTTGGGCTCATCTTGGCGTCCGTGTGAGGCGGCGTTTTACGGCAAGTCTTGTCTCCTTCAGGATTCAGAGATTTGCTTGATTTCTGTTTTGGAGCTTGAGATGTACTCTGTGACAGGCTCGATGATAACGTAACCTCCATCCATTCCGCAGCCTCTTCTGGACTGTCCAAAAAGTGAGATTTCTGCTCGTGTATTACTTTTAGTCTGGCTGGGAATAAAAGGGCATATTTCAAATTGTGGCCTTGGAGCTGCCTCTTGACTTCCTGGAACAACGCTCTCAGTCTTTGCACTGTCAGTGTAAAATCCGGGTATAGAGAGATGCGCTTGTTCTCAAATTGAATCAGTGCTTTTTCTCTGGCTGCTCTTAGTAGGGTATCTCGGGCCTTAAAGTTCAGTATGCGTGCTATTATCGGTCTAGGCGGTGCACCAGGGGGCGGGGGTCGCGATGGTATTCTGTGCGCTCTTTCCACACTGTAGTGTTCGGTAAGTCCCTCCGGCGTTATCGTGTCCCTCAGCCATTGCTCTATATATTGTGTGGGATTCGACCCCTCGCTGTGCTCCGGCATGCCTACTATCCGAATGTTGGTGTGCCGAGCCCTTCCTTCCGCGTCGTCAACTCTGTCTTGTAGCCCCCACAGCTGGCTTCGTAGTTGTTCAATTTGCGCTGTCTGAGCTTTGTGCTGTGGCAAGATCTCTTCTATGTGCACTTTGCTGGCTTTAACAGTTTCTGCCAGCTTACTATGGTCAGCTTTTAATAGCGTAAAGCCTGTGGTAAGGGCGCCTACTTGTTTCTCAATCGCCTTTCTTGAGTCGCGCACTTCCTGCAATATTAAATCCAGCTTATCCTCTTGTCCTTCTAGGGCTGTCGGTGGAATACATTCTGGGTCTGAGGCATTAATTGCTTCATCCTGTACTGTGTGCGCAGACCCTCCTGTTGCTTCCCCCTTGTATGCCCCATTTTGCGTAATGTACTCTGCGTAGCGTGAATGAATCAGCCCATGCACTCACAAGCCCGTCACAAATTGTGGTGTCCACACAGTATTCTCCTCCTAGCTTCCCTGTATCTGTTCAAGCTGTTGCCCAGACAATTAACCCACAGCGGTTCCCGACTACATTCATAGTACCTGTACTCTACCTGGGGTGCAAGCCCCGGTATGACCAGTGTGACGTATTCTAGGGAATCAAGTGGCAGCTGGTGAGTGCGCAATTCTTTGCATGCAGGCCTCCCAGGAGTTCTCAACTCTCGTTACGTTACAGCCCCAACAGTAAAGGCCGTGAAACAACAGTTCCTCCAGGATATCTACACAGGTCTCAGGGCCAATGTTACAGCACACTGCATGTCTTCGTGTTGCGACCAGAGCAGCCCCGGTGTTCCGTGCGCTCCCCGTTGCTTGCTGCCCTCACCTACGATCGTCTCCGATGTCAGGGGGGAAGCGCTTCTGCTCGCTCACTGTTTTCAGTCTCCCCGTTGTTGTCCTCCCACACCGGTCCAAGCCGCTACTGGCGCTGGTTTCTTCTCTTCGCTCAGGCAAGGCTGCCCGGTCTCGTGTCCACTGTCATTCCGTCCCCCTCAGCATCCGCCGACCGGGCCTCCCAGGCGGAGACGTATTGTCAGCAGTGTGCACCTCCCGGATCAGCACGCCTGCTCCGATGTACTGCTGGCTCTCTGCACACCAGCTTCTTTACGGTTCTTTTGTTCTCTAGAGACTGTGTTACGCAGTCCCAGCTGATCTCATAGTCGGGGCCGCAACATCGGCCTGGCTTCCGCGGTTCCTTGTTTTTCCGCCAACGTATTTTTGAGCCCTCACTGTGTCACCCAGGGGGCCCCGGGGAAGCAGCAGGCTGCGCAGCGGGTCGGCTGTCCAATCGATCTCGCAAATATTACCAGGATTCAGGGCCCGGCCTGTAGCTCGGCTATAGCACGTCCGCCATGCTTGGCGGTTAGCCACGCCCCCGTGGAGCGGCAACTAAAAGAGTGCCATTTTTGAAAATGCCTTTCCCCAAAAGTGATGCAGCATCCATTGACAATGTCTGACCTACCTGCACATGCTTGCTTGGGAAAGAATTGCAATTGACTTCTTTGGGCCCTTAGGAAATGGACATCCTTTCTTGGTAGTCATTGATTAGTATTCACGCTTTCCTTTAGAAGAGAAGTTATCATCAACAACCCATGACAAGGTCATCGAGCGGCTGGATGAAATCTTTGCAGTGTGGGGTATCCCCACCATTCTCAAATCTGACAATGGTCCACCGTTAAATAGAAAAGAATTCAAGGAGTTTCTAGTCGGATTAAATGTCAAGCATCAAAACAGTACACCTCTGTGGCCCCAAGGCAATGGGGTTCTGTAACGATCCACGGGTGCCTTCAAAAGGGTAATTTAATGAGCATTGATGGAGGGAATCGAGTTAAGCCAGGTCATGTGTCAAGCCCTCTGTGCTTATCGTTCAACTCCTCACTCCACAACTGGTGAGAGTTCTGCCATCTTTTCTATTTGGGAAAGCTATTGGACTAAACTGCCACAGTGGACAGTAGACCGATCCTTGAATACTGATGAGGTGAATCACAGACACTTCTCAAAAGTGTAAGATGAAAACATTTGCTGATCATTGTCGACGAGCTCAGGAAGCAGTCTTTGATGAGGGTGACTGGGCCCTGGTGAAGCAGAAATGATAGCGAAAAACAATCACTCAGTTTTCTGTAGATCCTCTGAGCGTTGTGACGTGCAAAGGACACATGGTGAGGGCACATAATCTCAGAAAGTCCATCACACGGGACTCATCACACTTTAAGCACCTTCCTCGACGTTCGTCAACCCCTGCAATCGTGAATGAGGCAATCCCGCCTAACAGTCCAGCTCAAGCACCAGAACCTGTGCCATTGGTGCACAATCAGAGTGGATCTGAACTCTAGCCAACTAGTGCGAGCGCCTCGACGACTTATTGTAGAAATATGATGTGACTGTTATTTGTACTTTTATTTAGCAAAAGGGGGAGATGTAGTGTCTTGAGACTATGTGCACTTGGACCCTTGCGGTTCTGGGCGGACTTAACAGCTGACTTACTTAACTAGCTGGGAGGTGTTAAGTTGTGGTTATTAAAGGTTATGACATAATGAGAGTGCAGTGTGTGATCGTATGCTGAGGAATAAAGACGTCTATTCCAGAGCTCTGTGTGTGTTACGTATTCATTTGCATGCTTTCTGGGTTTCCCTCTCAGGCAGGCCACACGTTGTCAGGAGCTACATACCAGCACACCATATGTACAAAAAACATTTTGAAATACTGATGGATTTGTGTGTCATACTTTTAATAACGGTGCAGATTTATGTGATACTGATTAATTTGAGTGTCATACTTTGAATAACAGTGTGGATTTCTCCTCTGACAGTGAGCTTGGAAGTATCACCCCCATGAAATTCAGGTTTTCTCTTACCTCTGCTCATGATGGTTTGTTATGTGTATACATGGGCCTCAATATTGCAGGGCATGTTTTTGGTGACTTATAGTAGTGCCGTTATCAAACTCAGGTTTACTCTTCTCCTATCTCATGATGACATCTTGTGCTCGACATAACGGCTGACAGGCAGCCACAATATTTATTGCATGATCTTCTTTGTCACATCCTTTTCACTACAACATGACACTCTGCCTTTAGCGGCGGGACTATTGGAAGGCTGTACCAATTTTTTCCTGAGTGTTTTCAAATGTGTCTGGAATTGTTTTGGGTTGGTTGCTTAAGCTTTAGAACGGTGCTTTGCATGTGTCCTCTGTTACATCGGAGTAACTGTCTTTATTTCCTCGCCATGCTCTACATATCTAATTGTTGGACTTATTGGCATCTGGACTGTTTTTTACAGAGTCTGTCTGCCTAAAATAAAAGTCATGTGTAAACAGGAATCAGAATTTTCTGTTCAGGTGAGATTTTGTTTCCTCACAGATACACTAAAACGATTTCAATATGTGGAAGGGTATCACTGATAGCTACTTTACTTTGCCTTGTAGGTTGCTACCTTTCTGTTGTCCTGATGAAGATCCCGTGTGATTTATCTTGAAGGAGCTGAAACCTCGACTGATTAGGGTTCACCCATATCATTAATTGTCTGACAATTGAAACCGAAATGTTCATATCATTGGGCTTTTACCAATACATTTTGTGTCTTGTGGGCGGGGACCAGTTGTATGTATTGTAAATATTGTCATTGAAATATGTTTGTTTATGTATGTCTCACTCAATTGCAACTGCACTGCACTGTCACTTGGAGTACCTTCATTGATTTTGATACTTTGATTACCTTTCTATTTCTTTGTAAAGATTATTTGAATAAAGATTTTTGAATTATCATTTTTGTTGATTTTTTTTTCATTTGTATTCACTTTGGCCATGTTCAAATAATGATAGAATGATTCCTAGGGGAACACAGCTTTAGTTGTGCTTTATTAACCTTGTTCTCTAGAATATTGGGTGCCCCATATATTTTATGCCTTAATAACCAGCAGCAGGTGCTTCATTATCTGAGACATACTATCAGAAATTGAGACCGATAAGATATAAACTACTTTACAAGGTGCCAGTAGTGAGGTCTGTTTAGCCACTGCAGGATTACTTCTCATCTTGACATCCAGTGACAGCAGGGCCTTCTCGATCTGCCTGGGTGCAGTGAGTGATGGTTGAGGCTTCCTGTACAGTGGCTCATATCATCTGTGACATCCTAAGCCAGGTCTAGCTGCTTAGTCAACATAATTTTATACTCAAAGATTTTTGTTCTGATGGATACTTCTAATTGCAGATCCCTCACCGTGTAAATACCTCTGGGCCTCAGACTGGATGGTAGAAAGTGCCACCAGAGCCACATATAAGTACCGCCCTTGCACGCTGATGTCGGTTCCTTTCTTTCCACAGCTTGAACGTGGATCCGTAGCTCACTTCCTCAACTTTATTTTGCCATATTGATGAGTTTTTCTAAAAATGTTCTCTACAGTGTGCAAGGAACCATATCTCCTCTGAAGTCTATAGGGTTTACACCTTGCAAGGACTGTCACAAACAGATGTTTGTGACCCCCACCAAGTATGTCTCTGGTGCCTGGGGTCTTTGCACGACTCCAATGTTTGCTGGGTGCAGCACCAGGATGAATCATAAGGCAATCTAGGACACTGTTGGATGGCGCATAAGGGCTGATCCCAGTCGAAGCCGAGGACACAGACTGGACACTATTCCCACGAAAGGTCGTCTTCCCGTTCCAAGTCATCGGGTAAGCCCAAATCAAAAAAGAAACATAAATAGTCAAAGCATGACTCTCTCTTTTTCCACCACTCTCTTCAGAAGTCGCATGGACATTATGATGCCTCTCTGTACCCCGGTCTTCTACTGCAGAACCGATCACACAGCTTTTACTGCTCCAACCCAAATTACAGAGTTCATCGGACATGCATCAACAAGTTAAAGCCTTCAAGGAGGGAATGTTGCACAACTATGGTACTTTTTCAGCTCCCCCTGGCGCCCCTTCAGGCCCAAAGAATCTGAGGAGGCCTCCATTCAGAATAACCATGGCGGATCCATCTTCAACGCCGTTTGTGCCTCTTGACCCTGTACTGGGCCAGCTCCAAATCCAGTGCTGGCATCCAAGCCTACTTCAGACCAACGCCATGATTATCGTCAGTTCCCTGCACACTGATACTGACCGCAGAGGAAGAACCCACAGTTTTATCAGACTGAAGCAAATCTGATTCAATCTCTCCCGAAGTTGCGCCCTACACAACCTTAGGCACAACTGGTTCGTCGCTCTGACTCAGATGAAACTCTGCCTTTGTACAGAATACTCCACATGCCTTTTGCTTCTGATTCTAAGCATAGTCACAGAGATTATGACGATGACCGGAATGAAGCATCCCTCCAATATGAAGAGGAAAATCTGTTTATGGGCTGTCAAGGCGCCAGTAGTTATACACCTCCCTGGACACTGCCTTGAACTTCCCGCCTGGCTGTTCCACAGAGGAATCAACTTTATTTGCTGTGGTGATAACGAGGGCTGACTTTTAAAACTCTAATTTCCATCTGTCAAAAGAAAGACTAATGTCCTGACAAAAGTCCTGCAGCCTACACATATTTCCACAGAACTACTTCTTCCTTTTAATGAAGTCTTGATGGACACAGTAATGGGCAATTGGGCAAAGCCTGGTTCTTGTGCACCAGTTTCCAGACAAGCTGCCACAAGACACAGATCTACTCCTGGTGACCACCCCTTCCTTATGCACCCCACGCCTGAAAGCTTGGTGGTTGATGCGTCGACAAGCAGACTCAACCCCATTCCCTACTATGTTTCCTGATAAGGAATCCAAAAATATGGAGGCATTTGAAAAGAGAATGTTCTGCTCAGCTAGACGTACTTTAAGCTCAGTCAATTTCAGTTGGCTTCTGGGACAGTATTGTCATGTGTTGTGGCATATTTTCAGTGAGATCCAGCCAACAGTCCCTAAAGAATTTTGCGGCGACCTTGCACAAATTATACAAGCTGGACAAGATGCAGCAAAATACAGCATCGCTCTGGAATGGACACCACCGACCGCTTAGGTAGGGCAGTTGATACAAGCATGGTGCTACTGTGCCATGCATGGATGAGATTAATGAGCTTTTCAACTAACATTCATGCATTACGAATGGACATGCCATTTAATGGCACCCATCTCTTCGGAGACATGGCAGACTTAGTCCTGGAGCACATTTAAGAAAGCAGGGCCACAGCACATCCGCAGCCTTTCTGCACTCATGCAGAAGAATCTCCAGCAGCTTCACTCCTTTCAAGGCTTCTGAAGAGGTTGGGCACAGAGCAAAGGCCAAGTCCCACTTTCACATCTACAGACCACCCACACTCCTTTTAGGGTTGAGGATCCAGCAGGCAATGTCCAGGCCCTGAGGCGTAACGTACTGCCCAGTCCCATACACCTCCCACCACCAAACCACTTTTGCTTGCCCTTAGTGGCATTTGGCCATCCTGTTGGAGGCAGATAAGGTATTACCGCCACGTGTGGCAGAGCATTACACCCAACAAATGGGTGTTGCAGATAGTGCAACAAGGATATGCCCTACCATTCCTTTCCACCCCACCACATATTCCACCTACGCCAGAGCGGCTCCAAGAGGGCCATTTGTTCATCCTACAGCAAGCAGTCCAGACTTTTTTAGACAAAGGAGCAATCAAGAGGGCCTTAGGGTGGTCTTCGCCCAAACTTTTTGCCTTCTTTCTCCATTTTTGCTGATCTTATTTTTGCTGGCCTTAGGACTCTGTGCACTTTGCCACTGCTAAGCATTGCTAAAGTGTATATGCTCACTCCTTAAAATATGGTAACATTGGCGTATCCCCAATTGGCATATTTAATGTATTCATAAGACCCTAGGAAATTAATACTACATTTATCCAGGGCCTGCAAATTAAATGCTGCTATGGGGCCTGTAGCACTAATTGTGCCTCCCACTTAAGTAGCACTTTAACATGTCTCAGACCTGCCATTGCAGCCTGTGCATGAAGTTTTAAACTGCCATTTTGACTTGAAAAAAGAAACCTTTTGCCAGGCCCAAACCTTTCTTTTTAATACATATAAGTCACCCCTAGGATAGGACCTCTCTCATGGCAGGTTGCAATGCATTTAAAAAGATGGACATGAACGTTTAGGTTTTATATGTCCTAGTGGTGGAAAACTATTAAATTCGTTTTCACAACTGCAAGGCCTATCTCTCCGATAGAATAACATTGGAGTTACCTTATTACATTTAATAAGCTGTAATTTCCAAATGGGAACGGGTAATCAGTTCACGTTTGGTATCTTTGGAACTGTAATGAAAAATCGTACCTGATGTTAAAGTTGGATTTTTAATTACAATTTTCAAAAAGCCCCTTTTAGAAAGTTGGCATTTTTCTGCTTAGCCATTTACTGCCTGTAGCCTGCCCCTGTGTTACATGACTGGGTGTAACTGACAGTTGGGCTTTGTGTATTCCTCCTAGACAGCCACGCACAATAGAGACTTTAGGTGTGCCTGGATGGGCCATCACTGACCGGATGGGAGAGCAGAGCTGGGCCCAGCCCTACTTACGTTTGACTAGGCTGTGTCCTGTCTCCCACAAAGGACTGCATACCCCCTGTGGTTACTCTGGAGCCAGGGCACGGAAGGCATAATGCCTGAGGACTTCAAAGATATTAATTTCTAGAAGCTTCTCCCAACTTCCAGAGAAAGGGCACCAGGTATAAATATTGTACCTCAGCCACCAACAATTCAGTACACTTCTGGACCTGCAGATACTCTGCCAGGAAGATGGACTGCTATGCTGCTGAAAGGACTGCCACTCTTCTGGACTGCTGCACTGAAGGATTTCTGTCCTGCTGTGCTGACCTGCTGCCTTGGGTGAGAAGGGCTGGACCTGCATCTGTTGAACCCAGGACCCCAAAGTGACTACAAGGGCTAGTTGGCTAGTCTCCTGACTAGAGCCTCAGGGACAGTATGCCCCAAAAATCTTGAACTCAGCACCTGGACTCTGCCATCTGCGAGTCTACCCTGCCAAGTGGTGCCACCACAGACCTGGACCCTTGGAAGTGGGCCTGAGGTGCTCTGCCAGCCTCTGTAGATCCAGCAGAACTGACACATCTACTTGGTTGCATGGTGTGACTCCAAGCAGAACCACCACAGCTCCTCTGCTGCGTGGTTCAGAACCATTGCAAAGACCCACATCGCAGCCCATCGCCTCATTGGAACCGTTGCTGCACAATGCATCCTTGGTGCAGGCCCGCGCATCCCATGTCAACGGCAGCATCGACGATAATGCCAGACTCCACATCTCAGCCTCGCAGCTCCTTGGAAGCAACTCATCGCCCTGACTGCATCCTTAATGCCGGACTTCGCATCACTTCGGCTGCTTGACTCATCTTCGAGGCGGATCCTCACAACGCTCCACAAACCACAAACCAGGATTTAAGGTACTTTGTTCAGCGAGCCTAAATGGGTCTGTGTAGCTGTCCTGCGCTCTAATCGCTGTTGGCCTGAACTTGTGAATTTGTCCTAGTTCGGCGCGACCAGCTATTCACAGTTGGCGCTTTTTGCCTTTTCACTCTATATTTGCTAAAATCTTTAAACCTGCATATCATTGGTTCATTTTGGTCTTGTTTTATTTATTAAAAATTACTATATTGTTCTAAACTGGGTGGGATCCTTTTGTGGTGTGTTGTCACTGCATTACTGTTTTAAGTGTTGAACAACTACTTTACACATTGCCTCTAAGTTAAGCTACCCGCGGGTTGAGCACAGGTTCATTTAGGGTTTGCTTATGACTTCACCCTGTGGAGAATTGAGGTTGATGCTTGAGAAAGGTTTTATCCTCCTCAACCAGTAACCCAATTTCTTACAGTAAGACAGTGCCGAAAATGACCATATCAAAGTGGCTAGTCCTCTGTATAAAGATCTGCTAGGCATTTGCCAAGAAGCAGTCCCCGGAAGGTCGGAGAGCTCATTTGACCAGAGCCAAGGCTGCTATCACTGTACTGGCATGCTGAGTGCCTCTTCTGCTGATCTGTCAGGCTGTGTCCCACCACTTGGGGAGGTACTGATTTGGTATCTTTTCACAAGGGCAGGAATCTGCGGTTAGAAGTATCCATTAGAAGAACAAGTTACTTACTTTTTGGTGGATACTCTATCTAACCATAGGTTCCTCATCTCCCTCCCTCCTCCTTTTTCTGTGGAATGAACTCTTTTCACCTTCCATCAAAATATTCCAGAATAGAGATCTGTACACTGTCATATCTGATCCTTTAATAAGCCATGCCCCTGACGGCCTGAACAGAGTATTGAAAGAAACGGATATCGGAGCTCGAAAGTGACACTTATCTGTGGCTCTGACGACATTTCAAGGAAGCAAGAACCCAACGCAGAACTGCATGACATCACCTACCACAGCATGTCAGCTATTCTTCGAAAAATCTCCATACCCAGACCGGAGTCTTTAGGAATTCACAAAGGGAGAAATCTGCGGTTAGATAGAGTATGCACCAGAAAGAGCATTACCAAAAGTAACTAACTTGTTCTTTTAGCTTATACAATGTCAATGTCCTTTTGGGTAACTAGACAGAACTGGCTAAAAGTGTCACAAATCAGGAGGGGCCACTTGGCAGTGTTGCTGCACACAGTGGCATCAAGCTTTGTAGTCTGATGGAATGCATTAAGACACAAGGGTGGGTAACTCAGGATAGAGTCAGTGGCCTCCACCCTTGCGGAAATGAGGAAAAACCTCTCAAGATCCTGAAGCTCACCTACCTTGATATGATGCCCCAATCTACAGAAATATGCAGAGGCAGCCACGGTCATGCTATCTGTTTCATTGATTATACATTATGACTTGCAGATGCTATGTCCAGCCCACCAAAGTGTGCGTTTGGTAAAGGAAGGAGGTGTAATTAATTGTAATTTGGAATTTAGGGGGGCAGAAAGGCAAGGGGCTGTAAAACCCCATGATGTACATGTCTCCAAACCCGTTCTCTGATCACTTTATCCCAATTTGCTGGAAGCCTAAGAAAACAGGCTGGTGGCTCTGCATCTTCTCAGCCTTTGGGCTTAGGATGTCCCTTGGTGGGAAAAACAACACATTGGAAGCATAAATCAGGCATGGAGAGGGACACAGGGTGGCTAGTCTGGAGCTGGACACTTGTTGGGCTACACGTCCTCATTAACTGCTTGAGCCTTATGATAGCCTTTACAAATGCCTCATATGTTGCATGGTAGCACAATGAGGGTGATATACAAGGGTTTTTAAGTAGCTTTGCCTATTAGGCTGGGGCGTTACCTGAAGCCTATGGAGTAGGACCAAAACTTCGGTGCTCCCGGTCTGCCGCCTCAATCCAGTACCATCCTGCCAGAATCCTGTGCAGAGGGAACCGCTGGTCGGTGTTGCAGCCTTAGCTATTGCACTGGCTCACTGGCTGGACTGATTTTGTTGCCCGCCCCTTTTTCACAGCTGAGAATTTGGCGGCCGAAGTTTTGTGAGCCACACGACGACGCTTTCAAGATGGTGCCTTGGATGTAACTCGACTCTGGGAGAAAGGTGTGGCGTCACCGAGCCATGTGCCCTCTGGCACAGTTAATGTTGCGGAGGGAGCCAGGGCCCTAATAGCAGCCGAAATTATCGCTGCGGTGTCAGTAGGGGTGGGAGGTGAGTGCCCACAGAGCTATGCAGATGCCAAGAGAGCGGAGGCCTTTGCCCTGGCAGATTGGTCCTTGGACCCCCTTGAGTATCAGGAGGCGAGACAGTAGGGGCCCTAACCAGAGGCTGCAGGGTGCCCCAACAGATATGGATTTACTGGACTCTGGGCAGGAGGGGGGCCTGAGAGCCCTGGGACTTTGCTGTGATCAAGCGCGGCTGATGAGCAACTGCAGGGGAGGAGTATCTCCACATATGGACACTGCAGAGCGGACCTGGGCCTGGAGGTGCCCTAATTTAGCCAAGTGCGCAGAGCTTCAGGAGGGGCCCATCGAGGGAGTTGCACGGCCCCGGAGAGATCTGCTTGCTGTTTTAGGCTTCTGGGGAACTCGCCTCCCTCTCTGTTGTTTGGGGGTGATTACAGTCTACTAGATTTGACCGCTGAGTTGCCTGACCCAGCCTGGGGGACTGCAGAAGAGGCCCCCATCACTCCTGGTAGGACACGTAATGGGCAAGGCCTCTAAGAAAAGGGTCAAAAGCAAAAGGAACAAATGATGGACGGAATGCTGAACAATGCAAACATTCACCCCCAGCCACAAAGATCTGGGTTGAATCTATCGTTCTTTTGCTCACCACGCCACCCCAGTTTGGACCCAGCCATATGCAAAACCGGTCCTAGGATGCTTGTTTCCAGTCCAGGGAGGACCTGGCCTGGCAGTCGGGCTGGACTGTTCCCATTGGGTGCAGGGTCAAGACTGATTTGCATATGGCTGCGTTCAAACTGGAATGGCATGGGGAGCAAAGAAATGATGGATTTCGCCCCAAATCTCTGAACTGGGGTGAACGTATGACATTGTTCTGCATTCTGTCCATCAATTGTTCTTTTTGCATTTGTCACCCCAAGTGGGACGGGTATGCCCAGACATGGGTCCCATGCTCTCCATGCCACTGGAGTCAAGCTATATAGGCTGATGAGGGGTGAAACCCCGAAACCGGTCCTAGGATGCTTGTCTCCAGTCCAGGGAGGACCTGGCCTGGCAGTTCGGGCTGGACTGTTCCCATTGGGCGCAGAGTCAAGACTGATTTGCATATGGCTGAGTTCAAACTGGAATGGCACGGGGAGCAAAAAAACGATGGATTTAGGCACAGATCTCTGTACTGGGGTGAATGTATGACATTGTTCTGCATTCTGTCCATCAATTGTTCTTTTTGCATCTAAGAAATGGGAGGCAGACCCCTGCTGCCTGACCATACCGTGGGCCAGTGATGTGGAAGAGAGAAAGGTAGTATACCCCGGGGAGCCAAAAAGGGGCCACATTGGACGCTATCCTGTAGGCGATCGATGACTCCCAGGTGGTGCTGGAGTTGAAAATGGATACCATGGTGGCGGACAAGGGGATTCTTTAAGATGATCACCGGCACCTGGTGGATAGATTCACAACTAGGGAACGCACCTTGATGGACTTATCTCCTGAGTGGAGTCATTGTGGAGGGGAGAGTTAAAACACTGGAGACCATGGCCGAGGATGCCGAAAATAGGGCCTGGAGGAACAATATTGTGATTGGTCTGCTGGAACGTGCTGAAAGGCCCAATATGCTGGACTACCTGGAGAAGTGGTTGAAAGAGGATGTGGTGCCATAGGGCCTCTGCCCTTTCTGTGACCTGGAGAGAGCGCACCATGTCTCGGCGGGGCCCCCACCACCTGGCGTGGCCCGCTGCCTATGGTGGCCAAATTACTTCATTATAAAGACTGTGATCACATCCGGTGCCAGGCCAAATTAAGAGGAGACCTGATGGTTGATAATCATAGGATCATGGTCTTCCCAGACTTTACAAGGGATATCCAGAGAGAGAGAGAGAGGGCCACATTCTTAGAGGTTAAGCAGCCCTTCCGCCAGATGGGAGGTCAGTATGCAATGTTTTTCTCTGGCAGGATGAGTGTGGTGACGGAAGGAGGGGTGCAGTATTTTACCTCGCCATGTAGCCTTACGGCTAGCGCGGTCGACCTTGAAGCTGGGGAACCGGGTTCGAGTCTCAGCAACGACGCTCAACATCCTGTGAATCTGGGCAAATCACTTAATCTCCCCGTGCCTACCAAAAATGAATGTGTCCCTCTGTAACGAAACTGGTGCTCATGTAAAGCGCTCTGATACCCGATGTCTCGGGTCTAGTTCGCGCTATATAAAACTCTTAAAAAAAAACTAAAAAAAACAAGTGTGGGACTGGATTGATTGCCATCCACTTTCTGACAACCTCCCCGTGTCACTGGGCGGGGAACCTCACAGAAGTCATCAAGATGGAGAGTGCTGAGTTCTGAAAGTGTTTAGGAACACCCGGTTTAAGTTGATTAACTTCTACTTCCTTCACAGAACATATCTTATGCCCAGCAGAGGGAACAGGTTCTACCGCTGGGGCCACATGCCCGAGGTGTGGGGAAATAGGAGCTGAAATGTATCATATGGTTTGGGCCTGCCCTTCCCTAGGGGGATTCTGGGGGATAGATCTTAATCTGTGTTAATGAGGTTAGCCAGCGTAAATGTACCCTGCTCCACAGGCCCATATTTATTGGGTTGGTTCCCGCGCCGAGACAAGCATTAGGTTACAAATAGGTTCATTGACTTGGGCATAGTCCTGGCAAAACGGTATATATTGCATAACTGGAAGGCCACTATGGGGACCCAGAGAAGAAACCTGAAGTAGAGAAATGGTCAAATGGGCGGGCTTTTAGAGTGGGGTGTTGTTCAGTGAGGCAAAACGTGATTGTAGATCCATTGATGTGGCATGAACCTGGGAGGACTTGGTTGATTGCATGAAAGAAATGGACCCGCAATCACCTTGAGCCCCACGTGGACAGCTGTCAAGCAGGAGAGGGAAGAGGCTTGAGGTAGAAAGTCATGCTACAGGACATTGGAGTGGGTTAACGGTTACTTCGTCTAGATATTTATGGGGGCTTTCCGCTGGTATGGTCGGCCCATACTGGGACTTCACATTGAAATACAATCCAATAGACCCAGTACGGCTGAGTTGGAGGAGGGGGCGGAATGTTAAGGCTATTATATGTTGCTTTGCTGGTGGTAGGTCGGACATGCGCACGCATATTTGAGAGGAAGATCTTAACCTCCACCTGTGTAATTTCTTGATCTCTGTGTTGAAAGCCAATAAAAAAAATTGAAAACTTTGCCTGTTAGGATTAAAGTGAGGTACTGGAGTGCGAACAGGGGTGGCAGTCTGGACACCATACTGTATCTCTTGATTGCAGATAAATGTTGACTAAACTTTCACAGAGGGCGAAATCTGACAGGCTGTCAAAAATCTGGGTATGACTTGGACAGAAGAAAGGATTTTTATCATGAATTTGTAGATACCCTTGATGCTGAAACCTCTGATAATAGTAAATATTACTTTGAGGGTGGCATATACCCTATTCTGAGCCTATGAGAGAGACGTCTATGGTGTTACTTCTCAACCACAGTAAGAGCAATGAGTAATGTGAGTTAATAGACTATTAATGTGAACATGATATGCAATGCAGGATCCTGGTAGGCAGGGTATTGAAGGTTAGGCGAGGGTACATAAAGATTTTGCAGTGATTATTATTAGTCAAGCTCTTGGGAGTTTTTATTCTTAATCAAGCAGATAAAATGTAGATTCTGGAATAATCCGTTGTGATATTCTTAGTGTTGGTTAGAAGAGCATGATTGAAGATTATGTGAAGTAAATGTTTTACCCAGGCTGATAGATTGCTTTTACGCCATACTGATAGTTATGCCAGGTCTTTTTGCATTTTTTCAAGTTTTGACTATTTGATGTGCATTGGAATGACAGAATTGCATGATTCTGAGTTAGAAGTTGAAAGTGGTTCACGTCCTAGACCTCAAGACGTATTTCTGTATTGTGAAGCTGCAGTTCGTGGTCCTCAGTTTTCTCAATGGTTTGCCGGACTATGTGTGGGAGCTCAGAAGGAAAAATCCTAGCTGAGTATTCCAGTATTGTTCCAGTACTGAGGTGGATGGAAAGTGGTAGGATGCTGTTCCTCTAGAAGAACATTGTCCAAATGATCTCCAACAGCTATACACTTGGTAGTGACTGCAGTATATTTCCTTAAATTCCGGTTCTGTGCGAATTGTGTGTACATGTGCACACAGTCACCCTCCAGTTGGAGTATATCTTGGGTCCACAGTGTCAACCTCCCCAGCTCATAACTTGTCTACATCTGCAGAATAGATAGTGCTATTTAAGCCATTCTGCTACCCCTACCTTATGAATGTCATGCTGATCCTCGCACACAGCTTCCTCCTCTGGCAGTGTATATAATATATATTCAGTAAAACACACAGTTAGAAACTGAGTTATGATTCTGACTAAAACACACAAAACCACTGAAATGCATCAGTCATGGTATGGACACACGCAGTGCACACCATAACCCACAATGCCTGCCGTTCACAAAATACCCATTTGCAAAAGGCTCTGGGAAAAAAGGTAGTTGAGCAAAATTGAAATGTAACGAGTGTTGTGAGTTATGCTGTGTGTTGTGTGTCTCAAATACCATGTTGAAGATTGAGAATCATAAAAGAGAGGATCAGCCGGACAAATGGGTTTCTCTGCAAGAGATCTCTTTGTTATCAGGGTCATGTGAACATGTTTCTGATCACAAGTAAGGAACATAGGCAACTGGTTTTCACTCTCAGCCAGTACAGCTGCTTTTGGGATGTCTCATAAAACAGTTCGGGAAGGTAGACTACATATGTTGATCCTTCCAGTTTGTTGGACCTACTCTTGACGTATTCCTGAATTTCCAGGAGCTAGTCACACCAAGGTTGGAGACATGCTTTGTAAATGGGCCGTGTATGTCTTTTAAGTAGTTTCCCAGATTCTGAGTTTGTCTGCTCTGTTGTACCAAGAAGCTATCTAGGAATGTATTTGTACTGTACCAGTGGTCTTCCCTTTTATAGAAACATAGTCTCATTTGTACAGATAAGATACTTGAAATCAAAAAGCAAGCATGACAAAGGTTCACGGGATTTGTTTTGGTGAAGGTAACGATATGTACATAACCCATAAACATGCCATTTTGTTTTATCTCTTCCAGCTATACTTTTCCATTGAACCAGAACCAATTGCCATAATGTCATTACAAGACCGGAGGCTACCATTATGCATTATTCATTATTCCTTTAATGCCACTCCACGCAGCACTTAGAAGTAATACATCACAAAGCGAAACTATTTGAGAACAGAGACTTCTTGACATATAATAGGCATGCACACAGAACAGTCTGCCTCTTTTTAATGCGGCTCTAAAGCAGATAAGTATCTCCATTATCTGTTTCTTTCTTTTTAATTCTTATCCTTTATTTTAGAAAATTCAATTCATTTATCCTGGTTTCCAATGTACGGAAACCTACTCTCTTTAATTGTCATTCTGTGTATTTTAATTGCTATTCCTTCTTTATAAAATTTTATCTTCATATTTGACATATATATGTGTCTTTTAAACCACTTACCACAGACTGCTCCTTCACCTATTGGTGTCTTTGTAGATTTCAATTGGCTCCATGAGGTATTTCCGTAGTCCCCTCCGTGGGTGTTGTTGATTATCAGCGGGTAGCATGCTTTCATAATGCTGAAAGCACTCCCCGCCTTCGGAACCTTTCTCTTCCCTGACGTGTCTCGAAAGCTGTGGGCGCGCCCAGGAAATATTCTCCGGCTGCTGCAATTGCAGTAAGGCATCCTTTTCAGGCCGCATTCTCTCATTTCTCCCGACGCGTCTATTAAAGCACGACGCATTGGGACGAGGAGTTAGAGGAAAGAATCGTGTGACAGCCATTCACGGCCTTCCACATACTGGTTAATTGGACAGCTGATCGCTCGAGACACTACGATATCAGGGAATTCCTGACAGTTGTGGTGTCTCTGATGATCAGCTGTTTAGAGAAAGGCATACAGGCATACGCTAGGGTTAAACAAGGCACTTTTTAGGCAATTGATACTGTTTTGTGCCTGTTCAGACATCAATTTGAATTTTTAGGAAAACGTTAAACTTTTTTGGTACCATTACAATTTACAATTCACAATTTAAATAAGTAAATAAGAGGGGATAGCAAAATATATATCTTATTACACGTTAGGTTAAAAATTCCTTTAATAAGATGTTTGATAATGAAATTGATAGCCCTGATGCCCCCATTCCTAATATAAATGAGGAATTAATTTTAAAAATTTTACAACAGGAGATGCGCACCTGCGTATGCAAAACCTTGCAGCAGGTCATTTTCAATAAGAGATCCTTAGCTTCTGATGAAGATTGTGACTTGGAATCCGCCTCGGGGAGACTTCGAGTGCGGTAAAAAAGGGGGCAAGATGTTAAACAAAGTTAAGAACACTGAAGGGGCATCTTCCATGAGCATATCAGGAGGTCCAAGCATCTCAATTCATACTGAAGGTCTAAGCACCTCAAAGCATATTGGAGGTCTAAGCACCTCAAAGAGATCCGGAGGTCAAAGCACCTCAAATGTTTTGGGTGCCCTACGCGACACAAGTCTAAAAGGTGTCCGAAAGGGCACACATATCCTGGCAGGAGCAGTCCGTGCAGGTAAGAGCTGTGGGGCGGTGGTGCCGAGTGGGGGGGTATTTCGACCATGAGGGAAAATTAAATAAATAATTAAATTTCCCTCGTCATCGGGCGAAATCCCGCCCTCACCAGGTCCCACCATCCCAGCGCTCAACTTTCAGAGTGAGTACAAACATTTCTCGTATTTCTTTTTCCCTGGGAAAAGTGAGGGTCAGGGGGGGGGTCGCCTGAGGTTCTTTTTCCAGGCTTAGGAGTCAATTACGCAAGATCCTTGGGTCCTGGGAACCATTCAAGGCTTCAAAATAAAATTCCTAGAGGTTCCGTTTCAATTTTATCACCCAAGAGAACTGAATCTTACTTTAGACCAACAGAAGCTGATGGAAGAAGAGGTGAATTCAATGATACAAAAGTGCGCTATTTTCGAAGTTCCTTGGGATTGCAGGGTTTTTGTGAGTACACTCTTCCTTGCGGAGAAAAAGACTAAATATGGAGACCTGTTATAAATCTCAGGGATCTCAACAGATTTCTGGTCTACAGGCACTTCAAGATGGAAGGAATCCATCTCTTGAGAGACATATAGTTAGAAAAAGACTGGCTTGTGAAGTTCGTTCTGAAGGATGCCTGCTTCACCATTCCCATGGCCATAGAGTGTCAATGTTACCTCCAGTTCATATGGAATCACTGTCTTTATCAGTTTCAAGCACTTCCCTTTGGTCTCTCCTCGGCCCCTTGGTGTTTCACCAAGGTAATGAGAGCGGTTGGAAATAAGGTTTGTTTTAAGACAAGCCCCTATAACCTTAAGAGAACTTACCAGACTTCTAGGTCTCCTATCCTCTTCGATTCAAGCTATATTTTCGCGACCATTACATTATTGCGCTTTTACAAAGGGTGAAAGCGAGAGCCCTAAGAGGAGGTTCATGGTATGGAGACAGGGTGACCTAGGATCAGGAGGCCAGATCAGAGTTGGGTTGGTGATTGAAGAACCTGGATGCCTGGAATGGCAGAGCAATCTTTGGGTGCTCCCCAGAATATATACTGGAATCGGATGCTGGGGTGCATGTCTGGGCACCCAGAATACTGGAAGTTTATGGTCTTATATGGAGAGGTCGCATCATATAAATTATCTGGAGTTTACAGCAGGCCTCTATGCTCTAATGAGCTTCAAACATTCTCTGCAGGGCAGAACAGTCATGTTGAAGATAGACAATCTGTCTGCAGTGGCATACATAAATCGGTTAGGGGGTAAAAAATCCTCAGACTTGTTGGATTTGGCAAAGAGGCTTTGGATGTTCTGTCTGGAACACAAGATCAGCCTCAGAGCAAAGTACCTACCTGGCAAAACAAATATTTCAGCAGATTGGAACTCAAGGTTATTGAGGGATTACAACGATTGGAAGCTGGTTGAAAGCTGCTTTAGACGTCTCTGTTGCTTGTGGGGTACATTGGATTTGGATCTTTTTGCAAGCAGGCTGACATTTCAACTGAAGAAGTACTTCAGCTGGATGCCAGACCCGGGTGCTCTGACAGTCAATGCATTCCTTTAGTCTTGGAAGGGAACCCGAGATTATGCCTTTCTCCCTATTGCAATGATCCAGAGAATTCTCCAGAAGGTGAGACAGGAGGTATGCTCTCTTGTATTAGTAACTCCTTTCGGCCATCCCAGGCTTGTTTCCCAATGACATTGGAATTGGCTTGGGATATTCCCTTGCTTCTGCCAGCAGAGGAGGCCTTTTAAGGGATGTAGATGGAAGAGAACACCCTCTGGTTCAGACAGGGATTTTGAACCTTCTTGCCTGGAAAGAGTCAGAAGAGCTAGGGAAATGTCAGGCCTTTCAAGAAGAGCTTAGGAGCTCCTTGAGGAATCCTGGGGTCCAAGGACCCGCTAAAGATACAATGGAAAATGGAAATCATGGGTATGCTGGTGCTTGGAGATGGACTTGGATCCCGTGGAGGCTGCTATAGTTGAAGTGATTAATTTTTTAGTGGAACAATTCAGAGCTATGACATCTGCTACAATCGCAAGATTGGTTAAATGGACACTGCATTTAGCGGGCAGTGACCTTAAAAAATTTCAAGCGCACTCTATGCGAGGAGCTGAATCACTGACAAAATATCGACTAAAACAATATCGAGGTACAAAAATATCGTGACAAAAATATCGAAGTCAAGAATATCGACAACCTATCTACATCATGGTAAGTACAAAAATATCGAGAAAAAATATCGATGTCAAAAATATCGTTGTAAAAAATATCGTTTTATTTAAATGTTAAAAAAAAATGTAAAATAAAGTAAATAATACATATAATTAAAATAAACATAGTTAAAAATATTTAAAAATGTTTAAATATAATAACTAATACATATAGGGGCCGATTCCGATTCGGGCCGGAAATCTCTCCGACCGAGCCGGACCCGGAGAGAATTCCGACCGAATCGGACCCTAGCAGTCCGACCGAACGAGTACGATGCGCACGCATGCTATCGGACTCGTGTCGGTCGGACTCCCAGTGAAGTCAATGGGAGCCTGTCGTACAACGCGTACGCGGGCTCCCATTGACTCCAATGGGTGCGAGGCGAACAAGGGCGCCCCTACAGCGGGTACGCGTCCATGCGCATCGCGGCGTACATGCACAGGTAGGGGGACCCATGGGTCCCCCTGTGTGCGACTCGCGCGCCTACGCGTACAGGGGGTCCGACGCGGACCCCCAAAGTCCGGCTCCGACAGCTTTTTTGAGCCGGACGGCGCGAGACGGTCGGACTGCTCGTGGCGCGCATCGTACTTACCCGGCCGGGAAACGTCTCCATAGCGCGGTGCGAGTCGTGTCCATGCGAGTCGGTCGGAGCGTGTTGAAGCCGTGTTCGAGTCGGTCGGCGATTTCGCGGGTGCTTGCATCGTACTCGCTCGGCCGGACCCGCGTACGATTCGGTCGGGAAACAGGGCTCCGAATCGGATCCGGTGAATCCGAATCCGATTCGGAGCACTACCGGCCGAGATCGGAATCGGCCCCTTAATGTTAAAATAAATTAAACATATACATATAAAATATAATATATATACTTACTTACTAATATTCATAAATAAATATTTTAATAACTTATAAATTGTTAAAAACATTTTAGAAATTATAAATACATATATACACATACAAAAATAATATAAATAAAATTATAAAAAATATATATAACAAATTAAAAAACTACAATATTTTTAATGTTTTAAAAATAAATTATACACAACATTAACTAAAACAATACAAAAAAATATTGGATAGCGGAGGGAAAAAAATTACTATTACCACTCCAAAGAGTGCAACAGTAGGGAAAATGTTGGATAGCGTAGCGGTAAAAATTACCATTCCCACTCCAGAGAGTGCAACAGTAGGGAAAGTGTTGGATAACGTAGGGGTTATAATTGCTATTCCAACTCCAGAAAGTGCAACAGTAGGGAAAGTGTTGGTTAGAGTAGGGGTAAAAATTACTATTCCAACTCCAGAGAGTGCAACAGTAGGGAAAGTGTTGGATAGCGTAGGGGCAAAAATTACTATTCCCACTCCAGAGAGTGCAACAGTAGGGAAAGTGTTGGATAGCGTAGGGGTAAAAATTACTATTCCAACTCCAGAGAGTGCAACAGTAGGGAAAGTGTTGGATAGCGTAGGGGTAAAAATTACAATTCCCACTCCAGAGAGTGCAACAGTAGAGAAAGTGTTGGATAGCGTAGGGGTAAAAATTACTATTCCCACCCCAGAGTGTGCAACAGTAGGGAAAGTGTTGGATAGCGAAAGGGTTAAAATTACTATTCCCACTCCAGTGAGTGCAACAGTAGGGAAAGTGTTGGATAGAGTAGGGGTAAAAATTACTATTCCAACTCCAGAGAGTGCAACAGTAGGGAAAGTGTTGGATAGCGTAGGGGTAAAAATTACTATTCCCACTCCAAAGAGTGCAACAGTAGGGAAAGTTTTGGATAGCGTAGGGGTAAAAATTACTATTCCCACTCCAGAGAGTGCAACAGTAGGGAAAGTGTTGGATAGCGTAGGGGTTAAAAATAACATACTTATCAATTAAATAATTATTTAAATTAAATAATGATTTATTAATAAATTAACAATAAATTAATTATAAATACCAATAAATTAAAATTAATAATTACTTTAATAACATTAAATTACTTCCCACACTATTCCCCAATAAACACACAACCCACTCTGCATAAAATTTAACACAATTAATACAATTATCAATTAATCAATTAATAAAAATTAATCACCAATTAATAATGAATAAACAATACATTATCAATACCAAAAATCATAATTAATAAAAGTAATTAACAATAAATTAATTATCAATACCAATAAATATTAATAAATAATTACTTAATTATAATAAATTACTTCCCACCCTATTCCCCTATAAACACACAATCCGCTCCTAAACTAAATTAACGCAATTAATATATTTATCAACGAATTAATTAATAAAAATTAATTACCAATTTATAATTAATAAACAAATTAATTATCAATACCAAAAAATAAAAATTATTAATTAATTTATTATAATTAATTTACTGCCCACCCTATTCCCCTATAAACCCACAACCCATTCCAATAAAAATTAACACAATTAATATACCTATCAATTAATCAATTAATAAAAATTAATTACCAATTAATAATTAATTAACAATAAATTAATTATCAATACCAATAAATTAAAATTAATAATTACTTAATTACAATTAAATTACTTCCCACTCTATTCCCCTATAAACCCACAACCCGCTACAGAACTAAAATGCTAAATGTATTTAAAAATAATCAATAATTTCTAAAAATTATGATTTAATTTACTATAATTAAATTACTTCCCACCCTATTCCCCTATAAACCCACAACCCGCTACGGTACTAAAACGCAAAATTTACTTTAAAAAAAATGACTAACTTCTAAACAATTAATACATATATTTAACAAAAAAATACAAAACATAACAAAACATGTGGAACACATACATATAAAATACATACTAAAATACAAAACACTAACATAAACATATTTTTGCTATCGATATTACTAACTTCGATATTTCTTACCTTCAGGTCGATATTCTGGTCACCGATATTCTTGATGTCGATATTCTGTCCCTACGATATTTAAAACTCGATATTAATGTAGGTCGAAATAAAAAAATCAATATTATGTCTGTGCACCGCGAGGAGCTATGGCTAGTCAGTCCTTTTGGAAAGGTGGCAGACTAGAGGACATCCTTAGGGCTGCTGATTGGTCAAATTCCACTACCTTTGCAAAACACTATTGTAAACCGATTGAGCACATGCTAGATGTGGTTTTGCAAGACTACCAACATGCATAATGGTAGCCTCTGTTCTTGTAATGAAACAGCAATTCTCCAAATTAAATGCCAAGAGAATCTGGATTTCATTAAAGACATGGAGGCTAACATTATCCCAATCTCCCAGCCCAAGAGTAGGGTTAAACTGGTGCATAAAAAAATAATAGTAATAATAATAACAATGTGGTATTGATAATTTAAGATTAAAAACAGTTAAGGTTATGTGCTAGGCATTCATTTTTTGTTCTATGATTAATGGTTGTTACTAATGCAGAATTGCCTGAAAATGGAGTATTTACATTTTTATTTTCAGATACCGCTCAGTAATTTGGTCCTACTACGTTTTATCTTCTTCTGGAAGTTTGGCACGTCCTTTCCATGGCTCGCTATGAAGTTATTTGTTATACCAATGTTCATTTATTGCTACTAGATTCTTCGTTTATTCATGAAAAAAGACTTTTGTTTGCATTTCAAAGAAGCAGATTGTTCTGTGTGCATGCCTATTATATGTCAGGAAGTTTCTGTTCTGGAATAGTTTTTCTTTGTGATGTATTACTTCTAAGGGCTGAGTGGAGTGGCATTAAAGGAATAATGCATAATGTTAGCCTCGGTGTCTTTAATGAAATCCAGATTCTCTTGGTATTTAATTAAGAGAATCACTAGTGCACAGCCTTCAGCCACAATGGGAACCTTCTGGTCACTGCTACAGTTGATGGTGTGATACGTCTCTTTGGTAAGAATGTTTCTGTCATTGGAAGTCTGCTGCAGTGTAAAGTTCAAAGACTGATCATAGACTTAAACTAAATATTTCTCATTAGTCTTCTTTCCCCATTTCACATCTAAATACATTATTCTTCACCCCAAACTATTCATATGGGTGAAGGCCAGTGGTAGAATGGTTGCAGAGCATAGTAGTTACCATTACCTGTGTGCATATTGCCCCTGTTAGTTGCCGAGAGAGCTCTATTGCTGAACATCTGTAGTGATACTTCAGTTGCTGGAAAACCTTATTTTATCCACACAAAGATGACGCCATGGAGAGACATCAAGTAGCAGACATGCTCACTTATCATTATAAAGATGGACCTGCAGATGATTAACACAGAGCTCTAGGTAAAGGGTCAGAGCTACTACTGTCAGAGTATCCTTCTTAAAAAGTGAAAAACAAGTATTGTTTTTCACAATTATAATATTAATAAATAACGTGGGAAAAACTATTAACTTGTCTTCCCCTGCTTGGTCTTATTTTAGAGGTATTTCAGAAACACTATTGAGGTGTTATACTCTACTAATAAATAAAAAACGAAGTACAAATATTTAATACAAGTGTGGCTCGATAGTGTATAGTTGTTTTGGCAGGGGATTCAACAATCTGTGACAGATGGTTTCACTACTTAAAGATGGCTGCGCTGTTTACAGAGAAATATAGCTGTGATGAATGTATCACCTGCATTGTTTAAATGTATTAGGCATGTTAGGGTTGTATTCTGAGCACACAAGAGTATGCGTGCATTGTTATGTTTTAATCTACCACATGCGCTTCATGAACTGACGGTGAGGATTCCACGACAGCAAGCAATTAGCTGTTAGGATCCGCATCGAAAGGACGTGCCACATCATGCGCTTTCTTACATATGGAATAAAGCTTCTTCAAGCTTCTTGCCTCCACTAAGCATTTATTTCATTCTGTTACATTTGGCAACGATCTCGGCTCACCCTTCACCCACTGACTTGGATTTTGCCAATAGTTCGGTATATTCCCGGTGAAGACACCGTAGCATTTCTCTAGCCGCTGTGGAACCTCTCTGACAGTCTCCAGACATCAGGAGGAGCCCCGCTTTATCTGTGAGGTCCTGAGGATTGAATTTGGGCCAATGACAAGGTATTTAGCTGGGTGTCTTATGGTGCATGCTTGTAGCGCGTTGTTCAACTGGGCCATGAGTGTCACATCCAGCCTCACGCCTAATCGAATTGGGCATCAACAATTTTGCTTTTGAGGTAGCGATGTCACTGCATCATTACGTGGCAGCCATAATTGATTTGCATTTCTCCACATCATATTAACATGGCAACTGTGTTCGGGGCATGTCCCGATTTCATGCATGGTTTCCAGGTGCTCCTATACGTTGGCAGTGCATTGCAGAGTAAAGTGCTGCTACACGTTTAAGGTACTTTTCAAACATTCTTTTGACCTTTTTATTCTGACTTTGTTTGTGATTCCAGTCAACCTCAACTACATTTGCTCACTGTTGACAGCTGGGACTCCGGTCATTGTACTGTATATTGTTGGTTTTCTGCTGCTGCTCGTGTCATTATGGCCACTCCACACCAAATCACACAACCACCTCCATTCTTAAGTCAACCTGGTAAGCCACCTATGCAGCACACATGAAATCAGCAAAACACCAATGACTGTGATGGAGCAGGGTAATTGAAAATTTTTAACCTCCTAATATTTATGTAAAATAACACACAAGTTCGTCTTAAGTAAATAAACCAACCATGTATGTTACGTGTAAAGGGTTAAAGGTAACACGCTATTTATGTGCAAACTAATTTACTTACAATTGTCAACGTGAATAACATAAGTCTAATATTTGCGTACTAATTAGAATAATAAATGCATGATTTGTGCTTGGAAATAAACTGTGTAAGTGGCAAAACAAAGCATTGGTAAGTAAGGGATGGCTTTATATGTCGCTTTTGCTAGGTAATACCTAATTGGGGTACGTAGAGTGACGGGAGGGAAACGAAAAGGCTTATATTCTTTATTCTTAACTATGTTTTGTTTATCTTTATAATAGTGCGCTTAGGCCTGTTAAGCAGCGATCTAAAATGGCCGCCATAAGCTAGAATACGCAGGCGCGAGAGGAGTTATGAAAGAGAGAAAGGCCGTGAACAAGAGAGATCATGTGATCGTTCCAAAGCCTAGGATGGAAGCGTGGTCAAGGCTGTGATGACCTTATCGCATAAACGTGTGCCAAAGCAAGACAGCGAAAAGCGTGAGAAGTCGCAAGGAATAAATGAATGGACAATAACTGACCGACTGAAAAGTATCAGAAAAAGATACAGTTTGAAAACCATGAACTAAGGGAGAATGTCATGAACCCGTGTGAAACGACAAAAGTATAAATTTGCCACAAAGAACTGGTTGAAACATTGATATTCGTAATGAAATGTATACTGACCCGAATGTACCAATTAGAGAGAATCTCGCCATAAAGATGTAACATTTTCACTTAGTAAGCTAGAATTAGGGTATAAGAAGACCTACTCTGAGGGAGGGGGGTTGTTGCGTTGTTGCGTGTTGATGCGTTTTGATGCGGTTGATACGGGATGCTGCTGTTGCTATTCTCTTTTTGGTTTTACTGCTGATATTTTATATTTTTGATTGAGCATGAGACGCTGCTTTTGGAGAACTTTTACTCCTAATAGATTTTTCCATTTTAAACTATTAGTAAAGGGGAAAGGAACGAGAAGGCCTGTTTTCCAGGACAGATAGATAGATCTTTCGGGAGTTCTTGCTGTGACGAACTTTATTTTTCCATCTAATAGGTATGCATTGCAATTTCAATTTATTCTTATAATGATGCTAAATGTAATAACCTGAATAATAAATCTGAACTTATTCATGCTTCTAAAATTTATATAAACTTTATTATCTTTAAACCAATGAGTCAGTGGTTCTTTAGCTCAATGATAAATGTAAATGTTTAAAGGTTTATAGTGATTGAGCTGGTCTTAATCACCATCAACTGATTCCTACTAGTTGGTCCATCGACCAATGAGCGGAATACCTTAGAGTTTGAGAAGTATTATGTCAATTTTATAAAAAGGTATCCCGTCTCCTTCCAGCATATCATTTAACTGTTTTTCTCCTAGGTAAGGACGGATGAGATCCAGGGACTATATGAGAGAGTGAATGTATATGCAGTGTTATGGGCCCCACCGTCATATGGATATAGTTGTGTTTGAGAGGGATAATTGTACCTGGACGTCCAAAAGCATCTAGGAGAAGAAATTTTATTGTTAGCGCTGGATCAGATTTCTTGGTAGCAGAGTTATGGTTACTATAGATTAGTTTGGTGATTATTGATTATTGATTATTGATTATTTCATGTCTAACATTTTATGTTGAGTCGCGTTATGTTATATGTAAGTCAAAGTTTTAACGCTTCCGGGAAGTAGGAAGTGGAACACGTGTGGCAAGAGAAGCCACATGGAATAGTGCATTGTCTGAGTTCATATTGGTGATAACACAGGTTGTGTTATGATAGGGACATTTTCCGTATAAAAGGTGCATGAGTGAAATAGCAACCGGTTTTCTTGTGAAACTCTGGCCTTAATTCTCAGGAGCAGTGTAGTCTCCACATGTGTTTTATCCCCAGAGAAACGGGTTTACTCCTTGCTTGAAAGAAGGGTAAGGTAGAGGGAAGTGCTACACTTATCGAACAAAACTGTATTCTTGCGAGCTAGAATAAACTGTCACTTTTGTTTAGTGAAATCAGACAATGGAAACGTGTTTTTAATGTCGTAACTAACAAAGAACTGTTGAAAATAAATTGCCGATAAATTTTGTGAAGGAGGGGTCAGGAGCAGAACTGACGTAGACAAAAGCCGCGCTGGGATTGGACAGTGCGCTAGTTATACAGAACTGACGTAGACAAAAGCCGCGCTGGGATTGGACAGTGCGCTGTTATACAGAAACCGCTCTGATTGGAGCGTTGGTGTGAGTCGCGCTGGGATTGGTCCGAATAACCAGTGACGTAGAAGCTTAGGATTGGAGCGTTGGTGTGAGTCGCGCTGGGATTGGTCCGAATAACGCATAGAGCACAGTGTTGAATCGCGGACTTTTGAGAAGGGAAAGAAATTGTGAATCATGGCTTATTATGAGTATGGTAGAGAGAAAACGTCGTGGATGTCAAAAGTTAGGAACTTTTTTAAGAAAGACAAAAAGGTAGTGACTAGAGAGGGACAAGTAATTCCTCCGCCGAAGTCACCAGCTTCACACATGATGTTGAAGTACGGATATCATACCTGCATATGGTTAGAAAATTGGACTAAATATACTAAGAATGATGGAGCGTTGGCTTTTCCTGAGAATGGTTCATTTAGTGTAGCTGTACTTCGGAATTTGAGAGAGAAAATGGCGATGCTTGAACCTAAACCTAGACCGACACAATTTGAAGCTTTAAGTGAATGGGAAGATGAGATGTATGAACGAGAAAGATTCAGAGGATTAAGAAATCATGAGTTTGTACCTGGAAGGTTGTGGGGAGTGAATCATGAGGACAGAATAAAGCGTTGGAGATATGCTAATATGACAGGAGGTTTGTTTCCGGCTTTTACAGTTGAGGAAGAAGCTAAGAGAAAGTGTACAGAGAAAAAGAAGCATGTGGTTACTGAAAAGTATGGGTATGGAGGTAATGAGACAGAAGATGAATTGCTGGAAGATATTCTAAACAGAAACCCACCTCCATACCAACAGAATTCTGCGGTGGTGACACCTAATGCACCGCCAATGGAAACTGGGAGGAATAAAAATCCCGAACGAAGAGATGAGATAAATAGGTCACAAGATAAATTGAAAACGCCACAAAATGAGAAGATAGAAAGTGACAATACAACTGAATTGGCAAAAACCACAAGAGAATTAACTGAAAAGATAAGAGAATTAACAATGAATATGGAAGCTGTAACCGTACCAGTAACAATAGGTCCAGTAATACCAGTTTTTGAGAATCAGAAAATTGAAGAGCATTCTTTAGTCATTCCTATGAATTCACACTTGCAAAGAAGGAAAGAAGGGATGGAGTTTGACAGTGAAGGTGCAAGAAACTTGGTTAGTACATATAGACCAAGCCCACCTACTAATTTGACGATAAATGAAAATGAGTTCAGGAAAATACCTATGGTAACTGAGTCTGCATCAGAGACGCCAGAAAGGAGTAAAAATTGGATAGAATTAAATAGTACGCCTGTAGGTCCAACTCCAGATGAATTGAATGAATGGATGAAAACTCTAAAAACGAAAGAGACAGAAACGAAACCCTTAGATGTAATTAGGTTAAAAATAGACATGGAAGAATTGATTTTAGGAACAATTGGCACAGAAAAACTGAAATCTTATCAGGATGACGAGATTATGTTCTTGTGCAAAAGCATTACATGGAGAGCTAGAAATTTACATGACAAATTAGAAGAAACAGCAAATGAACTAGGAGTAGAATTTGTAAAAGTGAGAACGTTGCAGAAACCATATAGAGTAGATTTTTGCGAAAAAGATATAGAGAATTTGAACACATCAGGAAGATTAACCCAAATAAAAGAATTAATTGTTTTACTGAGGAAATGGGGTGATGTGGATAGATGGAGAAGCAGATGGACTAAAAAGAATGAGAAAATGACAGACAAAGCGTCTTTGGCTTTTGCGGTAACAGACAAGGAATCAATTGTAAGGGAGTACCCGATGAGAGAAACTCCAGGAGGTAGTTATGTGCATGTCCCATGGTCTAGACAGGATATATTGTCATTTACGAATGACTTCCCAAAGTTGAGAGAGAAGCCAGTAGAATGGTACAGACAAGTGGAGAGGTTTGTTAAAGTTTCAAAGGTGTTGTGGATAGATTTGGATGGATTGTTTGATATAGTAGTACCAGCTGATTTGTGGACAGAATGTAAGATTACTATTGATTGGCCAACTGTAGAATATCCAAGAGATGCTAAAACAGGAGCGCCAGGACCAGAAGTGATGAGGAAATATGATCAAGTAATTACCTTTTTGAAAAATAAGATTCCGCCCAAAGAAACGGATTGGGTAAAGATAGACAGAACCACACAGGAAAGTAAAGAATCAGTACATGCATATTACGAGAGGCTACTGTTAGTTTTTAAACAGTATAGTGGTTATGAGACATTAAATGAGAAGGATATGAGTCATTTTGTATATAGATTTGTTTATGGATTGAAACCAGAGATAAGTGAAATGATTAAACAGCATATGATTTGTTGGCAGAATAGCACGGTAGATGAGGTTTTGAGGTATGCTAAATATTGTAGTGATGACATTGAGAGCAGACAGCGTAAATTGAAGGAGAAAGCAATGTGGGCACAAGTGAAAGTTGCAGAGAAGCAAGAAGCTCAAATGAGTAATTCAGTTAATGAAGCAGGACAGACTAGATTTAAACCAAACATAGGTAAGGGAAAAGGGCAAATGAGCATAGAAGAGGCAAAGAAAAAGTGGCCATGCCACAACTGCGGAAAGTTAGGGCATTGGAGAAACGAGTGTAAATTTCCTCCAAAACCTAATACGGAAAATCAATCATTAAATCCACAGGTGCAGAGTGAGGTAGTTACCCAACAAGGTCAGGTGCCACAACCACCACTTCCCAAGAGTGTTAATCAACAGAAATACAGTGCAGAAACAGGATTCTACGGAGGAGAGCAGGTAACACAATTGCCGCGCGCAGCTACTATATCTCAGTACTGGCTGCGACAGGATGGTGATGAGTCGGATGAAAGTTTATGACGGTGCCTAGGAGAGGAGGAAGAGTGCGTGCTTGGCGCAACTCTAGAGGTAGATCAGTCAGGTCCATTTGTGGATGGAGAAGTGAATGGTGCAAATGTAACATTCCTTGTGGACACTGGAGCTACCCGTTCTACTGTTAGGTCAGTGGAAATTCCAAACCTTCCTCTCTCAGGTGAACATATCCAAGTAGTGGGTGTTTCTAATCAGCAAATTAAGGCGCCTCTTACTAAATTAGTGGAGGTAAAAATTGGTCCATTTAGTGAAATGCACCGATTTGTGGTATGCGATTGCAGTCCTGTGAACCTATTAGGACGCGATTTGCTTTGCAAGATGAACTGCACCATCTATTGTACGCCAGATGGAATTGCATTTCAGACCCCAGATGAAGATGTATTGTATAAAATGACCATGGTAAAGTTAGAATCAGAAGCGAACGATTTATTTCCCATATTTGATGTAGAGAAAATCCCAAGTGAACTGAAAGAAACAGTGAAACAGGAAGTGTGGGACTTCACGGGAGAAGATATAGGGTTAATGAAAGAAGTAGACCCTGTTAAAATTTCTGTTAAAGAAGGAACGAGTTACCCAAATACACCACAGTATAAATTGACACCAGAAATAATTGAAGGAATAACACCAGTAATAAACAAAATGATTGAGCAAGGGATTTTGAGAGAAATAATGAGCAGTCCATGTAATTCGCCGATAATGGGACTGAAAAAGCCGAATGGAACATACAGAATTGTTCAGGATTTGAGAAAGGTAAACAAAATTGTTGTGCCTTGTTGTCCAATAGTACCAAACCCCGCTGTGATTCTATATCAAATTCCTCGCGAAGCAGAATGGTACACAGTTATTGATTTGTGCCATGCATTTTTCTCTATTCCATTACATCCAGATAGCCAGCCATTATTTGCGTTCAGGTTCGGAGAGCGTATTTTGGCATGGTGCCGAATTCCTCAGGGGTATACAGAAAGCCCCTCGATTTTTAATCAAATTTTAAAGAAATCATTGGAAGATTTGAAAATGCCAGAGAAGTCAGTGATGGTTCAGTACATTGATGACCTACTGGTGGCATCAAAAACGAAGGAAGCATGTGTCAATGATACAATTGCTTTGCTGAATCATTTAGCAAAAAGAGGACATAAAGTGTCCCCATCAAAATTGCAGTTTTGTCAACAAGAGGTCCAGTATCTAGGGCATAAGATTGAAAAAGGAGTGCGAAAGGTAACGACAGAAAGAATACAAATAATCCAAGGAATGAGAGCTCCAATGACACAAAGAGAGGTAAGAATGTTCCTAGGAATGGTTGGATATTGTCGACAATGGATAAGTGGATTTTCATTAATTGCAAAACCATTACAGCGATTGACAAAGAAAGATGTAAAAGATCCATTTGAAATGAATGACGAGGAAATGAAAGCATTTAGAGAACTAAAAAGGAAACTGTGTGAAGCTCCGGCATTGGGAATGCCTGACTATGAAAAAGATTTTGAGTTGTACTGCAGTGAAAGAGATGGGTGTGCGTTTTCAGTACTAGTGCAAAGACATGGAAACATGAAAAGACCAATTGCATATTTTTCAGCTGTTTTAGATCCAGTAGCGAAAGCGTTGCCTGGATGTTTGAAAGCAGTTGCTGCTACTTGTATAAGTCTGGAACAGAGTGAAGGCATAGTGATGGGATATCCACTGAGAGTATATGTCCCACATTCTGTGGAAATTCTTTTGACAAGAACCAAAACTCAATACATGACACATAGTCGGCTGACTAGGTATGAAAAAGTAATTTTGAGTGCAGACAATGTGACTATTGACAGATGCATGAATGTGAATCCTTCAACCTCATTGCCAGATGAAGAAAGTGTGATTGAAATGGATGAAGTTGATCATGATTGTCTGAATGTACTCGAATACTGTACAAAACCAAGACCCGACATACGGGATGAGCCTTTAAAAGAATCAGATTATATTCTGTTTGTGGATGGCTCATGTTTGAGAACGAATGATGGAGTTCTAAGTGCAGCATATGCAGTTTGCACAGTAGCTGCTGTGATGGAAGCATCTTGTTTGAAAGGGATACGTTCTGCCCAAGTAGCGGAGTTAATAGCTCTAATTCAAGCATGCAAGTTGGGAAAGAATGTTCGAATAACAGTTGTCACGGATAGCCAGTACGGCTTTGGAGTGGTGCATGAATTTGGCCAGATCTGGTCACAGAGAGGTTTCTTGACGTCTGCAGGGTCACCGATAAGAAATGGTGAATTTGTGAAAAAGTTGCTTGAGGCGATACAGCTGCCTAAACAGATTGCGGTAGTGAAGTGCAATGCACATAAAAATGGGGAAGACTACATAACTGTCGGAAATAAGTACGCTGATGAAATTGCACAGTATTGTGCTAAAAATGTGGTCTCACTGAATCGGAACCAAGAAAGAGAGCATATTTCATGTCCTTTGCTTTTTACTAACCCTGTTGAGACATGGGATGAGGTGAGACAATTACAGGAAGCAGCAGATGATGAGGAAAAAGATAACTGGATAAAAGCAGGATGTAGAAAACATGAGGAAAATGATGTTTGGGTTTACCGGGATGAAAGACCAGTTATGCCTGATAGCATGATTTCTGACATGGCACGGATGTACCATGGACAAGCTCATATTGGGAGAGATTCAATGATCAGACTTTTTAGACAAACATGGTATAATCCAAAATTCAGAGCCATAGCTGAGAGTCTTTGCCAAAGGTGTCTTATTTGTCAACAGCTAAATCCAGGAAGAAAGACAGTAGTGAGTCTTGGAACAATAGGACGAGAGGGAGGTCCTTTCACGAGAATGCAAATGGATTTTATTGAAATGCCTCCGAGTAATAGACTAAGGTACGTCCTTGTAGTCGTCTGTTTGTTTTCCCGTTGGGTGGAAGCATACCCGACCAGAAGGAATGATGGAATTACAGTAGCAAAACTAATGCTGCGAGAATTCATTCCAAGGTATGGTTTTCCAGTAACGATTGAAACAGATAGAGGAACACATTTTCAAAATGAATTGGTTCAATTGATTTGTGAAGCACTTAGTATTAAACAGAAACTGCACTGTGCATACAGACCGGAGGCTTCTGGAATAGTAGAGCAGGTGAATGGAACAATTAAGAACAGGCTAGGTAAAATGTGTCAAGCCACAGGACTCAAATGGCCAGATGCCTTGCCATTAGTCTTAATGTCAATCAGAAGTATACCGGAAACGGAAAGAAAGACAGGACTCAGTCCCCATGAGATAATTATGGGACGAGCAATGAGACAAGCACATGTACCTGTCAACAAACTACTGACTATAACTGATGATCTGGTACTGGATTATTGCAACGGATTGGCTGATGTGGTACGTTCTGTGTTTCATATGGTTGGACCGGATGCGACCACTCTCGAAAGAAAACCGGCTCACGATTTGAATCCAGGAGATTGGGTCCGCATAAATGTCCACCGAAGAAAAAACTGTTTGGTTCCTCGCTGGCACCAACCACGACAAGTGATCCTGGTGACAACAACTGCAGTCAAGTGTGCTGGAGTGAAACACTGGGTACATGCCAGTCACACCATCAGAGTTCCAGATCCTGAAGCTCGACCTGTGAGTCGACATCTGAAAATATCTGACACCAGTTCAGCATCTGATGTAGAAGAAGAGACAATCAGAGTTCCAGAATCTGAAGATCGACCTGTAAGTCGACATCTGGAAGATCCAACTACAAGTGAAACGACAGGAGGAGTGGAAGAAATAGTAGAAGTTCCAGAACCTGAAGATCGACACGTGAGTCGACATCTGGAAATATCTGACACCAGTTCAGCATCTGATACGGAGCATTCGGATTGTGAGGATAGTCTGAAAAGAAATTGGAAATTTAATAATATAGAAGAAGAAACGGAACAAAGAGACAGTAACAGTGAGCAACCAAGTACAAGTTGTGGTAAAAAACACTTCAGAGACAATTTTAATAGATGAAGAAGGGAGAGTTTCAAATAGAAAGTTAGAAGAATCGGAAGATCCCCAAGGAGCAATAGGGACAGATCGACGAGCAAAAGAACAGGGAAATTTAGATGCAGATAGAGAGATTGACACAGAGTCGGAAGAACCTCGAGGAGGGACAGAAGTAGGTGATCAAAAGAAAACACGAAAAGAACCACAAATAGATGAAAGAAATGAAATTATAAAATTTAAGATAAGAGACAATAAAGAAAGAACTGAAACAGAATCAGAAGAAAGTGGAGAAGAAAGAAACAAGAAACTAGAGTCGAGAAAGAGAACTTGGAGAACAGAAAGAGAGGAAAAAGAAAGTGAACCAAAAAGGCCAAGAAAAGGAGACAATTGGCCCAACGAAGTCAGAAAATTGAGATACAAAATCATAAGGCTAGATGGAAAAAGTGCAGAACAAGTAAATGAGGTAACAAGTCAGAAAGAACAAGAGAAACAAGGTGGAAAACACTTGCAGAAAACAAAAACAATAAACAAAGCAAATCTGAAGTATAAATCGCCTGAATTGGCTATACATTGCTTTGACTGACATCAAAAAAGAAGAGATCACTCACGAGAACCCAGAAGAAAGCTGCAATCTGAATGGGTGAAGGTGAAGTGCAACGAACTTAAAGAAATTTGAACGAATTTCTACCGAATTTGACGAAAACACTGGATATGACAAAGAAAGAGTTCTGAAAAGAATTAAAAGAAAGTACCAAACGAACACAAAGTGAAAGTGCAGGGTGGCTAAGAAGTCATTTCTGAGGTGTGGTGACACATTTTCCCTGTACATAATAAATTAGACTATAGAACAAAAATGGAAGATACTAAAAATAGAAAGTGTAGATGTGAGTTCTTAAGCAGGTGGTGTAAAATGTGCTTCTTTTGTACAGGATTATTAATGACAGTATGGATTATTTTAGCAATCACCATTCCAATTAGTTTAGCTGTAGAAGAAACGTCTAATAACACAGAGAAAGAAAAAGGAGCTAACGTGATACAGGAAAGTAGTGCAGAATTACATAAAGACAAATCAATAACAGATTTTTCAAAGAATGTTTTTACTAAATTATTATGAGTATGTAGAAACAATGGATGTAAGAGATTGTTATGTTTGTATGCAATTACCTGCGTCTGTCGCAGAAGGTGTGACCTATCATCACCTTCCTTTGACGTATGGAATAACATGTAGGGGTCGATTCCGATTCGGGCCGGAAAACGTACCGACCGACTCGGAGCCGGAATTCCATCCGACCGATACGTACCGGTGCAGCCCGACCCGCAAAGTACGATGAGAAGCGTGCAAAACCCGACCGACTCGTACGGAACACAAGCCGAACGACCGAGCCACGCGGAAAACAGCAATCCAGCCGGAAAAACACTCGAATCGAACCGACCGACACGCACCCGGAACAATCCCGAACGAAACGTACCCGCGAACTCCTACCCGCCAAGTACGATGCAACGCGTGGAAAACACGACCGAGTCGCACGGAGGACAAGCCGTACGACCGACACGCATACAAAACTGCGAGCCGAAACAATCCAAAACACCGCGACCGACGCGTACGCAGCATAGAAAACAGCACAAACACAGCGTGAACGACTCGGAGAAGCTCGTACGAGACAACTGCAGGGTCCGACTCGGTCACAAGAACGTCTCCTACATGCACAAAAAGTACAAAGGGAAAATACACAAAAAAAGGCCAAACAAGCAATTACAAAGCCAATAAATACTGGGGGGGGGGGGGAACAAAGACACACCCACAACTCCATCCATATAAAGGACACAAATCCCTACCATGATCCTTTGCAAATTCAAATTACCTGCCAGCACTCAACAGACAGCAACCACACACCCACAGCTCATCCATCACACAAGCCACACACCATCAGCACCTCAACAAATAGCACCCTCACATACACCCAGCAAAACACACACTCACACACCTTCACCTGCACACCAACACACACATCACTCACCATCACCACCCATCACCATGCCCCCAAAGAAGAATCATAAGTTCCTAGATAGTGAATTGGAAGTCCTGGTAGATGAGATCCTCAGGGTAGAGCCACAGCTGTTTGGTACACTGGTCCAACAGACACCCATGTCGCAGAAAACCAAGATGTGGGAGAGGATCGTCGACAGGGTGAACGCACAATCACCATGTTTGCGCACAAAGGGAGACATCCAGAACAGGTGGTATGACGTGCGCAGGAGGGTCAGGGAGCTGTTGAAGAAGGACTACCTCTTGAGCCAACACACCGGCAGTGGCCCTCCTGCCAAACCAGTATACCTCAGGCCCTGGGAGGAGAAAGTGCGGGCCATCCTACCACCAGTGAGCGTATATGGACTAGAAAACATCCCAGAGCCTGGTGAGTACACAACAAATGTACACAATAATGTGCCACAATACACACACATCACTGTCAAGGGGAGAGTCAAACCATGCACCCTTAGCAAATACACACCAACCAGAACAGAATCATCCCAAAATGTGTATGTCAGTCAGATAAACACAACACATGCCATCTCATAGTGATATGTAACTGTGTCATCACATGTACAAACACAACTACAACTACAGCTAGGCAGTGGCACAAATATAACTAACAAACACATCCAGACATGTAGCCACCACTACAACACCACCTCACAGTGAAGCCCACTCAAAGGAAGGAATTCTGTGTATGCTGGGCAAGTCAGTGTAGCCAATAGCATCATGGGAGTCGTAGTCACAGATATTGCCCACCCTCACAATGCGCACATCAACACCACCATGAACCATGCCCACATCACAGGGAGTGGAAAACAACTGACAAGATGGCTGACACTGGCTACTGCTGTGGGAGCACAAGGCCCTGCCGGGAACTGTGCACCAACCAACAGCTGGACACCACTGACTGACATCCTGAAAGACAACTTGCACTCCCTGCAATAGAAGCACGTTCCATGGTGGGATATCTGGCTGGGTGGGAAGGAGGACTCACAGCCCTGACCATAGTTACCAGCAGCTCCACTCACACACACCCCTAACACAAACTCCACACAACTCACCTGGGAGAATGCATTGCCTCACACTCCAATCAAATATCCCACAAAGAACCACAACCCTGGGTCATGCTGAGTGAAGCACAGGGACACACATGGGACTTGTAGCAAAACTAACACCAGGATAACACTGTCAGCCATCTTGTCAGCACAGGCACACAACCCCACAGGGAAGCAGAGTCAAAAGGAAGGAAGCATGGGCATGCTGGGAAGGGGGTGGAGGCAATAGCATGATGGGAGTGGTAGTCACAGCCCAACATCCCCCACCCACATGGCCCAGCAAGCTCACACCCAAGCATGCACACCTCACAGGGAGTCAAAAGCCACTTCAAAGATGGCTGACACTGGTGCTCAGTTGTGGGGAGCACATGGCCCTGCTGGGAACTGGGCACCAACCAACAGCAGGACACCACTGTCAGCCATCTTGCCATTGCCCTCACACTCACACACAGTGAAGTCCACCCAAAAGCAAGTAAGTATGGGCATGCTGGGAAGTGGGGTGGAGGCAATAGCATGATGGGAGTGGTAGTCACAGCTCAACATCCCCCACCCACATGGCCCAGCAAGATCACACTCAAGCATGCACACCTCACAGGGAGTGAAAAGCCACTTCAAAGATGTCTGACAATGGTGCTCTGTTGTGGGAGCACAAGGCCCTGCTGGGAACTGTGCACCAACCAACAGCAGGACACCACTGACTGACATCCTGAAAGCCAACTTGCACTCCCTGCAATGGAAGCACGTTCCATGGTGGGATATCTGGCTGGGTGGGAAGGAGGACTCACAGCACTGACCATAGTTACAAGCAGTTCTCCTCACACACCCCCTCAACACTAACTCCACATAACCCACCTGGGAGAATGCAATGCCTCACACCCTAATTGAATATCCCACAAAGAACCACCACCCTGTGTTATGCTGTGTGAAGCACAGGGACACACATGGGACTCGTAGCAAAACTAACACCAGGATAACACTGTCAGCCATCTTGTCAGCACAGGCACACAACCCCACAGGGAAGCAGAGTCAAAAGGAAGGAAGCATGGGCATGCTGGGAAGGGGGGTGGAGGCAATAGCATGATGGGAGTGGTAGTCACAGCCAACATCCCCCACCCACATGGCCCAGCAAGCTCACACCCAAGCATGCACACCTCACAGGGAGTCAAAAGCCACTTCAAAGATGGCTGACACTGGTGCTCATTTGTGGGGAGCACAGGACCTGCTGGGAACTGGGCACCAACCAACAGCAGGACACCACTGACAGCCATCTTGCCATTGCTCTCACACTCACACACAGTGAAGTCCACCCAAAAGCAAGTAAGAATGAGCATGCTGGGAAGTGGGGTGGAGGCAACAGCATGATGGGAGTGGTAGTCACAGCCCAACATCCCCCACCCACATGGCCCAGCAAGCTCACACCCAAGCATGCACACCTCACAGGGAGTCAAAAGCCACTTCAAAGATGTCTGACACTGGTGCTCAGTTGTGGGGAGCACATGGCCCTGCTGGGAACTGGGCACCAACCAACAGCAGGACAACACTGTCAGCCATCTTGCCATTGCCCTCACACTCACACACAGTGAAGTCCACCCAAAAGCAAGTAAATATGGGCATGCTGGGAAGTGGGGTGGAGGCAATAGCATGATGGGAGTGGTAGTCACAGCTCAACATCCCCCACCCACATGGCCCAGCAAGATCACACTCAAGCATGCACACCTCACAGGGAGTGAAAAGCCACTTCAAAGATGTCTGACAATGGTGCTCTGTTGTGGGGAGCACAAGGCCCTGCTGGGAACTGTGCACCAACCAACAGCAGGACACCACTGACTGACATCCTGAAACCCAACTTGCACTCCCTGCAATGGAAGCACGTTCCATGGTGGGATATCTGGCTGGGTGGGAAGGAGGACTCACAGCACTGACCATAGTTACAAGCAGTTCTCCTCACACACACCCTCAACACTAACTCCACATAACCCACCTGGGAGAATGCAATGCCTCACACCCTAATTGAATATCCCACAAAGAACCACCACCCTGGGTTATGCTGTGTGAAGCACAGGGACACTCTTGGGACTTGTAGCCAAACAACTGCCAGGACAACACTGTCAGCCATCCTGTCAGCACAGGCACACTACCCCACAGGGAAGCAGAGTCAAAAGGAAGGAAGTATGGGCATGCTGGGAAGGGCGTGTAGGCAATAACATGATGGGAGTGGTAGTCACAGCTCAACATCCCCCACCCACATGGCCCAGCAAGCTAGCACTGAAGCATGCACACCTCACAGGGAGTGGAAAGCCACTTCAAAGATGTCTGACACTGGTGCTCTGTTGTGGGGAGCACAAGGCCATGCTGGGAACTGGCCACCAACTAACAGCAGGACACCACTGTCAGCCATCTTGCCATTGCTCTCACACTCCCACACAGTGAAGTCCACCCAAAAGCAAGTAAGTATGGGCATGCTGGGAAGTGGGGTGGAGGCAATAGCATGATGGGAGTGGTAGTCACAGATATTGGTCACCCCCACAACTGGCCCATCAACACCACCCTGAACCATGCGCACATCACAGGGAGTGGAAAACAACTGACAAGATGGCTGACACTGGCTACTGCTGTGGGGAGCACAAGGCCCTGCTGGCAACTGTGCACCAACCAACAGCAGGACACCACTGACTGACATCCTGAAAGACAACTTGCACTCCCTGCAATGGCAGCACGTTCCATGGTGGGATATCTGGCTGGGTGGGAAGGAGGGCCGGATGTCAACCAAATACAACCAATGCAGACCATGTACACACCCCAACATTCACATAGAAATGCCCAAATAATGCAGGACAATGTGCTACACCAATATCAACCTCTGACTGTGACAACTTAGGACAATGCAATGTACAGGCCCGCATCCAGAGGCACAGTCACAACTGTCAGGTGTGTCAACCATTGATGCCTGCAGAAACATAAGATACAACGTGTGTGTCTCCCAAAAACAGGTGATGATGGGGACACAGCAGCAGACGCTGAGGATTCCCCGTCCCAGGCTCAAGAGGATACGGAGCTCACTGGTGTGGAACAGCCTCTGCCCTCCTCGGATGAAGAAGACCCACCTGGCACCTCCGGAGCAAGTCATCATGCAGCACCAGCAGGACCACCAGCTGCACCCCCTGCACCCACCCCTCCAACGACTGTCAACACACATACCACCCCTGCCGACATGGACAGACCAAGGAGCACCACCACCACCAGCACAGGGACCCTGGACCAACGTGGGGCCATGGACACCAACACCACCAACAACCCCCAAGGGGGCCCAGGGTCACCTGTGCGTGCCACCTCAGGTACTGCACGTGTCGCCAGGGGTGGTGGGAGGGGTGGGAGACATAGGTCGCTGATCGCAGAGGGGTCTGGACTGCATGATGACCCACAACTGGCACGCATAGCCGATGCGTACCAGTCCAGCACCGGAGAGGTCAGCCAGGTAGTGGGGCTCCTCAGGGACATTAAACAGCAGCAGGCTGCCCATCATGCCCGCTTGGACTCACACATGTCCCGCGTGGAGTCCAAGTGGGACACACTGCAAGAGATGACGGCGGTGCATAGGGACATATTACAATGCCTCCGCCCGAGGAGCAGCAACCAGTCAACACCTCCCTGTGTGCCCACAACATCTGGTGCTGAAACAACTGCAACTGCCACAGGGAGGGAGGATGACTCTGGCGGAGAGTCCCCTGCACCACAGCAGCCTGCACTTGAGGGTCCCCCCAAAGAAGAGGGGTCGTCCGAGGAGGGGCAACTGAGAGGCCGATGGCCATGTGCAACCCCAGGAAGCCAAAACCTGTTCTGGATAATCACCTTTGTGCGCAAACTGTTCACCCTGTTGACTGCAACACAACTCCCCACATGACATGGGGAGTACAAGTCGGACCAATGTCTCAGATGACTGTGGACTTGATACAGGACATTTCTGCTACCAGGACTTCCAATTCATCTAGGAACTTTTGATTGCAATCAAAATGTACAGCACTCACCATCCTGTGCACTATTCACACACATGTATGACAATAAACACACTAATACACCATACCTGCCTCTGTCGTGATTCCAACGTGGTTTCTGTCATGGAGATGATGACCAGCGAAATTACACTGTGCATTCTAACTGCTACAGCTAGTACAACACAGGCATGTGAGTCATGGCAACGTGACACACATGAGGGAGACACACCACCAGGGCTACACAACAATTATACACCTAGGCCATCTGACTCATTGCCTACACTGATGTTGCCAGGAAATACGGTGCAATGCACAGACACAACACCTATTCACAGTCTTTGTCAACTAGCCCACTGGTGCAGTAAGCAAATGTCAGTCAAATGTGTGACCACAGACAACGTACATCACAAAGTGAAGCACAGGTTTATTACACATTTGCTACATGTTGTAACCACTACAGATGCAAGGTAATCCCACCTGGCAGCGGGCACACAGTCAACAAGTGTAGAAGGAAGGAAGTCCATGGGTGTGGCGCACATCACCTGTAGGGACACGACAGCTACCACCCTGGAAGTCGAATCACGGTGTCGGGGATCACAGTTGACCAAACGACTCTGAAAGTACCCTGTGAAGGACAGAAATGACACACAGTCAAAAGCACTGAAGAACAGGACAGAACTGCAATACTCATGCCCAATACATGTCACAAGATACCCACCCAGAACCAAGTTAGCATATCAACACTGTTGGGGAGTACAGACTACCTGTAAGGACACATCGCTACACGCATACAGTCATGTAGCCCATGGACACACTCAAACAGCACCAGAGCACCACCAACACATATCATGCAAACTCAGATCATTGACATGACATCTCTGGATACTCACATTCAGCTGAAGAAGTTGGTGATGAGCTGTGTGCGGACATCACCATCACCATCATCATTATCATCATTGGCATCGTGGTCCAGGCCAGGATCCTCCACAGGTGGCGGATGTTGGTCATCGTCATCCAGGATGAGAGGCAACTCCTTCCGCACTGCCAGGTTGTGTAGCATGCAGCACACGATGACAATCTTGCACACCTTTGCTGGGGCATATGGGAGGGCCCCTCCTGTCTTGTCCAGGCAGCGGAAGCGGCTCTTCAGGAGACCAAATGTCCGCTCAATCACTCTCCTTGTCCGACCATGTGCCTCATTGTAGCGCATCTGGGCTGGTGTCACAGGGTTCCTGAGGGGCGTCAGCAACCACGGCATGTTGGGGTATCCGGAGTCACCTACATACAGACAATTGCACATTAGCTGAGTTGGAAAAGAGGGTGGAACACTACATTGCAGAACACACACTATGGTACAAAGTCAGTACACACCAACAAGCCAGGCACGCTGGTTCGGCATCTGTGACATCATCCTCAGGATGCGACTACTCCTCATCACGTAGGCATCGTGTGCAGAACCGGGGAAACGGGCACACACGTGTGAGATGCTCATATCTGCAAGACAGACCACCAGTGCATTGACCGAGTGGTAGTGTTTGCGGTTCCTGTATGCCTGCTCTTGGGCCTGTGGTGGAACCAAAGCCACATGTGTCCCATCAATGGAGCCAATGACATGCGGCATCCTCCCCAGGGCATAGAAGTCACTCTTCACGTCAGTGAGTTGTTGGAGTCTAGGGAAATAGATGTACTGGTTCAGGTATATCAACATAGCCTCCAAAACATCGCGGAGCACACGGCTGAACATGGTCTGTGACATCCCACCAGCAGTCGCCAGAGTGTGTTGAAAGGTACCGGTGGCAAAGAAGTGTAGGGCTGCCATCACCTTCACCTTGGGGGTCAGCGCTGTAGGGTACGGCCGGCCAGGTTGCAAATGTGGTGCCAAGCGCACTGCCAAATCCTCAATCAGCTGCCTGGTGAAGCGGTACCGTAGGATGCTGTCACGTTCCACCATCGTTGCCAGGTCAGGGAATGGTCTATGGACAGCTGGTGCCCTGCAGTGCATAGGTGAAGAAAGAAAGATTGTCCGTCACACACATATGTGGCATTGAACACACTAAATTTCACATGATACATCATTATGAGGCACAAGTACATGATGTGTGCAGTTCCGTAAGGACATGTATGGCACATACATGGCCAACATCTAACATCACAGTTCAACAAGTGGCATCAATAAGTCCCAGGTTGTGCCATTGGATATCATGAGGCCGTGTCACAGTTCCCATCTCCTGCTGCCACGTCACAAACACACCCCACAGTGACATGTGAGGACAGATGTGCCCCAGCCATCACAGCTCAATGACAGGTATATTCCCAGGGACCCTGTATTGCCACATGGACACTGGCATGACATGGTGTATCATGTATACACCACAGCAAAACAACCATGACCCCCACAGGTAGTGGTCCCTGTTGCCTCGGCAGGACAGACATGGACGTCTGTGACACACACACGCACAACATCAAAGTCCATGCACAAACAACGTGGATGTGGAGACTGTCTCCCATTGTGCACATGAAATCAGAGACATTGTAAACACAACATGCACACAGACTGTGGAGGACCATCACTATTGTGCCAATGGGTCACCCTGGGTTAAACATACCGTCCCACATGGGACTCAGGGGGTATGTGACATGACATACACATACACCACCGTGAACTGTGACCATGCCACATGCTCAGATATGAACAGTTGCACTTCACAGTGGTCATGTACACGAAACACCAAGGATTCTGTCCCCATGAACACGTGCACAGCCTGGGGGTGGCTGCCCCCAAGTGACACCCACAGAACAACATGTTCACCCCCATACACGGAATAGGTAATGCAGCCTTACATGCCTTAGCATACAGTTTGGACAGGCTGTGTTGTTGTAGGTGTGCCCCTCACTCCCTGGGAAGTATATGTGGCTGGCATATGTTCACCTGTGACAGGCATGGTGACATATGCCAGTGACTTGTACAGGGACGCATTGGATAGCAATGGACCGATCGGTGCGCACACATTGACCATTGCATTCAATGTGTGCGGGTACGCATTGTATCCTGGGTACGCGTTGGACAGCAATGGACCGATCGGTGCGCACACATTGGCCATTGCATTCAATGTGTGCTGGTACGCGTTGTATTCGCAATACGCGTTGGACAGCAATGGACCGATCGGTGCGCACACATTGGCCATTGCATTCAATGTGTGCTGGTACGCGGTGTATTCGCAATACGCGTTGGACAGCAATGGACCGATCGGTGCGCCCGGCCGGCCCATAGCATTCAATGTGTGCGGGTACGCGTTGTATCCTGGGTACGCGTTGAGCAGCAATGGACCGATCGGTGTGCACGGCCGGCCCATTGCATTCAATGTGTGCGGGTACGCGTTGTAACCTGGGTACGCGTTGAGCAGCAATGGACCGATCGGTGTGCCCGGCCGGCCCATTGCATTCAATGTGTGCGGGTACGCGTTGTATCCTGGGTACGCGTTGAGCAGCAATGGTCGGTGTGCCCGGCCGGCCCATTGCATTCAATGTGTGCGGGTACGCGTTGTATCCTGGGTACGCGTTGAGCAGCAATGGACCGATCGGTGTGCCCGGCCGGCCCATTGCATTCAATGTGTGTGGGTACGCGTTGTATCCTCGGTACGCGTTGAGCAGCAATGGTCCGATCGGTGTGCCCGGCCGGCCCATTGCATTCAATGTGTGCGGGTACGCGTTGAGCAGCAATGGACCGATCGGTGTGCCCGGCTGGCCCATTGCATTCAATGTGTGCGGTACGTGTTGTATCCTGGGTACGCGTTGAGCAGCAATGGACCGATCGGTGTGCCCGGCCGGCCCATTGCATTCAATCTGTGCGGGTACGCGTTGTATCCTGGGTACGCGTTGAACAGCAATGGACCGATCTGTGTGCCCGGCCGGCCCATTGCATTCAATGTGTGCGGGTACGCGTTGTATACGCAATACGCGTTGGACAGCAATGGACCGATCGGTGTGCCCGGCCGGCCCATTGCATTCAATGTGTGCGGGTTCGCGTTGTACACGCAATACGCGTTGAACAGCAATGGACCGATCAGTGCGCACCCATTGGCTATGGCCTGGCCTGGCAACGGACGCGTTTTCAAATTTTTAACGAGTTTGATGCTGTAAATTCATTTGGTCACCCACAACAATGTTGCAAATTCATGGGTGTCATGAAGTTGAACTTTTGAAGGATGCTGTGGGCGTGTGTAAGTGGTGCAATTCCATGGATTGGCCAGATTCAGAAGATGCAAACGACTTGGACCTATCACTTTGGACACATGGGACAGTATCTGCCTCTGCAGCACACATATAATGCTGGCTGTTCCCCTGAGAGCTCACTTGCCTGCACTACATGCTCCAGGACGACATCTGCCACCACCACTGCTGCTGTAACTGCACCCTCTGGACCCTGCAATGGCACGTACTGTGGAGAGAGCCCCAGCCTTCAGCACTGAGGAGAACCAGGCCCTGCTGGACAGCCTCCATCCACAGTACAGCAAGCTGTATGGGAAAGCAGGGGAGCAGGTGAGTGTTCTGTCCACTGCCTTTCTAAATGTGCAAGTTGTCTGACTAGCAAGGCTAACAGTCTGCACCCCACTGGCTACCAGGCTCACTGAGTAGTTGTCACCCCCCATAGTGTGTAGTTACATGCACTGAACAGGTATAGTGCAGTGACAGTGCATTTAGACAAGGTTTTACTTCCCAGGAAATGATACCATGTAGTAACTGCTGGCATACTGTCCATGGCCATCGTTGCACTGCCTGTGTACATCATGTGCCCCTGTGATTGAGACATGTATATCCAACTGTGTAATGCACGGATATGTCGCATGTGTAGTAATGGCATTCTCACTTTGTCATCCTCACAGGTTGATGCCCACCAGAAGCAGCAGATATGGCTGACCATCGTCCGGGCAGTGAGATCCGTGGGGGTCTACAAGTGCCGGATCCGCAACTGCCAGAAGAGGTGGCAGGACCTTCGGGGCTGGACCCGGAGGATCGCCCGGGTCCAGCTGAAGCTGTCGCCTCCTCGCAGGAGGGGCGGACACCGGACCCTGACCCCCCACATGCTCAGGATCCTGGCGGTGGTCTTCCCTGATCTGGATGGGCAGCTGAAGGCCAGAGAGCAGCAAGGAGGGGGTGAGTCCATGACTGCATTGTGAACTTTGTCTGCCATGCTATGTGCCCTCCTCTGGCCTGGTTAAAATTCCACAGTACATCAGTCATGTGGTCCAGGACCCATGTCCCTCGATTGTGCACTGCCCACTCCTCATCTGATACCCAGGTGTGGACCTTACAGTCAGGGAATTGTGTCACTTGGGTACTGTGTCCTTGCAGTTTGCTTGACTCAAGGTGGGGGACAGCATCTGTTTCCCTGACTCTGTGGTGGCATCATGGGTGGGTCCATTGCTTACACAATGCCTGTGTTCTGACATGTAATCTGCGTGTTACTTTGATATGTGGTCCAATTCCTGAGCTGACCCACCACATGTGCCTGGGGTATCTGGCACACACCCATGCTGCGGGTGGGAACAATGTTTGGGCCCCAGGAGTGTGTATATTACGTGTGTCACACATACTTAGCCAGCTGCCTACTGTTCAGGGCTCATCCCTCATTCATGTGGGGCAGGACAGACATGCCTACTCCAGGCCATACAATACACTCTGTACTCCCACTCCCGTGTATCAGCTGACACGTTGTGCTCAGTGATATGTCCCCTCAGGTGTCTGCCTCTGTGTCAGTGTGCTGTGGCTTCGTTGTCAGGACTGCTGGGGTGTTTCCTGGTTGGGGCTCAGCATGCCACCGGAGATGTGACCATAGGAGACGATACTTGTGTGACACATAGGTGTTTGATCACCTGACCGTGCAGACTGGGGTATGCGAATGTGAAGTTCAGGCAGCTGTTTCCCATTCACAGCAGATTGTGAGGTGCTCAGGTTCAGAGGGTTGTGTTACAGGTCTCCCATATGTCCAATCAGTATGACCTGGACAGATAAGGGTTCAGATGATGTGGTGTGTGGGGGATGTACATGTGCACTTGTTCAGCTCCAGGACTTGCATTCCCCATGACCTACTATTGTGACACAGTGCAGAGTGTTGTTGTCTGGCTGCCCTGCCCATGTGACTGGAGAGAGTGATGTATGACTTAGCAGGCATGCCTGTGCCATGGCATGTGACTTCCTATGAGTGATTCTGCAGGGGAGTGACGTGCTACATGCACACCATTGTGGCAATGGCTATCAGGACATGGGTGCATCATGGTGTCTGTCGCTGGTATGCATCACATGCATTTCCTATTTGACTCTGGGCATCCCTTTCATCCAGACACCTGTACTGACTCAGTGGCAAGAGTCGTGATGTGTGCATGTTCACATGCTTCACCGTGTTCTCTGCACTGTCCAACTACTGTGTAGGTGGTGCATGTGTCCACACTGGGGTATTGCCATCCAACAGACACCAGACAGATGGGTGCAAGGCCAGGTGGGATGTGAGTGCCATGGTTGACCATCAGACTGACAATTGGCTTCTCCTGTTCTGTTTGGGCACTTTTAGCAATGTCCAACTAAGGATGCCAGGGCTTGCTCTGTGATGTGCTGTACTTACTGTGGTGTGTGCGTTCGGTGCAGGTGACTGATGTCTGTCTGTTTCCCTATTGATTGCAGATACATCCACGGCCACAGGAGGGGACAGCTCCATGGACCAGGAGGAGCCGCAGAGCCAGACTGGGTCAGCAGCCGAGGAGTGGTCGGAGGGACCCAGTGGCACGGAGGGCGAGGGGAGCCACACCGAGGAGTCCTCAGCACCATCCACCTCAGCTGAGGACCACAGTAGCTCGGAGGATGACTCCCTTATGGAGGCGGGTGTCAGCAGCCACCACACCCCAGCTAGTGTTGCTGTCCCCGCCACCACCACCACCGCCCTCCCATCGGCTCCCATTCCCGAGGTCCGTGGAGGCTCCCATGTTCGGGAGCGTGTCTCCTTCGGGCCAGGCACCGCACCCCCTGCCCCTGTGTCCCCTGCTGCCCTGAGTGAGGAGTCTGTGTACCTCCTTCGCCAGCTCCATGTAGGGCAGACAGCGATGCTGAGTGTCCTCCATGCACACACCACTCTGTTGACTCAGCTGGTGTCGTTCATGGAGGGCATCTCATCGGGCATGTCTGTCCTACAGAGGGGCAATAGGTCCATGGACTCCTCCCTGACGGCAGCAGTGTCCCTCCTCCAACAGTCCCTCACCCCTCCTGCCTCTGCCCCATCCACACTGCCCAGCACCTTACCTGTCCCAAGCACACACACACCGGCACAGGCACACACCAGCACAGACACGAGCAGCACACAGACACACACGCCACAAACAAGACGCACACGCACGCACAGTCAGGGGACTGAAACCACACTCACAGGGGATGGGACCCAGGCACACACACACGCATCCACGAGCACTGCGCAGTCCTCAGTTGCCTCTCCCTCCAAAGCCCCCTCCCTTGCCTCACCTGCAACCCCAAAGACACAGCGGCTCTTCCTCAGTAACCTCGGCCTCTTCCCCTCCGATCCAGCTGATACAGCATTCAGGGTGAAGAGGAAGCCCACCCACACGGAGCGGAGTGCCCCTCGCCCCCGGACACCCTCCCCCAGGCGCAGACCGACTGACGCCCCCACCCGCAAGTCCCCCCGGACCTGGAAGAGCAAGACCCCGCCGCCGCCCTGCAGCTCAGGCACCAAGTCCCCTTCCTCCATCCCTCAGGCCCCCACTCCACAGGTACCCCCACCACACCCTGCCCCAGGTTCCCCCACCCACAGATACACCATCCCCAAAAGGATCAGGCCTTCTCCCCCTGCCACTTGCTCTTCTGGCCCCACACCCCCGCTGCGCTTGGCTGTGTCACTGGTGTGGTGAGGGTGTCCTCAATCAATCAATCAATCAATCATGTCACTTATAAAGCGCACTACATACCCGCGAGGGTCTCAAGGCGCTGGGGGAAGAGGGGGGTGGTGCTGCTACTGATCGAAGAGCCAGGTCTTGAGGAGTCTTCTGAAGGCCAGTAGGTCTTGGGTCTGTCGGAGGTTGGTGGGGAGGGTGTTCCAGGTCTTGGCGGCGAGGTGGGAGAAGGATCTGCCGCCGGCGGTCGTTTTCCGGATGCGGGGGACTGTGGCGAGGGCGAGGCTGGTCGAGCGGAGCTGGCGGGTGGGGGTGTAGAAGCTGAGTCGTCTGTTGAGGTAGGCTGGTCCGGAGTTGTGGAGTGCTTTGTGTGCGTGGGTGAGGAGCTTGAAGGTTATCCTCTTGTTGACAGGGAGCCAGTGCAGGTCTCTCAGGTGGGGTGTGATGTGGCTGCGTCGGGGGATGTCGAGGATAAGACATGCAGAGGCGTTCTGGATGCGTTGCAGCCGTCTCAGGAGCTTAGCCGTCGTTCCTGCGTAGAGGGCGTTTCCGTAGTCCAGCCTGCTGGTGACGAGGGCCTGGGTGACTGTTTTTCTTGTCCTGCCCACCTTACCTGATCCCCGTTCTCCTCCCCTGGAGGTAGGCACTGTAGTGGAGTCCACTACCACCCTGTCTGACTTGGGCACTGCAGTGGCGAACCTGTCCACTCCATCTGCACGGTCCACTGCAGTCGTGCCGGCACCCACACCATCTGAGTCATGCCCCCCAGTTGTGCCGGCACACACCATGTCAGACACCTCCACTGCAGTTGTCAGGGTCTGTCGGAGGTTGGTGGGGAGGGTGTTCCAGGTCTTGGCGGCGAGGTGGGAGAAGGATCTGCCGCCGGCGGTCGTTTTCCGGATGCGGGGGACTGTGGCGAGGGCGAGGCTGGTCGAGCGGAGCTGGCGGGTGGGGGTGTAGAAGCTGAGTCGTCTGTTGAGGTAGGCTGGTCCGGAGTTGTGGAGTGCTTTGTGTGCGTGGGTGAGGAGCTTGAAGGTTATCCTCTTGTTGACAGGGAGCCAGTGCAGGTCTCTCAGGTGGGGTGTGATGTGGCTGCGTCGGGGATGTCGAGGATAAGACATGCAGAGGCGTTCTGGATGCGTTGCAGCCGTCTCAGGAGCTTAGCCGTCGTTCCTGCGTAGAGGGCGTTTCCGTAGTCCAGCCTGCTGGTGACGAGGGCCTGGGTGACTGTTTTTCTTGTCCTGCCCACCTTACCTGATCCCCGTTCTCCTCCCCTGGAGGTAGGCACTGTAGTGGAGTCCACTACCACCCTGTCTGACTTGGGCACTGCAGTGGCGAACCTGTCCACTCCATCTGCACGGTCCACTGCAGTCGTGCCGGCACCCACACCATCTGAGTCATGCCCCCCAGTTGTGCCGGCACACACCATGTCAGACACCTCCACTGCAGTTGTCAGTGGCTCTCCAGCACCCACCACCCCTTCCCTGCCTCCTTCTGGTGAGCCCTGATCCTGTCCCTGCGGTGCCTGGCCTGCCCCCCCGTATGCCCCTCCGAGGGGATTGTCCCTGGTGTTTAGCAGTGCAGGCATGCGTAGGGTGACATCTGCCACTGTCACCCTGTCTTGACTTTCAGGATGGACTGGCCATTGGCCTTTGTTTCTTTTTTACTGGACTTCAACTTTTGAACCCATATATGCTGAATAAAGCAACTTTCTGTTCTCTAGTGGTTTTGCTTCTGATGTACATGATGTTGATGATGCTAACCATGCCCTTGCTGCAGTGATGGTGATATTTGGTCTCATGAAAATGAAGTGTTACTGTGCAGGAACCCATGTGGTCCAGGGGAATGTGTCCTATCCTGTAGTGTATCCATGTCATCCTTAGCAGCATCTGAGGGTGTCATGTTTTCAATGTTTGGCAATGGGATTTCCTACTTACATTAGCAATGTCACATCTGTGGCTTCCACCCCTGAACATCTGTTGTGCTTGCCATTGTTCAATTAGTCTACTTCCCTGACTGTGTGGCCATCTCCACTGGACATGCAGGTTTGGGCATCAATGGGGAAGGACTCATCTGTGTTGTCAGTGCAACTTGCTATACATGTGTGCTGGATCTGTGCTGATGATTTCGTTGACACTCCCATGACCAGGCTGATGTGACGGGAGCCTTCATTTGGTGCTAATTGTTGACTGTGTGACCAAGTGTTCTGCTGAGATGATGGAGCCCTACTGAGGCAACATATGGCACAGCTTTCCTCACACAGGAGTGGAGTCCCCTCATGGCAGTGTGTACTCCTGTGACATTGCCTGCGCCCAAGGTGTGTGTTGTGTGAGCATGTCTGTGTGTTCACTTCCATTTTGCTGTGCTTGCTGGGATCCCTAGTGATGTTCCTGTTTGTGATGCTTGCTGAGTTGACCTATGTTCCCCCAATGTCTTCTCCCTGGGTTCTCTGTGATGTGGGTGCATGGCACGTTACTGGTCATCATGGTGTCACCCATAGGTGTGTTTGCTGTCAGGGCTGAGTTTGTGGGCAGACGCAGATGGGACACAGTCAGGATTCCCCTTGGCACTTGTTGTTTACACCTGTCATGTAATTTCCAGTTTGTGTTAGCTTACAGTGATTGTGACACGTTGTGTGTGTGACTGCTGGCACTCCTCAGGGTCAGGGCTGCAATGTTGGTAGTTGTCTATGTGTGTTCTTTGTGGGTGACCTTGGCTTCTTCAATGGTGTGGGACTGAGGCTGGGATCCCATTGGTTGGTGTTGTATTGCCGTCATGTCCATGTACGGCGAAGTGTGCAGTGTGTCAGACATTCAGGAGTCTTGTTGAGTGGCCATGTGTGATGTGTTTCTGCACCTTGGTTCCCACCACCACCCATGGGATTGTCATGGGTGCATGTGCAATGTCACCAGTGCATGTGAGCTTCACTGCTGCACATTGTTGGAGGTCGAGGTGTGTGGTGTTGAGTGTGTGCAGATGAGAGTTGTTGCCCGGCTAGACCCCTGCCTCCATGTTGGCCTTGGCTTACTGGCCGTGCTGATTGATTTGTGCTTGTGTAGGTGTGATGGTAGTTTGTTGCTCAGGACACATGACTGTGGTTCACAGTGTGAACGACATCTAGCTTTGTCATCACAGTGGGATTGTCATGCAGCCCAGGGTCACCACATTGTGGGGACCCTGGGGGTAGTGCTGTGGTGTGTCTGTGTCTTGCTCTGTCAGTTGCTGTACCTACATGCTTGTGTGACATGTGTGATTTGTGCTCCCTCTCATCTAACAATGCCTGATTGCCCACATAGGGGATTTGGATCCATGAGTTACTTTTGTGTGGCACTGTATGCGCATCTGTGTAATTGGTATTCAGGCCTTGTTAGAAATGGGGGTCTCTAGTTGGCAATGGCTGGCCACTGTCCAAGTAGGGACCCTTCTTCCTAAGTCAGAGTGAGAGGGCTACCCTCTTTAATACCCCTGCTCAACCCTGTGGTAACGTAGCACGAGCAGGTAGGCTTATCTCAGAGGCAGGGTGTGAAGCATTTATGATCATACACAGTAACACAGTGAGGAACACTACAAAGGGACACCACACAAGTAGTTATTATAAAAAATAAGTATCTTTATATAAAGGCAGATTTATCACAAGACCAATAACTGTAAAAGCCACAATACTGTCAAAAATAGGATAGCTGTTGAAGGGCTGTCAAAGATAGTTCAAAGGTTGCAAAAATAAGGTTCAAGTTCAAAGCAGTGGTCTCTGCGACCCTTTCTTTCACAAAGTACCTGGGTTTAGTAGCAAAACCAACAAAGTGTCGCAAATAAGCTGTAGCGATGATTCTCGGCACGCGAGGCCGGCGATGCGTTGAAATCCTTGCCGCAAGGGAGGATGATGCGCCGATCTGCGGGATGCGTGCGGAGACGATGCGACAAACTTCTGCACGCTGGACCGCCGATGCGATGACTTTCTTGCCGCGTGGGAGAAGTCGATGCGGTGATCCTTTGCGCTGTGCGATCGTGTTGCGATGCGAAGACAAGACGCTCCGCGAGGGAGCGACGAAATTCGGTGCGATGCGATCAAAGTGGCAGACGCACGGCGTCCGCACTGCGATGTCTCGAAGCGATGATTTCTTTAAGGGTTGCGAGTGCGCAGCGACAGCAGCGTGATGATCTTTCCAGCGCGTCTTGGCTGCAGCGGCTCGCAAAGGGGCGTCAGCGATGGTTTCGTGTTGCGGGCCCTCGGCGGCAGTAGCACGATGATTTTCCCAGCGCTCTCGACTGCAGCGGCCCGCAAAGATGCGTTAGCGTCGATTTCTCACACTCTTTTCTCTGATGCAAACTAGAGGCCCTGGAACTCACAGGAGCCTCATCAGCAGATAGCAGTCCTCGCAGGGAGGAAGCAGGAGGTTGGTGGTGGAGTCTGATGTGCCTGAGACTCCAGCAGGAGGCTAGCTCTTTTCCTAGCCCTTGGGTAATTGCTGTAACAAAAATAAAAGTTCTCTCAAGAGTTCCTTTTCCTCTTCTTCAAGGTCCAGTGGTCACTGCTGCAGGCCAGTGCAAGAAACAACACACAGCACAGGGACAGTCACTTCCTGAAGATTCCTCCAGTGGCACGGACAGAGTTTCCTCTCCAGATCCAAAAGCAATACAAAAAGTAGGGGCTTGAGCACAGATATTTATACCCCAAAAGCCTTTGATCCTTGAAGCTACCAGTCACTGAACCTAGCCAGAACCAGTTCTGCTCAGGCCTGGAGCACTTTGTTTACCAGGCTGCATCCTTCCTTTCAGAAAGAGGGGGTCTGCTAGCAGACACACAGTGGGAGGTGGAGCCAGCATTCACCTTGCCAGGCACAGCCCTATTCAGGTCAAGGAGCCACCCCTCCCCACACTCTAAATGCAGATCTCTCTATTCAACCCAGGTCTGACTCAGCCTGTCCTGCCCCTCTAAAACCAGACAGCCAATACACATAACGGCAGAGCACACTGGAAGGCTTAGGCAAGAAAATACCTACTTTCTAAAAGTGGTATTTTCAAACACAGAATATAAAAATAAACTTCACTAAAAGAAGTATTTTAATATTCTGAGCTCAGGCATACTAAATTCGTTTTTCTACCATGTTCCTGGGGTCAGTTAGGACTATAGAATGTAATAGTCAAACTGCCCATTCTAGCCTATGAGGAACAGGTAGCCTTACAGTAGTGAAAAACGAAATGGGGCATAATTCACTACCAGGACATGCTACACACACCAAGGCATGTCCTGCCTTACACATACAAGGCACCCTACCATAGGGGTGACTTACAGGATGCCAAGGGAAGGTTCAGGGGCTGGGAAGTGAGTGCACTTCACAGCCAAGATGGCAGTTCTGGACTGCACACAGACACTGCAGTGGCAGGTCTGAGACACACTTTACAAGCTGCTTCTGTGGGTGGCACACATCAGTGCTGCAGGCCCACCAGCAGCATTTGGTTTACCAGCCCCGGGCACACATAGGCCACACTACTAGGGACTAACAGGTAAACCAAATAAGCCAATCAGGGATATACCAATTCACATAGACATATTTATACAGGGAGCATTCGCGCTGTGACACTGAATGGCAGTGGCACAGCGCCCAGAGCATCTAACACCAGTAAAACAGAGGAGACAACAGCGAAAAATGGAAGGGAGACCCACGCCAATGGGGCCAGGTCTAACACACGTCCCCTCCAGCTGAAATGTGGGGAGAACTACCCATCCCCTTGGAAGTTCTCATCGCTAAGGCGGAAAAATCTGGACAGACCATCAGCATTGGCGTGTTCTGTACCAGGGCGGTGTTCCACAGTGAAGTCCATACCCTGTAGGGATATGGACCACCTCAACAACTTGGGATTCTCACCCCTCATCTGCATCAGCCATCTGAGGGGCCTGTGGTCTGTCTGAACCCGGAAGTGAGTCCCAAACAGGTATGGTCTCAGCTTCTTCAGTGCCCAGACCACAGCAAATGCCTCACGCTCAATTGTACTCCACCTCTGTTCCCGTGGAAGTAACCTCCTACTGATGAAGGCTACAGGTTGGTCTAGTCCCTCCTCATTTATCTGTGACAGAACGGCCCCCACCCCATGCTCTGAAGCGTCTGTCTGGACAACAAATTCCTTAGCAAAATTGGGCGCCTGGAGTACGGGTGCTGTACACATAGCAGTTTTGAGGGCATCAAAGGCTTTCTGACAGCTGTCAGTCCAGTTCACAATCTTTGGCCGCTTCTTGGAAGTCAGCTCAGTCAAGGGTGCAACAATGTTGCCATACCCCTTGACAAACCTCCTGTAATAACCCGCGAGTCCTAAGAAGGCCCTCACCTGGGTCTGGGTCCTTGGGGGCTCCCAAGCCAGGATGGTTTCAATCTTGGGCTGCAGGGGCGCCACCTGGCCTCTCCCCACTTGGTGTCCCAAGTACACCACAGAACCTGCCCAATCTGGCACTTACTGGCCTTGATTGTGAGGCCTGCTCTGCGCAGCGCCATCAACACTTCCCAGAGGTGGCGCAAGTGGTCCTCCCAGGAGGAACTAAACACTGCAATGTCATCCAGGTAGGCGGCACTGAAAGCCTCCAGCCCAACCAACACCTGGTTGACCAATCTCTGGAAGGTGGCAGGGGCATTCTTCATCCCAAAGGGCATCACACGGAATTGGTAGTGCCCATCTGGTGTGGAGAATGCTGACCTCTCCTTTGCCCCATCAGTTAAGGCGATCTGCCAGTACCCAGACGTCAGATCAAACGTGCTGAGGTACCGGGCAGCCCCTAACCGGTCTATGAGCTCATCCGCTCTGGGGATGGGGTGCGCATCGGTCTTGGTGACCAAATTGAGACCTCGGTAGTCCACACAGAACCTAAGTTCAGGAGTGGCACCAGGCGTCGCAGCTTTTGGTACCAAGACCACAGGGCTGGACCAGGGGCTGCTAGAGGACTCAACCACCCCTAGGGCGAACATTTTGGAGACCTCCTCCTTAATGCAAGCCCTGACCCTGTCAGTTACCCTGTAAGCCTTGTGCTTGACAGGAGAACTGTCCCCGGTATCCACTTCATGGACGCACCAATCAGTGACACCAGGTACCAGGGAGAACAAATCAGAAAATTGCCCCAACAGGTGGTGACAATCTCCCTGCTGCTCAGGGGTCAGTGTGGTGGAGAGGATCACACCCTCCACTGACTCATCCTTCTCTTCTGCACACAGGAGGTCCGGGAGAGGCTCACTCTCCTCCTCAACCCCATCATCTGTGGCAAGAAGCATGCCCACTTCAGACCTCTCAAAGTGGGGCTTTAGGCGGTTCACATGCAGGACCCGTAAGGGGTTCCTGGGAGACTGAAAGTCCACCAAGTAGGTAACTGGACTTTTGCGCTCCACCACCTCAAATGGACCGGTCCACTTATCTTGGAGCGCACAAGGCTCCACTGGGGCCAGTACCCAAACCTTCTGACCAGGTTGAAATTCGACCAGAGTGGCATTCTGGTCGTGCCAACGTTTCATTTCTTCCTGGCTGGCTTCCAGATTTGCCTCAGCAATCTTTCTGAAACGCCGAGTCTGGTTCCTGAAGGCCAACATGTAGCTAAATACATCTTGGGGAGGATTCCTGGGAGATTGCTCCCAGCCTTCCTTGACCAGACTCAGAGGCCCTCTAACCGGGTGGCCATAGAGGAGTTCAAAGGGACTGAACCCTAAGGACTTCTGTGGCACCTCACGGTAGGCAAACAACAGGCATGGCAAGAGGACGTCCCACTTACGCCTCAGGGGCTCTTCTAGGCCCATGATCATGCCCTTCAAGGTCCGGTTGAACCTTTCAACCAGACCATTACCTTGGGGTGGTAAGGAGTGGTGAACTTATACGTTACCCCACACTCCTTCCACAGAGACTTCATGTACTGGGAGATGAAGTTGGTCCCCTGTCAGACACCACCTCTCTGGGGAATCCCACACGGGAGAAAATCCCCATCAGTGCACGTCCCACCACGGGGCCGTCACTGTCCTGAGCGGGATGGCTTCAGGGTACCGGGTGGCATGGTCCACCAGGATGAACCTGTTGCCCATGGCTGTCTTGGGGTCCAGAGGCCCCACAATGTCAATGCCCACTCGCTCGAATGGGGTACTCACAACTGGAAAGGGCTGGAGTGGGGCCTTGATCTTCCCCCCACTCTTCCCACTTGCCTGGCAAGTCTCACAGGTCCTGCAATGAGAGTCTGAACTCTTGTGCATCTGGGGCCAATAAAAGTGGGCGGCCAGCCTCTCAAAGGTCTTGGTCTGCCCCAGATGTCCTGCCAATGGAATGTCATGAGCCAACCCCAGTAGGAAGGTTCTGAAGCACTCGGGTACCACAGCACACGGGCTGACCCTGGCTCAGCAACCTTAGGCTCACTATACAGGAGACTGTTCTCCCAATAAATCAGATGTGAACCAGACATGTCACCTTCTGCCTGGGCTGCAGCCTGTCGCCGCATACCCTCAAGAGAGGGGCAACCTCTCTGCTGCTCACAAAATTCCTCCCTGGTGGGTCCCCTTCCTGCTGCCAATGGGTCAGCTCAGGCAGGTCCCCCAGTTCGGTGATCTGCTCCCCGGTAGGCTCCAGGGCATCCCCTCAGGGTCTGCTCCTTCCTGGGCCGTGGGAACCAAGGGGGCCGGCTTCCCGCGCCCCTGCCCCTTCTCTCTAAGGCAGGGATCTGGGCCCTACTTTCAGGCTCCAGATCCTTTTCAACACCCTCCTTGGCTGCCATGGACCGAGTGGTAGCACACGCCCACTCAGGCAGACCCAACATCTCCAAGTGAGCCTTCCTCTCCACCGTAGCCCACGGGGAGTCCTCTAAATCATTGCCCAGCAGACAGTCTACAGGCATGGCGGGCCTCACAGCTACCTGAAGAGTTCCTGAGACCCCCCACTCAAAGGGAACCTGAGCCACCTCACATTGGCTCTCTGAGTTGTCTGCGGACACTACTGGGTAGAATGCATGGGGGACAACCTGCTCTTTGGACACCAACCGGGAGCTGACAGCAGTTACACTGGCCCCTGTGTCTCTTAGAGCCTCCACCCTATGGCCATTGATGGTCACCCACTGCCTGTATTTTTTAGTGTTAGCAGACAGTGCAGGCTTGGGGACCATCTCAAAGTCCCCTAATGAGACAAGGGTCAATTCTACGGGATCCCACCCCTCTTGGGCACCCATCTCCTCCTCTCCCAGGGCTACACTAGCAATCTGGCGGGGTGGTGCACGGGGGTGCACTGGCCCCCTTTGGGGGCACTGGGGATCAAAATATCTGTGGCCCACTTGACCACAGTTGTAACACGTGGGGGCCCCCTGGGAACAGGCCTACCTGTTGGGGGCCCTGTCCTCCTTTCTTGGGGGGCTGGGACACCACTGCCTGGTTCCCTGGGGGATTACTTTGGGGCCCTCGGTGGAACTCCCTCTGTTGACCCTTGTCCCCCCACTCCTCTGCTGGGGACCCTGCCCACCTTTGGCGACGTCTCCCACTGGACCCTTGCGGACCCGGGTGCTCACCCAGCGGTCCGCCTCCTCAGCAAGCTTTCTAGGGTTAGTCAGCTTGCAATCAATTAGGTGCTGGCGTAGCTCAGGAAAACAATTACTAGATAAATGCTCCCATGCAATCAAATCATAAAACTGTGCAAAAGTTTCTACTTTGCTACCTTTTACCCAGCGTTCCATGGCTCTGCAAAAAAAGACACATATTCAACCCACGTGGTACCCTCTAGCTTCTTACAGACCCTAAACCTCTGCCTATACATCTCAGGGGTCAAACCATAGCGGGTCATCAACGCCTCCTTCATGTGGGCATAAACCATCCTACTTTCTGGGGGCAGGTCCAACAAGGTATCCCTCCCCTCACTCACAAAGCGTCCCCACAACCCCGCTCCCCAATCCTTCTCAGGGACCCGGTGGGACACCATGGCTAATTCATAAGCGGCAAACCATTGCCCAATATCTTCACTTTTGTGGAAATCTTTAATAACCTCCTTGGGTATATACACCCTACTCTCAGGGTGTACTACAGGTACGCTGCCACCAGAGGGGAGATTTCCATGCTCTTAGCTTTAATCTCCAACTCCCTCAATACTCTCTCATGCTCAAGCTTCATCCTCATAATCTCAATTTCTAACTTCTTGTTCTCTAGGTCCCGGTGACCATCCATTTTAAGCTTAGCCATCTCCATATTATGGTGCCTATCTCTCTCCCTGTCCTCCAGCTCTTCTGGGGACAGACCCTTAGCGGACACACTAGAGCCCGGGTTGGAAAGGGCTGGATCTCCTACTAAGTCTACTACATCGCCCTGCTGCTCTCCTCCCTCCACAAGCTCTCCTATATCCTTAGGGGCATCCCTGGCTTCTAGCCAGGCCTTCAGCGCCTTGTAATACTCCTCCCTTCTAGTGAGACCTGTGATAGGGACTGTGAATTGCTTGCAAAAATATTTGAGCTGCTTGGCATTGTAGGTTTCTATTTTCTCTTCTTCCCAGGAGAGATCCTCTGAGGCATTGGATCTGGGCTTGCCCATTGTAGAAATAACTGGCAATATCAATAAAGGACAGAAGAAAACTTCTCAAAAAAATGTAAGCGGGTGAAAAATCACCGGCAATATCAATCACAATACAGGATCCTAAAACTCTCAGAAATGTGCGCGGGTGAAAAATCACCGGCAATATCAATCACAATAGGGGATCAAAAAATCTTTCAATAAATGGGCACGGGTGAAAAATCACCGGCAATATCAATCACAATATAGGATCCCAAAACTCTCAGAAATGTGCGCGGGTGAAAAATCACCGGCAATATCAATTACAATAGGGGATCAAAAACTTTCAATAAATGGGCGCGGGTGAAGAATCACCGGCAATATCAATCACAATATAGGATCCCAAAACTCTCAGAAAATGTGCGCGGGTGAAAAATCACCGGCAATATCAATCACAATATAGGATCAAAAAAATTCTCAAAAAATGTATGCGGTACGTTATGGTCTGCACTCACTAGTAGTGTACACTATAATTACTGTATGCGATCATAAATGCAAGTCCAGATCCTCACCGCTGACCACCAATGTTAGAAATGGGGGTCTCTAGTTGGCAATGGCTGGCCACTGTCCAAGTAGGGACCCTTCTTCCTAAGTCAGAGTGAGAGGGCTACCCTCTTTAATACCCCTGCTCAACCCTGTGGTAACGTAGCACGAGCAGGTAGGCTTATCTCAGAGGCAGGGTGTGAAGCATTTATGATCATACACAGTAACACAGTGAGGAACACTACAAAGGGACACCACACAAGTAGTTATTATAAAAATAAGTATCTTTATATAAAGGCAGATTTATCACAAGACCAATAACTGTAAAAGCCACAATACTGTCAAAAATAGGATAGCTGTTGAAGGGCTGTCAAAGATAGTTCAAAGGTTGCAAAAATAAGGTTCAAGTTCAAAGCAGTGGTCTCTGCGACCCTTTCTTTCACAAAGTACCTGGGTTTAGTAGCAAAACCAACAAAGTGTCGCAAATAAGCTGTAGCGATGATTCTCGGCACGCGAGGCCGGCGATGCGTTGAAATCCTTGCCGCAAGGGAGGATGTTGCGCCGATCTGCGGGATGCGTGCGGAGACGATGCGACAAACTTCTGCACGCTGGACCGCCGATGCGATGACTTTCTTGCCGCGTGGGAGAAGTCGATGCGGTGATCCTGTTGCGCTGTGCGATCGTGTTGCGATGCGAAGACAAGACGCTCCGTGAGGGAGCGACGAAATTCGGTGCGATGCGATCAAAGTGGCGGACGCACGGCGTCCGCACTGCGATGTCTCGAAGCGATGATTTCTTTAAGGGTTGCGAGTGCGCAGCGACAGCAGCGTGATGATCTTTCCAGCGCGTCTCGGCTGCAGCGGCTCGCAAAGGGGCGTCAGCGATGGTTTCGTGTTGCGGGCCCTCGGCGGCAGTAGCACGATGATTTTCCCAGCGCTCTCGACTGCAGCGGCCCGCAAAGATGCGTTAGCGTCGATTTCTCACACTCTTTTCTCTGATGCAAACTAGAGGCCCTGGAACTCACAGGAGCCTCATCAGCAGATAGCAGTCCTCGCAGGGAGGAAGCAGGAGGTTGGTGGTGGAGTCTGATGTGCCTGAGACTCCAGCAGGAGGCTAGCTCTTTTCCTAGCCCTTGGGTAATTGCTGTAACAAAAATAAAAGTTCTCTCAAGAGTTCCTTTTCCTCTTCTTCAAGGTCCAGTGGTCACTGCTGCAGGCCAGTGCAAGAAACAACACACAGCACAGGGACAGTCACTTCCTGAAGATTCCTCCAGTGGCACGGACAGAGTTTCCTCTCCAGATCCAAAAGCAATACAAAAAGTAGGGGCTTGAGCACAGATATTTATACCCCAAAAGCCTTTGATCCTTGAAGCTACCAGTCACTGAACCTAGCCAGAACCAGTTCTGCTCAGGCCTGGAGCACTTTGTTTACCAGGCTGCATCCTTCCTTTCAGAAAGAGGGGGTCTGCTAGCAGACACACAGTGGGAGGTGGAGCCAGCATTCACCTTGCCAGGCACAGCCCTATTCAGGTCAAGGAGCCACCCCTCCCCACACTCTAAATGCAGATCTCTCTATTCAACCCAGGTCTGACTCAGCCTGTCCTGCCCCTCTAAAACCAGACAGCCAATACACATAACGGCAGAGCACACTGGAAGGCTTTTTTTTAATTTTTTTTATAAACACTTTATTTTTCAAATAAAGGAGAAAATTCACATTGCATTGCATATAGTCTTCTTCACAACCCAAACAAATCGTGCCTGACATTTGTGGTACAATGATGGACAATGTGGCAACCAGTACAGTGGCAAACCCCCCGCAACCCTCCGTTCTCGACCCTCCCCCACCCACAATCTTACTCCGAGCTATAATGCTGAGGCAGGCAATGTAGTGCAAACACTCTAAGCCGTGGCCTCGCATCGTGCTTCCGCCATGCCTTGTCGCGCAGCTGCGTGGCCAGCCCCTACCCCTCAGCCCACTCCCTCTGGCACTATGCCGTTATCTGTCTGAATGCTGGAGGCCTGTTTAGCTGTGGCCAGGTGTACCCTCAGTGGACCCCATATATATTTGGGGCGAGATGTCGGTGGCATAAGACTGGCGTATAATTCTGCGTTGGTGTTGCAAAATACTAAGCTGTTCAGCCATTCTAGGAGTTTGGGGGTTGTCTTCCTGCCCCAGTGAATCGCCACCTCCCGTTTCGCTAGCAAGAACCCCAGGGACGCTAATCTCCTCACTTTCTTGGGAATCTGAACTGTGTAGCCCAACAGGGCTATTTCAGGAAGGGGGACAAGAGGAATCCCAATTATGTTCCCTAATGTCTCGTGCACCTCTGCCCAATAGGTCTGTAAACGTGGACAGGTCCAGGCCAAATGCAGAAAGTCAGCTTGTGGGGAGGTGCATTTTAAGCAATTGTGCGAGTTAGTAGCGTCAATCTTATGGGCCATGGCAGGTGTAAAATAGGCACGTCGGAGAAATTTGAAATGTAATAACTTATGGCGGCTGTTAAGCGAGACGTCCCTGGTGACCATGCAGCACTTCTCCCATTGTTCGTCGGTGATTGCTCCGCCCGTATCTGCCTCCCAGTCCTGTCTAATCTTGGCATCCTCCACAGGGAGCAGTTTGGCGCAGGTCTTGTACAGTTTGGAAATGAGGCGTGCGCCACTCGTGCTCTCCAGGACCAAACTGAGCGGGGGAACGAATCCGGTTCGACCGGGTATGAGGGAAACGCCTCACGTAATGCGGATTTCATTCTGCACATTAGGAAGCGGGTCATAAAGCTACAGTCAGAAAATCTATTGTCTTCGTCTATGGAGAAAACATGACCCCGGGGAACAGGTCGCCTATCGTAACTATGTCTGCGGTGGCCAGTGTACGCTGTATTATTTGTTCACCAGTGAGTGGGAACCATCTAGTGTTGGGTAATGGTAGTGCAGAGGAGTATAGAGATGTAGTACCCATACGCTTTGTCAGCTTGGCCCAAGCCCAAGCAGTAGTTGACACCGTTTGAATGTCCCGCTTGTCCCGTGGAAAACCACCCGGCAGTATCTCACTCAATTGGTCCGGAAGAACCAGGTCCGCCTCTGGACGTAAAAACGGGATACGAGCGTCAGGGTGGAACCAAGCGTGTGCGTAGCGGCACTGCGCCACCAAATAGTACAATTGGAAGTCTGGGACGCCAAAACCCCCTCTGTCGTATGGCAGGGTCAGTATGGACCAGCGCACGCGAGGCCGTTTGCCACCCCATACCAGTCGTATCATGAGTGTCCGTAGAGTGCGAAAAAAAACGTCCGACAGGGGCACAGGAATATTATTAAACAAATATAAATATTTGGGGAGAACTACCATTTTTAATATGGCCACCCTGCCCGCCAGCGACAAGGGCAGCCTCAACCATCTGTCTACCTGTTCTTCTAGTTTCGAAAAGGTCTGTCCATAGTTTAAACGTATGATCTGGGTGGTGTCCCGATGGATATAAATGCCAAGATATTTCACCGAGTCCTGGCACCATTCCAGAGGGAATTCGCAATCCCATTTGGCTGTGCCCTCCGTGAGCGGGAATATGATGGATTTATGCCAGTTGATGCCCAGTCCCGAAAACCTACCAAAACGGATAATTTCACGTATCAAAGGAGCCAGGTTTAAGTGAGGCTCCCGAACGTACAAGATGGTATCGTCCGCGTACAGGGAAGCTAAGAGGGGGCCCGTTTTGAATTGTAGTCCTCTATGCAAATGGCGGTCCTGGAAATGCCTAATTAGCGGATCCATTGCTAGTATAAACAATAGAGGGGACAGTGGGCAACCCTGTCTGGTCCCACGGTGTAGCCGAAATGGTCTTGACAGAGTGCCATTCAAGCGGAGTCGTGCCGAGGGGCCGCTGTATAGTAAGGAAACGGTTGCGATGAAGCCACAAGGAAAACCCATTCGCTGTAGCACCTCCACCAGGAACGGCCACTCCAAAGAGTCGAACGCCTTCTCTGCGTCAAGTAACACCGCCGCCGCCGGCACTTCAGGCTGTATTCTGTGCAACACAGTGAACAGTGTTCGGAGGTTCAAGGACGTGGAGCGTTTGGGGACAAAGCCCGACTGCATTGGGGAAATGACATACTCCATCAGCTGTGAAAGCTTGTTGGCGAGTACTTTCGCCAAGATTTTGTAGTCCAAATTCAGTAAGGACAGCGGCCGGTACGAGCCGCATTGTTTGTGGTCTTTGCCTGGCTTCGGAAGGAGTATAATTACTGCTTCACGCATTGTAGGGGGGAGGCTCTGTTTTTCCAAGGCCTCAGCATACACCTCGATCAATTGGGGGGCCAGAATGTCCTTGAACTCTTTATAGAAATCCCCCGTAAAGCCATCTAATCCCGGGTCAGTGGTTCCCCGCAGGGTGTCTATGGCTAGAATGACGTCGGCGACGGATATTGGCTCTGCCATAAAGTCCATCATGTGTTTCTCCAAGAAAACCAATGCGGTTTCATCTAGGTATGCAGTCTGGGCCGTGCCGTCGGGGTCTGCTCTAGATGTGTAAAGTGTAGTATAATAATCCAAGAATTCATCTCGGATATTCACCGTGGAGGTGAGAGTGGTGCCGGCCGCAGACTGCAATTCGGTGATGTAATTTTTGTTGTAAGGTGGTCTTAGCATTTGTGCCAGGACTCTGCCAGGTCGTTCGCCCTCCCGTATCGTCTTGCCGTGTGGTATTTACCCATATACAGAATCTCTCGGTCTGCTATGTCCCTATATTCAGTCAGTAGGGCCAGTCTCGCAGATTGAGCCGTTGTATCAGGGAGAGTCACCAATTGGGAGTCTATCGCAGCTATTTCGCGCTCTATGCGGGTCATTGTCTGTCTAAGGTCTTTAAGCACCCCCGCCTGTTTGGATATGCACTTTCCCCTGATAACGGCCTTAAATCCCTCCCACAGGACCGCCACTGTGTCCACCGAGCCGGCATTAAGTTCAAAATAGTCCTCTATCGCTTCCTGGATCTCAGCCTTGAACAGGTCGTCTAGGAGGGCTCTCCCAGGGAAACGCCACTGTCTCTCATACCCTTCCGGCCGTGGGAGCATCAACTGTATAACTATTGGAGAGTGGTCAGAGTATGTGCAAGGGAGCGTAATATGGGAGTCAAACCAGTTCGCAGCCACGGGGGAAATCAGCCAGTAGTCTATCCTGGACCAAGTTCCGTGTGGGCCAGAGTGATGGGTGTATTTGGTGAGGGTGGGGTTGTGCCTTCGCCAGATGTCGATTAAAGTGTGGTGCTCACAGAGGTCCCTCAGGGCGCGTCGCGCTCGCGGCTTGGTGTCTGGTGCCTTAGAAGTGCCGTCCAGGCCGGGGTGTATTCGTAAGTTGAGGTCTCCTCCCAGAAGTAATGCGTGGGGGTCGTGTTTTGTGATCAGCGCATTTAAGTCGTGGAAAAACTCGGGGGCATCGATATTGGGAGCATAAACATTTGCCAAGGTGACTTTGTGACCATAGAGGGTACCCGTGACTATCACCTGTCTGCCCGCTGGGTCCAGGGTCGCTTCTGTGAGTGTAAAAGGGACTCTCTTGTGGATCAGTATAGCTGTGCCTCTAGCGTAGTTGCTGTAATTAGCGAAGAATCTGTGTGTGCCCCAGCTAGCGCCAAAACGGGCCAAATCTGTAATGGGGAGGTGTGTCTCTTGTAAATATGCTATGTCTACCTTGTGTCGGATAAGGTAATGGATCACCTGCCTCCTCTTACGGGTATTATTGAGCCCTCTAACATTCCAAGACATGAAGGTGACGGCCGAGGGCCCCTGTATGTTACCTAACCGTGACATCTGTCCAACATGTGAACCCTTGCCTGTCAGGACTTGTATGCGATGACGATGCGATAAGCAATGCTACTATAAAGTGTAAACAACAATTCAAACAATATGCAAGTCTAACCCCTACCCCCCTCCCCCCACCCAGCCGCCTTCCATCCGGAAGGTGGCCATACCCCTCAATATTCTCCGGCCCGCGACAATCGAGGCCCAAGAAGTGGACCCCAAGAATGCAGTGAACCAACCACAGAGGATACACCCAGGGGGGGTGGCAGCCCGTAGTCAGACTGACCAGGTGATATATCAGATAATTACGTTAATCAATACGAAGTCCCCAGAGCAAGTAGCCTTATAAACAAATATGATCAAACCATCATCCAGTTCCGGAGTTTGAAAAAAGTTCCGCACTAGCATCCGATCCGCTGTGTGGCGGGGAGGCGAGCGCGCCCCCCGCCGAGTTCTGTGTGCTTCGCAGCTTATACGTGCGACAGAATTCCTGGGCCTCCGTAGGCGTGTCGAATATTCTGGACCTGCCGCCAAAGTCCACCTTCAGCCTCGCCGGATATAACATTCCATACTTAAGTCCAAGGTTGCGGAGCGTGGCCTTCACCCCCTGAAATTTCCGTCTTGCCTCCTGGACCATTGGAGTGAAGTCTGGATAGAAGGACAGTTTCGATCCCTGCCACTCAATTGTTCCACGTTCTCTTGCCAGCCTCAGTGCTGTATCACGGTCTCGGAAATTCAAGAGTCTCGCAATGATGAGTCTCGGGGGTGGCCGGGGTTCGGTCTAGGGCCAAGCGACCGGTGTGCTCTTTCGACAACAAAGCCCGGGGTGAAGGCCTCGCTGCCAAACAGTTCTGTAAGTAGCTTTTCTATGAAGAGGTCCATCCGGCCGGTAGACGTTGTTTCCGGGACACCCATTATGCGCACATTGTTGCGTCGCCCAGGCGCCTCCAAGTCTTCGTTCTTCATGGCGACCTCTTTTAGCAGGCGTTCCGTCCGTTCCAGTCTCTTCAAAGATTGGGCGGTCCCGTCTTCCAGGTCTGACACACGTGCCTCCACCACATCTAGCCGGCGATCGTGTGCCTGGACCTTGGTGCCCAAAGACGCAATAGTTTGCTCCAGAGAGTCAAAGCGGGAGTCCAGCGCCTTGAAACCCGCCCTCATCTCTAGTAGTAGTGCCGCAACCGAGGCCTCGGGAGGCTCCGGCGTCTCCGCAGCGGGCGCCCCCTCCGTCATCTCAGGGGGGTATGTCGCCGTTCCCTCAGTCGTCTTCCCGAAGGGTAGCGTGCTCTGCTTGGGGTCTTTGCGACCCATGGCGTCACAATGGTGCCGTTTGGAAAGTGGGCCCAGATAGTCCCGTGGGTTCTAGGTGCAGCGTGGGCCAATGGATCCAGCTATGTGCGCCACAAGTCACCCGGTCACACCGCGGCCGAAGGCAATAGCCGCGTGCAGCCCGATATAGGTACTGGCCCCAGGCAGCGGAGGAGCCCAGGAGGGCCGCAGAAGCAACCGCCCTGGCAGCTGGTCAGCTGGAGCACGATCAAACGCCCTCCAAGGCCGGGCCGCCGATCTACGCTGTGCAGCAGGTGTCTCCGGCGACGCGTAGGCAACGTGGGGGGTCTCAAGGCATCGTGTCGCGTATTGTGGGACTTGTTCACCATGCAACGATATTGTGGCACTCCAGGGCGTGTGGCGATGGCGCAGCAAGGGGCAGCAGGCGGACGCACCGACCCCCCCCGCCGGGCCCGCACGCTCCCACAGGCCGGCGCCCCAGCCCCCGACGGTACCGGCGCGTGGGCCCTGTCCCCACGGCGCCGGGTGTTATCTCGCTGTGCCTACTGGGGCAGGGCAGTCGGACCAAGCGCAGACCGCGGGCACCGGCAATCGGAGGGGGAACAGCGCGCCGCCCAACTCACCCGGGGCCCCCTGGATCCAGCTCTCGTCCTCGGCGCCGCGCCGCACGGGCCCGCCCGGCGCTCGATGCAGCAGCGCCGGCAGGCCCGGCCCTCTCGCCGCTCGATACCGCTCCGAGGCAAGTGAAGGCTGGAGCGTTTTTTTCCGCCCTGCAGAGTCAGCGCCGCCTCAGCTGTCCGCGACGGTAAAATTGGTGCAGGCTACCTCGCTGCTTACGGGGGAAATCGCCGCTGGGCCAGGCTGATGTTGAGAGCCTCTCTAGCTGGCGGCCATCTTCGCCGCCGGCTTGGCCACGCCCCGAGCACACTGGAAGGCTTAGGCAAGAAAATACCTACTTTCTAAAAGTGGTATTTTCAAACACAGAATATAAAAATAAACTTCACTAAAAGATGTATTTTAATATTCTGAGCTCAGGCATACTAAATTCGTTTTTCTACCATGTTCCTGGGGTCAGTTAGGACTATAGAAGGTAATAGTCAAACTGCCCATTCTAGCCTATGAGGAACAGGTAGCCTTACAGTAGTGAAAAACGAAATGGGGCATAATTCACTACCAGGACATGCTACACACACCAAGGCATGTCCTGCCTTACACATACAAGGCACCCTACCATAGGGGTGACTTACAGGATGCCACGGGAAGGTTCAGGGGCTGGGAAGTGAGTGCACTTCACAGCCAAGATGGCAGTTCTGGACTGCACACAGACACTGCAGTGGCAGGTCTGAGACACACTTTACAAGCTGCTTCTGTGGGTGGCACACATCAGTGCTGCAGGCCCACCAGCAGCATTTGGTTTACCAGCCCTGGGCACACATAGGCCACACTACTAGGGACTAACAGGTAAACCAAATAAGCCAATCAGGGATATACCAATTCACATAGACATATTTATACAGGGAGCATTCGCGCTGTGACACTGAATGGCAGTGGCACAGCGCCCAGAGCATCTAACACCAGTAAAACAGAGGAGACAACAGCGAAAAATGGAAGGGAGACCCACGCCAATGGTGCCAGGTCTAACAGGCCTCATCATGTGTTGTGTGGTTGCCTGGGGACACTGGCACCCCCACCCCCCCCCACCTGTTGTGTTTGATGTGCAGTGTGGGTCTGCCTGTTTGTGTTTGTGCATCTGCACCACTGCATTGGCATATCTTTAGTGTGCCATTGGCTGTATGTTGTTTGGTGTGTTTCCCCTGCTGTCCCTGGGACTCCTAGGTCATCAGTCAGCACAATGATCATTGTTTGTGTGTCCCATTGCTGCCATGGTATGGTATCTGTTCACCTCACATCTACAGTCTCCACAGGGTATCTGCATTTGTGTGCCCATTGGTGCAAATATGTGGGTCTGCATTCTGATGGTCACTTCTGTCATTGTGTCATTGATGAATGTTGACAGTGTCAGCCCCCATGGGTGATGTTTGTCTGCACATGGCCAAAGGTATGTTTTATTTGCACTGCACTGTTTGCCTCACACAATCTATGTTGCTATGGGACACAAGCACTACTTTGCCACTGATGTGTTTGTTGTTCTGTGACCAGGAATCATCCATTCATCCATTCTGGGGATAGAGCACCCGTAGCACATACTAAACTTGCTCCTATTTTTAGTAAGACTACTGGCGGCAGCGTTCTTAATATTTTAAATATTTTTAATGCTTTTCTGTGTTTGGTTTTAAATGCGGCGAAATCTCTAAATTTTAAAAATTGTATACGTTTTTTGCATCTGCTAAATTAAACTTGACTAGTGCATACAGTACCCACCTAAAGAAGTGGAACAGCACCTTGACGCCCTGTGATCCCCCCGGTCCACCGCAGTCATTAGCGGGCTGTTTGCTGTGGAGGGAGATCCCGGGGAATAGTCTTCTCCCGAGGTGACTCACTTCCTGACAGGGCCACGTAGAACCGCCATCTTGGTCAGGTTAGCGGTCTAGTTTTCCGCTACCTACCAGGCCGGGCACTATAAGGGGAGGGAATGGCGCGAGCGCGCAGATGACCTGGGGACAGAGCACCCGTAGCACAGACTAAACTTGCTCCTATTTTTAGTAAGACTACTGGCGGCAGCGTTCTTAATATTTTAAATATTTTTAATGCTTTTCTGTGTATGGTTTTAAATGCGGCGAAATCTCTAAATTTTAAAAATTGTATACGTTTTTTGCATCTGCTAAATTAAACTTGACTAGTGCATACAGTACCCACCTAAAGAAGTGGAACAGCACCTTGACGCCCTGTGATCCCCCCGGTCCACCGCAGTCATTAGCGGGCTGTTTGCTGTGGAGGGAGATCCCAGGGAATAGTCTTCTCCCGAGGTGACTCACTTCCTGACAGGGCCACGTAGAACCGCCATCTTGGTCAGGTTAGCGGTCTAGTTTTCCGCTACCTACCAGGCCGGGCACTATAAGGGGAGGAAATGGCGCGAGCGCGTAGCGGGCGCGCGCAGAGGGCGCGCCGCCGGCGCGCCAAAGGCGCGCCAAAGGCAAGCCCGTCTGCGCCCGTCCGCGCCTCGACCGCGCCTAGCGCCAGAACCCCTGGCTCTGGTATTTCAGAACTCAACCACACCATCAGTTATTCCCGTGAAGAACTATTGGCCTTAAGACATTGTGATACCACCGACGTAGTCAGCCGGCTACCCGAAAGTATGACATTCTCAGGAACCACAACACTGATGCCTACAGACTTAATCCAGCCCCTCCCAAAAAGCAATAAAATAATCAACTGTTTACTCCTAAATACCAGATCTCTGGTAAAACATCAACTAGAATTCCATGATCTTGCCTTGACATTAAACATAGATGTGGCTTTTCTAACAGAGACGTGGGCAGACAACAGTTCGGGCCCGGACATAGTCGCAGCAACACCTCCTGGTTACACCATCTTCCAGATTAGACAGACAACTTAAAAGGGGTGGGGGCCTGGCGATTTTATATCGAGATAACTATAAGGCCAGATTTGAACCACTACATACAGTAGATTTCGAAGCCATGACCTTCTCCATTGAACCATTTGACTCACTTGTCCTTAAAGGAATTTTGGTATATCGTCCTCCTGGAGATAGGAATAGCTTCATAGACAAAATCAGCTCCGTTATGGAAGCCTTAGTTACTAATGAAAAATGTATGGTGTTGGGAGATTTTAACTTCCACTTGGAGAATATAGAAGATCCAAATTCATTGAAACTTATTGATTTAATGGATTCATTCGGATTGCCTCTAGTTAATAAAGGTCAGACACACAAAGCCGGCCACCTGCTAGACGGTATATTTTCCAACTGGGAGAATCTTGTGTTATCTCCATCCCTTCCATTGACCTGGTCCGACCATTGGGTGATCAACTGGTCAATGATGGCCATGACATCAGTACAATACAGACCAACTGTACAATTTACTACCAGTAGAGCCTGGCATAAAATTCAGCCAGATGCACTTGATAAGGCGATGGCCGCCACTCCTTGCCAACTGGAGCAGGATGCAGCGGCAGAACACAACATCGAAACTCTCTCTCACTGGCTAAATACGGTTTTGGATACAATAACTCCCATCTCCAACATAGCAATAAAAAGAAAATTGTCCCAACCTTGGTACAATGAGAACTTGAGATTGTCCAGACAGGAATGTCGTAGACAGGAACAAAGATGGAGAAGAAATTATGTGGCAGAGGAGAAAATCACTTATAAAATTAAACTTGCTCAACATAAGAAAGACATTATAAAAGCTAAGACAGATTACTTTACTAAACACATAAAAAATGCATGCGATACTAATAAAACTTTATTCTCGGTTATTAATAAGCTGGTTAAACCTAACAAGGTCAATCATATGGAATCAAACCAGGATTTCTGTAACTTACTAGCAATCTCCTTTCAAAAGAAGGTGACTAACATCTATGATAAATTTGCTAGCACTAACTCTCAGAGTAAGCATACACCTAGTCTTAAGAAAGATTTAATCAACTTCCTCGATTTCAGGAATCCTTCTGATGACCAATTAATCGACCTCATTTTATCTATTAAGTCAGGCTCTCCCTACGACCCCTGCCCACCTAACATAATGCACCAGATATCCTCACAACTGGCAGCATATCTGGGCCTCATCATTAAGTCAGTATTTGCCAGCGGTATTTTTCCCACTCAATGGAAACGCACTTCCATTCTCCCCTTTTAAAAAAGATAATCTCGATAGCTCAGAACCTGGTAACTATCGCCCTATTGCAAGGCTCCCTTTTGCTGCTAAATGCACTGAAAAAGCAATGAATAAGCAAATCACCGAACATATCGAGTCTAATTCATTACTGGATGAAACACAACACGGCTTCAGGAAGCATCACAGCACTGAGTCGGCCTTAATCACAGCCACAGAGGATATCCGTGTAATCCTAGACGGAGGAGGAACAGCCGCACTGGTACTACTGGACCTCTCGGCGGCCTTTGATACGGTCAGCCATGAGATTCTGGCTGACCGTCTACAGGAAGCGGGCATAAAAGGCACCGCACTTAAACTCCTAAAATCATTCCTAATAAATCGGCAATTAAATGTAGCAATGGGGTCAGCAACATCCAAACAGTTCTCTTTACCTTGTGGAGTTCCTCAGGGCTCCGCCCTGAGCCCCACGCTTTTTAATTTATATGTTGCACCGCTAGCCTCGATAATAAAGGAAGCAGGATTCGTCCTAGCTTCCTATGCCGATGACACGCAGATTGTGGTGTCTTTAACAAATGGAGGAAAGTACCCAGGTGAGGCTTTTAAGATCTGTATGAAGAATGTGAGTGACTGGATGGACAGCAACTGTTTGAAGTTGAACGCGTCCAAGACGGAGGTTATCATTTTTGGTAATAAACCATCCCTCTGGACACCTGACTGGTGGCCCCCAGTACTGGATGTGCTGCCCGTACCCTCCAAAAAAACTAAAGATTTGGGCATTATCATTGATAAGGAACTCAAATTCAAGGACCAAGTCAGTAAAGTCACATCTATCTCCTTTTGTGCAATAAGACTAATCAACAAGATTAAGAAATATATACCAGAAGAACTTCTAAAAACAGTGACTCTGGCGTTGGTCCTTTCTCGTCTGGATTATTGTAACAGTCTCTACCTTACCATTAATTCAGGCCTAATTAATAGGCTGCAGATAGTACAAAACGCGGCAGCACGGCTAATTTTAAAAATTCCCAAAAATGTTTCGGCGAGAGAAGCCAGAAAAAAATTACATTGGCTTCCAGTCAGGCAGAGATGTAAATTTAAAGTTCTCTGCCTGGCATTTAAATCACTACACAATCAAGGACCAACACAATTTAGGAATAAACTAAAATGGTATGTCCCCAATAGAACCCTACGGTCAGGAACGGCCAGGAACATGGCAATCATCCCCTTCAAGAAGGCTACTTGGGGAGGTAGGAGCCTTTTCAGATCAGCAGCAATGCTGTGGAACACGTTACCTACTACCCTAAAAACAGCACCCTCATTGATGAACTTCAGGAAAGGTCTGAAAACCTGGCTTTTCACACAGACCACATGAAGGAATTCATCTGATCACTATCTGTACTAATGTTTCTCTTGATCTCAGTCTGTCCATAGCGCCAAGACGCCTTCGGGCATTAGCTGCGCTTTATAAATTTAATTTCAATTCAATTCAATTCAATCCATGCAGTTTGGCAGTTGCAGCTTTTTCAATGTCAACACTTACATTTTGGTCACTGTGATGATGGGGGTTTGGACCCCATTGCCACAATGTTCAAGATGTGCTTCAGCTATGGGCCCCACACTTACATTTTGGTCACTGTGATGATGGGGGTTTAGACCCCATTGCCACAATGTTCAAAATGTGCTTCAGCTATGGACCCCACACTTACCTTTTGGTCACTGTGATGATGGGGGTTTAGACCCCATTGCCACAATGTTCAAGATGTGCTTCAGCTATGGGCCCCACACTTACATTTTGGTCACTGTGATGATGGGGGTTTAGACCCCATTGCCACAATGTTCAAAATGTGCTTCAGCTATGGACCCCACACTTACCTTTTGGTCACTGTGATGATGGGGATTTAGACCCCATTGCCACAATGTTCAAGATGTGCTTCAGCTATGGGCCCCACACTTACATTTTGGTCACTGTGATGATGGGGGTTGGACCCCATTGCCACAGTGGTCATGGTCTGCTTGCATTGTGGGGGCCACACACATTTATGTGTGACACATGTGATAGGGGGTCACATTGTATGTTCAAAGTCATGTTCAGTGTTGTAGGCATTTGACACATTCTACACACGCTTGTCATGGTGTTGGGGGGATGTCTTTTTGTTGCATTCTTTATGTTGGTGTGTGCTTGTTGTGTCATGCATTAGCCATCCTATGAGTGGGGGTGTTGGTGGTAGGCATCCAGCCCCCATGGGTAGAGGTGGTAGTCGTGGTAGGCATCCAGCCCCCCATGGGTAGAGGTGGTAGTACTGACAGGCATCCAGCCCCCCATGGGTAGAGGTGGTAGTAGTGACAGGCATCCAGTCCCCCATGGGTAGAGGTGGTAGTAGTGGTAGGCATCCAGCCCCCCATGGGTAGAGGTGGTAGTAGTGGTAGGCATCCAGCCCCCCATGGGTAGAGGTGGTAGTAGTGGTAGGCATCTGGCACCCCTGGGTAGTGGTGGTAGTAGTGGTAGGCATCTGTCACCCCCTGGGTAAGGGTGGTAGTAGTGGTAGGCATCTGGCACCCCTGGGTAGTGGTGGTAGTAGTGGTAGGCATCTGGCACCCCCTGGGTAGAGGTGGTAGTAGTGACAGGCATCCAGCCCCCCATGGGTAGAGGTGGTAGTGGTGGTAGGCATCCAGCCCCCCATGGGTAGAGGTGGTAGTAGTGACAGGCATCCAGCCCCCCATGGGTAGAGGTGGTAGTAGTGGTAGGCATCCAGCCCCCCATGGGTAGAGGTGGTAGTAGTGGTAGGCATCTGGCACCCCCTGGGTAGTGGTGGTAGTAGTGGTAGGCATCTGTCACCCCCTGGGTAAGGGTGGTAGTAGTGACAGGCATCCAGCCCCCCATGGGTAGAGGTGGTAGGCATCCAGCCCCCCATGGGTAGAGGTGGTAGTAGTGACAGGCATCCAGCCCCCCATGGGTAGAGGTGGTAGTAGTGGTAGGCATCCAGCCCCCCATGGGTAGAGGTGATAGTAGTGGTAGGCATCTGGCACCCCCTGGGTAGTGGTGGTAGTAGTGGTAGGCATCTGGCACCCCCTGGGTAGAGGTGGCAGTAGTGACAGGCATCCAGCCCCCCATGGGTAGAGGTGGTAGTGGTGGTAGGCATCCTGCCCCCCATGGGTAGAGGTGGTAGTAGTGACAGGCATCCAGCCCCCCATGGGTAGAGGTGGTAGTAGTGGTAGGCATCCAGCCCCCCATGGGTAGAGGTGGTAGTAGTGGTAGGCATCCAGCCCCCCATGGGTAGAGGTGGTAGTAGTGACAGGCATCCAGCCCCCCATGGGTAGAGGTGGTAGTAGTGGTCGGCATCTGGCACCCCCTGGGTTAGGGTGATAGTAGTGGTAGGCATCTGGCACCCCTGGGTAAGGGTGGTAGTAGTGGTAGGCATCTGGCACCCCATGGGTAAGGGTTGTAGTATTGGTAGGCATCCAGCCCCCCATGGGTAGAGGTGGTAGTAGTGGTAGGCATCCAGCCCCCCATGGGTAGAGGTGGTAGTAGTGGTAGGCATCCAGCCCCCCATGGGTAGAGGTGGTAGTAGTGGTAGGCATCCAGCCCCCCATGGGTAGAGGTGGTAGTAGTGACAGGCATCCAGCCCCCCATGGGTAGAGGTGGTAGTAGTGGTAGGCATCTGGCACACCCTGGGTAAGGGTGGTAGTAGTGGTAGGCATCTGGCACCCCCTGGGTAGAGGTGGTAGTAGTGACAGGCATCCAGCCCCCATGGGTAGAGGTGGTAGTGGTGGTAGGCATCTGGCACCCCTGGGTAAGGGTGGTAGTAGTGGTAGGCATCTGGCACCCCTGGGTAAGGGTGGTAGTAGTGGTAGGCATCCAGCCCCCCCTGACTCAGGGTGGTAGTAGTGGTAGGCATCTGGCACCCCTGGGGAAGGGTGGTAGTATTGGTAGGCATCCAGCCCCCATGGGTAGAGGTGGTAGTAGTGACAGGCATCCAGCCCCCCATGGATAGAGGTGGTAGTAGTGGTAGGCATCCAGCCCCCCATGGGTAGAGGTGGTAGTAGTGGTAGGCATCCAGCCCCCCATGGGTAGAGGTGGTAGTAGTGGTAGGCATCTGGCACCCCCTGGGTAGTGGTGGTAGGCATCTGTCACCCCCTGGGTAAGGGTGGTAGTAGTGGTAGGCATCTGGCACCCCCTGGGTAGTGGTGGTAGTAGTGGTAGGCATCTGGCACCCACTGGGTAGAGGTGGTAGTAGTGACAGGCATCCATCCCCCCATGTGTAGAGGTGGTAGTGGTGGTAGGCATCCAGCCCCCCATGGGTAGAGGTGGTAGTAGTGACAGGCATCCAGCCCCCCATGGGTAGAGGTGGTAGTAGTGGTAGGCATCTGGCACCCCTGGGTAGTGGTGGTAGTAGTGGTAGGCATCTGGCACCCACTGGGTAGAGGTGGTAGTAGTGACAGGCATCCATCCCCCATGTGTAGAGGTGGTAGTGGTGGTAGGCATCCAGCCCCCATGGGTAGAGGTGGTAGTAGTGACAGGCATCCAGCCCCCGTGGGTAGAGGTGGTAGTAGTGGTAGGCATCCAGCCCCCCATGGGTAGAGGTGGTAGTAGTGGTAGGCATCTGGCACCCCCATGGGTAGAGGTGGTAGTAGTGGTAGGCATCTGGCACCCCCTGGGTGGGGTGGTTGTGGTGGTGGGCATCCGGGCCCCTATGTGTATATGTGGCATTGGTGATGGCCATCCCGCCCCTATGGTGCTGCTGTTGCTGGTGTAAGTAATTTCTGCATCCATCTGTGTGTGTGTGTGATATGTCGGGTACGTGTAGTTTGTTTTTATGGTTGGTGTCTGACTTACCTTCTGCGCCGTACGCGTCCGTGCCTGTTCCGGTAGTAGATGTAGAATATTGGTAGGATCGGCACAATGGGATTCATGGTTGGTTCGTCTCGTTTGTCTTTATCGTTGCTTCGCCTCGTCCTCGTCGCTGGCGTGTTCGTCTCGTAGCCGTGGATCGTGTTGTGGCGCGAATCGGAGCTTATGTGCGCCTCTCCCGGATGCTTTGACGTGCCGTGCGTAGCGACGGGTTCGGCGCGTACGGGAAGCGCATCGTACTTGTCCGGCCGGACGGGGCTGCATTTTGGCTTCCGTGCGACTCGATTCTGCGTTTACGGATCCGGCTCGGTCGGGGAACAGGACCTGGATTGGGTGAGTTCGACTGGGTCGGAGTCTATGCTGTTGTGCGCATCGTACTTGCTCGTTCGGAATAATGTGCGGATCGGTCGGGAAACAGGCATTCGCATGGCTTTTTTCCCGACCGAATGGTGTTAGGTGCGCCTCCGACCGAGATCGGAATCGGCCCGTAGTGTTTTAGCAAGTCTATTTTATAAGACAGGAAGATTAGAATATTATTACACTAATATAGATAAGATTTTTGCAAAGATTCCTGTAGTTTCAGAACTAAATAAAGTGAAAGGAGCAAAAACATTTGGTGAATTTTTCATAGAAGATAAGATTCTAGCATTAGGTGATATAGTTAAAAACAACCTTACCTGTGAGTTAAGAAATGAAGAAAAGGTATTTTTAGAAATGGTCGAGGATAGAAGAGTGAAATTTCAAAGAAAAGTGGTAGAAGAGACAAAAACACCTCTTTGGGCATTTGAGGAAGAAAATCACGACAAGGAAAAGACAAATGCAGCTATGACTCTGGATTGGCCCCAACAGGGAAGGTTGTGCATTAGAAGAAATAGAACAAGATATGACAATTATTTCGTGGGTTTCAGTGATTGCCATGACAATTATAACATTTTAGGTGGATGGGGATTCAAAGGGGGAAAAGATCCAATATTTCCTGGGATCTATTACATTTGCGGTAACAGAGCTTATAACAGGTTGCCGGACCATTGGTATGGATCATGTTATTTAGGCCTGGTCTTTCCAAAGATTTTTCATGTGGATAGAAAAGAAAAAGGAACACACGAAATAATGAAGACATTTACACGTAGAAAAAGGGAAAGTTTCTCAGAAATAGTAGGTGATATTTTTGGAGCATTGATACCAGCAGAGGGAATATCTTTGAATGCATTTAAAATTCGGAAATTATCCACAGTAGTAGATCGTTTATCTACAGATACTGCTGGAGGGCTTTTGATGGTAAATACCGAGATGGTTGCCATGAGAGCTATGGTGATGCAAAATCGACTTGCCCTTGACATTCTTTTGGCAAAAGAGGGTGGAGTCTGTGGAATGCTGAAAGTCCAACATTGTTGCACTTACATTCCAGATAAAAGTGAAAATATACAAAAGTATATTAAGAATATTACCAATTTGCACAAAGAACTTGTTCCACTGGAGGTTGAAAATGCATTAGGAAAACTTGGTAAGAGTTTTTCCTCAGTAATAAATTGGTTTACTAGAATGAGTAGATTAATAGTAGGGAAAGTCATAATAGTAGCAACCATAATAATCATAGCAGTTTTAGTACTAAAGCTAACCATTACATGTATAAAGAGAAAAAGAAGGCAGAATAAAATAGAAAAGGAAAACAAGACAAAGAAAGAGAGAGAGAAATGGGTGAAATAGAACTAGAAGAAATAAAAGAAAACATGTATAAAAAGACAAAGAGACAAGTTGAAAGAGATACAGTTGTGTAAACTAACAAAACAAACAGACAAGGAAATATGCTATCTGATAAAATTGTATAACATGGGTTTATGTGGTGATATTAAAAATCACCAAAGGGGGAGTTGATGGAGCAGGGTAATTGAAAATTTTTTAACCTCCTAATATTTATGTAAAATAACACACAAGTTCGTCTTAAGTAAATAAACCAACCATGTATGTTACGTGTAAAGGGTTAAAGGTAACACGCTATTTTTGTGCAAACTAATTTACTTACAATTGTCAACGTGAATAACATAAGTCTAATATTTGCGTACTAATTAGAATAATAAATGCATGATTTGTGCTTGGAAATAAACTGTGTAAGTGGCAAAACAAAGCATTGGTAAGTAAGGGATGGCTTTATATGTCGCTTTTGCTAGGTAATTCCTAATTGGGGTACGTAGAGTGACGGGAGGGAAACGGAAAGGCTTATATTCTTTATTCTTAACTATGTTTTGTTTATCTTTATAATAGTGCGCTTAGGCCTGTTAAGCAGCGATCTAAAATGGCCGCCATAAGCTAGAATACGCAGGCGCGAGAGGAGTTATGAAAGAGAGAAAGGCCGTGAACAAGAGAGATCATGTGATCGTTCCAAAGCCTAGGATGGAAGCGTGGTCAAGGCTGTGATGACCTTATCGCATAAAAGTGTGCCAAAGCAAGACAGCGAAAAGCGTGAGAAGTCGCAAGGAATAAATGAATGGACAATAACTGACTGACTGAAAAGTATCAGAAAAAGATACAGTTTGAAAACCATGAACTAAGGGAGAATGTCATGAACCCGTGTGAAACGACAAAGTATAAATTTGCCACAAAGAACTGGTTGAAACATTGATATTCGTAATGAAATGTATACTGACCCGAATGGACCAATTAGAGAGAATCTCGCCATAAAGATGTAACATTTTCACTTAGTAAGCTAGAATTAGGGTATAAGAAGACCTACTCTGAGGGAGGGGGTTGTTGCGTTGTTGCGTGTTGATGCGTTTTGATGCGGTTGATGCTGCTGCTGCTATTCTCTTTTTGGTTTTACTGCTGATATTTTATATTTTTGATTGAGCATGAGACGCTGCTTTTGGAGAACTTTTACTCCTAATAGATTTTTGGTAGCAGAGTTTCATGTCTAACATTTTATGTTGAGTCGCGTTATGTTATATGTAAGTCAAAGTTTTAACGCTTCCGGGAAGTAGGAAGTGGAACACGTGTGGCAAGAGAAGTCACATGGAATAGTGCATTGTCTGAGTTCATATTGGTGATAACACAGGTTGTGTTATGATAGGGACATTTTCCGTATAAAAGGTGCAGTGAAATAGCAACCGGTTTTCTTGTGAAACTCTGGCCTTAATTCTCAGGAGCAGTGTAGTCTCCACATGTGTTTTAACACCAGAGAAACGGGTTTACTCCTTGCATGAAAGAAGGGTAAGGGAGAGGGAAGTGCTACACTTATCAAACAAAACTGTATTCTTGCGAGCTAGAATAAACTGTCACTTTTGTTTAGCGAAATCAGACAATGGAAACGTGTTTTTAATGTCGTAACTAACAAAGAACTGTTGAAAATAAATTGCAGATAAATTTTGTGAAGGAGGGGTCAGGAGCAGAACTGACGTAGACAAAAGCCGCGCTGGGATTGGACAGTGCGCTAGTTATACAGAACTGACGTAGACAAAAGCCGCGTTGGGATTGGACAGTGCGCTGTTGTACAGAAGCCGCTCTGATTGGAGCGTTGGTGTGAGTCGCGCTGTGATTGGTCTGAATAGCCAGTGACGTAGAAGCTTAGTATTGGAGCGTTGGTGTGAGTCGCTCTGGGATTGGTCCGAATAACGCATAGAGCAGTGTTGAATCGCGGACTTTTGAGAAGGGAAAGAAATTGTGAATCATGGCTTATTATGAGTATGGTAGAGAGAAAACGTCGTGGATGTCAAAAGTTGGGAACTTTTTTAAGAAAGACAAAAAGGTAGTGACTAGAGAGGGACAAGTAATTCCTCCGCCGAAGTCACCAGCTTCGCACATGATGTTGAAGTACGGATATCATACCTGCATATGGTTAGAAAATTGGACTAAATATACTAAAAATGATGGAGCGTTGGCTTTTCCTGAGAATGGTTCATTTAGTGTAGCTGTACTTCGAATTTGAGAGAGAAAATGGCGATGCTTGAACCTAAACCTAGACCGACACAATTTGAAGCTTTAAGTGAATGGGAAGATGAAATGTATGAACGAGAAAGATTCAGAGGATTAAGAAATCATGAGTTTGTACCTGGAAGGTTGTGGGGAGTGAATCATGAGGACAGAATAAAGCGTTCGAGATATGCTAATATGACAGGAGGTTTGTTTCCGACTTTTACAGTTGACGAAGAAGCTAAGAGAAAGTGTACAGAGAAAAAGAAGCATGTGGTTACTGAAAAGTATGGGTATGGTGGTAGTGAAACAGAAGATGAATTGCTGGAAGATATTTTAAACAGAAACCCACCTCCATACCAACAGAATTCTGCGGTGGTGACACCTAATGCACCGCCAATGGAAACTGGGAGGAATAAAAATCCCGAACGAAGAGATGAGATAAATAGGTCACAAGATCAATTGAAAACTCCACAAAATGAGAAGATAGAAAGTGACAATACAACTGAATTGGCAAAAACAACAAGAGAATTAACTGAAAAGATAAGAGAATTAACAATGAATATGGAAGCTGTAACCGTACCAGTAACAATAGGTCCAGTAATACCAGTAACAATAGGTCCAGTAATACCAGTTTTTGAGAATCAGAAAATTGAAGAGCATTCTTTAGTCATTCCTATGAATTCACACTTGCAAAGAAGGAAAGAAGGGATGGAATTTGACAGTGAAGGTGCAAGAAACTTGGTTAGTACATATAGACCAAGCCCACCTACTAATTTAACGATAAATGAGAATGAGTTTAGGAGAATACCTATGGTAACTGAGTCTGCATCAGAGACACCAGAAAGAAGTAAAAATTGGATAGAATTAAATAGTACGCCTGTAGGTCCAACTCCAGATGAATTGAATGAATGGATGAAAACTCTAAAAACGAAAGAGACAGAAATGAAACCCTTAGATGTAATTAGGTTAAAAATAGACTTGGAAGAATTGATTTTAGGAACAATTGGCACAGAAAAACTGAAATCTTATCAGGATGACGAGATTATGTTCTTGTGCAAGAGTATTACATGGAGAGCTAGAAATTTACATGACAAATTAGAAGAAACAGCAAATGAACTAGGAGTAGAATTTGTAAAAGTGAGAACGTTGCAGAAACCATATAGAGTAGATTTTTGCGAGAAAGATATAGAGAATTTGAACACATCAGGACGATTAACCCAAATAAAAGAATTAATTGTGTTACTGAGGAAATGGGGTGATGTGGATAGATGGAGAAGCAGATGGACTAAAAAGAATGAGAAAATGACAGACAAAGCGTCTTTGGCTTTTGCGGTAACAGACAAGGAATCAATTGTAAGGGAGTACCCGATGAGAGAAACTCCAGGAGGTAGTTATGTGCATGTCCCATGGTCTAGACAGGATATATTGTCATTTACGAATGACTTCCCAAAGTTGAGAGAGAAGCCAGTAGAATGGTACAGACAATGGAGAGGTTTGTTAAAGTTTCAAGGGTGTTGTGGATAGATTTGGATGGATTGTTTGATATAGTAGTACCAGCTGATTTGTGGACAGAATGTAAGATTACTATTGATTGGCCAACTGTAGAATATCCAAGAGATGCTAAAACAGGAGCGCCAGGACCAGAAGTGATGAGGAAATATGATCAAGTAATTACCTTTTTGAAAAATAAGATTCCGTCCAAAGAAACAGATTGGGTAAAGATAGAAAGAACCACACAGGAAAGTAAAGAATCAGTACATGCATATTACGAGAGGCTATTGTTAGTTTTTAAACAGTATAGTGGTTATGAGACATTAAATGAGAAGGATATGAGTCATTTTGTATATAGATTTGTTTATGGGTTGAAACCGGAGATAAGTGAGATGATTAAACAGCATATGATTTGTTGGCAGAATAGCACAGTTGATGAAGTTTTGAGGTATGCTAAATATTGTAGTGATGACATTGAGAGTTGACAGCGTAAATTGAAGGAGAAAGCAATGTGGGCACAAGTGAAAGTTGCAGAGAAGCAAGAAGCTCAATTGAGTAATTCAGTTAATGAAGCAGGACAGACTAGATTTAAACCAAACATAGGTAAGGGAAAAGGGAAAATGAGCATAGAAGAGGCAAAGAAAAAGTGGCCATGCCACAACTGCAGAAAGTTAGGGCATTGGAGAAACGAGTGTAAATTTCCTCCAAAACCTAATACGGAAAATCAATCATTAAATCCACAGGTGCAGAGTGAGGTAGTTACCCAACAAGGTCAGGTGCCACAACCACCACTTCCCAAGAGTGTTAATCAACAGAAATACAGTGCAGAAACAGGATTCTACGGAGGAGAGCAGGTAACACAATTGCCGCGCGCAGCTACCATAGCTCAGTACTGGCTGCGACAGGATGGTGATGAGTCGGATGAAAGTTTATGACGGTGCCTAGGAGAGGAGGAAGAGTGCGTGCTTGGCGCAACTCTAGAGGTAGTTCAGTTAAGGTCCATTTGTGGATGGAGAAGTGAATGGTGCAAATGTAACATTCCTTGTGGACACTGGAGCTACCCGTTCTACTGTTAGGTCAGTGGAAATTCCAAACCTCCCTCTCTCAGGTGAACATATCCAAGTAGTGGGTGTTTCTAATCAGCAAATTAAGGCGCCTCTTACTAAATTAGTGGAGGTAAAAATTGGTCCATTTAGTGAAATGCACCGATTTGTGGTATGCGATTGCAGTCCAGTGAACCTATTAGGACGCGATTTGCTTTGCAAGATGAACTGCACCATCTATTGTACGCCAGATGGAATTGCATTTCAGACCCCAGATGAAGATGTATTGTATAAAATGACCATGGTAAAGTTAGAATCAGAAGCGAACGATTTATTTCCCATATTTGATGTAGAGAGAATCCCAAGTGAACTGAAAGAGACAGTGAAACAGGAAGTGTGGGACTTCACGGGAGAAGATATAGGGTTAATGAAAGAAGTAGACCCTGTTAAAATTTCTGTGAAAGAAGGAACAAGTTACTCAAATACACCACAGTATAAATTGACACCAGAAATAATTGAAGGGATAACACCAGTAATAAACAAAATGATTGAACAAGGGATTTTGAGAGAAATAATGAGCAGTCCATGTAATTCGCCGATAATGGGACTGAAAAAGCCGAATGGAACATGTAGAATTGTTCAGGATTTGAGAAAGGTAAACAAAATTGTTGTGCCTTGTTGTCCAATAGTACCGAACCAAGCTGTGATTCTATATCAAATTCCTCGCGAAGCAGAATGGTACACAGTTATTGATTTGTGCCATGCATTTTTCTCTATTCCATTACATCCAGATAGCCAGCCATTATTTGCGTTCAGGTTCGGAGAGCGTATTTTGGCATGGTGCCGAATTCCTCAGGGGTATACAGAAAGCCCCTCGATTTTTAATCAAATTTTAAAGAAATCATTGGAAGATTTGAAAATGCCAGTGAAGTCAGTGATGGTTCAGTACATTGATGACCTACTGGTGGCATCAAAAACGAAGGAAGCATGTGTCAATGATACAATTGCTTTGCTGAAACATTTAGCAAAAAGAGGACATAAGGTGTCCCCATCAAAATTGCAGTTTTGTCAACAAGAGGTCCAGTATCTAGGGCATAAGATTGAAAAAGGAGTGCGAAAGATAACGACAGAAAGAATAAAAATAATCCAAGGAATGAGAGCTCCAATGACACAAAGAGAGGTAAAAATGTTCCTAGGAATGGTTGGATATTGTCGACAATGGATAAGTGGATTTTCATTAATTGCAAAACCATTACAGCGATTGACAAAGAAAGATGTAAAAGATCCATTTGAAATGAATGACGAGGAAATGAAAGCATTTAGAGAACTAAAAAGGAAACTGTGTGAAACTCCGGCATTGGGAATGCCTGACTATGAAAAAGATTTTGAGTTGTACTGCAGTGAAAGAGATGGGTGTGCGTTTTCAGTACTAGTGCAAAGACATGGAAACATGAAAAGACCAATTGCATATTTTTCAGCTGTTTTAGATCCAGTAGCGAAAGCGTTGCCTGGATGTTTGAAAGCAGTTGCTGCTACTTGTATAAGTCTGGAACAGAGTGAAGGCATAGTGATGGGATATCCAACGAGAGTATATGTCCCACATTCTGTGGAAATTCTTTTGACAAGAACCAAAACTCAATACATGACACTTAGGGGTCGATTCCGATCTCGGTCGGAGACGCACCCAACGCCATTCGGTCGGGAAAAAAGCCATGCGAATGCCTGTTTCCCGACCGATCCGCACATGAATCCGAACGAACAAGTACGATGCGCACAACAGCACAGATTCCGACCCAGTCGTACTCACCCAATCCAGGTCCTGATCCCCGACCGAGACTGATCCGTAAACGCAGATACAAGTCGCCCGGAAGCCAAAACGCAGCCCCGTCCGGCCGGACAAGTACGATGCGCTTCCCGTACGCGCCGAACCCGTCGCTACGCACGGCACGTCAAAGCATCCGGGAGAGGCGCACATAAGCTCCGATTCGCGCCACAACACGATCCACGGCTACGAGACGAACACGCAAGCGACGAGGACGAGGCGAAGCAACGACAAAGACGAACGAGACGAACCAACAATGAATCCCATCGTTCCGATCCTACCAATATTCTACATCTACTACCGGAACAGGCACGGACGCGTACGGCGCAGAAGGTAGGTCAGACACCAACCACAAACATAAACTACACGTACCCGACATATCACACACACACACAGGGATGCAGAAATTACTTACTCCAGAAACAGCAGCACCATAGGGGCGGGATGCCCATCACCAATGCCACATATACACATAGGGGCCCGGATGCCTGTCACTACTACCACCCTTACCCAGGGGTGCCAGGTGCCTACCACTACTACCACCTCTACCCATGGGGGTGCCAGGTGCCTACCACTACTACCACCTCTACCCAGGGGGTGCCAGGTGCCTACCACTACTGCCACCTCTACCCAGGGGGTGCCAGATGCCCACCACTACTACCACCTCTACCCAGGGGGTGCCAGGTGCCTAACACTACTACCACCTCTACCCATGGGGGGCTGGATGCCTGTCACCACTACCACCCTTACCCAGGGGGTGCCAGGTGCCTACCACTACTGCCACCTCTACCCAGGGGGTGCCAGATGCCCACCACTACTACCACCTCTACCCATGGGGGTGCCAGGTGCCTACCACTACTGCCACCTCTACCCAGGGGGTGCCAGGTGCCTACCAATACTACCACCTCTACCCAGGGGGTGCCAGGTGCCTACCACTACTGCCACCTCTACCCAGGGGGTGTCAGGTGCCTACCACTACTGCCACCTCTACCCAGGGGGTGCCAGGTGCCTACCACTACTACCACCTCTACCCATGGGGGTGCCAGGTGCCTACCACTACTACCACCTCTACCCAGGGGGTGCCAGATGCCCACCACTACTACCACCTCTACCCAGGGGGTGCCAGAAGCCTACCACTACTACCACCACTACCCAGGGGGTGCCAGATGCCCACCACTACTACCACCTCTACCCAGGGGGTGCCAGGTGCCTACCACTACTACCACCTCTACCCATGGGGGTGCCAGGTGCCTACCACTACTGCCACCTCTACCCAGGGGGTGCCAGGTGCCTACCACTACTACCACCTCTACCCATGGGGGTGCCAGGTGCCTACCACTACTACCACCTCTACCCAGGGGGTGCCAGGTGCCTACCACTACTACCACCTCTACCCAGGGGGTGCCAGATGCCCACCACTACTACCACCTCTACCCAGGGGTGCCAGGTGCCTACCACTACTACCACCTCTACCCATGGGGGGCTGGATGCCTGTCACTACTACCACCCTTACCCAGGGGGTGCCAGGTGCCTACCACTACTACCACCTCTACCCATGGGGGGCTGGATGCCTGTCACTACTACCACCCTTACCCAGGGGGTGCCAGGTGCCTACCACTACTGCCACCTCTACCCAGGGGGTGCCAGATGCCCACCACTACTACCACCTCTACCCAGGGGGTGCCAGGTGCCTACCACTACTACCACCTCTACCCATGGGGGGCTGGATGCCTGTCACCACTACCACCCTTACCCAGGGGGTGCCAGGTGCCTACCACTACTGCCACCTCCACCCAGGGGGTGCCAGGTGCCTACCACTACTGCCACCTCTACCCATGGGGGTGCCAGGTGCCTACCACTACTACCACCTCTACCCATGGGGGTGCCAGGTGCCTATCACTACTGCCACCTCTACCCAGGGGGTACCAGGTGCCTACCACTACTACCACCTCTACCCATGGGGGTGCCAGGTGCCTACCACTACTACCACCTCTACCCAGGGGGTGCCAGGTGCCTACCACTACTACCACCTCTACCCATGGGGGTGCCAGGTGCCTACCACTACTACCACCTCTACCCAGGGGGTACCAGGTGCCTACCACTACTATCACCTCTACCCATGGGGGTGCCAGGTGCCTACCACTACTGCCACCTCTACCCAGGGGGTGCCAGGTGCCTACCACTACTACCACATCTACCCATGGGGGTGCCAGGTGCCTACCACTACTGCCACCTCTACCCAGGGGGTGCCAGGTGCCTACCACTACTACCACCTCTACCCATGGGGGTGCCAGGTGCCTACCACTACTACCACCTCTACCCAGGGGGTGCCAGGTGCCTACCACTACTGCCACCTCTACCCAGGGGGTGCCAGATGCCCACCACTACTACCACCTCTACCCAGGGGGTGCCAGGTGCCTACCACTACTACCACCTCTACCCATGGGGGGCTGGATGCCTACTACTACCACCCCCACTCACAGGATGGCAAATACATGCCACAAGAAGCACACACCAGCAGAAAGAATGCAACACAAAGACATCCCCCCAACACCATGACAAGCGTGTGTAGACTGTGTCAAATGCCTACAACACTGAACAGGACTGTGGACATACAATGTGACCCCCTATCACAAGTGCCACACATAAATGTGTGTGGCACCCACAATGCAAGCAGGCCATGACCATTGTGGCAAAGGGGTCCAAACCCCCATCATCACAGTGCCCAAAATGTAAGTGTGGGGTCCATAGCTGAAGCACATATTGAACATTGTGGCAGTGGGGTCCAGTCCCCCATCATCACAGTGACCAAAATGTGAGTGTGGGGTCCATAGCTGAAGCACATATTGAACATTGTGGCAATGGGGTCCAAACCCCCATCATCACAGTGACCAAAATGTATGTGTTGACAAAGAATAAGCTGCAACTGCCAAACTGCATGGATGATTCCTGGTCACAGAACAACAAACACATCAGTGGCAAAGTAGTGCTTGTGTCCCATAGCAACATAGAATGGGGGAGGCAAACAGTGCAGTGCAAACAAGACATACCTTTGGCCATGTGCAGACAAACATCACCCATGGGGGCTGACACTGTCAACATTCATCAATGACTCAATGACAGAAGTGACCATCAGAATGCAGACCCACATATTTGCACCAATGGGCACACAAATTCAGATACCCAGTGGAGACTGTAGAAGGTAGGTGAACAGATACCATACCATGGCAGCAATGGGACACACACACAATGATCATTGTGCTGACTGATGACCTAGGAGTCCCAGGGACAACAGGGCAAACACACCAAACAACATATAGCCAATGGCACACCTAAGATATGCCAATGCAGTGGTGCCGATGCACATACACAAACAGGCAGACCCACACTGCACATCAAACACAACAGGTGAGGGGGGTACCAGTGTCCCCAGGCAACCACACAACACATGAGGAGGCCTGAATACCAATTACACAGATGTGCATACAGTGCCACACAAAGGTAACTCATGGATCCAAATCCCCTATGTGGGCAATCAGGCATTGTCAGATGAGAGGGAGCACAAATCACACATGTCACACAAGCATGTAGGAACAGCAACTGACACAGCAAGACACACAGACACCACAGCACCACACCCATGGCCCCCACAATGTGGTGACCCTGGGCTGCATTACAATCCCACTGTGATGACAAAGCTAGATGTCGTTCACACTGTGAACCACAGTCATGTGTCCTGAGCAACAAACTACCATCACACCTACACAAGCACAAATCAACCAGCACGGCCTGTCAGCCAAGGCCAACATGGAGGCAGGGGTCTAGCTGGGCAACAACTCTCATCTGCACACACTCAACACCACACACCTCGACCTCCAACAATGTGCAGCAGTGAAGCTCACATGCACTGGTGACATTGCACATGCACCCATGACAATCCCAGGGGGGTGGTGGGAACCAAGGTGCAGAAACACATCACACATGGCCACTCTACCAGACTCCTGAATGTCTGACACACTGCACACTACGCTGTACATGGACATGACGGCAATACCACACCAACCAATGGGATCCCAGCCACAGTCACACACCTATGAAGAAGCCAAGGTCACCCACAAAGAACACACATAGACAACTACCAACATTGCAGCCCTGAGGAGTGCCAGCAGTCACACACACAACGTGTCACAACCAATGAAAGCTAACACAAACCAGAAATCACATGACAGGTGTAAACAACAAGTGCAAAGGGGAATCCGGACTGTGACACATCAGCGTCTGCCCACAAACTCAGCCCTGACAGCAAACACACCTATGGGTGACACCCTGATGACCAGTAATGTGCCATGCACCCACATCACAGAGAACCCAGGGAGAAGACTTTGGGGGAACATAGCTCAACTCAGCAAGCATCACAAACAGGAACATCACTAGGGATCCCAGCATGCACAGCAACATGGAAGTGAACACACACACATGCTCATACAACACACACCTTGGGCGCACGAGATGTCACAGGAGTACACACTGCCATGAGGGGACTCCACTCCTGTGTGAGGAAAGCTGTGCCATATGTCGCATCAGTAGGGCTCCATCATGTCAGCAGAACACTTGGTCACACAGTCAACAATTAGCACCAAATGAAGGCTCCCGTCACATCAGCCTGGTCATGGGAATGTCAACGAAATCAACAGCACAGATCCAACACACATGTATAGCAAGTTGCACTGACAACACAGATGAGTCCTTCCCCATTGATGCCCAAACCTGCATGTCCAGTGGAGATGGCCACACGGTCAGGGAACTAGACTAATTGAACAATGGCAAACACAACAGATGTGCATGGGTGGAACCCACAGATGTGACATTGCTAACGTAAGTAGGAAATCCCATTGCCAAATATTGAATACATGACACCCTCAGATGCTGCTAAGGACGACATGGATTCACCACAGGATAGGACACTGTCCCCCTGGAACACATGGGTTCCTGCACAGTAACACTTCATTTTCATGAGTCCAAATATCACCATCACTGCAGCAAGGGCATGGTTAGCATCATCAACATCATGTACATCAGAAGTAAAAGCACTAGAGAACAGAAAGTTGCTTTATTCAGCATGTGGGTTCAAAACTTGGAAGAACTGCAAGGTATCAACAAAGGCCAATGGCCAGTCCATCAAGGAAGTCTATACAGGGTGACAGTGGCAGATGTCACCCTACGCATGCCTGCACTGATCACAACCGGGGACAATCCCCTAGGAGGGGCATACGGGGGGCAGGCCAGGCACCGCAGGGACAGGATCAGGGCTCACCAGGAGGAGGCAGGGAAGGGGTGGTGGGTGCTGGAGAGCCACTGACAACTGCAGTGGAGGTGTCTGACATGGTGTGTGCCGGCACAACTGGGGGGCATGACTCAGATGTTGTGGGTGCCGGCACAACTGCAGTGGACCCTGCAGATGGAGTGGACAGGTCCGCCACTGCAGCGCCCAAGTCAGACAGGGTGATAGTGGACTCCACTGCAGTGCCCACCTCCAGGGGAGGAGAATGGGGATCAGGTAAGGTGGGCAGGACAGAGGGGAGGACACCCTCACCACATCAGTGGTACAGACAAGCGCAGCGGGGGTGTGGGGCCGGAAGAGCAAGTGGCAGGGGGAGAAGGCCTGACCCTTCTGGGGATGGTGTATCTGTGGGTGGGGGAACCTGGGGCAGGGTGTGGTGGGGGCACCTGTGGAGTGGGGGCCTGAGGGATGGAGGAAGGAGACTTGGTGCCTGAGCTGCAGGGCGGCGGCGGGGTCTTGCTCTTCCGGGACCGGGGGACTTGCGGGTGGGGGCCTCAGTCGGTCTGCGCCTGGGGGATGGTGTCCGGGGGCCAGGGGCACTCCGCTCCGTGTGGGTGGGCTTCCTCTTCCCCCTGAATGCTGGATCAGCTGAGTCAGAGGGGAAGAGGCCAAGGTCACAGAGGAAGAGCCGCTGTGTCTTTGGGGTTGCAGGTGAGGCAAGGGAGGGGTCTTTGGAGGGAGAGGCAACTGAGGACTGCGCAGTGCTTGTGGATGCGTGTGTTTGTGCCTGTGCCCCATCCCCTGTGAGTGTGGTTGCAGTCCCCTGACGGTGCGTGCGTGTGCGTCTTGTTTGTGGCGTGTGTGTCCGTGTGCTGCATGTGTCTGTGCTGGTGTGTGCCTGTGCCAGTGTGTGTGTGCTTGGGACGGGTAAGGTGCTGGGGAGTGTGGATGGGGCAGAGGCAGGAGGGGTGAGGGACTGTCGGAGGAGGGACACTGCTGCCGTCAGGGAGGAGTCCATGGACCTATTGCCCCTCTGTAGGTCAGACATGCCCGATGAGATGCCCTCCATGAATGACACCAGCTGAGTCAACAGACTGGTGTGTGCATGGAGGACACTCAGCATCGCTGTCTGTCCTACATGGAGCTGGCGGAGGAGGTACACAGACTCCTCACTCAGGGCAGCAGGGGACACAGGGGCAGGGGGTGCGGTGCCTGGCCCGAAGGAGACATGCTCCCGAACATGGGAGCCTCCACGGACCTCGGGAATGGGAGCCGACGGGAGGGCGGTGGTGGTGGTGGTGGTGGCGGGGACAGCAACACTAGCTGGGGTGTGGTGGCTGCTGACACCCGCCTCCATAAGGGAGTCATCGTCCGAGTTGCTCTGGTCCTCAGCTGAGGTGGATGGTGCTGAGGACTCCTCGGTGTGGCTCCCCTCGCCCTCCGTGCCACTGGGTCCCTCCGACCACTCCTCGGCTGCTGACCCAGTCTGGCTCTGCGGCTCCTCCTGGTCCGTGGAGCTGTCCCCTCCTGTGGCCGTGGATGTATCTGCAATCAATAGGGAAACAGACAGACATCAGTCACCTGCACCGAACGCACACACCACAGTAAGTACAGCACATTACAGAGCAAGCCCTGGCATCCTTAGTTGAACATTGCTAAAACTGCACAAACAGAACAGGAGAAGTCAATTGTCAGTCTGATGGTCAACCATGGCACTCACATCCCACCTGGCCTTGCACCCATCTGTCTGGTGCCTGTTGGATGGCAATACCCCAGTGTGGACACATGCACCACCTACACAGTATTTGGACAGTGCAGAGAACCCGGTGAAGCATGTGGACATGCACACATCACAACTCTTGCCACTGAGTCAGTGCAGGTGTCCGGATGAAAGGGATGCCCAGAGTCAAATAGGAAATGCATGTGATGCATACCAGCGACAGACACCATGATGCACCCATGTCCTGATAGCCATTGCCACAATGGTGTGCATGTAGCACATGTCACTCCCCTGCAGGATCACTAATAGGAAGTCACATGCCATGGCACAGCCATGCCTGCTAAGTCATACATCACTGTCTCCAGTCACATGGGCAGGGCAGCCAGACAACAACACTCTGCACTGTGTCACAATAGTAGATCATGGGGAATGCAAGTCCTGGAGCTGAACAAGTGCACATGTACATCCCCCACACACCACATCATCTGTACCCTCATCTGTCCAGGTCATACCCATTGGACATATGGGAGACCTGTAACACTACCCTCTGCACCTGAGCACATCACAATCTGCTGTGAATGGGAAACAGCTGCCTGAACCTCATATTCGCATACCCCAGTCTGCACGGTCAGGTGATCAAACACCTATGTGTCACACATGTATCATCTCCTATGGTCACATCTCCGGTGGCATGCGGAGCCCCAACCGAGGAACACCCCAGCAGACCTGACAACGAAGCCACAGCACACTGACACAGAGGCAGACACCTGAGGGGACAAATCACTGAGCAAAACGTGTCAGCTGATACACGGCAGTGGGAGTACAGAGTGTATTGTATGGCCTGGAGTAGGCATGACTGTCCTGTCCCACATGAATGAGGGATGAGCCCTGGACAGTAGGCAGCTGGCTAAGTATGTGTGACACACGTTATATACACACTCCTGGGGCACAAACATTGTTCCCACCCGCAGCATGGGTGTGTGCCAGATACCCCAGGCACATGTGGTGGATCAGCTCAGCAATTGGGCCACATATCAAAATGACACGCAGAACACATGTCAGAACACAGGCAATGTGTAAGCAATGGACCCACCCATGATGCCCACCACAGAGTCAGGGAAACAGATGCTGTCCCCCACCTTGAGTCAAGCAAACTGCAAGGACACAGTACCCAAGTGACACAATACCCTGACTGTAAGGGCCACACCTGGGTATCAGATGAGGAGTGGGCAGTGCACAATAGAGGGACATGGGTCCTGGACCACAAGACTGATGTACTGTGGAAGTTTAACCAGGCCAGAGGAGGGCACATAGCATGGCAGACATAGTTCACAATGCAGACATGGACTCACCCCCTCCTTGCTGCTCTCTGTCCTTCAGCTGCCCATCCAGATCAGGGAAGACCACCGCCAGGATCCTCAGCATGTGGGGGGTCAGGGTCCGGTGTCCGCCCCTCCTGCGAGGAGGCGACAGCTTCAGCTGGACCCGTGCGATCCTCCGGGTCCAGCCCCGAAGGTCCTGCCACCTCTTCTGGCAGTTGCGGATCCGGCGCTTGTAGACCCCCACGGATCTCACTGCCCGGACGATGGTCAGCCATATCTTCTGCTTCTGGTGGGCATCAACCTGTGAGGATAACAAAGTGAGAATGCCATTACTACACATGCAACATATCCGTGCATTACACAGTTGGATATACATGTCTCAATCACAGGGGCACATGATGTACACAGGCAGTGCAACGATGGCTATGGACAGTATGCCAGCAGTTACTACATGGTATCATTGCCTGGGAAGTAAAACCTTGTTTAAATGCACTGTCACTGCACTATACCTGTCCAGTGCATGTAACTACACACTATGGGGGGTGACAACTACTCAGTGAGCCTGCTAGCCAGTGGCGTGCAGACTGTTAGCCTTGCTAGTCAGACAACATGCACATTTAGAAAGGCAGTGGACAGAACACTCACCTGCTCCCCTGCTTTCCCATACAGCTTGCTGTACTGTGGAAGGAGGCTGTCCAGCAGGGCCTGGTTCTCCTCAGTGCTGAAGGCTGGGGCTCTCTCCACAGTACGTGCCATTGCAGGGTCCAGAGGGTGCAGATACAGCAGCAGTGTAGTGGCAGATGTCGTCCTGGAGCATGTAGTGCAGGCAAGTGAGCTCTCAGGGGAACAGCCAGCATTATATGTGTGCTGCAGAGGCAGATACTGTCCCATGTGTCCAAAGTGATAGGTCCAAGTCGTTTGCATCATCTGAATCTGGCCAATCCATGGAATTGCACCACTTACACACGCCCCCAGCATCCTTCAAATGTTCAACTTCATGACACCCATGAAATTGCAACATTGTTGTGGGTGACCAACTGAATTTACAGCATCAGACTCGTTCAAATTTTGAAAACGCGTCCGTTGCCAGGCCAGGCCATAGCCAATGGGTGCGCACCGATCGGACCATTGCTGTTCAACGCGTACATAGGATACAACGCGTACCCGCACACATTGAATGCAATGGGCCGGCCGGGAACACCGATCGGACCATTGCTGTTCAACGCGTACATAGGATACAACGCGTACCCGCACACATTGAATGCAATGGGCCGGCCGGGAACACCGATCGGACCATTGCTGTTCAACGCGTACATAGGATACAACGCGTACCCGGACACATTGAATGCAATGGGCCGGCCGGGCACACCGATCGGACCATTGCTGTTCAACGCGTACATGGGATACAACGCGTACCCGCACACATTGAATGCAATGGGCCGGCCGGGCACACCGATCGGACCATTGCTGTTCAACGCGTACATGGGATACAACGCGTACCCGCACACATTGAATGCAATGGGCCGGCCGGGCACACCGATCGGACCATTGCTGTTCAACGCGTACATGGG